>OX387610.1:5270000-5972500 GCA_947568835.1 Protonemura montana
CCAATCGGTATGTCAAATCCACATGAATTTTGGTTTTGTTCGACATCATTGGTGTTTACCTGGAGCGTCTTAATGGAGTGAGAAAGTCGACTGCGTCCATTCGCTCCTTCTGATACACAAACCCGTTCAGAGCGACGTCAATGTCGTTATTCCTTACCAACGTTATAAGATCATTATAACGTCCATTTATCATATCATTCTCTGCGATTTTCTTCTGGTTTCGACTTACGTCCAATGTCCTATAAAAAATAATTTAAACTTAGTGTTCCAGTCAAAAATATTTTTGAAAACAGGATAAATCATCACCGCTAATGTCCGTAATTTTTCTTTTGCTTGTTAGCTTTTGTTGTGTGCCAGGATTTTTTGTTTATCGAGCCATTAGTGGAAATTTTCAACCAATTATAACAATAATGGACATCATTTTGTATCTATAAAAATTATTTAGAAATCCCGTATCACAAGAATGTTAACTAAAATTGAATTGAAAAGTTGATACCAATGCTGGGGACAGTCCTTGTGCTGGTATCTACTCTCACTGGCTAGACTGTAGCAATGCAGGGGACAGTCCTTGTGCTGGTATCTTCTCTCACGGGCTAAACTGTAGCAATGTAGGGGACAGTCTTTGTGCTGGTATCTTCTCTCACGGGCTAGACTGTAGCAATGCAGAGACAGTCTGCTGGTATCTTCTCTCACTGGCTAGACTGTATCAATACAGGGGACAGTCCTTGTGCTGGTATCTTCTCTCACAGGTTAGACTGTAGCAATGCTGGGGGCAGTCCTTGTGCTGGTATCTTCTCTCACAGGCTAGACTGTAGCAATGCAGGGGACAGTCCTTGTGCTGGTATCTTCTCTCACGTGCTAGACTGTAGCAATGCAGGGGACAGTCCTTGTGCTGGTATCTTCTCTAACGGACTAGACTGAAGGTCGCCTTACCTGTAATTTAGTTGGTGTTCCAAATTGTTCCAAATGATGTAATATACTTCTTCTTGCATCCGCTCAGCTAAGTCTGCAGTAGATACAAGCACAGGGTAGACGTTCTGTAAAAAAACTTCTAATTTTTTATAGTCATCTAAGAGGTTATTTTGGTTTATTTTTTTAAAAGCTGCTTTGCACTTTTAGCCAGTGAAGAGTGTAACGAAGCAATTAGGCAATTAGATGGCATTTCCTCTCTGCTTGTTAAGGAACCGACAGCAATTATAGTTACAGGAACTTTGAAGAGGAAAAATATTCATCGATATTTAGATTCTCGATTATTAAATTGTAGAGGTTTTGTTAAAAAGGACCGCCGCAAAGGCTGTGGCACCTACCGTTACCACGTGTTGCCGGCTCGTTTGCTCATTCCAAATTTGATTTACATATATGTTAAAATTAAAGTATTAAAATAAGAATCTTTTCATAGTTATCATATTTTAAAAGTTTTTAAAATTTAAATAATAATAATAATAATATTGCATTTAAGTCAAAAATAACTTTTTTGTTGCTATAAATATTTTTCTTTTCGTTTTTTATATAGTAATTGGTACTGTACGTGTATTGTGGACCAGAAAGGGTTAACGCTGATCATTTGACAAAACCAATACACCAAACGCACTTACCTTTACAGTGATCATCTTTAACGTCAATCCTTCCAAATCGCATCTTCTGATGTAGAGCGTGGTTTTTGTTGCATTTAGCCCTGTCTCGGCAGTCCAAAATCCAAAATGTCGCGAGCGAAGAGGGAAATCTTCGGCTACTTGGTAGACTTCGGTCAACTGGATGGTGTAACCTAGATCTTGGGCGACCAGCACCTCACAGTTGAATGGGACGTAGATGTCGATGAAGAAATCATCGACAGATTGAGAAGCGTCGAGGAAGATTAGCCATCGAGGGTAGGATGGCATCTTCAAGGAAAAATGTGTCAACATTTTCTTAAAGTGGTTGCGTGGTTGGCTGTGGTATGATGATTTTACGTGTTTTATGGTTTAGTTCTGGAGAGAGAAGGTTTGCGGCCGTGAAAAGGGCCTTTCGGCGAGCCGTGCCTCGCCCAAACGTTGAGATTTTAGGCCCTTTTTAGTGCCGGGGACCCCCTCTATTCAGAGCAAAACCGTAACACACGTCACTTAATCTTAAAGTAAATTAAATGCCAACTCCTGAGAGCTCTGAGTGATTTTGTGAAATACCTTGTACATCATTTTCAAACAAGCTTTTGTCGTTGAATCTGAATTTAACACAAAGATCGGTCGATTTCGTTTGCACTTGAAAGCTTGTGCGGTCTCATTCAGAGAAGTTGGTGTTAAAAATGATGTTTTTACTTCCAATTTGGATAGTAATTTAATTGTTTCTAGCTCGAAAAAGTCGAGTTCGTTTGAAATTGGGTGAACCAGAAACAAACATTCCGTATAAAAGATTGTTTTGATATCGAACGTAACACCGGCATACTGGTTTGATGTGAATGAGCTTTGGTATGCACAAGCCAAGGAAACGATTGTGATTATTAGAAGAAGCAGAGTTTCCATCTTACAAGCGATCTTGTCTACACTGGGTACAATAACTTGGAAAGTTGAGATAGATTGGGTGGCTTCGAGTGGTTGGCAATATTTGTTGATGGGTCTTTTAATATTTACTCAATTTGCAATCTTACTAAACAAAAGACAAACATTCTAGTGTCACAAATATTGTGTAGATCAATATTTTGACACTCGTATAACCTAAATATGACAGGTACTTGAAAACGATCAAGGGCGTTAACCGAGCGTTGCACAATACAACGGGTAAAAATAGGTGAAAATAGGGGAAACTACTTAACAATAATTTGTTAGCAATACATTTACTATTTGTTGGGTTGATCCAGCGTATCAATTGAGCAAAACATTTACATAATTTAGTGTATTGATGAGCGGAGCAAGCAGCGAAAAATATTCAATTTCACTTACCCAAAAAAAAATCTATTTTTGCGCTCTGGCGGCCAAACGCCTGCTTCGATTAAAACAAAATTTACATAGCACATTTTTATGTTCTTAATTTAGACCCCCTGTGATTTTCAGAAAAATATATTCTATGCTTTTTTTAACTACTCAAAACATACGAAATTATTTAGATTTTGTATAAACGTTTTGCAGGTGTTACAGCAAAAGTGTTTGATATTTTTTCACCAAACTTTGCAAAGATGGCAACTGCAGTTTTTGAACCCATATAATTCTTTCATTTTTTCTTCACAAATTTCCGGATTCATTTTGTGAATTTTGGCTTTTTTCCTCTAATATTTCCAATGAATCAACTTGACAAGTCATCATCCCAAAATATCGCTACGCTCATCCAACAACGCAACTTAAATTTCGTTGGCAAAGCCAGATAGTCGGTGTTGACAGGGTGTCTACACATAGCCTAGCCTAGCAGGCAGCCGAGGGTGACATGGTACCGTAACCCGAGCTAGCCACCGAACCAGTTTGGTCAGTACGACCTTGCTCATTCATGGATAGCCTTGTGGCTGGTAGCAATAATAACATTGCTAGTCTCTAACCCTCTCGACCTAGAACTAAACAAGAGCAACTACGGGAGTAGCGTTGAGTGTAAAGTTCGTAGTAGTTGTAAAATTCTAGTTCATTCTTGTCAAAATTCATTGAAAATCAAAAGATTGGTAACTTTTTTTTAATATTTATCCACTCAGCAGTTGTCCATACTTTGTCCACTCTCCGTGTATGGTATTTGACTAGAGAATCAGTGCCTGAACTGGCATTAACATTATTCTGTTTATTAACCTAAGTCTAAACCTATAAACCTAAACTAATAAACCTAAATCCTTGCCCTGACTATTATTGAATTCTTTCAATACTCGATGTCGATTGTTTTGCTAGTTTAGCTTGCTCTGAGGATAGCATTACTAAAGATTAATTTAGTGCAAACCAGTCGCAAATGCAAGTTAGTCTGCTAGAAACAACAAAATGACATTTCTTGACACTTGAAAGGAATTGAAAATTACCAAGTATCGCAAATTGTACGTACAGAAAAAATACAGCGCAAATTCGTTGAAATTAAAAAAAAAAACATCTATAGAAATATATCGATTATTTTCAGTCGAAATTGTCAAACTTTGAAATGATTCTAAATATAAGTCGCATGTAAGGCAAACTTCCATCTAATTACTTCAAAATTCCTAAATGATTCAATGTTATTCATCAACATCCATCATATTTTAATCGAATCAATTTATAACAATTAATCCTAACCTATTCTTATCTAAATCTTATATCAAAAACCATTATCGCAATCATTGTTTTCACACCTCAAGGCCACCGCCATCAAGATCGCGTTCCCATAATCAGTCAACAACCAGTGCAACTCGATCATCCTAACCACAAAAACATGGGCAAGCTCGAAAAAAGCAAAAAATTCTTTAAGAATCACTGGGGCAAGATCCTCCTGGTGGTCATCGGTGTGCCAGTGTTGGTATTCGCCATCTTGATCCTTGTAGCCGTCATAATTGCTGCCACCGTATCGCCGGCAGAGAACGCTCTGCAGAACATGTTTGACAATGTGACAATCGACCTCCTAGACCCGGGTTTGATGTTGGAGCGAGGCAGGAGGCTGGCCGGTGCACTCAAAATACCAACAATATCTTATGAACAAGATAATCAGGAGTTTGATGCATTGTTGCAGCTTCACAGCTACTTGGAAGAAAGTGAGTTACTAGAATTTTAGATCTTCAGTTCTTTGTTCGTTTTGTTGGTGTCTTTTAGTTTTTGACAAAAACATTCGCTGACCTTATAGGGGTATTTACCCTTCAAAATTAATTTTCGCTATAGATTTATTAACTGTAGTGTGAATTGAAATTGACCTATTTAAAAGATTTTTCTTAAAATATGAATCTGCAATTAATTATCTAAGATTTCTGGCTGAATTCTAAGATTCTTCTCATATTGTTTACACGATAACTACAATAGCTTCACATTATCTTACATAGCGAAAATTTTGGCGTGTTGGAAACACCGGTTCTCGTGAGATACTGAAATTAAGAAACACTGCGTTGGGTCAGGTGTTGGATGGCTGATCACCACACATATTATAGAAGTTCTGCTCGAGACAAAGGTTGAAGGGATGAAAGTTCGTACACTAGCCTTGCTTATCAACCTATCGACAGCATGGATTTGTGGAGAAATCCTGTTATTCGCGTTGTACCATCCTTCGGAAGGGACTTTAAGCAGGAGATCCTCTGGAATAACCTTACATAACCTAACATTAACTAACCTAACCTGACCTAACATAACCTCTCTTGTCTACATTTGAGCTCACAAGATAAGATACCAACCCAAGGACTAACTTCAGCATTACTACCAACTCATGAATGACTTTTTAGTTATCGTTTCGGTGGCGGGATTTCAAAATACTTACTTTACCTGCAAAATAAGTCAGGTAGAGCAAAAGGAAAATGTCAGACATAGCGAAGAGGAAGACAGTTGGCCCACATGTCAACCCAAAACGACCGGAGGCGCCTCTGTCGGGAAAGAATGTTCTCTCCCTAAACGAATCATAAGCAATTTTTAGTATCACATTTTCGTTTCCACAGACTTCCCGTTGGTGCACTCTTCTCCGTACGTCAGTCGTGTTGTGATCAACACGTACAGCCTGTTGTTCACCGTCCAGGGTAGCGACGTTGACGCCCTCCCCTACCTGCTGATGTCGCACATGGACGTCGTGCCAGCGGACGGAGCCACTTGGGATGTACCCCCTTTTGAAGGGAACATCATCGACGATAACATCATCGGTCGGGGGGCCATAGACGACAAGTCGGGTGTGGTGGTGAGACCGATTTTACAGTTTTGTTAATTCTTTGTTGCACTTAGTAATTTGGTCACCATTTTGAAAATAGATTTTGACATTTTTAAAGTCCTCGGCCTAAATTAAAGTTCTAATAATTTATCATGTGTGACGCAGAAAATTCAAGAAGAATATGGCGACCCAACAGCGTTCTCTTTTGGAAGCGATTTTTTTTTAAATACTGGCCTCACAATTCTTTATACCCTCTTAACAATTGATATCCAAACGGGGACTCAAACCCCAATCTCCACCTATAGCGGGTGTTGCTCTAACCCATTGAGCTACTCGGACATAATTTTTGAGTGGATTTTAGTGAATTTGATTGGTATGACGGATCTCCAAGGAGTAGAACCATGAGGCTGTGAATACTCACAGTCACTCTGATTCTAGTGATGCTATACCAAGTCACAGCCTGTCAATCTCGAGTAACTCCAATTTGAAGTAACTGCAACTTAAAAAAAATCCTTGGTACCTGTCTATTTCTAATAAATTAAATGATTTATATGTTTTTTTTTTTTGACAGGGAATCATGGAGGCGCTGGAAAACGTCCTTAGTTCCGGCGCCCAACCAAAGAGGTCGTTTTACATCGCTTTCGGCCACGACGAAGAGGTTAGTATGCAATCATTATTTTGCCTTTGCAAGCAGATAAAAAGCTAACGGTTCTTTAAGAACCTAACAGTCCGTTAATTTGTATCTTCAATACAAAGATACTTCAATGGAGTTGCCATGGAGATACTTCAAAGTATCTCCATGGCAACCGCTTTGCAGGTGCTTCTAACCTAAATCACATTGATCTTCATATGTGCTTGTAGATCAGCGGCGAGCAGGGTGCCATGCAGCTGGCCAGCGCTTTGCGGGACCGAGGTGTCAAAGAGTTGGACTTCATTATCGACGAGGGTCTTGGCGCTGTGAGAGATGTTTTGCCTGGCACCGACCGCCCCATAGGCCTGTGAGTTGGACCCACTCGTGACCAACACAACTCTAGGTCATCTTCCGCAGGACCAATAAAAATCGATTTACATATGCCAGAGGCTCACCAGAGTTCACAGCTGAACGAGAGTTCTAGATTCAAAAAATAATATTAAATATATAAGGTAAGAATTCGTGTAAATAGCCCTGTAATTCAGATGATCCATCTCTTAATCACAGTCTGAGCGTCACCGAGAAGGGTCACATGACTGTCGAGCTTACCGTCAAGGGGCACGCCGGTCACTCCAGCTTCCCGCCGAAGCGCACAACCATCGGCATCCTGTCAGACGCGATCGGGAGGCTGGAGCGTCATCCGCAACCGTCCCAGTTCGGGTCCGGTCTCGAGGCACAGATGTTCCGTGACTTGGCACCTCATGTAAGTGGTAGCGATCATGTCGCTTTATCAAGTTTCAAGTTTACAATATTACCAAGTTTACCATCTACAATATGGCATCAGACAAGTCAGTTTAGCTTACAATAATAATTATGTCTATATACATCGATATCAATGTCAATGTCGTCTATGTCATTTTGAATTTTAAAAATTCCTTTACTGAATAAAAGACATGATGAACATGAAGACATGAAGAATATTTTTAAATTTGTTTTAAAAGCGTTCTTGTCTTTCTTGCTGTAAGTCAGTTGACAATCTAATAAAAGTTTATCGTAAAAACATTTGCCATTTGCTATTGGACTTTTGTTGCTGAATTGTGAATCTTTGTCAACCTTTAAATTTTGTTGGTTCTTGTCCAATATTCATGCGTTTCATTTTGTTCAGATGTCAAATTCATGTCATCAAATAACGTATCACTGCGTTATTAATATATCGCTAGCTTTATATCGGTAAATAACGTTTGTAATCTCGTCGACTTAAAGTGATCGCTGCTAGAGGTCGTCGCGTGAGTGTGCGTGAGTGTGCACGCATCTAAAATTGTCGTGCGTAATCGTGCTGGGCATTCAGTCACGCGTAAACCGTAACATGTGTGGCACACGATGAGATTAGCCCTGATTCAAATTCTTACAAAATAAGCATATTTCTGCTGAGATAGGGATTTTTCCAATCAATTTTCCCACAAATATATAGTTTTTTGTATAATTTTCCAAGTAGAATTGCAAATAATGTCAGTTCACAAGCGGCGTTGTCTTGACTTACAGTGCTCCTTCGGTTACCGAATTCTCTACGCCAACCTTTGGTTGTTTGGGGGGCTGATCGCCAAGGAGCTGACAGACGTGGACGTTACCAACGCGTTCATCAGGACGACCACTGCAGTCACTATGCTCAAAGCCGGCATCAAGGTATACCAGCTCATCTCAAATAATCTGGATAGAGCATAGGATCCAGCCAGCTGATATCAAATAACCTGGATAGAGCATAGGATTCAGTCAGCTGATCTCAAATAACCTGGATAGAGCATAGGATCCAGCCAGCTAATCTCAAATAACCTGGATAGAGCATAGGATCCAGCCAGCTGATATAAAATAATCTGGATAGAGCATAAGATCCAGCCAGCTGATCTCAAATAACCTGGATAGAGCATAGGATCCAGCCGGCTGATCTCAAATAACCTGGATAGAGCATAGGATTCAGCCAGCTGATCTCAAATAACCTGGATAGAGCATAGGATCCAGCCAGCTGATCTCAATTAACCTGGATAGAGCATAGGATCCAGCCATCTGATCTCAAATGACCTGGATAGAGCATAAGATCCAGTCAGCTGATCTCAAATAACCTGGATAGAGCATAGGATCCAGCCAGCTGATCTCAAACAACCTGAATAGAGCATAGGATCCAGCCAGCTGATCTCAAATAACCTGGATAGAGCATAGGAGTCAGCCAGCTGATCTCAAATAACCTGGATAGAGCATAGGATCCAGCCAGCTGATCTCAAATAACCTGGATAGAGCATAGGATCCAGCCAGCTGATCTCAAATAACTTGGATAGAGCATAGGATTCAGCCAGCTGATCTCAAATAACCTGGATAGAGCATAGGATCCAGCCAGCTGATCTCAAATAACTTGGATAAAGCATAGGATCCAGCCAGCTGATCTCAAATAACCTGGATAGAGCATAGGATCCAGCCAGCTGATCTCAAATAACTTGATAGAGCATAGGATCCAGCCTGCTGATCTCAAATAACCTGGATAGAGCATAGGATCCAGCCAGCTGATCTCAAATAACCTGGATAGAGCATAGGATCCAGCCAGCTGATCTTAAATAACCTGGATAGAGCATAGGATTCAGCCAGCTGATCTCAAATAACCTGGATAGAGCATAGGATCCAGCCAGCTGATCTCAAATAACCTGGATAGAGCATAGGATCCAGCCAGCTGATCTCAAATAACCTGGATAGAGCATAGGATCCAGCCAGCTGATCTCAAATAACCTGGATAGAGCATAGGATCCAGCCAGCTGATCTCAAATAACTTGATAGAGTAGCTGATCAAAATTGAAGTTTGGTAATTCATTGTGGTTTTTAGACTCATGACTCCTCTATCTAACCTTCGCACAAGTTACGAAAAAAAAGCTTTTGAAAAACTTTGTTTTTGCATGCAATTATGAAGTAACCCTTGATTAAGTAACATACATAATGTGCGAAACGTCAGGAAAACAAGTTGTTCTACTTAGAATTAAAAAACTCTGTTTTTAAATAGTATGTACAAAGGTAGTCTTCACTCAGGTGTAAGCTAAAGCATCCACAACATTTTCAAGTATTCCTTCAAATCACGTCCTTCACACAACAATGACAACATTGCTTTCAGAGACAAAATAAACCACATTATCAAACCTAACCAAACCTACCGAACCCAACAGGAGAACGTAGTGCCTCCTTCGGCGACGGCGACAGTCAACCTCCGCGTGCACCCCAACCAGAACATCGCCGGGGTGATAGAGAACATTAGGAGGACGATCGGTGACGATCGGGTTCTGATAGAGCCAATCGAATCGAGCTTGATCGAGCCGTTGCCCATTTCACCATCTGGACCCAACGATATCGCCTACCACCTGGTAGCTGCCAGCCTAGCACAGGTTTTGGACAACGCTATCATCGTGCCTGGTAAGTAATGATAATATTCTTGTAGTTACAACAGCAAAAAAAAAATTAATTTGTAACCGAACAGTTTGGCGTGTTATAAACATCGATTATCGTCAGATCACTGAAGTTAAGCAACACTGCGCTGTGTCAGGTATTGGATGGGTGACCATCATACACATGACCAGTTCTGTTCGGGAGAGAGGCTAGAGGGATGAAAGTTAAGCAACACTGCGCTGGGCCAGGTACTGGATGGATGACCATCACACACATGACCAGTTCTGTTCGGGAGAGAGGCTAGAGTGATTGACTTTGGTACATTAACTCAACTCACCTTGCCTAAATCTTGCTGTTCGCGTTGTACCGTCCTTCGGAAGGGATGTTAAACCAGTGGTCCCCTTGGTGCTCTTCGACTGGAGTAGGCTACGAGCCGCCACCGGTTTTCCCTCCTCCCTTCTAGGCTAGATTAGGTTCATCATTATGTTCATCTTGGCCCTTTCTGCGAATCCTTGGTCTCCTTGACAGAAAGGGACCGTTAAAAAATATCTTATAGTTATTATTATAGTCTTTAGTTTCACCCACTCATTCACCAGCACCATTAGACTAGTGTTGGCAAAATAATTGCGTCGTCAAACACTACGACTGCAAAACAACCAAAGTGTGTGCGTACCAGTGGGTACTGTTTTTCTAGACAACGTTAGTTTCTGTTTACCTCAGTATTCCTTGCCGTCATAAGACTTTAAACGTCTTGAAACATCACAATCTTCCTCCACAGGCATGTTCATCGCCATCACTGACACTCGATGGTACCTCGAGTTCTCCAAGAACATCTATCGACTTTACCCGTTCGAGATGACGCTCGACGACACGGGAACTGTCCACGGAGACAACGAAAAGATCTCTCTTGTCAACTATCACCGGGCTGTCAACTTCTACTACCGGCTCATGAGGAACGCAGACTTAGTGCTTGGAATTGGGTTGAATAGAAGGGACGTCGAGGATCTTTAGAAGACAGAAAATAATTGACTGAAAAACCAGGGGCTTTACCTTGAGCGGAAATTTGGTGTTGCAATCAGGATCTGCGCGGTGCGACCGGCCAAAAGTGACAATTTTCAACAATGCTAGAGTTTTTTTATTTCAGCTCCACTAGCAACCGGTGTTTCGGTGTCAAACCAACAGTTCCAATGGCGTCGGTGAATGAGTGGATGATGATGATGATGATGAACCTAGCCAATCATAGAAGAGATGGGGAGAAATTCGGTGTTGACACGTAGCCTTCTTCTGTCGAAGAGCACCAAGGGGACTACCAGATTTAAGTCCCTACCGGAGGACGGTACAACGTGAACAACAGGATTCCTCCACAAATCCATGCTGTCGAGAGGTTGATAAGCAAGGCGAGTGAAGTTGCTGCACTAACTTTCATCCGTCCAACTTCTGTCCCGAACTGAACAATTGTAAAATATTAGTTAAAATGTATTATACCCACGATTAAACGATTTGATTGATTGTTAATAATTGGTACAATACATTTTAATTACAATTTTACAATCGTTGTAAACTGTCTTGAAATTGGAATACTTAATTAATTAATTAATTAATTATATCATTTTAAATATGTAGGCATAAATAATTAATTCGTTGTTAACTATTAATTATTATCAATAAATAAATAAATAATTAACTACTTAATTGGTTGTTTATTATTAATTATTGTTATATTTAAATAAAATCGATATTTAAGATAATAATAATTAGGTTATATTATTATAAGTATTGTTATTACTTATTAATTTATTAATTACATTTTATGTATAAATCACTTCATATTTCAGTCATAAATTAATTCGGTCTCGAGAGCCTAAAAATAGGATTAAACTTTGTCTGGACATTTAAAACAATTTTAAATTTCTAAAAACTAGAATAGAAACAATATCTAATAACATAATTTGTCAATAGGTACATTTCATACATTTCAAAAGCAGCCGTCATTAATGTTGAAAAGTAAACATTCTGGCAATCTTCTGTTTTCTAATTACTTCAAATTATCTTGTTCACATTTCAGATCTCTTATCACTTTCAACAATCACATTCATAAAGCAAGATAAAAGATAAGGAATAATTTCATCCAGAGCCTTATTTACACGAATCAGAGTGCAATTAAAAACATCTGCCCACAGAGATATTCTAATCGACAGTCACTAGGGTCTCCTTCGACTGTTTGGTTAGTAGCACTAGGATCATTGTCCGAACAGAGACTCACACCGAATTACTTTGAGTAACATACCTGGCTATACGAACAAACCAAAGCACTAGTTCAAGGTGAGCCGGCACGTGGTAAACAGCTGTTATTGTAAGTAACTATAATATGCATCAGATGCAGACATTCACGTCAGTTTGTGGCTTTTAAAATCACTCAGAACGCCGACATCTCTTTACAACGAAAGAGAATGGTTATTTACAAGTCATCGCTTTGTCGTCTTGTTTGAATTGCGTCTATTTTTAGGTAAGACCGCGGTTAGTTTGTCGTTTTTTCAACGGCCGCACTTACAAAACAGATTTTTAGGTTAACTTCTAGGCGTTTGGAGTAAAGTTGTTATAACCATGGTAACGACCGTTGGAAATCTGGAAACACTGTCGGTGATTGGATGATCATATTTGAATTTAAATTGTTCTTTTTTATTATTTAAAAAAAAAAGGTGTATTTTGACAGATCACTTTTTTTTTCGTTTTGGGAACTGTCAAATTGAATCGCATAACGTAACGGTAAGAACTCAAATACTAAAGTATTGTAAATGGATGACAAATTAGTTGTGTATGTAAGTTGTTCATCTTTTCTTCCTCTTAATTTGTCAGTGTTTGATTGTAATTTAGCACAAAAAAATAGCCGCTTTTTTTTGTTACTTTGTGTCAGATAAGATCACTTTGGGGCAGAATAGTTGGCGTAGGAGGTAATTTGAGTTGGGAGCAAGAACCAATGAAAAATGTTAAAGATTATCCCTGGTCTAACACTCTCTGATCTAACGAAATTCTGACACATCCTAAAAAAATAATATCAAAAGTAATATAGGCCCGTTTCATCAACTTTTGAGCAAACCCAAATACTGCAGAGACATATTTTGAAGTCACCATAACTATTTTTCAACTACCACTTGAACTATAGGAGTTAAAAAAACAGTATAAACCGAGCTTAAAATTGTTTTCCAGTGTCTGTAAACGTTATAAATTATTTATCTATAATTGTAAAATGGTCACATTGCTGCAAATAGACATGGTAAATAAATGAACAAAGCTCAAATAAAACATTTAAAAAAAAACGAATTACATCAATAAAAAGCAATGAGACATGATAATATTAACATGCATTGGCTTATTCACTTTTCTTTAGGTTAAAGTTGCCTCAAGAAAATGGAGCGTCAACGCAGTCCCAACAAATGGCGACGTGTTATCACTCTGACAGTCTCCTTACCGTTGATCGTGGGTGCCATACTGGTCAGCATCGCCGTTGTACGCACCTTGGTACTTCAAGACGATGATAGTCCAGTCCTTCAGGCTCTCACCGGGCTCAAAGTGGACCACGTAGACCCCGCGGATAAGCTGGAGAGGTTGATGAGGCTTGCAGGATCTGTCAGATTTGCGACAATCTCTTACGAGCCGGGGGTTCAGGATTATGAAGAGTTTCCAAAGCTGCATCGATATCTGGAGGAGAGTAAGTGACATTTTCTTTCTTTAGTTTTTTTTTTCTTATCTGAGTCCTGAATGTGAACACCCACAAATTTACCGAACGGTTTGTCGTGTTGAAAACGCCAGTCTTTGTGAGATTACCGAAGTTAAGCAACACTGCACTGGGTCAGGTATTGGATGGGTTATCACCGAACGGTTTGGCGTGTTGGAAACACCGGTCCTCATAAGATTACCGAAGTTAAGCAACTCTACGCTGGGTCAGGTATTGGGTGGGTGACCATCATACTAATGAGAGAGAAGTTGAAGGATAAAAGTTAGTACAGCAACTTCATTCGTCTTGCTTATCATCGACAGCATGGATTTGTGAAGGAATCCTGTTGTTCGCGTTATACCGTCCTTCGGAAGGAACGTTAAGCACATCTTGTTGATAAAAAGTGATTCATCTGAAAATTTTAGAAACTTTGTAAAAACATAGCATAATCGCTTACTTTTCAGACTTCCCACTCGTGCACACCTCGCCCTTCATAACGCGCGAGACAGTCAACACGTACAGCCTCCTCTACACAGTGCAAGGCTCGACAAACGCTTCCATGCCCTACCTCCTCGCCGGCCACCTCGACGTGGTCCCCGTCAACCCGGACACTTGGTCGGTGCCACCCTTCGAGGGAAGATTCGTCAACGACACCTTTGTCTACGGACGGGGGACGATGGACTGCAAGTCAGTGGTAGTGGTCAGTACTCAAAATTTACTTTGTCATGGACGAGCTGTCGCCGGCCTCCCACAGCTCCCACAGCTGGCCACGGGAACCTCCTAATTGCAGACCAAGCGATCTACACCATGATGCCTCACAACGGTTTTGAGGCTTTTCATGCTCAAAAGATCTCCATAAATTTTTACAACAACGATTGATATATACTTAACGAGATTCAAAAGCGAGTTAGCCTACAAGAAATATCGAAATTAAATTTTATACGACAGCGGCTCCACTTAACGGAGTGTTCCGGTACTCTGCATTTATGTCGGTAAAGGAGTAATTTGGTGGCCATCTTTCATGCAGAAAATTTTAACGCTTAACAACGCTTTAACAGTGGAAAGTCCCTCACACGCTCGGTTAGGTATAGGATATAAAATCTCGGAAACTTACACATAAGTTCGACAAGGCTCTGATTTCGACCTGAAAATTGTTTCTGTTTTCTAGTTTTCTCAGCTGAGATCTTTTGCGACTTTTTTTACCTATAAGTTCTTGTTTTTAAGTTGTTAGTCATAATTTTTTTCACAAATCTCTTTAAATAGTGTAAAGCATAACGAAAATTAGGGTTTTGTTTAACCTGTGCAATTGGCGCTGATCTCTAACGATGCAACACCATTTCGTGCTCTAAGATGCTACCACTGAGTTGTAGTAATTGAGATATTCGACTATTTTTTAGCGACTTTATTTTTCTGTTTACATGTTCATATTTCAGTACCCTTTTTTTTTTGGGCCACAAACCTTTTCTGAACGGGAAAAACATCAAAGCAATGGTACATAAGTGTGCATACGTACATAGATAAAATACATCATATTTGTCCATCTCATTCGACACTTAAGTCTTTAAACTTGCCCGAAATCTTCTTTCGTGATGCTCGAGCTTGGTCCACTGATTCAAAGATTCTCAGTCGCAAATGAATGGATTATAAACACATTCCTGCTTTCACCATGTAAATTGGTCGACATTGCCCATGCTATACTTTGCAACAGAGATGTCGTTCAATATGTTTGAAAAAATGAATTTTCTACCATCACGGCGATGTCGAATCCACGGGATGACAGTCCATCGTGTCAATCAAGGAAAAGCGCTTTGGTTGCATAATACTGGCAACAGCCCTGAGTCAGGTATTGGGTGGGTGATCATCATACACATGACCATCATACACATGACTATCATACACATGACCATCATACACACGACCATCATACACATGACCATCATACACATGACCATCATACACATGCCCATCATACACATGACCATCATACACATGACCATCATACACATGACTATCATACACATGACCAGTTCTGTTCGGGAGAGAGGTTGGAGGGATGAAATTTAGTACAGCAACTTCACTCGTCTTGCTTATCAACCTCTCGACAGCATGAATTTGTGGAGGAATCCTGTTGTTCGAGATGTACCGTCGTTTGGAAGAGAAGTTACGCCGGTGGTCCCCTTGGTGCTCTTCGACAGGAGTAGGCTACGTGCCGGCACCGGGTTTCCCTTCCTCCCTTCTAAGCTAAATTAGGTTAATCATCATCTCATTATCATCCACTCATTCACCGACGCCATTAGACAAGTGCAACAAGTCCCGTTGTAAAAAAAGTGCGTCGTTAAACCCGACTAATCAAGCAATCAACCAACTCAGTAAATGTGACTTAATCTTGTCTATTTTCAGGGCATTCTGGAGGCTCTCGAATTCATGCTCAAGAAAGGTGATCGCCCAAAACGCAGCTTCTATATCGCTTTCGGCCACGACGAGGAGGTACGAGAGTGCTGCGGGACATAACTTAAAACCATCAAAACGAGTGTTGACATTTTGAAATGTTGACATTTAAGAAAAATTCATCATTTGGCTGAGTTTCTGTTTAACATGAGCAGCATTGAACTTTTTTCAATTCCGCTCAAGTTATTTATTTGCGTTGGATATTTTATAAGACCGATGGCACTGGGTAGGTGTTGAGTGACTTCTGATCCGGCACACAATCACAGTCCTGACGAAGTCGGTGCCAACGCCGACGGAACGTCGACTTTAGTCCCTTTTAGGACTAAAAATCAGTCAGAACAGAAAAAAACCGTCAACTAGCTCACGGCTCCGAACCTCTTCGCCATTCCACTGTGTTATTCGGCATAAATGTGTTGTTAAGTAAGACAATTGGCATGTGTTAAAATCCGCAATGGTAAGGGAGTTAGACTGGAGAAATGCGTGACCGAACCGGGATATGAACCCAGGACCTCCCAATTTCCGGTCGGGTGCTTTACCAACTGAGTTTTCCGGGCAGAACTTAACCCAAACTAACCTAACCTAACCTAACCTAACCTAACCTAACCTAACCTAACCTAACCTAATCTAAGCTAACCTAACCTAACCTAACCTAACATAACCTAACCTAACCTAACATAACATAACCTAACCTAACCTAACCTAACCTAATCTAGCTTCTAGCTTGGCAGGGTGGGATAAGGGATCCCCACGAGGGGGAAGAGACCGAGGCGACTCGTATAGACGAGTACTTAGCACCTCTTGGATGCTAATGCAACAGCCACAGTATACAGATTGGTCTGTCAGATTGGTCGACGCTCATGCCCATGCTCGATGCGCAGGTCCACGGTCTGCATGGTGCGCAGGAAATCGCCAAGACTCTGCGCGCGCGCGGTGTGCGCAGTCTTGACTTTGTCGTCGACGAGGGGTTCTCGGTGCAGAAAGGATTCGTCCCCGGTGCTCATGGGCCCATTGCGATGTAAGCTTCAAGTGACTCAGAATACTTTTATCATTTTTAGACTCATGGCTAAAGTGTTATCTTATTGCAATCTCATTTAAAGATATTGGAGTCGTAGCTTACTCAGGTCTATTGGAGTCGTAGCTTACTCAGGTCTATTGGAGCGGGAGCTTACTCAGGTCTATTGGAGTGGGAGCTTACTCAGGTCTATTGGAGTGGGAGCTTACTCAGGTCTATTGAAGTGGGAGCTTACTCAGGTCTATTGGAGTCGTAGCTTACTCAGGTCTATTGGAGCGGGAGCTTACTCAGGTCTATTGGAGTGGGAGCTTACTCAGGTCTATTGGAGTGGGAGCTTACTCAGGTCTATTGGAGTGGGAGCTTACTCAGGTCTATTGTAGTGAGAGCTTACTCAGGTCTATTGGAGTGGGAGCTTACTCAGGTCTATTGGAGTGGGAGCTTACTCAGGTCTATTGGAGTGGGAGCTTACTCAGGTCTATTGGAGTGGAAGCTTACTCAGGTCTATTGGAGTCGTAGCTTACTCAGGTCTATTGGAGTGGGAGCTTACTCAGGTCTATTGGAGTGGGAGCTTACTCAGATCTATTGGAGTGGGAGCTTACTCAGATCTATTGGAGTGGGAGCTTACTCAGGTCTATTGGAGTGGGAGCTTACTCAGGTCTATTGGAGTGAAAGCTTACTCAGGTATATTGGAGTCGTAGCTTACTCGGGTCTATTGGAGTGGGAGCTTACTCAGATCTATTGGAGTGGGAGCTTACTCAGGTCTATTGGAGTGGGAGCTTACTCAGATCTATTGGAGTGTGAGCTTACTCAGGTCTATTGGAGTGGGAGCTTACTCAGGTCTATTGGAGTGAAAGCTTACTCAGGTATATTGGAGTCGTAGCTTACTCAGGTCTATTGGAGTGGGAACTTACTCAGATCTATTGGAGTGGGAGCTTACTCAGGTCTATTGGAGTGGGAGCTTACTCAGGTCTATTGGAGTGGGAGCTCACTCAGGTCTATTGGAGTGGGAGCTTACTCAGGTCTATTGGAGTGGAAGCTTACTCTGGTCTATTGGAGTGGGAGCTTACTCAGGTCTATTGGAGTGGGAGCTTACTCAGATCTATTGGAGTGGGAGCTTACTCAGGTCTATTGGAGTGGAAGCTTACTCAGGTATATTGGAGTGAGTGCTACTCAGCTCCATACTCAGGCATGCAGGATACAACTAATCGGCCAAACCACTTGTCCGATCGCGACGAAACAAAAACTAGACGACTCATCACACTATTGGCAACAGATTGACGCTTTTCAAAATCAAAAATATTATTTTGTCTAGTAGTTACACGCGTTGTAAAAGAGCGTGTTCAAGGCGTTTTTATGATGTTTTTTTTAGAGAAAAAAATGGCTTTTGTAGCAGCTGTGGATCCCAAATTTCTTCAATCTGTCAACACTACCAAACTACAAAAAAATACTAATACATGAGTCAACCATTTTAAAAAACCTCCGTCATTGGTTGTATCCAGTGTTTTTTTTTTATACATCTTTTCAGAGTGAATTTTGTGGAAAATTTGAACTTAAAGAGATTTGTTAGTTGATGTAAAAGTTTATATCATCAATAGGATGAAATCTTCTTTAAATTTCAAACGCTTACAATGCGCGGGGTATATGCGCGGGTACAATACTTGTACCTGTTACTTTTTCAAGGGTAAAAGTAGACAAGGTAAAATACTGCCATAACCCTTGAAAAAGTAACAGGTACAAGTAACGAAACGTTAGGAAATTTAGTTGTTCGTCTCTAAGAATTCAAATAAGAATAGTTTTTGTCACCAACTGCAGATCAACTACTATACCATTACATAAAGTAGTTGCTATTAGGTGGAGTCATCGATCAACGGTATGACCTCTATAACCCTCTAGGGTGGGCGTGTCCGAGAAGGGGCACACAACCTTGGAGCTAAGAGTCAACACCGTGCCCGGACACTCCAGCATGCCGCCCCATGAGAACGCAATCGCCATCTTGGCAGGAGCCATCGCGAGGCTACACGCTCACCCACAGCCGTCGTATTTTGGGTGCGGTCCAGAGGGAAGGACATTCTCCGACCTGGCGCCTCACGTGAGCGTTTTACTTTAGTTCCAGACACTTTTATTGAATGAGTACACCTGTTGGATGCTGGGAACTTGTATCCTTTCTTTTAAAACAATCTGCAGGCTTAGGAAAAAATACACGTTTTCTTTACTTTGAAATTTAGCTAAGCAATATTTAGCATTAATTATAATTCGTTTGAATTTGTTTCACTAGAGCTATGGCTCCCCTTAGGATGAAATCTTATTTTAATTTTGCAACTCGCAGGGCATTTTATTAAGAACAACACTAAAACCGTCTCAAAATGTGATGCCCAAACGCGGAGTCGAACCCCGATCTCCACCTATCGCGGGTCTGCTCTGAACCACTGAGCTATTTGGACACTGGCCTTTCGAGACGATTTCAGTGTATTTCAAATTTTAGATCGGGGTTCGAGTCCGCGTTTGGGCATCAATTTTTGAGACGGTTTTAGTGTTGTTAATAATAAAATACTATGGCTCCCTTCTTCCCTTCTAGGCTAGGTTAGGTTCATAATCTTCCTCATCATCATCCATTAATTCAAGACCAGAACCGCATGGCCCGTTGTCAAAACAGTGCATCGTTAAATCTCACAAATCAATCAAGACACAGTTCACGCATAGAGTTTACCTAATTCAACTTCAAGACCCACTTTAGCCGTCGGTCTCTCGACAGAATCGTGATCGTGAGTTGGTCAAATGACAGCAAATAAAAACGATTGTAACTTAAAAACGTTCTTAAAATAAGCTATCTATGTTCCATGCAGTCGACGTTCGGGTACAGCCTCCTCTACGGCAACCTCTGGCTCTTCTCGGGTCTCCTCAGTCGCATCCTTTCTATGCGTGCGGTAGCCAACTCCATGGTGCGGACTACAACTGCGATCACTATGTTCAACTCCGGTGTCAAGGTAAGAGACACGCTGTCGCCATCATACATTTGGAGACGGTAACCAATCGAGTGCATGTACACAAATGTTTTCTTCTTTACTCTGTCTTTTTTAGCTACGTTTTACCATTGTATGTGTAGATAATTAGAGTCGCAGCAAGCTAATAAGTATAGACGACACTCCAAATTGTGGTAACAGTCATTGCCACTCGATAGCGCTTGCGGCCGTCCTTTTTAAAAAAACCTCTACAACTAAATAGACTATAACAATCGTTGTGTGTATCCCACACGTTGAGAAAATACTTATGAATTGAGCGTAAACCAGTCTCAAATGCAAATAATTTGCAAACAAAAACGAAATTGTAATTCTTTAAACCTAAACGATGGCGGCCACCATTGTCGCAAACATAGAAGTTATAATTTTTTAGAGAAAGTTTAACATTAGCGCTGATTTTCTGGCTAAAACTGTAAACCAACTGATATGACGACTCCCAGAGTTTGCAATGATCGCCCTTAAAAGGACGTGTTGGAAACACCGGCTTTTGTTAGATAACCGAAGTTAAGCAACACTGCGCTGAGTCAGGTATTGAATGGGTGACCATCATACACATGGCCAGTTCTGTTCGTGAGAGAGGTTGGTAGGATGAAAGTTAGTACAGCAACTTCACTCAACTTGCTTATCAACCTCTCGACAGCATGGATTTGTGGAGGAATCCTGTTGTTCGCGTTGTACCGTCCTTCGGAAGGGACGTTAAGCCGGTGGTCCCCTTGGTGCTCTTCGACAGGAGTAGGCTACATGCCAACATCGTGTTTTCCCTCCTCCCTTCTAGGCTAGGTTAGGTTAATCATCATCTCATAATCATCCACTCATTCAACGACGCCATTAGACCAGTTCCACAAAGCCCGTTGTAAAAATATTGCACGCTGACCAATCTATCCAGGAGAACGTCTTGCCTTCGGTTGCGACTGCCGTCGTGAACCTGCGAGTCCACCCTTGCCAGTCGATCGCAGAGGCCATCGATCACGTGGTCAGCGTTGTCGGTGACCCCAGGGTGGTCGTCAGCAAGCGCGGTCTCTCGTCTCGCGACGCACACCCAGTTTCCCCTTCCGGCCCACTGGACGTGCCCTATCAACTTATGAAGACAACTTTCAAGCAGATCTATCCAGATGTCGCCGTTGTGCCGGGTAAGTTACCATCGTGTTTTACGTTCAGAGGAATGAGGATGATAGGTTCCTTGATGAGAAGGCGATGAACTTTATCGTTGTGGTCTCAGCACGGATAGAACAACACGGATAGAGATACTTTGAATCCAAGGCCGCCATCTTGAGAGTCCCTGATTTTGAGCACTTTCAGGGCACTGAGTGTGCACCAGGGCAATCTTTCGGGGGCATGTGACTCTGTCCCAGTGCAATTTGCACGTGTTCGACTGGGCATGTGACTCTGCCCCAGTGCAACTTTCACGTGTTCGACTGGGCATGTGACTCTGCCCCAGTACAACTTTCACATGTTTGACTGGGCATGTGACTCTGCCCCAGTGCAACTTTCACATGTTCGACTGGGCATGTGACTCTGTCCCAGTGCAATTTGCACGTGTTCGACTGGGCATGTGACTCTGCCCCAGTGCAACTTTCACGTGTTCGACTGGGCATGTGACTCTGCCCCAGTGCAACTTTCACGTGTTCGACTGGGCATGTGACTCTGCCCCAGTGCAACTTTCACGTGTTCGACTGGGCATGTGACTCTGCCCCAGTACAACTTTCACGTGTTCGACTGGGCATGTGACTCTGCCCCAGTGCAACTTTCACGTGTTCGACTGGGCATGTGACTCTGCCCCAGTGCAACTTTCACGTGTTCGACTGGGCATGTGACTCTGCCCCAGTGCAACTTTCACGTGTTCAACTGGCAGAGTTGCTCGCTCTCGGGTCACTCCCGGTGCCCTTTTCTTGCTCCAATTATTTCGACGGTGCAATTGGAAAATAAATGAATGCACTGAAAGCTAGTGATCACGTGTTCGGGTGGGAGCGCTCTCGCTCGGAGCTGGTGCAAACCCGGTGGAGAGCATGACGTCATCGAGCAAGTTTCAAACCCGCCCTGGTGCAGGCCGGTCGACAACACTATTATACAGATCTCTTTGGCAGCTTCCCAAAAGAGTTCGACTGGGACGTCATTAACTCTTCGTGTTACTCAATTATGTAAATACGCAGTGACTTGCAATAACCCAGGGGCATTTTCTAGATGCATTACAAGCAATTGTTAAACTCGATTGACTGCCACTCATAATTTAAATTTCTTCTAGTTTTGATCGCTGAGTGCAGTGACTTTAAGAAATGGGTACTATCAAATTTGTACTAAAATTCTCTCAAAAACCTCTTGTCCAATTAGTTCAATTGGGTAGAACAAATGATAAACCAACACAAATTTTTCATTTGTTGACACTGACAAATTATGACTATTTACCGTATTTTTTTTCAAATAATATTTGTGTAGCTGAATTTGCAAATTTGTGAGGTTGAATTCGATCTACGATCTCATTTAATTTTCCAATTATTTCTGCATTCATTTTTTCATTTGTTTAATTAATTATTTATTTTCTCTCATATCCTCACCTTTTCGCACCTGTTTTCTCCCATCTCTCTAACTTTCTGCTAAGCAAACGAGGTCGGCAATAAGTGGTTACAGTATGTGCTACCCGATGGCGCTTGCGGTCGTCCTTTTTAAAAAACCTCCAGAATTTCGTAATTATGACTCAATATAACGACACATGTTTATCAATCGTTGAGGTTAGCTTTAATAAAGATTAATTGTGCGTAAACCAGGCTCTAATGCGAGTAATCTGCGAGATAAAATCAAATTAAATTTCTAAACACTCGAAACGACGGTAACTCCACCAAGTAGCGTCCACCATTTTCTTCGCGGTAAACTATTCCTTCGGCGGCAATTTTTTTGCAAAGGCAGTTTATCACTAAACTAACTCACAATAAAACCTCTACCGACAGCGACGCTGATCGCCAACACCGACACCCGCTGGTACCTGGGATTCACCGAGCACCTCTTTAGAGTGTACGGCTACCTCGCTCTGCCGGAAGACATCAGCCGATACCACGGCAATGATGAAAGGATGTCCGTCGACAACTTCCACAAATCGGTCAACTTCTACTACCGTCTCATTCGAAACGCCGATGCCCTCGTCGGCGTCGTGATCAAAGACGACGCCAGTCATGGAGGAGAACTATAATACTTTGCCACAGCGTCGTGATGACCCTCTTTTTCTAGTATTCAGAATTAAAGCCGCCAGTAAAAATGGATGAAATAGGCTTCTTGTCTATTCGGTACTTATGGGTGATTTTTTTTTTTCTGAAGAGCTGGTAATTTTGGCTGGTGATTCCTGAAAATGCTAATGGCGTATTCGGCTCGCTGCCCCAGTGTGTCCCGGGTTCGCGTTTTGAGCGTTTTGAGCGTTTTGAGCCAGTTTTTAACCTACCCCTGGTAAACGCCACAATTTTTGTGAATTCTAGTCTTTTTCATTTTTTTTTTATCTGTGAATGATTTGTTTTAAATAATTCAAACCTTTTACAAAGACACGAGAATGAATCAGAATTCCCTCGCCGAATGTACTGTGTCTTCAATACCCACAAGTGTTCAAGGTCATGTGGTATCTTATCCATTTTTTAAAGATAAAAGATAAGATTTTTAATATGTAGGTACATAGTTAATTGAGATGGTAACATCTATTTTTTTTTGTGAACTGTAAGAAAAAAGCCACCTTGGTACCCACCTATATTTTTCCTAAGAATTGAGTTTACAGATAGAGCATCAATTTTGTATTCTCAATTTAGACCCGTGCGTTTTTTCAGCAAAAACGGTTGAATAGTTTTGAAAAAATTCGAAATCAACGAACATTTTCAGATTTTGTTTAACCGTTTCGAAGTTGTCACGCCGAAAGCGTTTGATATTTTTTTGCCAAACTTTGCAAATATGTGGAACACAACAAAATCAAAGCTGTGATGTTTTGAAACCCGTATGAGTTTTCTTTCTATTTTTATTTTTAACTGTCCGGCTTGATTTTGTCCATTTTGGCCGTTTTGCTTTGACCTATGCAATAAACGCAAGGTAATCGCAAAATATTGCTACGCTCATCTTAAAACGCAACTAAAATTGCATTTGCAGAGCCCTTGTTTCAGAGATCTAAAGTGCCTTGAGAATAAATAAATTAAATAATTATAGTAAGAGTCGTTGAAGTGTGGGATGGGATTGATTATATGAATGATCAATGAATAAATAATCTAATGAGGTTTAGGAAAATTTTTAAATATTTTGTAAATGTACGATGTAAATGATGTACTGATTCTAAGAGGCGGTGTAAAATGTACAAATCTATAAAAAAAATATAATGAAATGGCGTCCAACAACAGCGCATCACAGAAATAAGTCTGACAAGTTTTAAATGTATACTCGTCTAGCTCGCCTCGCTGTGCAGGGACCAGACCAGCTGCACGCTATCAGCTTGTCCTCGAATTTAGTCTCGTTATCAAAGTCTCCACATGACTCGACGGGTTCATGACAGCTGCGTAATTCAATGTCAACCAATCGTTGGATGGCAGCCGTGATCTTTGCTATGATTTCAACGACGAAGTTGGAATGCTGATGGACCAGTGGCGGGTGCTAGCCAGGGGCACTGGGGTCGTCCTATCGTATCATACCCACATCAACCCGTTGATGAATACTTCCAACAGATCTTCCTATAGTTTTCTCAAATTTATCATTACGCTATCTCCCACTTCAACCTCACAATTACCTTGTACTTGTCAGTAGCCAAATAAATATATCAATAAATAAACCAGAACGGTGTGGCGTGTTGGAAACACCGGTTCTCGTGAGATCACCGAAGTTAAGCAACACTGCGCTTGGTCAGGTATTGGATGGGTAACCATCATACCTATGACCAGTTCTGTTTGGGAGAGAGGTTGGAGAGTTGAAAGTTAGTACAGCAACTTCACTCGCCTTGCTAATCAACCTCTCGACAGCATGGATTTGTGGAGGAATCCTGTTATTCGCGCTGTACCGTCCTTCGCAAGAGACGATAAGCTAGTGCTCTTCGACATTAGTAGGCTACGTGACGGGACCGGGTTTCCCCTCCTCCCTTCTAGACTAGGTTAGGCCATCAACTTCCACTCATTCACCGAGGCTTTTTGATAAGTCCCACTGCGCCCATAGTCCAAACAGTGCGTCGTTAAACACTATAAATAAATCAATCAGTCAACAGCATGGATTTCTGGAGGAATCCTGCTATTTCTTAGATTTCTTAGTTCTAGCAGCACCAATGGACTTTAAATGTAAGTAAAATTGTATGTAAATAATTGTAACACAAAGGTGCCTCAAATTTCTTGACGTTCTGCTATGTACACGTTAACTTTGGAAGAGATAACTAGATAACAAGTTTGGCGACCCTGGGTCCCTATTCCACCACTACTCCAGTGCTACCACACCAACGTACCGAACGTAATCGCTGGCAAATCAGCAGCTCGGCGGCATCGTCTCCCCCTCTTCCAAACATCATCGACTGCACTTGTCCAGTAGGCGATAGCGACCACTCATAGGCAGCTTCTTCTGATTAGGGTAAGTTCTTTGCAAGATTTTTCGATATGGAATCTCCATATCGAGTTTTGCATCCAAATGTAATCTCTCCTTGGACTAAATTAGAACCACTGTATTCGATTTTTTTAAGTGCTGGTTTTCGGTAGTACGTTAAATAATTATTAGGCCGTTAAGAAACGATTTAAAATTTCTGATTGGCTGTTGCTTAGCAAATAAAAAAATAACTGGCTGTTAGGTTCTTAACGGATATTTGAAAAACTTGCCTAAATGAATGTCTCTGATTGTATAAAGAATTTGTATTTCAATCGTTTTTGCAATAGAATTCTCACGAAAAAGCTGCAAAATAAAAAGTCAATAGATTTTTTTGTTACTTATTTTACACACTTCTTGAAGATTTGAATAGTAAATATTTAAAATGTTGTGTTTAAAATATTTTCAGAACGTTAGAATGGCATTTTAGAATTATTTCTTATCAGTTAATTTTATCCCACACAGGCAACCTTCTAGTTATACCTACGTATCCCATTTAATTGAAGAATCACGTTCTATAATCCTGCACCTAATGTCAATTGCACTTTATTGCCACTTTGCCAATAGTGGCACTTGAGATATCGAGAAATCAATTAAATTTCACTTACTTGTTGCTTGTTGCTTTGTTGCTTGAATAAACTTGTTTACAAACCTTATCTATCTCATAGTGTTATACAGATAAAAGACCACTGGCAAGTGCATTCTTAAAATTATTAAGTCTACCTGCATCATCTTACAGATTCATAGCAAAGTGTCAGAGTTAAAAATGCAGAGAATAAAAAATTGACAATACCACGGGTATGTCATGGTCTAGCAAAGGAGGTTAAATGGTTGATTCAACGTTTGGTAGCCATGGAGATGCTGAGATCACCTGACAGAGCTTCTCAATTCTGCTATCTTATGTTACCACGGGTATATCATGGCCTAGCATAGGAGGTTCAATGGTAGATTCAACGTTTGGTAGCCATGAAGATGCTGAGATCACCTGACAGAGCTTCTCAATTCTGCTATCTGATGTTACCACGGGTATATCATGGCCTAGCATAGGAGGTTCAATGGTAGATTCAATGTTTGGTAGCCATGGAGATGCTGAGGTCACCTGAAAGAGCTTCTCAATTCTGCTATCTTATGTTACCACGGGTATATCATGGCCTAGCATAGGAGGTTCAATGGTAGCTTCAACGTTTGGTAGCCATGGAGATGCTGAGATCGCCTGACATAGCTTCTCAATTCTGTTATCTTATGTTACCACGGGTATATCATGGCCTAGCATAGGAGGTTCAATGGTAGATTCAACGTTTGGTAGCCATGGTGATGCTGAGATCACTTGACAGAGCTTCTCAATTCTGCTATCTTATGTTACCACGGGTATATCATGGCCTAGCATAGGAGGTTCAATGTTAGATTCAACGTTTGGTAGCCATGGTGATGCTGCGATCGCCTGACAGAGCTTCTCAATTCTGCTATCTTATGTTACCACGGGTATATCATGGCCTAGCATAGGAGGTTCAATGTCAGATTCAACGTTTGGTAGCCATGGTGATGCTGCGATCGCCTGACAGAGCTTCTCAATTCTGCTATCTTATGTTACCACGGGTATATCATGGCCTAGCATAGAAGGTTCAATGGTAGATTCAACGTTTGGTAGCCATGGAGATGCTGAGATCACCTAACAGAGCTTCTCAATTCTGCTATCTTATGTTACCACGGGTATATCATGGCCTAGCATAGGAGGTTTAATTGTAGATTCAACGTTTGGTAGCCATGGAGATGCTGAGATCGCCTGACAGAGCTTCTTAAAATAACCTCGTTATCCTACCAGGAATATTGAAGACAGTGCACAATTTCTTTTAAGGATCTTAGTATCTAAACTTTTAAAAGTTATTTATGCCCGATTTTTGGAGTCGGTTAGGTTGTGAGCATAAAAATATCTATCACTGTCCTTGAACGGATTTGGGTGGAAAGAAGCGAATCAATTTCCCAGTACAAATACAGAAAGAAATAAAACAAAGAAGTCTAGTCGACGAAAATTGGCAAAGAAAAGGATTGTAATTGTAGAAAGTGATGTTGAAGAGAGAAAAGGGAATGAAATAACGGATGAAAAATTGATTAAAATTGTTAGAAGATTAATTGTAAGATGTTAATGATGACATCTTAAGACGTTACTAAAAAAAACGGTATTTATGTTCGAAAAAAATACATATAGGGACGCAGAAATTCTTAATCGGCCGTCGATTTCTAAAAGTAACCATGTATTTCTGCCTCCAGCTGCTCGTCCATCAACAAGATGGCGCTGTTGACCAGCTGTGCCTGCCTGGACTGGCTGGTGATTGGTGGTTTGCTGCTCGTTGCCGCGTACCTGTACCTCACCTGGACGTACAGCTACTGGAAGAATAGGGGTGTGGTGTACGTAGAACCAAAGATCTTGTTCGGCAACGTCAAGGACAACATTATGGTGAAGAAAGCTATTGGACAGGTCTACGGTGATCTTTACCAGTAAGTATTTTATTATTATCAACACTATAACCGTCTCAAAAATTTATGCCCAAAGGGGAACTCGAACCCCGATCTCCATCTATCGCGGGTGTTGCTCTGAACCATTGAGCTATTTGGACACTGGCTTTTTGAGACGATTTTAGTGTATTTGATGATCTTTGGATATCTTTGATTTAAAAAAGTTGTGAAAAATAATAAAAGCTTCCGTGTTATTTTTTTCCGTTGGATGCAACTTGTGTAAGAAATGAATACGAAAGGAAAATTTTGTTTTCAAACATTCCCTACGCGAAATCTTTTGGGTATTGCTAGCTAAGAAGCAGCTGGCTAAAACCATACCATCTTTCTTGATTAAATATAATTATCGTGAACTCATTTTACGTTAAACTGTGTTTAAATTCAAGATATCGAAGAAAGTTTGAAGTTTTTTTGAAATTTTCTCCTAGGACAACAGCGAACTGTTAAGTTTGTCCTTGATCAACTTTAAATTGTTTAAAAATAAGTAACTATCTGCACATTTTTCAGCGAACTCAAAGGCCACAAATATGGCGGCATCTTCAAGCTCAGGCAGCCTGCAATTTTACTCCGCGACCCTGAGCTGATCAAGACGGTGCTCGTCAAGGACTTCGCCTCGTTCCACGACAACGACATCCATATCACCCCCGAGGACGACCCCATGCTCGGCAGGAACCCGTTCTGTCTGCACGGAGACAGGTAAGATGATGTGTACCTGGGAAATGGGCTGGTACAGTCTTGAGTCAAGTAGCGACTCAAATGTGTTTGCAAATGTGTATTCTGACTGTGAACGTCGTCCGCTGGGTGCAGGTGGAAGGTGGTGCGGTCGCAGGTGTCGCCAGCTTTCACGCCAGCCAAAATCCGACCTCTCTTTCCTCTGATCAATGAAGTGTGTGGAGAGCTCAAGGAATATCTCACTACAGAGAAATCTGGTAAGCAGTAAGTCGTTAGTAGTCACTGAAATTATTTTGATACACAATATAAATATATATATATTTTATTTATTTATTTATTTTTTTTTGCTACTAACAAGACTTAAGTCTATGACATTTGTAGCAAATTCTGTATGGATAAGACAATTTTTGATTAAATTTAAACTTTCTGGCTTAAGGATAACATAACCTTTCAGCTAAGCTTTCAGAACTCGACAATTTGTTCGACTTACCAAATTTTGAAATAATGAGATTTCTGTCAAAATAATGATATATTTGCACCCACTACCCGTAGAATGTGGGCTGATGACGACATCGCGACATAAGATATACTTTTTTATCCATTTTAAATCAACTCCACTTAAAGAATAAACAATCTGATTTTGTCCGCCGGATCCCCCAGAAAAATGAGACGGAGGCGATGCAATCCCTTCAACTAACGTCCCACGTTTGTTTTTCAGCATCTGGCCTCGACGCCAAAGAGGTCGCCGCCAAGTTCACGACAGACGTTGTGGCCACGTGCACGTTTGGTCTTCAAGGTCACTCGTTCACCGACCCCGACGCAGAGTTCCGACTCATGGGACGCCGCATCATGGAGCCTGATTTCTGGAAGAACTTGCGGCACATGTGCATCTTTATGGCACCGTGGTTGGCAAGACTGCTCAAATTCAAGTACGTCACATGGACTAGTGTGGCTAGCATTTACCTGGTTTTAATATTGTCAATTTCACTGACATTGTATCATGAACATTAGCTATGGACCAATCAGAAACTGGTCGTTGGTGTTGGCGAGTCTGTGCCAATGACATTCTCGACATAATCATGGTTCAAGGTCAAATGTCAATGACACATGAAGTTTTGATGACAGTGACAGTTCCTTTATGTCAGTGAAGTACTTGATGACAGTGATGCAAGTCAATGAGAGTGAACTAGACTTTATTGCTATTAAAAGAAACTGTATCGCTTAAATGGGATCTAATGTGCTATAGCAGAAATTTGCGGATGCCCATAAAACGGTAACTCTAGAGTAGCCAAGATCTCAAATAGAGGTAATCGTTAATTAATATTCGGATTTATATGATTTTCGGAAACTGAGTGAGCTTTAAATTGAACAAAAATCTTATTTTTACTACATGTGACCAAAAGCCATCATAATTAGTGGTCATAGATAGATTTTTGTCAGGAATTGTTGACAATAGATTGCCTGACTTTCATTTATCCAGGCTCTTACAAGGTAATTTGAGATCAGCTGGCTGAATCCTTTTCTATATAAAGGTTATTTGAGATCAGATGGCTGGATCCTTTGCTCTATGAAGGTTATTTAAGATGAGCTGGTTGATTTCTATGCTCTATCCGGGTTGTTTGAGATCAGTGCGCTGCCCTTACACCCTATATTCAAAACTTCCTGATGTGGTCTCTCCAACCCCAAGGTTCATCGACGATTATGTCGCCAACTTCTTCCGTGGGGTTCTCACGGACGCCATGTCTTACCGGGAGAAGAACAACGTGCAGCGCAACGACTTCCTCCAGCTGATGATGCAGCTCAAGGCCAAGGGCAGGGTTGACGGCGACACTGACACGAATCATGGAGCGTCGCGCGAAGGTAAGGCGACAAATCGTGGGACATCGGTTTTGTTCCCCAGTTCTAAGCTTTTACACGTTTTATTTGATTTAACTCGATAAAGCAGACTGTTCAGCAGCAGGCTGTTCTAGTTCTCTACACCAGTGCGTTTGTAGGCCTAGCAAATTTCAAAAGTTCCCACGCTTACACCGTCTATGGAAGCAGTTTAAAAAGTGGACTGGTTCGTTGCTGTCCAACAGCGCTACTATTTTCATTTACAGATACAGCAAATTCCATTTTTAAGCAAACACATTTTTAACGACGCTAATATGGTAAGGATTTGTAGAGATTTAGAATATACTTTTGAAAAAGCATTATATTATATAATTGTTAGACATTGAGTTGAAATTAACATGCAACTTTAAATTATATAGAATTAAAAAGAGATAAAATACTCAAAAAACATTATATCAAGAATTTTGATAGGGAAAGACGTACCGGTCAAGCAAAAACGTACTAACGAGAGTTTCAGTCAGCTCAAGACCATCAATAGATTTACTCAAGTCAAAACGTACTGTCGAAGGTTTTAGTCACTTTGGTAACTTTTTGGTCAATCTGCACCCACAACTTAGGTACCTACTATAAGCCGTTGTCCCAATCGTGCAGGCACTATTGCTAGTTATCAATTAAAATGACAAAGTTTTACTCAAATTGTGAAACTCGGTGACATTGTCAACACTGTAACATCATCACAGCTTTCACCGACGAGGACGTCGCCGCGCACGCGTCTTCGTTCTTCATCGACGGCTTTGACACGTCTTCGACCGCGATGGCCCACACGCTCTTCGAACTGGCGGCCAATCCAGACGTAATGGCGCGACTCAGGGACGAGGTGGACGCGGCTCTAGCGGACAACGGCGGACAACTCAACTACGAAATGATGCAGACTTTGCCGTATCTTGATATGGTCATTGCCGGTAAGTGTATTTCACGTACAAGGAACTTTAAAAAAATATGTATATTTTTGTGTCCTTGGAGTCCTTACAAAAACGTGCTTATCAATCTCTCGACAGAATAGATTTTGAGAGTAATCCGACCTTCATTCTCATCCTTATCTATTTATTCATCAACGCCACAGAATCTGTTTTGGAAAAAAAAATGCCCCACTTAACGCCACAAATCAATAAATTTAAAATGTAAACAAATTACATTTAGGTAAACTTGTAAAAATACGTATGGCAAACGCACATTTTAAAATAGATTCACTTTTTACTGAATGACAACAATTTTATGACTAATTAACACTCAGTTGTCTTAAATTATATTTTAATACAACTTTGATTGTCCGTAATTTCCAATTGTTTGTCACCGATTTCCAGAATCATTGCGCAAGTATCCTCCGGGACAATTTCTGAACCGGCTGTGCACGAAGCCTTATGAGCTCGCCACCCCCAACGGAGGCGTTTGTGTCCTGGAGCCGGGAACATCCGTTGTCGTGCCCGTCTGGGCGATCCACCACGATCCTGACATCTACCCGGACCCGGAACGGTTCGACCCGGAGCGGTTCACTGACGTCAACAAGGAGCAGCGGCATAAGATGACATACATGCCGTTCGGCGAGGGACCGAGGATCTGTCTTGGTAAGATACCTCTTAGTGGGCGATCAGTTTTTTAATTATTTTTTTTTTATTTTTTTTTATTATTATTAACACAATAACAGTCTCAAAATGTGATGCCCAAACGTGTCCCCGTTTGGGCATCAATTTTTGAGACTGTTACAGTGTTAATAATAATAAAATGCCCCGCGCATTGCAAGCGTTTGCAATTTAAATAAGATTTCATCCTAATAAAATAATTTCTTACTCTGAAAAAGGCCAGTGAATCCAGTGTTATATTTTTTTTTTTTTTTACTTCAAAAATAACTCTTGATTTTTTTATTTTGATACCAAATTAGTAAGATTGGATTCGATTCTGATAGCAAATTCTAGCCGATTTCCAATCAAAGTTTTGGGACGTCAGATAATTTTTGTTCTCGAATTCGGAAAGTCTCCCATTTCAAGTGCACCTGTTGCTGGTTAGCGTCACCATGGAGACGTACGAGTGCGATCATTTTGGCATTGAGCAGCCGGCTTTTACCAAAAATTGACCCTTGCAGACTTCTGGGGTTGGAATTTGTTCAAAAATAACTAAAAAAACTAAAAATTTAATAGCAATGAAATAGATTATTGTCATTTTATTATTAACCTATTTACTTAGTTAAATAAGAGTTCATCCTAATAGAGTATTGCCATGGCTGCCACTATTTTTTCTTTGATTAAACTTATGATTTCATCACCAAAAACTATCAAATATGTGCTTTTAAACGTTTTTTTTTTTTTATTTATCCTGCCAACTTTTTTCAATTTAGCAAAATAGGAAATAGTCTATTATTATTAACGAGACTATGATCGTCTCACAAATTGAAAATGATAGTCCCCGTTTGGGCATCAATTATTGAGACGGTTATAGTGTTGTTAATAATAAAATACCCCGCGCATTGCAAGCGTTTGAAACTTAAATATGATTTCATCCTTATAGGAAATAGTCTTTTATTTTTAAACACACTCTTCTTTTATACAATGAATTTATTTTTTCAAAAATATATTTAATTTTGATGATTTAATCAAGCGCTGTGAAAACGCTCAAGTAGTTGAAATGTTTTCATGACGGCCTTTTACAGAAAAAGAATTTACTGAAAAAATTAAACAAATGCGTGTACTAACAGGCAATGTATAAACCCACTCACATTTCACGCCTTGCTTTTGCCCGCTCTTCAGGAATGAAGTTTGCGATGACTCAAGTGAAGGCCGGCATCGTAGCGGTCGTCTCCAACTTTGACATGACTGTGAACAAGAAGACATTGGTACCATTGGTGCCTGATCCAAAGCTATTCGTGCTCAGCTCCCTCGGCGGTCTCTGGTTGAACTTCTCGAATAGAGTCAAATAAAGGCGTCTCTAACAGATTGTTGAGTTCTCTTAAGTTATCTACCGACCTTCTGAGGGCCCATGTCAATTAATTGAGTGTCAATTAACCTGGAGCATAGCATCAAGCCAGCTGATCAAAATTAATCTCATGTAATTCATTGCTGTTAAGAAGTAGGAGTCCCTAAATCTAAGGTGTCTCTATGATTTCAATGGCTAAAGAGCGAAGCGACCGGACGAAATCTTCAATTTCACCTACCCTAGAAATAGATAACTTTTGTGTGAGTATTTCTTTTATTCTTTGCATTTTTCTTCACTCTCTAAAGCAAATAAACACACAAAAAAAACTGAGAAGTGTCTTTTTTTTTTTGGCTAGGTGAAACTGAAGATTTCGCTTCACTCGCTACGCTCATCAACATTATTGCAAAATATCGCTACGATCATTTCACAAGGCAATTAAAATTGCGTTCGTGACACCCTAGTAGTAAGAAGTGAAGATTAGATTCACCAAATCTATTACATGTGCCACACGTTTTTTGCTTTTTAAGTCAGTTTGAAAACCGTAAGAAAAAATAGATTCCAAACAGTTGTTGCAATGTGTTTATCGAATATTACCAAGGATACATACTCTAGCAGCTAATGTCGGAACTAAAACTTAAACCTCTCGAAACCATAGCAAAAAAACGAGGTTGAAATGCTCACAATGTTTGGAAGTCGTAGCTCCTCCCGTAAACGCAGCCAAAGCGGGTCAGATGTATTGGGAGGCAGAAAAAACAGACGATTGAATCATCCATTGAACGGTTTCCAGACCGCAATAAGTTCTGGGTCCTAACAGGGACCTGGATGTCTGCCTTCCGAGTCGCGGCATGCTATTTTGCCCCGGGAACTATAGTCACGGGCTCGAATCCGGGCGGAGACTATTTATAAAAATAGAAATTATCTTTTTCTTTCGCGAACAGAATAAGAGGTCAGGCCCTTTAATTTGTTTCGTATTATAGATAAGTCATTAGAATGCATTTCACTATCACGAGCAGCAACAAAGTCTCGTGTTTTAGATTACAAAGTTGCCATCCCAGCACAAGATAGAATGCTTGCTAGGGGTGGGGAGAAATATTTTGTTTATTGGCTGCTGACAATTACATTGTAGTTGTATGGGCCTATTCTAGTAAATATTTTTATATGTAGGTAACATGGTAATATTGTACCGTTTATAACATGAAAAAGTAAATAAAGGTGGAAAAATAGTAATAATGGTAGAGTTTTATAATATAAGATAATAAAATTATAAATATAATGGTGGTAGTTATGTTAACGATAGTGGCTAAATGGTATATTAATAATAATCGTAGGTTCTAATATGACAATTACTTATGTATAATGTCAATAATGATGGTTTACTAAAAGTAATGATTAGGAACTAGCATCAATAGTTAGATGGTTTGTTCTAAGTCGTCAGTATCATCAGTGACTTCATTGTTGATGGGCCAGGGGGAGATGGTGTGGTGTAGAGGTGAGGTATTCCTCTAGGTTGTAGAAGGGGTTTTGGATGAGAAAGTTTCGTAGGTAGGAGCCGAAGGAGCTGCCAGAGTTCGAATTTGATAGTTCGTCATCAACACACCCCTGTTGTTGTCTGTAAATTAATGTATTACATAAAATAAAATAAACGTATTGAAACAAATAAGTCCAATTTGTGTTCATATTCTGCCATCAAATATGTAGTTTAACACAATTGTGTTAAAACAATTTAGAACCTATGTCCCTGTTTTGATGTCCGGTGGTGAGAAGTCAGGGTTTTTCTCAGGTCTAAACCGTCAAAATGGCCGAGGTGTGATGAAATGCAATAATGTGCGTAGCAACTGGCGGATATGAACAACGCGTGGTCGTGCTGGTCTATGTCTTTCTTTCCAGACCAGTTCTTTGCTACCGGCTTCTAGTCCCGTCGCCGCCATCAACGATTTACACTTTTACACCGTTTTATCTTGATTATGTAAGAAGGCAGATTTTTTTAAGGAAATCTTTTTTAAGGCTATGAGTAAACGGAAAGGTTGCACCGGGGAAGTATCTCCGATGATTTGAATAATGTGCTCGACTTAGCGACTTAAATGTAATTCTTCGCTTTGTCAAAACATTGCGTGACGTGAGCCGGTGAGGCGGCCCGATTAGCGTGATGGATGGTCCACGATCGATTCCCGTCCAGGTAATGTAATTTATGTTTTTGTTAACTGCAAGCGTGTGTACATCAGACGTATCGCCATCCGGGTTACCGACCAATGGCCAGCATTAATTAGTCAGTTTCATTTGACATCAAACAAAGTGCGCTGGGGGTCTGAGTGCGTCTTAACTCGACTGCGTGTTCGTCCAAGTCAGACAGTTAGGAATGTCTGAAAACCCTGAATTCACGTAATGGGTTTCGGCAGCCGTTCCGGCAGTCGGGCGTTAACAGCTGCAATTTTCGCGTCTGATCTTGGAAAATGTTGTAGGTCCATACTTTGGAGTAGAAGAATGTCCGGCACTGCCTGGTGAGGGGACCGGGTAAATCTCTTAAAACTATCGATCAGGATATTGTAGTTATCTTAAAGCAACATGCGAACCTTGCGCTTGCAACCTATGCAAGTGCAAAATGAGTATGAGTTAGAGTAACAGATATGAAATTCATATGTGTTCAACTCAACATGTGAGGTATGACCGTCAGCGTGGCACAATGGTAGAGTCGCTGTTTCGCAATCGTCAGATTTTGTCGCGATATGGTTCGTACCGGCCCGACGGAAGATTAATTTTACTGTTAGCATATGAAGTTCAATTTTTGGTCATGAATGATGAAGTCGCAAGACATAAATACAACAAAAATGCCAACGGATGGGGTCGTTCGTATGGTCGTGCGGTTAAAGGCTGCGAATTAGATAATTTCACGATCACGAAATTGATGAGATACCGGGTTCGAATCCCATTCGTACTACCACTTGACATTCAAACTTTTGCATTCTATTTTGGGCGTATAATAAAGACAGTAGCAAAACTGCCGGGCGCTCCTGGCGCTTCGCGCCAGTCGCACCCGCCAGTTTCTTTATTATAACCCTGACCTATGATAGTAATAATAATAATAATATAATATAATGTTTATTTCAAAGTGATATTTTACAGATATTGAAACGTCATGTGATGTACAATACATGGTATAACATAGTCGCTCTTGTAGTCGAGTGATGAGATCGTTTGGTCGATGTGTCGAAGGACCCACGATCAAATCCCGACCAAAGAAATATAGCGTTATATTTTTGTTATCATCATCATCCGGGTTACCGACCGAAGTGCAGCATTAATTGATCGAGTACATTTGATAGCCAACAGATTGCGCTGGGGGTCACTGTGCGTCTTAACACGATTGCGTGTTCAGTGAAACTTTATAGATAAGGGTAATTGGGAGGAGGGCGATCGTCCATCGGGCTTTGACTGGCATTCCTCCAGTCAGCCTCTAATGCTTGCATTCGCGTCAGCTTGTTGCAAATGGTGAAAGCCCATATTTTGGATTTGTAGAGTGCTACTGCACTGCAAGGTGTGGCCACCTAGTACCTCTGCACTGCTTGGTGTGGTGGCCGGGTTCTAGCTCTTGCTAACGAGGATTAATAATAGTCAATGATGTTATAACAATTTAGAAAGATAAATTCCCAAACTGCTAATATAACCGCACTTAAAACTGAACTAATCAGAAGGTGCGGTCGATCTGATGTGCCGGCCCAGTAAGCGGGTCTTCAAACGTGGAATTCAAATAGGTTCATCTGCCTCCACTCTTTATGGCCGTCTCAATGGGACATTGGTATTGTCGCTGCCTCGGTGTCATCGTAATAGAGTGGTACCAGGTTCGAACCCACTCGACGGAGAAAGCTTTTGACTGTTGGCATGCAACATCAGTCGGAAGAATTAGATAGAAAAAAAATGCTGTACAAAATAGATGTCCGCGTGGTTGTGCGGTTATAGGCATCGACTTCATCGTTAACATGTTCATTGGTTTCATGAAGTACTGGGTTCGAATCACGCTCGAACCAAGTTCATAATTTTTCCTGTTTTTTGGGCGTATGTTTTAGACAGTAGCAAAACTGCCGGGCGCTCCTGGCGCTTCGCGCCAGTCGCACCCGCCAGTTTTGCGGGCCGTTCCCACGCCCCCAAACCCCACCTATACCCCGTCTGCAGCACCTACGACTAGCATCAAGAATATAAGAATAGTTGTAAGTGTTAAGCATCATCAGCGCCATCTGCTGGTAGAATTTTGTACTTCTTTCTGGACTTGTACAATTTTTGATAAAGCATCCAGCTTCATCTAGATATACCGAGATTCATTAGATATACCGGAGCGACTCAATCTCGGAGCTGCCAAAAAGCTGCGCGGCCGGGACTCGAACGCCCTTCCTCCACGACACGAAGCAAGCATGCTTACCACTTCGCCACGCTGAGCAGATGAGTATCGTCTGGATTAAAGCAACTAAAATGATAACGATCCGATCTTTTTACACATCCTTGTATTGCACCAATTCACATATATTAATAAAACATACAGCCATGAGTCCGCTCGTGGTTATTAGATATGGTCCAGAGAAGCTGGGCATACGTTCGATCCCCGCACACGTAATGACATTTTTTTCAGGATCAAGAAATAAAACTGCAATTAACTGTGTGATTTACGACGCGCAATAACAATTTGCTGTACTTTGCCAAAGTGCGTATTAAATCATTGTCAAGTGTACATTTGTCGGATTGTGCAAGTAAACAATAAGTTTACTTGTCACAATCAGGAACCCTCTAACGAAAAACAGTAATTAGTACTTGTAACATATAACAATTAAACATATAAACAAAAACAGGAGTAAAGATGCGACATGTACACAGGAAAGACTACATACAATCACCAAAACATTGACTACGGGTAGATAGAGAAGGAAGGTTTCGCTTCTACACGATGTGTAAATGCCGGACCTGACCCCAACACCAAGCAGTGCTGGGGCACTTGGCCACTCCAAAAATTCTGGGCTTTCACCAGTTGCCACGATCTAACGCGAAAATGCAAGCCTTAGAGCCCGACTGGAGGAACGCCAGTCGAACCCCATTGCTATCAGCATGTCCCCTGGTCAACCATACCAAACAAGTATCACCGAACCAGCAGTCGTGTTAAGTCACATTGTGATCCCGAACGAAATCTATTGGATATCAAATGTACTTGATCAATTAAAACGTCGATAAATCACGGCCATCGGTCGGTAACCCATTTACCTGTTCCTCGTTGAGCTGCAGCAGGTAGTACACGCTGGTATCGCAGGCAACCGGCCCATGATGTCTCACGCCCGAGACGAGTCTAGTCTACATGACCCAAGGCAACAGCTTATATTGCCGACAAAAGTTACAATTGCCCATTTTATAAGCACTAAACTGGTGAAAATTACAAGGAAATGTCTATTGGTTTATTATTAACTACAACGGCTTTGAATGTCTACAAGAGTGTAATTTATTTATTTATTTATTTGCACTGTTTTGACATCTGGCCATGCGGCACTAGTCCAATGGCGTCGGTGAATGAGTGGATGATGATGAGGATGATGATGAACCTAACCTGGCCTAGAAGGGAGGAGGGGAAACCCGGTGCTGGCACTTAGCCTACTCCTGTCGAAGAGCATCAAGGGGACCACCGGTTTAACGTCCCTTCCGAAGGACGGTACAACGCGAACAACAGGATTCCTCCACAAATCCATTCTGTCGAGAGGTTGATAAGCAAGGCGAGTGAATTTGCTGTACTAAGTTTTATCCCTCCAACCTCTCTCCCAAACTGAACTGGTCATGTGGATGATTACAAGAGTCTAATGAAAATCAACAGCATAACGAGCGAGGTTTGGCCGGCGTTAACTGATCCGTTAAAAGTGTCCGTTAGCAAGACGCCATTGTAGTAAGGTGACATTTTCTCGGTCTTGCAGATGGTTGGATTCGATTTATTTTTACATCGAATTTTTAAGCTGGGAAATTAAAATTCTTTGCTTATATATTCAACTGACATTTATTTTCATTTTTTCATTTTGGTAAAATAAATAAGTTTTGGTATTTTGCAACACAATCGCAGTTAGTTGCAGTTTGGATGTAAGTTCATTATGTACAAAAGATTACAGTCAAAAATACCAACAAAAACATCAAAATAAGATGGCTGTAAATAAATTACAGTAAAGTACAGTTCGTAACTCTTAATGGAGATCGTTATGTCATATTTAAGAACAAGTTAAAATACAACGAGTTGTTTTAAAAATTTCGAAAAAATAAAAATGTACCCTCCTATACCTAAGTGTTTTTGGAACTTTCCTATGTAGTGAAAATACGAAACACTAAAAAGTACTTAAACCATTATAATCAGTATATTAAAATGTACAGCTATTTTATACAACGGTTAAAATTAGGGAAATTAGGAATGCTGCTGATCAGTTTGGTACGAGTTCCGGTAAAATATTCCACAAGACTCGTATCCGTGTTCCAAAACACACAAGCAAAGCACAAGGAAAGCCGAATCCCAAAAACGTCTATAAAAATCCCAAACTTCAAGTTCATTCGCAGCAAATCACTGCAGAGCTCAATTCTAGTAAGTTCAATCAACAAACTGGTATCGCCATTACCAGCAACAAAAATATTATCAATCACATTGCCACTGGCAAAAAAAAATACTCATAAGTCTTAATCACTGATTCTCATAGCAATCACAGTTAACTTCAGTCACAACGACGCCTCTGCGACGACGACGACGACGACGCCTCCACTTCAATCCGTCTCGTAGAATCCTGTGAGTTTTCTCCACGTCCTCTTGACAATATTGCCTCCCAAAGCACGATCCTCTTCCGACTTCCTCGCTCTGAATTCACGCCATGCGGTGTTGCGTTTTGAGTGACGAGGTCCCCAGAGCTCGTTGGGCTGAAACGATGTCTTCACCATCTACAACACAAAAGCAATTATTTGAACATTTTTCCCTTTTTTTTATTTTTCAATAGAAAATTTGACACATAATATCAAAACGTGTATGTCAATTGTTGAGATAAGATTCATTTCGCTGAAGCCGGTCTTGAAACCAACTTTGAAGTAATCTGCAAGAAATAACGACAGTAATTTTCTTGACGCTCGAAACGAATGACAATCTCTGAGCGACCATCATTTTTTCGATGTAGAAATCATCGATTGGCAATTTTCGTACAGGCAATTTATCATTAGGGTTGAGCCATAAAAACCCGGTTCATTTTGGTTTTTAGCATGTCTCAGATTTTGTTTCATTTCATAGCTGAATAGTTTTAAAAGGATTTATTAGAACGAAAATAAAAGGGTGGTACTGCAGGCTACAACTATCCAATATTACTCCCTTTACAGCTTTTCGTATTTTCTTTATTGTCATTGTTCTTCGCCCTTATTGCTTTCACTATAATTTCACAACTTATATTGGTGAAAATTAGATTTTATTTAAGTGAAAGACCTTAAGAACAGGTATACAATTTAAGAAGCAGAAAATCCTTTTCAAAAACTAACTTATGCATACAAGTGTCAAATCTGTTTTCCCAAGAGTCAAAAGACTTCATATGGAAGTTCAGTTAATGAAAAAAGGCAGCTTTTAAAGAAAGGTAATCAGATGGGCGATCTTTAATAATGTTATAGGAAAAAAAAACACGATTTTGCTCAAAATTTAGATAGAATAACCTGAAAATTGCTTTCCCTATAGCTTTGTCAACACTTGTCTTGGAAATGGTTTACTTGAAAAGGTGAAATATCTGTCTCTCTCTTGAACTTCTGAAGCTACCATACAATAAACTGTTGACTCACCTCAGCTGCAGTCATGTTTCGACGTCGCACCCACTCGACCCCGATCCAAATCGGTACTTGGAGGATGCCGAACGCTGCCAGAATCCAGGCGATAGCTGCAACAATGTAGGTACATCATGTTACGACTCTTTAACAGCCAAAATAGATAAATATATTGAATTTAAATTCTAATTAATTGATTAGTGGGATTTAACGACGCACTGTTCTGACAAAGGGCCATGTGACACTGTTGAATGAGTTGATGATGATGAACCAAACCTAGCATAAAAGAAAGGCGGGAAAACCTGTCCATAGAGCTGTCAAAACTGTGCGTTTTCTCCAATGAATTTTAGGCTTATGTCTATGCTATCTCGTCTTCGCAGTAAATTTGAAAAAAATAACTTTTTCCGTATGAAGAATAATTTCATTTTCTTAGCATTGCATTATCTTCTCCGTTTGGAAGAAGTTATTATTTTTCAAGAAGAAATTGTCAAATTAAACAGTTTGGTTTTGGAAAATTGCTATTTTCTAGCAAGGAAAATTATTATTTTTATTTTATAAAAGTCACGATACTATCTCCCTGTCTAATAACAGTAAAAATGTTTAATTCTTTCTGTAATTAAAGCTAATTTATTGACTCTTGGTCGTAATTCAATACGAGTACGTAATTCAATTTTCAACTCACTGTAAGCAATCTCCGGGAAGTCCTTCTTGTCATACTGCTTCGGCTCCATGATAACTACCGAATAGCATAGGATGACAATGAGCAACAAGGGGGTGACGACGGCCCAGCAAACTCGCCAGTAGATTCCCAAGCTGTGTCCGAGCATGAACTGCATGTCACGGGCAAACTTGTTGAAGCCGTAAATCCAGGAGACGGCGACAATCTCGATAACGGCCAGGACGAAGACGACGAACGTGACGCAGTAGTAGTCGACTAGCGTCAAAATCCACTGGCCGCCCTACATGGGGACAGAGAGAGCACGGGGAGGGTCAGAGAGGTGCCTTTATTTTGATAAAAAGAAACTAGATTCATAGTTACCGAAGAAAAAAAGCAAATCTCCTCGGGTTGTTATCACTGATATCAATTGATATCGATAGCGGTTGCCATAGAAAGACTTAGAAGCCAAGGACGCCATCTTGAGAGCCCCTGATTAAAATCGCGTGCTATCTGAATTTGAAAGGACTGCTCTAGCCCTCGAAGAAGTAACTAGTATATGTTACGAAACGTCGGGAAATTTAGTTGTCCTTTACTTAGCATTCAAAACCCATTTCTAATAGTTTTTGTTAAAACTAGTGCTGAGGATAAATCAAATAGACGTGAGTCTAAAATCCATACTATTTTAAGTGTTTTTATCTGGAGTTTTTGCCACTTGAATGGTAAAAATTGGTTAAAAATGTGTTTAAAAACGCTAGAACTAGTATTGAAATCATAGGGACACCTCGGATTCAGGGATTCCTACCTGTAGCCAACAGTGGACTTCTATTGTGATTATAATCAGTTAGATCATATTGACAAAAAAAACTGTACAAAAATTAGGAAAAATAGAAGTATTTGGTTTGAAATTGAAGATTAAATTAAATATTCGGTCTCAAAAAATACCTGTAAAGAACAAACATACTAAACAAATGTAAACAAATGAATTCAGAAGCCATCATGGTGTTACTATGGCAGCAAAGAAGTTAAAAAAACCAACGGGTTAACACCTAATTTGACAATCTGATATCACAACTCACCGGAGTGACGTAGATGAGTCCAATAAGAAAGCCGACACAGCAGAAGACAAGGGACACCGCCCAGTACTTGAGCGACGGCAGCTGGTCGCAGATAATCGAGATGACAGCGTTGGCCAGCGCTACTGAAGAGCCGATGCCGAGGGTATACAACATCAGGAAGAAGATGACAGCAAACAGCTGGGGGACCACGTCGAACTTGGCGATCGCGTCAGGATAGGAGATAAATGCTAGTCCTGTGTCACCTTTGACCACCTATTTGAAACAAAGGAGAAAATTATGAATATTGAGCTAAATAAAAAATTATACAAGTAGTGATTTTGTGTAATATTTTATAAAATTCTACCAAAGTAACTCCTAAAATCTATTTATTGTATACACTTTTATCTTAATTTTACGATTTAGGTTGAAACACTAAAGGCACCACCGGCTTAACGTCCCTTCCGAAGGACGGTACAACTCATCGATACAGTCTAGAGGTTGATAAGCAAGGCGAGTGAAGCTCTGCTACACATCTTTCAATCTCTTAGCCTAGACTTGAGTTGATAATGAGAGTGATGGTCGCCCACCCTACACGTGGGTCGGTGCAATGTTGCTTAACTTCTGCGCTCTGACGAAAATCAGTAAGTCAAAAACTTTATTCCAGCCTAAGAATCCATCATTCTCATCAAATACACTAAAATCGTCTCAATAGGCATGTGTCAATGAGTTAGAGCCACACCCGTGATAGGTGGAGATCGGTGGTCGATTTCCCGTTCGGGCATCAATTTTTGAGATAGTAGTAGTGTTTATAATAATAAAATACCCCGCGCGTTACAAGCGTTTGCAATTTAAATAAGATTTCAAATAAATGAAGCTGCATCTTCTAAAAACGTCCAGATGAGATTTCCAAAACTTGCAGCTTGTGTCAAAAGTCTATCTGGTCAGTTAAAAAACTGTTTTGAAGCTGCAGCTCCTCACAGAATATGAAACTCTTCTCTTTGGATGTGAAATTGACCATTTTTCAAACCAGTTCTATTCGACAAAAACAATGGTTTTTTTAAGCTTACCGTGGATATATCGTCGGTTCCCATTTCGTAGGCAAGGTTTCCCAGGATGGAGAAGATGGTGCATCCCGCCAGAAGACTAGTGAAGGTGTCCAAGGTCGTCACGATTAAAGCATCACTGAATAACACAAGAAGGCAGAGTTGAGTTAAGCGCCATAGGGGCTTCTTGATAACAATTTAATAAAGCACATAACTAAATAGACTAACTAACCATCTTAGTAACTAACTAAACTAGAACTAAAAATAAAACAAAATGTCTGATCCTTTACCTCATTCAAGTTATTTGAGATCATCTGGCTGAAATCTATGCTCTATCTAGGTTATTTGATATCAGCTGGCTGGAATCTATGCTCTATCCAGGTTATTTGAGATCAGCTGGCTGGATCCTATGCTCTATCCAGGTTATTTGAGATCAACTGGCTGGATCCTATGCTCTTTCCAGGTTATTTGAGATCAGCTGGCTGGATTCTATGCTCTTTCCAGGTTATTTGAGATCAGCTGGCTGGATTCTATGCTCTTTCCAGGTTATTTGAGATCAGCTGGCTGGATCCTATGCTCTATCCAGGTTATTTGAGATCAACTGGCTGGATTCTTTGCTCTTTCCAGGTTATTTGGGATCACCTGAAAGGACTAGAGCAAGCAACAGTTCGTAAACTCACCGATGAATGTTCTGGGAGAAGTTGTTATACGACGAGTACATGATGATAGACCCGAAGCTGATGGACAGCGAGAAGAAAGCTTGCGTCACAGCGGCGTACCACACCTGGAACACCCCGTGCGAGGGACGCAATTAGTAAACGAAGTCGTCTTGAGTTGATCGACAAACAATCTGTCTTTGCTCAAAGGTGCAATTGATGTTCAGGAGCGAGAAAAAATAGATTGGCGTTTGTTAAGTTGACAGTTGGCATTTTAAAACATGAAACCAGCAACGTACCGACGGATTGAGCAGCTGTCCCCATTGCGGCGTTATGAAGAAGAGGATTCCGTCGATGGCTCCTGGCAATGTGCACCCTCTGATGAGCAAGGCGATGAGCACGACGTAGGGGAAGAGTGCCAGGAAATATGCCGCCTTGCCCGAACTCTTGACACCCCGTACGATGACTAGGAAGACGGTGATCCACGAAGCCAGCAGGCAAAGAGTGAGACGCCATTCCGGGGCACCGATGCCGTCGTCGATGTTTTCTTTCTCTTTCAGGACTTCTTTGCTGTTGAAGGGAAGTGTCGTTGTTAGAGGGATAGAAGTTGGTTGGTTGAACCGTTTTTAAGTTATTTTCTAATTGTTATGTGCGTCATGTTTGGTAAGATGCAGATCTCAAGTGAATGAGTTTTCTAAAAATGTCTTTCTTTTCTTTAGTTTGGTGAGCTTTCTTATCAACTTTTTTTATAATTTTCTAAACTTTTCAGCACTTTTTATCACAATTTTCATATTTTACACACCAAATTCCTAGTTTTTCTCTCTCCTCATTGTTTCATCAACTTAAGAACTCCTAAGAATACAAAAGTAAGGCTTTCAACATTTTTAATATCTTTAAATTAAATCCCTTGACACGAGAAATCTGAATTTTTTCATTATCGTTAATTATGTTTCTAAGTTTATCCCTATCAAATATTTCAATTGATATTTGACCCCTTTTGCATGCCTTCTGGTTTTTACTTAACATCTAGATAAAAACACAACGCTTCCTTAAAAAAATATGACTAAAATGCATCCCTAAAAGTTTGGCTCGAATTTCAGGAAAACGATGTGAATACAAAATATATTTTTATATATCCCTCAAAATCCCCTCAAAATCCCCTTCAGCGCTCGCATCCAACTCACATAAAGTACAACTCGGACGAGCTCTTCAGTCCCGTGTAGTTGAAGCTAGATGAATTTGCCGACGGCTTGGAGTCAAAACACCCCTCACCCCACTCCTCGTTGCACACCGCCCAGGGGAGGTCCGCGTTGAAGGAGGCGATAAAGTAGAAGATGGTGATGGCCATCAACGACACGTAGTATGTTAGGATGCTGACGGTTGCGAAGACCATGCCCCAACCAAGTCCTGTAACACATCGAGGTTTAATTGAATGGTCATATAGAAAATACACGATAAAAATAAATAAAAAAAACGCATAAATGCACTAGCACGTCAACCCAAGAGAGTTCGCGAATTACTCAGCAGGTTTGATTACTACAAATCATGAATCTCGATTTGAGTTAATTTTATTTTTATCAAACGGGTAGAAAAAATGAAAATTGAAGCAAACGACTTTATAAAAATGATCTGTCAAATAATTTGTCTTTCACTTCTTCACACTACTTTGCCAAAACCAACTTACAATTCTATTATCGTGCAACATTATTTCTCTTCTAATTTCATTTGCCTCCTCTTTTCTTCAAATCTTGTACTTTTTACGTTTATCTTTCTCTTTGCTCTCCTCGTTTCTTTCTCTCCTATTCTCTATTTAAAATCTCTGACTTCACCTATAAACCCAAAGGTAGAAAAGCTAACAATTTAAAACGTGCACAAACGAAGCGGCCATCACTTACCTTTCAGCGCCGGTGCCAAGTTCCAAACTTTGACGGCACTGTAACTGGTGAACTGACCAAGTCCCATCTCCATAAAGTACAATGGTTTGCCGATGATAAACAACACGATGATGTACGGTATTAAAAAGGCACCGCCACCGTTGTCGTATGCGGTGAACGGGAACCTCCAGATATTCCCGAGTCCGACAGACATGGCGATGCAGGACATAAGGAACTCGAGGGGGTTTGTCCATTGGACTCGTTCCTCTTCCTCCTCGGCTTCGCCCTGTGGATGAGGAGGCAGCGTTTAACGGTGGGCGTTAGTGGGTGTTTAGTCACAGTATTGTAGTGCATTTTTTTTTTTCGCTTTTAGAGTCTTATAAAAATGGCCGACTGAACGATTGATAGTTTGAAATGGTGGTTTCTGAACATAAAATACCGTCTTATTGGTAACCAAAATCTGATATAAACTTGTTGTTTTTTTTTTTACCAATTTTTTTTCCTCTTCATAACATGACATGGCTTTAGAATTGAAATTAGATACAATTTTTTTTAACATAAATTTCAGCATAGACACATAAAATTTTGGACAGTGCTTCGTTTTTAATCCTCTTTATACGTATTCTCACAGATAAATCCATTTCTCGTTCATTCAGAAATACTTACATCCAAGGACAGAAATAAAATTACAGTTGTAATTTTGTAGAAAATCTCTTTTCAGAACGGTTTCTTTTAGTTCCATACTTGCACCTGTCCCCAACAGGCCACTATTGTACTTACGAGTGCCGCCTTTTCATTGGCTGGTGAGACAGCCTTGCTGGATATTGTCTTGTCCCCAGGGTCGGCAACGTACCCCTTGTTGACGCTACCCAACTCCTGAAAAAAAAAAAAAATAGCAGTTAGTATCAAGCGGAAAACGAACAAGTTGGCATGTAAATGGTAATTTTATTGGAATCTGTAATCTACAGTCGATCGCCATTAGTCTCTTCTCTTTAAATGTTCGATTCCCGTCTACTTAATTGATTGATTTGTGGGGCTTAACAAACACTCTGTTTTGACATCTGGCCATGCGGCACTGGTCTAATGGCGTCGGAGAATGAGTGGATGATGATGAGGATAATGATGAACCTAACCTAGTCTAAAGGGAGGAGAAGAAACCCGGTGTCGGCACGTAGCCTACTCCTGTCGAGTAGCTTGAAGAGGACCACTGGCTTGGCGTCCCTTCCGAAGGACAGTACAACGCAAATAACAGGGTTCTTTACCGCGACAAAAATGAAAGGTGCTACTAGGTTTCGATGGTTTGCACCGACGTTTCGAGTTTTTAAATATTTCATTTCGTTATTTCTCGCAGATTACTCGCATGTCAAACTGGTTTACCCGAAATTGATATTTATCAATGCAAGCCTTAACGATTTATAAACATTTTTCGGTATTTTAAGACGTTATTTTTAAACCAAAAAAGTTTTGTTAAATGTACGGCCGCAAGCGCCATCGGGTGGCACTTACAGTTACTAGGTGAAGCCGGCTCGATTGCTCAGCAGGAAGTTTTACTTTTACGCTAGTCTGTACCGATAACCCCAAGGGTACAAGTCATAAGAAAATCGTGGAAGAAATTAAAATGAAAACACGTGCTAGCTAGGAACCATGCGTTGTATTTAAAAAATTGGACCGTGGGGTCTTTCATTGCACAACACTTCGCGACAAGGCGATAGCGAAAGTACGAAACGATTCTCTTCAGCGATTCGACCTCCTGCGATGTTATTTGCTTCACTCTATATGCTTTACAAAATCGGTTAACATATCTTTAGGAAATACAAAAATTGAAAACAATTTTGTTGTACAAAATAAAAATAAACAGTCATTTTAGAAAGCTTGTGACAATTAAATTCGAGTTGTAGTAAAATGCATTGCGTATACAATTATTTGTGTTAGTTTACCACGCGAATCAATTTTTGATCTCAAATAACCTGGATAGAGCATAGGATCCAGCCAGTTGATCTCAAATAACCTGGATAGAGCATAGGATCCAGCCAGCTGATCTCAAATAACCTGGATAGAGCATAGAATCCAGCCAGCTGATCTCAAATAACCTGGATAGGGCATAGGATCCAGCCAGCTGATCTCAAATAACCTGGATAGAGCATAGGATCCAGCCAGCTGATCTCAAATAACCTGGATAGGGCATAGGATCCAGCCAGCTGATCTCAAATAACATGGATAGAGCATAGGATCCTGCCAGCTGATCTCAAATAACCTGGCTAGAGCATAGGATCCAGCCAGCTGATCTCAAATAACCTGGATAGAGCATAGGATCCAGCCAGTTGATCTCAAATAACCTGGATAGAGCATAGGATCCAGCCAGCTGATCTCAAATAACCTGGATAGAGCATAGAATCCAGCCAGCTGATCTCAAATAACCTGGATAGGGCATAGGATCCAGCCAGCTGATCTCAAATAACATGGATAGAGCATAGGATCCTGCCAGCTGATCTCAAATAACCTGGATAGAGCATAGGATCCAGCCAGCTGATCTCAAATAACCTGGATAGAGCATAGGATTCAGCCAGCTGATCTCAAATAACCTGGATAGGGCATAGGATCCAGCCAGCTGATCTCAAATAACCTGGATAGAGCATAGGATTCAGCCAGCTGATCTCAAATAACATGGATAGAGCATAGGATCCAGCCAGCTGATCTCTAATAACCTGGATAAAGCATAGGATCCAGCCAGCTGATCTCAAATAACCTGGATATAGCAAAGGATCCAGCCAGCTGATCAAAATTGAAGTCAGTCAATCCATTGTTGGCAACAGGTAGGAGTCCCTATTTACGAGATGTTTCTATAATTTTAATGCTAATTTTAGAGTTATTGAAGCACTTTCCTATTTTTGAAAATGAAAGTGGTGAAAACTACAAAAACGATGAAAACTACCGATGAAAACGCTTTAAGTAGCACCACAGGTAGCACGGGCTCTTTAAATTAAATAAAAATCAGGGACTTTCAAGATGGCGGCGTCGGCTTCAAAGTCTTTTCTCTGTTAACCGTGCTATCCAAGTTATTTTATTTTTTGTTTTATCAATTTGGTGGTTAGCGCCTTTGTAAGGTAGCTCATGAATTATGCATCGGCTCATGACAACGAACGCTCGCTAGTTGTCGAAGAGTGTTAATCATAGAGTATGTGACACTAGCATGAAAGTATTTATTCGTTAGATGATGAACGCCTCCGATACACTTTCGATTGTTTTGCATTCCAGCATGCCCACTGCAGCCGTGCAACGGTGATTTCAATTGTACTGACTTTCGCGTGTTCAACCGGACTCGACCTTGAGTGCGATTTCGAACAATGATTGTCTTGGAGAGAAAAATACTAACTTTTTGGGTGAATTTTGTATAGAATTTTTTGTGGTTGTTGAATTTAAATTAATACAGTGTCTAATAGCGTCGGTTAATGAGTTGATGATGATAAACCTAGCCTAGCCTAGGAGAGAGGACAGGAAACCCAGTGCCACCACGTAGTCTACTCCTGTCGAAGAGCACCAAGGGGACCACCGGCTTAAGTACCTTCCGGAGGACGGTACAACGCGAACAACAGGACTCCTCCACAAATCCATCTTGTCGAGAGGTTGATATGCAAGGCGAGTTAAGTTGCTGTACTAACTTTCATCTCTTTAGCCTCTCTCCCGAACAGGAACTGAACATGCTTATGATGGTCATGTGTATGATGGTCATGTGTACGATGGTCATGTGTATGATGGTCATGTGTATGATGGTCATGTGTATGATGGTCATGTGTATGATGGTCATGTGTATGATGGTCATGTGTATGATGGTCATATGTATGATGGCCATGTTTATGATGGTCATGTGTATGATGGTCATGTGTATGATGGTCATGTGTATGATGGTCATGTGTATGATGGTCATGTGTATGATGGTCATGTGTATGATGGTTATGTGTATGATGTTCATGTGTATGATGGTCATGTGTATGATGGTTATGTGTATGATGGTCATGTGTATGATGGTCATGTGTATGATGGTCACCTAACCACTGCTAGAAGTGCTTACCATCGTTCCATTCAAGTCGTATGAGTTCCTTTTCGAGTTCATCTCGGCGTCGTCTTCGAAGGCGTCGTTTTGACAGGCGTCGTTTTGAAAGACGTGGCGACGAATCGACCAGCGTACCTACTGAGCAACAGAAGACAACAAATTTCTTATTAGTTCTTTGCTTGTGCCACCTCGCCCAGGGTCATGGAAAACTGTCTTCTTTAAGCGGCAAAAGATGAGATAAAAAATGTTCACGAGATTAGTATGTTAATCCATGTCATAGCAGAGTTTAATCTTAAATGTCTTAATCCCTGTGGTTGAGTCGGTACTTTTGAAAGAATTTACAACCGTCTGAGAACCATTTTTATATGAATTTTTATAGTCTAAATGAATTAGGCTATCTCGGAATCTGATATGGGGAAAAACGCTTGAACTTATAATATGTTTCTAAATGAATATGATGTTTAAAATTTGCTCAGTAATTGTTGAGTTTTTGAATAAAAACTGTTGGAAGGGTTCATTTTCTTTCTCGTTTTGCAGCTTCAGGAAAGTTAAAGCAATGAAAAACAGTGAAGAGTTGATTCAAAAATAAACCCCGAATGAACAGAAAGTGTTTATCAGCTTGTTAAAATTTAGCTACCTCCGTTAGGAAAACAAAGTATATAAATGTGATAGGACTGAGACTAGATCCTACTATAAAAATTGTAATTCTATACTTTGAGCCAAACACCAAAAATATTGCTCGGTGATCATTTCAAAATTTTACCGAATTTTTTTAAAATCTCAATTCACTCATTGTTTGGCGTCGTTGAAAGCAATTCGCAGTTGTGTAATTCGAAGAAATTGCGTTTGCACATTTCGCTGGTTAAGTCCCAAACACGAGCAGCCGTCTTTCTGCCCTCCGGCCTTCGCTTAACATCGCTGTCGAACCCTCCTTGGCATAAACAATCGATCAAAAATAGCATTGTCACCATAACTGAACTGTCCATAACATAACTGAACATAACTGAACATAACTAAAGAATGCTTCGATTGGATCTTTTAAAAATATATAAGTTAAAGTGTGTTCCATAACAACCATGTGATTATAGTTCTGGACATATGTTTGATATTTAGCTCGGAAATATGCAGCTGTCAGATTTGATTGATTTGACTGCATTGTCGAATGTATCTTCTACAGAGGCCATGCATTGCTATTCTATTTCTTGTGTTTACCTGACCGAAAATGGGTAGGTACCTGAGTTGGCAACACACGGGTAACAACCTCAATTACCATGTATTGCCGACTCGTTTGCTCAGCAAAAAATTAAAATTCAGTCAAACTTGCATTAGATTTGAAAATTACATTTTAAATATGACACATTGAAATATGGTTACAAAGATTCAATTAACGTTTTTTCATTAATTTAAAAAAATAATGAATTTAAAAAAATAATAAAACGGTTGGCTGTTGAAACTTGAAACCCATTGGAAAAAAAATAGCACAGTAGACTTGCCATACTGTTTGCTACTATAAGCATAATATTAGCAAAGTTCGTGTCACATAATGTTATCAGCTATCACAACGCCTCCATTAAATCAGAGTTCGTCGTGCCCGCGATATTGCATCAAAGAAAGCAGTTTGACGCTTCCGTGTTTGCCACCAAATCAGTGTTCCCACGAAGACAAGCAGCGATAACTTCTCTTTAAGCAGGCCGACCACCATTAAAAGCTAAAACCTAATTATTGCGTGCTGATTTCAGCTTAAATTCCTGCTAATTTAGCCAAAATGGAACAGACTAGTTATCTTTGCTAGCGTTACCTGGTGCCGTTCTTGGGTTATTTTGCTAGATTTGGGAGCGTTGTAGAACTGGTCTAATGGTTTTGGTGAATGAGTAGATGATGCGATACTTTGCCTAATAAAGTAACAGAAACCCGGAGCCGGCACTAATAGGCATAATAAGCAACTAATAGGACCACCGTCTTAACGTCCCTTCTGAATGACGATTCAACGCGAACAACAGGATTCCTCCACAAATCCATGCTGTCGAAAGGATGACAAGCAAGACGAATGAAGTTGCTGTACTCTAACCTCTCTCTCAACAGAACTGTACGTATGAAAGATGGTTACCCCACAAATACCTGATCCAGCGCAGTGTTGCTTAACTTGTGTGATCTCATGAGAATCTGTTTCCAACACGCCAAACATAGCAGTCATGCATTTTTCATTGTTTTTCTCAGTAATGTTTTCAATTGTAAACGTTTACAAAGCACTTCTTGAATTAATTAATAAGAATCTATGGAAACCCAAACGTCAGATACACTTCCTAAAGTGTATAATAAAGCATTTATTATTAATCATATTAAATTACTTGTGTATAGACGAAAATGATTGTCCACATTATAAGGTAAACAACGCTTTTTGAACCTTAATTAAGTAATAAATTAACATTTGAATATATTCAACCCATAATAAAACATCTACATTGTCTCACTACCAGAAAATTCATCTGCAAGTACTGGCTGGAGGGTCTTCTCCGAAACTCAACCCTCATCTTCGCGTTACTCCTGGTGACCATTGCACCAATCTGCGGTATCATTCTTTGCTGCCACCTCATTCAGCACATTTACCACCTGGGCGGCTCATTTTTCATCCTCCACTTCTTAGCCAACGCCCTCGGCAACATTCTTATCACACAAGTGAGTCTGGCTGAGACTTTTTTTCTGACCAAAACCGAATGCATCCAAAATCTTGCCCTAGGGAGTGCGTTACTATATGAAGAATTCTTCCTATATGACCTCGTCCAGTGCGTTGCAGTGTGCGTGTTGCTCGTGTTTAGGGATCCAGATATGTCGTGGGATATGATGGCGATTTTGGCAATAACAGCGATGACACATGTAGAAAGATGTTTCAACGTTTTCGAAGAGGTCAGTGGTATGGCAATGGCTACCAAACTGTGGACCAAAGTTGGCTTTCGAATGTTGGTTGTTGTATACGCCGTTTGGTCCGCGGTCGGGTACATGGTCATGCTCGCTTTTCATGAGAATTTGATGATGATTTGGGGAGCTTTGAATGACCAACTTGATGAGATAATTCGATTGCCAAATTTTGTTATTGTACCTGATACTAGTACGACTATGCTCGCTGGGTAAGCTGAAAAAAATTGTGATTTTTACTGTGTTTTTAATAAAAAATAAAAAATCTATTTTCCGTTCATTGTGTTGTTTTTTAGTTTCTGCTCTTCCCGTTTTTATTTTATTTTTTTAATGCTTTGAAGAAAGATTGCTTTTTCAAGAGTTTTCTGCATCAATCAATGACTGCAATCAATTACTCTTCTAAAGAATATAAGATGAAAAAAAGTGATCTGGAAAACTTACAGAATGTAAAGGTATTGACCATAAAACGGGTAGCATTAACATACTAATCAATTTTGGTAAACAGGAGCTTATAAAACATGTAACAATTGAGCCCTCAGCGTTTTAAATTCTGGCGCAATTCCTTTCACAGGGCTTCCTAAGAAAATCCATAAATCGAACCGCTATTTCCAATAAATTTGTTACAAAATCGATTCCGTTACACAAATGTGCCAACACCCACAAGGAATAGGAAAAGACGTTGGTTTATACGTCATTTTCTACGTCACAGACAGAATGATAACGTCATTAGCTTTCACGTCATTATAGCGTCGAAGGTCCAGCACATGTTTGACCGACAAAGCTGCCGTCAGCGACTACGTCACTGCGTACTTCCCTAGCGCCCATGTCACTGCAAGTATGATCCAGATGGCGGCATAAGCAAACAACTTTCACTACTTTTTTTCTTCCATCTTGCACTGATGAGGGTAGCGGGTTCTCTTCCACTTCACGGCTGGGTAATTTTCCCCGCCCTATTCTCTGACGTCGTAAAACCAGAACCACATACAGCCCTAGTGAAAACAATACGAATTATTTGCAGTAAGGGCTAAACTGTACATAAAATGGTTCTTGTACCCAAGCCCAAAGATATGCGTTTACCAAACGTTGAATCCACTCGTACCATAGAACCTCCTATGCTAGACCATGATATACCCGTGGTAACATAAGATAGCAGAATTGAGAAGCTCTGTCAGGCGATCTCAGCATCTCTATGGCTACCAAACGTTGAATCTACCATTGAACCTCCTATGCTAGGCCATGATATACCCGTGGTAACATAAGATAGCAGAATTGAGAAGCTCTGTCAGGCGATCTCAGCATCTTCATGGCTACCAAACGTTGAATCTACCATTGAACCTTCTATGCTAGGCCATGATATACCCGTGGTAACATAAGATAGCAGAATTGAGAAGCTCTGTCAGGCGATCTCAGCATCTTCATGGCTACCAAACGTTGAATCTACCATTGAACCTCCTATGCTAGGCCATGATATACCCGTGGTAACATAAGATAGCAGAATTGAGAAGCTCTGTCAGGCGATCTCAGCATCTTCATGGCTACCAAACGTTGAATCTACCATTGAACCTCCTATGCTAGGCCATGATATACCCGTGGTAACATAAGATACCAGAATTGAGAAGCTCTGTCAGGCGATCTCAGCATCTCCATGGCTACTAAACGTTGAATCTACCATTGAACTTACTAAGCTTGATATATCGTTCCGTTTATAAAGTTGGGAACAAAAATGACTGCATCCTACAAAAACGTGAGTATATCTCATTTATTTCAAGGCTAGACCAGTATTTACCTCTCGATGGCTTGATCTTGGTGCCCATTCATAGTGTCTTTAAATAAAAAAATAAATAATGAGACATGCGTTGACAGCACGAGAGCAAGATCTAGAATCTTGATAGCCGACTTCTCAGCTGACCTCGTATCTTGGGGATAGCCCGTTCGACGGCTCGTTGACTCAGCGACGACGCAAGGACAGGTCTGGAGCCCCGCGGTGAGGCGAGGTGCCTGATAAGGAAGTGACCGTTGAGAGGCGTCGAACAGTCTGCGAGCTGCGTGAATAAGGAGGAACTCGCCGTTGCTTCCTTCGTAAAAACCCCGGGACTTTTCAGTCGGTGTCAGTGGCTTGACGATCGAGAGCAAGGTTTGATTGATTTGTTGTTATTTACGACGCACTGTTTTGACGACGGGTGCTGTGGTACTGGTCTGATGGTGTCGGTGAATGAGTGGATGATGATGAGAATGATGATGAACCTTACCCAGATTAGAAAAAAGGAGGGGATATCTGGTGCTGGCACCTAGACTATTTCTGTAGAAAAACCAATGGGACCACCGGTACAAAGCGAACAATAGGATTCCTCCACAAATCCATGCTGTCGAGAGATTGATAAGCAAGGCGAGTAAAGTTTCTGTACTAAATTGTATCCCTCCAATCTCTCTCCCGAACAGAACTGGTCATGTGTATGATGGTCACCCATCCAATACCTGACCCAGCGCAGTGTTGCTTAACTTCGGTGATCTTAAGGTAATCGCCGTCTTCAGCAAGTCAAACCAACACTTGAAATGAATGTATTAAACACTCATTGATCAATATTTATATGCACTTTACAATTTTACAATGAAAGTTTTTCATGCAATTTTAGATTTGTGGTCTACAAAGGTCGTGCACTTGTTTCTTTTGGCCTGGGGACAAAGAAAGGTCGAGTACCACTGCCCTAGACAACTTAATTCAAAAAAATGTTTAGTTTACTTTTAGAAATTTATAAACTATTTGTGAAATTTAAAAAAAATCCAATGACATGGTCGTGCGTACTGTGACAGAGTTGTCGTAAAAACAAAAAAATACTTCAATAACAATTTGTATTCTCAGATTCGTTCTGAATCAGTTTTTTATGAAAATATTATTTTTCATTTCTTTTGTAAGCTAAGGACACATTTTGTATATTTTTTCTTAATTTGACTGCAAATCAAACGAAAATAACACAAAATCATTTCAACTTTCAACATGTTCAATGCACAAACAGCCACTGATCAGTGCTTAACGACGCACTCGTCGACACGCCCACCTTTCGCAGTTAATAATGTGTCCAACGACGCAAATTGTCGACCTAGATGAGCCAAGAGTTGAAAAGTTGACTTCTTGGTAGAAATAAAAACAAAAAACATTTGAAAATCGCCACCAGCTTTCGCAGTGCCATGCCACTGCACCTTGATTACACAAAATGCTCGCCGGATGATTAACGAATCGGCTGTGAGCGGTATTGTTAAGTAGTTACTGGTTACTTCTGGTTCTCGTTTACAACGCACTGATATAATTGCTTCGGTAATTAGTGTAAATATCGATTAAATTTGACCGGTTGACTCAGACTTGAATTATGATGGATGTTGATCCACAGTGTTCTACGCTGTACTTGAAAATAATTACCTTTGATGACGATGACCATAGCCTCAAGTCATGAATGAATTCGTCGCAGGCGAATGAATGAAACGAAAAAGGCATTTGCCTGACGTGATGGCCACGTGTCTAGGCAATCAATCTAGTACTAGGTCCGGGTTACGCACCTGTGTTTCAAATATTTCGCCGATCAATTCGCTATAATACAAATATGGATTGTATGACGAATTGTGGATCAATGAATTTTTTTATCTGATCCGGAAGTGGTTCTGAGAATTTAAGAAAGTCTGTAGTGATAATTATTTAATAATCAATTGATGTGCTTTGCGAGTGTTTTGAGTGCTTCAGACGTGAATTACGCAAAGGTGACAATAGAAAGAAAATCAAGTATAACGCAAGCTGGACAGTTAATCCGAGAATTGGCCTTTATCAAATGCGATAAATATTTTTTGTGTGATAATTCTCGAAGCACGTATTGTATTATTTGCACCGAATTGGGGCCAACTTTAAGCGCGAATTAAAATAATTGTTGTCTTTGGTAGGTAGCGACTGGTCGGTTCGTGCGAGACCGATCGAATGGAATTCAATAAAAGGTAGGTACGATCGAAAGTGAAACCGACGATGTCGGTGACGAAGAGAGAGAGACAGTTGGTTGTGTCTGAAGGTTGAGCAACCGCGACTTGGACTGCTGGGTGACGAAAGAAATCACCGATTTTTATCACAGATTCGACCATTTTTGGGGTTATGTTATCTTTCAAATCAGAGAGGAACTCTATATTTTTTATTGATTTGTTTGAAATGTAAATATTTCAGATTAAGACATTATAACATTTGCATGATCTTACGTTTCTTTCTTTTTTAGAGTTTCATTCCTATAAAATTGTAGACATTTGTAGTTTTTTCTATTTTTGCTCACTGAAAGAATTTGCAATTGAAATCATATTTCACGAGATTTGTAGAGTTTTTTAAAAACGACAGTTAGCCCACATGGCATCCCACAACGACCGGTGGCGCTCCTACCGGTAAACTATGTTCACTCGCTCAACTGAGCATAGCTTGAAAAATTGCCAATAACTTTTTTTTTTTTCGATAAAAATGCTTTCAGGGATTTCTTATTTGTAAGGAAATGCAAATATCATAAAAACCTCAAAACAATATCCAATTCCACGTGTCATTCAAACGTAAATTATCTAATTACTCTAATCCTTTGAAGAACTATTTTAAATAACGTGGTAATATCTTTGAATACGTGCATAGTTAGCATGTGATTAGTACCTACGTTGGTTGTGTTTAAACGACAATTTGCGAAACAACGAGGACATGACTTAAATCGCACAAAAATGCATAATTATTGTCGTGTAAATAATGAGCCATTAGTACGTTACAAGGTAAGTACTTGGCCGAAGATAACATTTAAAATCCATATTATCAATTTCTTTGAATATTTACTGTGTTTTTTGCATAGTGAGATAATTATTTCGTTTTAATTGGTTGGTAATTGGTTGGATTGTTACAAGTCTCAACGATTCTTTGTTGACCTTTGTGACTGCAGAAATTATTTGAACTTTAAAATAGCTGCACTGATAAAATTTTAATCAGTTTTATAACAAAATGTTATAGCTAATTTTATGGGAAAAATATTTCACTTCAATCGCTTAAATTTTATTTTCTGAAAAAAAAAATGAATTTTGCCTCGATGTGGTATATCAATCAAAATACGGTCACAAATCATCGAACGATATTGATTGATTTGTAAGGTATGCCAACTGTCTATAATAGACTTACACTAAACTATTGATAATAATCAATTACCAAGAACATGAACCAAATTTAATTTCCCAATGTGTCAGATCAAGGTTGTTCCGGCAAAATTCATTTGACATTAAACAAAAAAAACAAGCCAAATTCTGACGGCATTAACAATTACAATTAAAAATATAAAACAGCGTGAATGGAGAATAATAAAATTACTCGTCTTTCGCTCGTAATTTAGAAAATAATCGGTCAATTAGAGAAACATAATTTTTTTTTTCAAAAAACACCAACAATAGTTGTCAAGTTGACATGTCAAACATGTGACTGGATAATTCATTTCAGAACAATCGAAGGAAGCAAAGACTTACTGTTATCTCTAAAGGAGGCGGTGTCCTTCAAAGAGTGCTAAAATTGTCACAGAATTTATCTTTATGTGTGACCTACACCTAAATTCTGAGAATATTAATCTCTTACCTCATTTATTTTTGCCAAAATTTGGGTTAAAACTAATACGTTCATGCAACTGGGACGTGTATACATACATATATACACACAAATTTATTTGTTGAAACAGATTGGCAAACATGTTTATAGTTTGTTTTTTTTACTTTCTTGTTTATCTGTCATTCTTTTCATTTAATTTCTATTTTCATTTCCTTTTTCCAGCGTTTTTATGTAATATATCATACTTTTATGTTTGCCTCTTATTTGCCAATTCTTTCCAATTCATTTTCCCATCCCCAATATTTCACCCAAATCTCTTTTCATGCTGTCAGGTCAGTAAAACCTATAATTTTATAAAATTATAAATATTATAATATATTATTATAATTTTTATTCATAACTGGTTTTCATATGAAACGTTTAAATGAACTAAACTGAAGATATCTATGTAAACAACGCCGTCAACCACCTTAACTACCTGCTATCCGACACCTGAATTAATTTCGTCATCTTCGAAACAATAACGCAGGGCAACAATTGCACTGCAAGTACATTCTACCACGAATCGCGTGCACAATTATCCACTTTCAATTAACCAAGCTAATTACCTGATCATGCCGATCTTGCGATGACTATCCATCAATTACAACAGGTCGCTACAGAGGTTATGTAACTACGTTTTTTTTTTTTTACTAAATTAAACCCATTTTCACTGTATTAAAGAATTAGTTAGAAAAGACACATAAAAACCTGGAACTTCCTGCAATTATTTTAAATTCAGAGTTCTGATAAACGTTTTTTTTTTTTGCAAATTTCGTTAAAAATTCAAAATTGCTTCAAGTATTTAAAATGTGTTATTAAAAATCACCGAAAAAATTTTGATATTTGTGATATTTCCTTGAACTGGGTGAAGTTCCTCGATATTTGATGAACCTTGTTTTAATTTCTTAGACTTAAACACTTTTTCTTTGCGTTTTAAAACATATTACGGCAGGTTGTTGTTGAATATCCTGGCTGATATTGAATATTTTGGCTGATTTAGATTGTAATTTACTTTGAATTTTTGATGACGAAACAAACCATTTTATTTATATGTATACTGTCAATAAACATTTTTATTGTTAATATTTGTATTATTATTTTTATCTTATTGCTGCTGAAAATAATATAAACTGATATCTTCAAATTACCTTAACACAACCCACAATATTGACTGCATGGCGGTTTCAATGAAGGTCTAATAAATATGACTTATAAATGTCATAATGATCTCCATGCAGCAAAACGAACGGTCGTTGAAAATTAAACAACAACCGACTAACGACTGCATGAATCACATGGCAGGATATTTACAACAGAAAAATTATACAAAATACACTCACCTAAAGATGTATAAGTCACAGGCCTTCTTGCAAAAAATAAACACTGCACTATTGTTCTCAATCACTTGTTAGTAAAATGTATATATATATATATTATTGTATGTAATGTCAATGGTGCTTCAGGTGAGTAAATGGTGGACTGAAACAGTAGCGGTCGATCTAGAGTTCGTTCACGGCTTGAGTACGACAGACCGACTGACGATTCGCAAAGAAAGTGCCGCTAATTTGTTCAAATCCAGGTGATACTCACGCGGATGGGGTGGGGGGACCAGGGATCACGGCGAGGGAGATCCACGGTCGGTTTTCCTCACGGTATACCAGATCAAAAAAATGACGTGCGGGCGGTACTTGCTATATCGATGAGGAAAAACAAGTGGCCGACATTGCCGATCAGGTTGCCGTGGGGATTTAACAATGTTCTAGCCTTGATGCATTGGATTAAAATGTGGATGTAATCTTATAGTTGTGTCTTGGCGATCGTGACTAAGACGGTAAATGTTGGTGGGTTTTTGTATTGTTCGTAATCGAGGTGTTTGTTTGCGTCAAAGGTAAACGAAATGTATTCTTTTGCGTGCGTCAATTGAACCGGGAAAATAACGAGGGTTTATGGGCAAAGTTTTCTTTTCCCCATTTCTTGACCACTTTCGTTGCCAATTTTGAAATAAGTGTTAATAATATGTGATTCGATAGCATTTCCTATTTTTTTAGGAGCTATGAAGTTGCTAAGATCGTCTGACAGAGCTTATATAATCTTTGTTTTTGATAGAAAATAGAAATAGCTTGTGGAAATTGTATTATTGGGTAAACTACTGCCCTCTCAAAAGTTAATGTCGAATAAGACTTCAAATAAAACTTCACATAACTTGTGAAAATATTTGAGTCCGTGAGAAGATACCATTCAAAGCTCATAGTATCAACTAATTGCTTTCATCAACGACTGTCAATTCAGTACAAGAAGGTGTTCCAAATAAAAGCCCTTTAAATCGATGTTTGCATTAAGAGAAACAAATTGATCCAGCTAGAGTGTCGGTATCTTCTTAGCCGGGAAAGACAATAAAGTTTACCTGCTCTGTAATTGGTTTCTATATTAAGTATCAAGGAAGCTGTGATTTTCTTGTTTCTCCAAGAAAACATGGGGGCGACTTGTGTGCCAATGCACGACCTTGAAAATAAAGTAACACTTCGAATCAATTTATTATGATGTATAATATCGTTTGTCTTCTACATTTAAAAAAAAATAGGTTTTCTCAGTTTTATGAAAAAATAGAAAATAGAAACTGTCCTACATATTTTACAGAGTTATGTCAGTTTTTTAAGCGGCCCAATATAGGTATATAAAAGTATTTTTTTTTTGCTACTGAAAAAAAACTCTGTAATTAGATTACAGATTCTTGTAAGATGTTTATTTATTTCGGAATTAACGCATTTCTTGCGATAGTTTCGTCTTGAATGCAAAATAGTCGAAAAATATGGAGGTTTCAAAATCAAAAACCCAGGCATGATGGAGTGGGACTGGAAAATGTCTTGAATAGTTACATACGGGTGTCTTTATGGAATCTTTATAACCCCAGATGATGATTCCTTAGTTTAGCCTTGGTGTCTAAATATCCTGCTTCCTTAGAGTAATAGAAAATGATAAAAATAAATTGATGAACAGGTACTTTTCTTTTCTATGAAAGGCTTAAAATGATTAAAATGAATTACGGCAATAGTAGAGTTATTATAAAAATATTATATTTAATAACCTATATAAAAGGTTGTGATTTATAATGGATTGTGGTAAGACTTTACTGTCGATATTACAAAATAGAGAAGAACCCTGAAAAGAAACGGGCTTTTCAATCATAAAACAATCCATTGATTGTTATTGGAAGTCACAGTATTGCAGTATATAGGAGACTATAATTCTAGATACTTATCTCCGTTTAAAATAAACCATCGTAGATTTGTTAAGAGTTTGTAGTTACGCATCTCAACGTTGTTGAAACACACAGCTTGTTTGGCTGCCCTATTGGGCCCGTTGTAATAACAGTGAAGTTTGTCAAATTGTCCAATATGGCTTCACAAAATTGTGTGCTTCGTCCCGGGTTTGGTTATGAGCAGAGTTCTTTTAAGATTACCGTGAGAAGTCTTATTTCTAAACTGCCCGGGACAAGGGTTACTTGTTTTTCAACGATTATATAGAGGTTAGCAAATTTGAAGTGAAGCCTTAATGACCTTTAATGATGGTAAAAACTATGGTAATTCTGCTATAACATCGTAACAGATCTATCAGATCTTATTTCCATGAGCTACCATCACATTGTGGCGGAAAGCATCTAAGTTTCATCTATAAACCAATCGGTTTAGCGTGTTGGAAACACCGGTTCTCGTAAGATCACAGAAGTTAAGCAAAACTGCGCTGGATCAGGTAATGGATGGGTGACCGTCATACACATGACCAGTTCTGTTTGGGAGAGGTTTGGAGGGATGAAAGTTAGTACAGCAACTTCACTCAACTTGCTTAACAATCTCTAGACAGCATGGATTTGTGAAGGAATCCTGCTGTTCGAGTTGTACCGTCCTTCGGAAGGGATGTTAAGCCTGTGGTCATCTTTGCTAATTGAAAGCACAAGCTTACGTATCAGCTCCGGATTTCCCCTTCTCTCTTCTTTGCTAGGTTAGGCTCATTATCACGCACTCTTTCACCGACGCCATAAGACCAGTGTCACAGACCCGTTGTCAAAACAGTGCGTCGCTAAATGCAAAAATCTGTTTGTCGATGACTGGCCCTTCCCATCACATAACTTAATGATTGATATGTGGTTTTAGTCTCTCCTCAAATCTGTCGGCCCCAAGATCACAATCTCGAGTTTTTTCCCCGCACGCTCGGCAACTCCTACCTGGACAGCATACCAAGCAGTCAACTACGTCTTCACGCCAAGATTTTCAGGGAATCACCGGCGTCACAGATCCAGGGTTTCCGTGACAATGGTTGGCATTGGTGTCTAGCGATTAAATCATGCTCGCTTAAAATAGATGACATTTATAAATTGGTTTTCTTTTGAGTTACGGGCGTTCGGTACTTTGTCACCTACGTATTATGCCACTTCCAAATGGTTATCCTTCGAAATCCTTGGTGAACTCTAATGAGGATTCTGTCTTGATTGTATGCTTCCTTGGGAATGATGAACATCCGGAAATAAAGCTGTTTAATTCAAATCTTGATTACTGATACTGCTGCGATTCAGGATTGATTTCTTGTATTTAACGACGCACTGTTTTGTCAACGGGGCATGAGAAACTGGTTGAATGGCGTCGGTGAACCAGTGGATATTATTTACAGTTTGGTTTATAGGTAAAGTACGTTCTGCCGGTAACACGTGGTAATAGTATAGGTGCCACCCGGTGGCGCTTCTCGAAGTATATTCAAAAAGAAAAATCTGCAATTTAATAATTAACACGAATAATGTCAGAATTGAATTGAGAAGCACTTTCAGGCGATCTCAGCATCTCCATGGATACCAAACGTTGAATCTACCATTGAACCTCCTATGCTAGGCCATGATATACCCGTGGTAACATAAGATATCAGAATTTAGAAGCTCTGTCAGGCGATCTCAGTATCTCCATGGCTACCAAACGTTCAATCTACCATTGAACCTCCTATGCTAGGCCATGATATACCCGTGGTAACATAAGATAGCAGAATTGAGAAGCTCTGTCAGGTGATCTCAGCATCTCTATGGCTACCAAACATTGAATCTACCATTGAACCTCCTATGCTAGGCCATGATATACCCGTGGTAACATAAGATATCAGAATTAAAAAGCTCTGTCAGGCGATCTCAGCATCTCCATGGCTACCAAACGTTGAATCTACCATTGAACCTCATATAATTAATAGTATTTTTAGTCTTCAAAATTGGCAACTAAAGTGAATGTCTTAAAAAATGGTGAGTATACTATAAGTCTTCTGCTTTTATTCCAATTTGCAGCAAATTCAAACGTTTTCTCTCATAAGAAAAATACAGGAAGATTCTTGGATTGTTTGCCCCAAAATCTGCCTTTTACCGAACTAAACCTCCCTAAACTTCTTCCGTAAACATCAGAAAGTAAAATTACCTCTGCACGTCTTCACGTTTGTCAAATCGTTTGTAAAAAAAAACGTCGATCTTAAGAAATATGCAGCCATTTTGCAACATCGCTGTAACCAAGAATGTAACAAAAAAAACTCGCTCTGCTTGCACGCCACGGCCTGTACAAGGAGGAAACGATCGACACTCGTTTGTTTCGCCATCACAAGATGATTGACAGTCCAGACTGTCACAGTGACAGTGACAGTGACAGTGACAGGCATTAGCGCGTGTCGAGAGCACAGCACACAGAGACGTGTCATGGTGACATCTGTCCTGCATTCATTTCGGGTAACGGATTTGGGGGAGGCGATTGTAATGTTGTTTTTTTTATGATGTGGGAGCAAGAGCAAGGTCATCTGAATAGAGAGGTTGCTGGAAGATTTGTGGTAAATTGATTGAAAATATTTGACGACGCACTGTCGTTGCCAGTGTCTGTGGCATTGGTCTTTAGTGTTTTTAGGGTGAGAATCACCAATAAAATTATCCGAAACTCAGCATTTTAACAACACTATTCAATAAGATCTAGGAGTCTGTGAGCCAGATGAAAGCAGGTTCAAAGAATCTGGATAAAGCATAGGATCCAGCCAGCTGATTTCAAATAACCTGGATGGAGCATAGGGTCCAGCCAGCTGATTTCAAATAACCTGGATAGAGCATAGGATCCAGCTTGCTGATTTCAAATAACATGGATGGAGCATAGGGTCCAGCCAGCTGATTTCAAATAACATGGATAGAGCATAGGATCCAGCCAGCTGATCTCAAATAACCTGGATAGAGCATAGGATCCAGCCAGCTGATCTCAAAAAATCTGGATAGAGCATAGGATCCAGCCAGCTGATTTCAAATAACATGGATGGAGCATAGGGTCCAGCCAGCTGATTTCAAATAACATGGATAGAGCATAGGATCCAGCCAGCTGATCTCAAATAACCTGGATAGAGCATAGGATCCAGCCAGCTGATCTCAAACAATCTGGATAGAGCATAGGATCCAGCCAGCTGATCTCAAATAACATGGATAGAGCATAGGATCCAGCCAGCTGATCTCAATTAACCTGGATAGAGCATAGGATCCAGCCAGGTGATCTCAAATAACCTGGATAGGCATTCGTTTACATTTTTTAGCTGTTTAAAAAAATACTGATTATGGTAGGAAAAGCATCCGTAGTAACTTGTCACTTTTCTAGTTTAAAATTTCACAAATGTAAAGACAAAAATTCTATTACTTTTTTGGAATGTATCTGTCATATTTCTCGCGTTTAAGAGATTTCAAAATGCGTTTCTTTAAGAAACAAGTTAATTCTTACTATCTCAAATCACTGGCAGAAGAGAAAAAGATTGTACATGAAAAGATGCCTTTTTGTCCAAGAATAAATAGTAATTATAAATTGTCGATCACACACTATCTCGTTATAATTACAGCCCACATGAAAACGTGGGGTCTCTGGTTCGTTGTCCGGAGGCGTTGCACATTTTGATCCTAATATTCGTGTACTTTTGTATTCATTTATGTAAACTACATGCCATTTACAATTCCGGTGTTTGCTTGTTCTTTAAGTTCAAAAATATTTCTTTGTCAAAGTCTTACCAGAGTCCTGAGTCTTATTTTTAGGTCTCACTCACAATTCTTTTGTTTACCCTCTCTTGATTCATTCTGTTTGCGTGGCATCGATTCGCAAACATTTTTTATCTGCACAACAATTGTTTGATTTAATGACACACCTTGACAGGCTTACCAAAAGCATGCTCAACAATAGAGAAATTGGTTATATTTCAATCAGAGAACGCAAAGATGGATAAACTTGCTTGTATCGTAAAAGAGCTTCCTGAAGAATATTTTATGTGTATGGGTTCGCGGTATGTGCAAAGTTTTAAAGGTTTTAGGCGCAAAATGTTCTATACTTTGGCTCGTCTAAAAAACCCCCATTAAGTGCATTCAAAATGCACTTAACTTCGTGTAAGTGAAAACTCAGAGATTGTGATACAGATTTGAGTTGAGATCAAAAACCACCTATCGTGTGATGGAAAGGTCCAGTCATAGACAAACTGGTTTGTGGTGTTTAACGACGCATCGTTTTGACAACGGGCCCTGTGGCACTGGTAAAAAAACGTCGGTGAAAGAGTGAATGATAATTAGAAGGGAGGAGGAAAAACCCGGTGTCGGCACGTAGCCGACTCCTTTCGAAGAGCACCAAGGGGACTACCGGCTCAAAATCGCTTCCGAAGGACGGTACAACGCGATCAACAGAATTCCTCCACAAATCCATACCGTCAAGAGGTTGATAAGCAAGGAGAGTGAAGTTTCTGTACTAACTTTCAGCCCTCCAACCTCTCTACCGTACAGAACTGGTCATGTGTATTGTGGTCACTCAGCGAATACCTGACCCAGCGCAGTGTTCCTTAAATTTTTCCACCTAGCGCCAACTTCCACTGCCGTCGGGTTTAGTTGATCACTCTCACTTAACTTATCACCAAGATGTCAAAACTTAATAGGAATTTCATTCATTGTTCAAAATTAGAGTCAAAGTATTCTTACCTCTCGTTGATAGCATCGTTCAAGTTTACGAGCTTGCTTGGATAGCCGATATTCAGTATTGTTTGAAAACAATTGCCCGCTTTAACGAAATGCTTTTAATAATGTTACCACCAGGGACCCGAACCGAAATGATTAAAGGTTCTGGTTCCGGTTCCGGTTCCTAATTTTTTCAAATTAGGGTTCTGGTTCTGGTTCCGGTTTTACGTTTTTAAAGGTTCCGGTTTCGGTTCCGGTTTCATATTGTGAAGAGGGGTTCCGGTTCCGGTTCCGGTTCCTAATTTTCTCAAATAAGGGTTCTGATTCCGGCTTTAAGTTTAAAAAGGTTCCGGTTCCACTTGATAAATAAAGAGTTATTTTTTAAAATTTTGCTGTTGTACAGGTTCAAGTTTTAGTGGTTTTTAGTGACACTTAGTTTTGTTTTTCCATCTGCCAGGGACAGGTCTTTTTCCTCACATTGGGTTTCAAAGCACACGAAGCCAGTTGCATAAAAGATAGGGGTGTAACGAAGTCGTAATAATTTGTTTGATTCAATTTCTCTGCACCAGTAGAGTTTCAGAGTACTACTATGTACGGAGTAAAAAAGACAGGCTAGTCCATCTCTATAAGACAAAGCATGCACGACAAGGGGTTAGTTTGTTTGAGGCTTTCAAGTAAAAAATTGAAAGAAATGGATTTATGGTTACACTCTGATGGGGACAGGCAAAGGGTTATTTAACACTAGACATAAAATTAACTATAAACTGGATAAACCAGCTTTTCAAAATTATAAAAGGGGGCCCAACTATGCGGGTTGTGAGCTTTATAGGGCATTGCCGGCGGATCTTCAAATCAAAAAGGACAAGAAATTCAAAATTGTGCTCAAGAATTTTCTATTTGAAAAATGTTTTTATACTGTAAAAGATTTTTTATTGTCTAAGGTAGAGACAATGAAAAATTGTAGTGTAAATGTAAATATTATAGTACCTAAAAATGTTGCTATAGATACACAAGACGTATATGTTGTTTAAAATGCCTTGTGTTTTCCCCAAACAAAATCGTGGATACAAGATGAGTCAATGGATGTTTTCGGAACAAACCAGTGAAACATTTTTTTTCGTGTGGAAAAATTAAAAACAAAAAAGTTGTGAACATAAAAAGCAAATAATTTTAATCTGAATTTCTGAAATCTCAATATAACTTCGGAACCTTTATGGAACCTTTAAGGAACCGAAAAGAACCCATGATTTAATAAGGGTTCCGGTTCCGGTTCCGGTTCTTGGAAATTAATAATAACGGTTCTGGTTCCGGTTTCGGTTCCAAGAAAATACGGGTTTTTTCGGGTTCCGGTTCCGGTTTCGGTTCCGGTTCGGGTCCCTGGTTACCACATAAATCATCGTGTACACTTCATGCGAGACAAACCGTTTTGAGAGGTTACCTTGGATATCTTCCATGCATACTTCTAATAAATATCGTATTGCTGTCGATTTTCGCTCAATGGGTTTACCCGTGGTAACATAAGATAGCAGAATTAAGACGCTCTGTCAGGCGATCTCGGCATCTCCATGGCTACCAAACGTTGAATCTACCATTGCACCTCCTATGCTAGGCCATGATATACCCGTGGAAACATAAGATAGCAGAATTAAGACGCTCTGTCAGGCGATCTCGGCATCTCCGTGGCTACCAAACGTTAAATCTACCATTGAACCTCCTATGCTAGGCCATGATATACCCGTGGTAACATAAGATATCAGAGTTGAGAAGCTCTGTCAGGCGATCTCAGCATCTCCTTGGCTACCAAACGTTGAATCTACCATTAAACCTCCTATGCTAGGCCATGATATATCTGTGGTAACATAAGATAGCAGAATTGAGAAGCTTTTTTAGGTTAAATTAAAATGTTATGTTTGAAGTTTGTTTGAATGCGTCAATCGTACAAAATCGATAAAAATGTAAGCAATAAAATGTATGATAGTCTTGAATATGAGTTCTTATGCCGGTAAAGTAAAATATTGCATCTAAAAGTAATCGGAAAAAGTGTTATCTTTATACACTCTCCCTCTCTCCAAGACTCGCTTTGACGAAACTGAAAGCTTATACCGAAATCACCTTTTAATTCCTCGCTTTCAAGTAATTACTTAATAAAAATGTGACAGATAAGAGGTGGAGATTAACAGCGCTTGACTAAGGTAATTTTCTTTGTAAATTTAGGTCAATTTTTAATTTGCAAGTAAAACCTAGAGAAGACGCAGTTAAAATAGTTGGTTAAGAACGATATTATGAAGGTAGGTCAATATGCAAACCAGTAACAGCTGACCTGCCGTAACTTAAATGTTGGCTATGGTAAAACTTTTTGACAGCAAAATTTACAAGTTTTTTTTTTTGCTATAGTATCTGTTGAAGATAAACCTAATGACTATTTTTTCAGTTGCCGCCTTTAATTTTTAGAGCTCGTTCACTTGTGAAATCGCGTTGAAAGATGGGCGCGAATCTTCGTTGAAAAGTAAAGGCAAGCTGAGCTGTAACCAGCTGTAGCATTGTGATTGAAATATTTAGTTTACGGGCTTACTGTTGTTTTACGGGGTTACATTTTCGATAAAAGGTTTTGATCATTCAAATTTGAATCTTTTATTTGCTCCATAATTCAAATTCCATCATTAACTGTCAGGGTAAAAAACGTTTGAATTTCAAGGGCGCTGTGTGGTCGGCCATCTTAACTGCAAGGTGAAATACAGGGGAAAAAATTTCATAAAAACCGTCGCCAAAAAACAGTTTCCAATGACGCTGACAATTATTTCAAATTGAAGACACATAGCACTGTAGACGCTTGCCCCTGGGCAACGACACTAGCTGGCACCACTCAAGACGCCTCCGTACCCGACCTCCTCATTTCATTGACTCCTCTGCGACGGCAGTAAATCTCCAGCCCAGTGACCTTGACACATTCACCAACAGAGCACTTCCATTGACGATGCGGTAACAGTTTAGTGCAATTCTTTTTTTTTGCAATTTACTAGGCCATGAAACGTTTGGCGGGTCGCGCCTGTCGATTGTTGTTATTATGGCTGGTATGAGTTTGGCAATCTAATTCGACAGAAGGTGCTTCCTATTTTCTGTTTCACTTTCTGTAGACCACAAGCATTTCCGATGACATTGGTTAGTTTTTTTATTGACTTGCACTTGTCTGATTTAGTTCCTCTTGCTTTTTTAGGTGTCTGGTTTCTCAGGTAAAGAATTAACCTTATATAACCGCCACTCAAAATTGCCTCGTTGCCTATTTGTTTTAAGGGTTTTATGTTTGTTAGAAGGCTTTCTGTCGGCCATTTTTGTTGGTGGTTGTTTTCCTGAAAATATTATAATTACAATCATTCACCCGCTAAAATCCGGAAAAAATTAGTATAAGTTGTTAGTTTTAGAACATTTGGCTGTCTGTAGTCATATTTTCATAGTCATTGTCAGAAAACACATTAATAGATTTTTCAATCCAAAGTGTTTATTGTATGTAATGTAGGGTTTACTTTTAAATGTGTAGTGTGCCTGTATATGCGAATCGAGAAGACATGAAAGTATGTTTTTAACATTAAGGTAAAAGAAGCCAATGATTTGTACTTCATTACAAATACAATACAAAATCAATCAAAAGACCATGGAATGGATGGTTTATGTGCAAAGCAACCCATGGCTGGCAATTTACAATGTAATTAGCATATTACGGGGATTTCCTACTTACTAATGAGTAGATATTTCTTATCTGACATTTAAAATAAGGATCGATGGAAAGAAGTATAGTATGTTGCGCTGATTAGCGATGCTATGTTGTGATATTTGCTTCTACAGAAAATCGTGTCGGTCAATGAATCCGGTATTGACGAGGAAAACAATGAGTTAAACCATAGTCTACGTCGAATGGGAAGTCCGGAGTCGACAAAATCCCGTACATGAACTGTGCATACAAAATTTCCGTGCCAAGTGCTCGGAAAATAACTTAAGAAAGGTGACAAGGCAACGAGGAACAGTGCATAGAATCACCAAACGCATATGCAAACTCCTTCGTGCCGTTTTCGACCGGCCAGCACCAGGGCGGGTTTGAAACTTGCTCGATGACGTCATGCTCTCCACTGGGTTTGCACCAGCTCCGAGCGAGAGCGCTCCTACACGAACACGTGATCACTAGCTGTCAGTGCATTCATTTGTTTCCAACTGCACTGTCGAAATTCTCAAAGCAAGAAAAGTGCACCGGGAGTGACCCGAGAGCGAGCAACTCTGCCAGTCAAACATGTGAAAGTATTATTATTTTTTCCACATTGTTGCACTGGGATAGAGTCACATGCCCAGTCGAACACGCAAAACGCCCCCGGTGCACAGCCGGGGCGCACCGGGGCAGCCAGCTGAATACAAGCGAGTGAATTGAATGTAAATGCATCAATGAAGGCTAGCTTTTCACGAGGCGTCGGCGTCGATGGCGTCCCTTCACTAGACATCTAGAGGACATGGTAACTACGATGAAGGAAGTTTACAAGGTGTGGGACCTTCGATTTAAACTGGTAAGTTAATAACAGGGGAGATGGGCGATTGTACACTAGTCTTCCTTGTTCGCTTGAGTGCGGTAATTGCTGAGTGGTTCACCAAGGGTCGGTGTGCTGTTGGTCACCGGCTGGTAATGATCCAAGAATCACTCCTTGCGATAACCCTTTTCATAACCCTTTATTCATCCATATAAAAAAAAATCGGTACGAATTAAGAAATATGTAGACGCATATTTCGTATAACAGCTTGCCATACTGCTGTTTAGAAAAGAAAAAAAAAATCCATGCTCTTTTATTAAATTTTCGTTTTATTTTTCATTTTTCATTCTCTTTTTCTACGTTTTCTTCCATTCCCTTTTTCCTTTCTTCTGACTAATTTAATTTTTCTCTGTCTTCTCATCTCTTTTCCTTCAGATATTGGGATTTATCCATTTGACTAAAAGGTATCTATAGGCTTTTAGAGAAAAGAATAAGGTATCTGTAGTACTAAAGTTGCGTTCTTGACGAACGTTGCTGGTAATTAGTGGATGGAGGGCCGTCCTTTTTAACAAACCTCTACAATTAAATATTTACAACTCAAAATATCGAGAAACGACGGTGACTCAACCTGGCAGCATCTTTCATTTTTGTCACGAAGCAGTCATTTGGTGGCCATTTTTGGCGACATTAACATTAAGACATAATGCGAGTTTGTCAATAGAAAATTTTCTTAGATTTGTCAGAGATATACTTTTGAAAGATAACGATAAAGATTGCTAAAAACGTAAGTCGTACAAGTACTTTCACTATGTTCTCTAAATTTGACATTTTTGCTGGTAAAAAATTGAAAATTTGGGTTTCTTGATAATGTGCCTTCAAGAGGCTTGTAAGGCTTGACAGCGCTATTCCTAAATTCTGACTTCCCTATTAAAGTAGTTTTCCCGATTCGTCAGTTAATCTAGTTTCCTGTATGGTTTGGCCAGTTTTCCTGTTCCAAGATTCCATCGATTTATGAACAAGTAATTATGAACCAGAAAGTAATAAAGAACAATCAGCAATATCAAATGAAATGCAAAACTAATTTATAAAAGACCAGTTCGAAGATCATAACAAGTTAAGTTAAATTTTTAGCTTCTTCGTCAAGAAAACCACCAATTAGCATGGTGTTTTTTTTTTTGTTTGTTTTCTTTTTTTGTTGCTTTCTACAAGTGAATCATTTCATCTTTAGTATTCCTCAACGGTTACGTCTGGGCATCAGATCTTGCCAACATGACTAACTCTCTGGTGCAGGTGCATTGCGGTCAGACCTGATCCGGCAAAATCCAGCGCGTGGGTAGTTTCTTGAGATTTGTCCTCAAAGATCCTGCCAATTTTAGTTCCTTCCTGAGGTGCTTCAGTCAATTTTCTCTCCAGCTGACGTCAGTGCAAAGAAAACGATTATGACATAAATCGCATGATCAAGACACAATATGAATAAACCAAATCTATAGCCTATGAAGTGTAATGGATCATATGTTACAAAATGCATTCTCAAAGTACCTGAGATTGCAGAAATTATAGAGACATTCAAGGTTGAAGTTGTTCATCAACCACGGCTTCAGATGCACCAACACATAATTTGTTATTTTTAATGGCTTCAGCGAGAGAACGAGTGTTGGGGTGACCAACTGACATTGTCAAAATCACTACAAATCATTTTCGCTTATGTCTGCTATTTTCCTTTTGCTTGAAGCTATAGTCGTACTTTCGTACGTTTTTGAAGCTATTAAAGCATTTGTCATCGAATTATAACATTCGCGGAAATTATTTTGCAGACATCACAAGTATTTTGAAATTGAACTTGTGCTGGTACCTTCTCTCACGGGCTAGACTGTAGCAATGCTGGGAACAGTCCTTGTGCTGGTATCTTCTCTCACGGGCTGGACTGTAGCAATGCAGGGGACAGTCCTTGTGCTGGTGTCTTCTCTCACGGGCTAGACTGTAGCAATGCTGGGGGCAGTCCTTGTGCTGGTATCTTCTCTCACGGGCTAGACTGTAGCAATGCTGGGAGCAGTCCTTGTGCTGGTATCTTCTCTCACGGGCCTGACTGTAGCAATGCTGGGGGCAGTCCTTGTGCTGGTATCTTCTCTCACGGGCTAGACTGTAGCAATGCAGGGGACATTCCTTGTGCTGGTATCTTCTCTCACAGGCTAGACTGTAGCAATGCAGGGGACAGTCCTTGTGCTGGTAACTTCTCTCACAGGCTAGACTATTGCAATGCAGGGGACAGTCCTTGTGCTGGAATTTTCTCTCACGGGCTAGACTGTAGCAATGCTGGGGACAGTCCTTGTGCTGGTATCTTCTCTCACGGGCTAGACTGTAGCAATGCAGGGGGCAGTCCTTGTGCTGGTATCTTCTCTCAAGGGCTAGACTGTAGCAATGCAGGGGACATTCCTTGTGCTGATATCTTCTCTCACAGGCTAGACTGTAGCAATGCAGGGGACAGTCCTTGTGCTGGTACCTTCTCTCACGGGCTAGACTATTGCAATGCAGGGGACAGTCCTTGTGCTGGAATTTTCTCTCACGGGCTAGACTGTAGCAATGCTGGGGACAGTCCTTGTGCTGGTATCTTCTCTCACGGGCTAGACTGTAGCAATGCAGGGGGCAGTCCTTGTGCTGGTATCTTCTCTCAAGGGCTAGACTGTAGCAATGCAGGAGACAGTCCTTGTGCTGGTATCTTCTCTCACTGGCTAGACTGTAGCAATGCAGGGGACAGTCCTTGTGCTGGTATCTTCTCTCACGGGCTAGACTGTAGCAATGCAGGGGGCAGTCCTTGTGCTGGTATCTTCTCTCAAGGGCTAGACTGTAGCAATGCAGGGGGCAGTCCTTGTGCTGGTATCTTCTCTCAAGGGCTAGACTGTAGCAATGCAGGGAGCAGTCTTTGTTCTGTTATCTTCTCTCATAGGCTAGACTGTAGCAATGCAGGGGGTAGTCCTTGTGCTGGCATCTTCTCTCACGGGCTAGACTGTAGCAATGCTGGGGACAGTCCTTGTGCTGGTATCTTCTCTCACGGGCAAGGCTGTAGCAATGCAGGGGGGCAGTCTTTGGGTTGGTATCTTCTCTCACGGGCTAGACTGTAGCAATGCAGGGACAGTCCTTGTGCTAGTATCTTCTCTCACGGGCTGGACTGTAGCAATGCAGGGGACAGTCCTTGTGCTGGTGTCTTCTCTCACGGGCTAGACTGTAGCAATGCTGGGGGCAGTCCTTGTGCTGGTATCTTCTCTCACGGGCTAGACTGTAGCAATGCTGGGAGCAGTCCTTGTGCTGGTATCTTCTCTCACGGGCCTGACTGTAGCAATGCTGGGGGCAGTCCTTGTGCTGGTATCTTCTCTCACGGGCTAGACTGTAGCAATGCAGGGGACATTCCTTGTGCTGGTATCTTCTCTCACAGGCTAGACTGTAGCAATGCAGGGGACAGTCCTTGTGCTGGTAACTTCTCTCACAGGCTAGACTGTAGCAATGCAGTAGCAGTCCTTGTGCTGGTATCTTCTCTCACGGGCTAGACTGTAGCAATGCAGGGGACATTCCTTGTGCTGATATCTTCTCTCACAGGCTAGACTGTAGCAATGCAGGGGACAGTCCTTGTGCTGGTACCTTCTCTCACGGGCTAGACTATTGCAATGCAGGGGACAGTCCTTGTGCTGGAATTTTCTCTCACGGGCTAGACTGTAGCAATGCTGGGGACAGTCCTTGTGCTGGTATCTTCTCTCACGGGCTAGACTGTAGCAATGCAGGGGGCAGTCCTTGTGCTGGTATCTTCTCTCAAGGGCTAGACTGTAGCAATGCAGGGGACATTCCTTGTGCTGATATCTTCTCTCACAGGCTAGACTGTAGCAATGCAGGGGACAGTCCTTGTGCTGGTACCTTCTCTCACGGGCTAGACTATTGCAATGCAGGGGACAGTCCTTGTGCTGGAATTTTCTCTCACGGGCTAGACTGTAGCAATGCTGGGGACAGTCCTTGTGCTGGTATCTTCTCTCACGGGCTAGACTGTAGCAATGCAGGGGGCAGTCCTTGTGCTGGTATCTTCTCTCAAGGGCTAGACTGTAGCAATGCAGGAGACAGTCCTTGTGCTGGTATCTTCTCTCACTGGCTAGACTGTAGCAATGCAGGGGACAGTCCTTGTGCTGGTATCTTCTCTCACGGGCTAGACTGTAGCAATGCAGGGGGCAGTCCTTGTGCTGGTATCTTCTCTCAAGGGCTAGACTGTAGCAATGCAGGGGGCAGTCCTTGTGCTGGTATCTTCTCTCAAGGGCTAGACTGTAGCAATGCAGGGAGCAGTCTTTGTTCTGTTATCTTCTCTCATAGGCTAGACTGTAGCAATGCAGGGGGTAGTCCTTGTGCTGGCATCTTCTCTCACGGGCTAGACTGTAGCAATGCTGGGGCAGTCCTTGTGCTGGTATCTTCTCTCACGGGCAAGGCTGTAGCAATGCAGGGGGGCAGTCTTTGGGTTGGTATCTTCTCTCACGGGCTAGACTGTAGCAATGCAGGGACAGTCCTTGTGCTAGTATTTTCTCTCACGGGCTAGACTGTAGCAATGCAGGGGACAGTCCTTGTGCTGGAGTCTTCTCTCACGGGCTAGACTGTAGCAATGCTGGGGACAGTCTTTGTGCTGGTATCTTCTCTCACGGGCTAGACTGTAGCAATGCTGGGGTCAGTCTTTGTGCTGGTATCATCTCTTGATGGGCTAGGCATGAAATTAATAGTACAGAATTTAATAGCATGAAATAAAACACCACTTTCCGATTTTTATAATACTATTTGCGAATTGAGGCTAAATCAATTTTGTGACAATTCTTCTAATAAAATGATATTGCGGTATTTTGCTTCGCGTTAAAGGCTAAAGCATGTTGACGGTATTTGTAGATATTTTTCTCTTGTTATTACACAAGGTATAGGCGTGACAGACTCAAAGAATGTCATTAAACATTATATGCACATTGTTTTATGGCCGGTTGTCGTAAGCCCCTTCTGATGGATGAACGTCGTCACTGGAGGGTCAATACGCGATAAGAGGGTGACGATAAGAGGGTGATGATAACGATCTGTAATGCTGCGAAGGTGTGGTGATAATTTCTGGTTCAACTACTACGCAACATTTTTGTGAAATGTCTACTCGGAATTGGACGTTTCAATTGATACGATAAGAATGAGCAAATGTGTTGACAATTTCTAGTTTAAGTTTTAATTATTGTTTTTTTAGTTTTGACAGCGTTAATGTTAAGCTTTCTGCTGAGAAAACGAGGCCGGCAACACGTGGTTACGGTAGGTGCCACCCGATGGTGCTTGCTGCTGAGCAAACGAGGCCGGCAACACGTGGTTACGGTAGGTACCATCCGATGGCGCTTGCTGCTGAGCAAACGAGGCCGGCAACACGTGGTTACGGTAGGTACCATCCGATGTTGCTTTCAGCTGTCTTGTTTACCAACTCTCCGAAACTACATAACAACGACTCAAAATATCGATACGTTTAAATCAAATGTTCACATTTGTAAATTAGTAAGATTAATTGAACTTCAACCTGTCTCAAATGCGAGTAATCTGCGAAAAATAACAAAATCAACTTTCTTAACTCTTAAATTACACTTTTTATACCTTGACAGCAGCTACCAAGAACGTGTTCATCGTCGTTAAACAATCGGTACGTTTTGCGAATGCAGTTTACCATTAGCGCTGGTCTAAAGATGTAAACCCAATGTCAGGACGTTTAACATTGGCGCTGGGACTCTGACTAAACCAGTAAACCAAATGGCAGGACGTTTAACATTAGCGCTGTGACTCTGACTAAACCTGTAAACCCAATGACAGGACGTTTAACATTGGCGCTGGGACTCTGACTAAACCTGTAAACCCAATGACAGGACGTTTAACATTGGCGCTGGGACTCTGACTAAACCTATGAACCCAATAACAGGACGTTTAATATTGGCGCTGGGACTCTGACTAAACCTGTAAACCCAATGACAGGACGTTTAACATGGCGCTGGGACTCTGACTAAACCTGTAAACCCAATGATAGCCTTGCAATAACTGTCCCTGGTGGCAGTAAAGGGAAAATATGGCGGGTAGTTGGGCGTGACTTATTTTTCTTGGCAAACACTGTGTTTATTGAGGATGCTTACACTTATGTGTTTATGGCACCGAGACAATGCCCTCTTCCCTCCTCTTAATTGTATATGGTGCTGTATTTTTTATTTTATTTATTTTAAGCATATCAAGAATTGTAAGTCGTAAAAAATTTGTTTAAAAAATGAATTTGAATCCGTATGTTCTGTGGGGCAGTGCCCCCCCCCCCCCCCCCCCCCCCCCCCCTCAACAAATATAACATTATGGTGGGGGGCAACATTTTTGTTAAGCTAGGGACTGAATTTAAAAGAATTGTACAAGTGGTTCATTGTATATTGTTACCGTTAAAATAAATATACATATTTGCATTATTCACATAGAAGCACCACCAGTTAAAATGGTCGAACACACAGCCTTCTTCCAATGCAATCACATGTGAGAAGAATGTCCGCCATTATTTTATAGGAAAAAACACCGAAAGCAATAAGTTTCTAGGTACCTATGCAGACTCCAGTAAACAAAATATGTCAACTCTCAGACAGTAACAATACAATCCCCCCTCACCCTGCACACTAAAACTCTTGGGGGAGAGGGGGAGGGGTGCACCAAACCGACCGCCACATCTCAAGACCACGGCCTCAAGTTCCGGTTCCTGGTACCATTGAACCCATGGTCTTCCGACTCGTCGCTTCATCAGGGCTGCCCTAATAGACGCTGGTTTGAAACCAGGGACGTTCGGCTGGGTTTGAAGCCAAGGCCCTGGAAGGCGTGGGTTCGACGCCTCGTTGGGCCGCTTTACGCTATCATGACACGCGAGAGCAATGGCAGTAGGCGATGAGTCGGTATAGTCTGTGTACTTTTGTGATGCAAATCCGTGTTCATGTTTAGTACTACCAGTAAAAATATCTATATGTTCTGTACATAATGTGTCATTGAAGATTCGTAAATATCAAATTGGATGGATGACAATTTTACACATTTCCATTTATTGGCGAATGAAGTTGCTGTACTAACTTTCATCCCTCCAACCTCTCTACCTGGTCATGTGTATAATGGTCACCCATTCAATACCTGACTCAGCGCAGGGTTGCTTAACTTCGGTGATCTAACGAGAACCGGTGTTTCCAACACGCCAAACCGTTCTACACATTTCCAGTTCTATGGGAGAGGTTGGTGAACTGAAACTTGGTACAGCAACTTCATTCGCCTTGCTTATCAACCTCTCGACAGCATGGATTTGTGGAGGAATCCTGCTGTTCGAGTTGTACCGTCCTTCGGAAGGGACGTGAAGCCGGTGGTCCCCTTGGTGCTTTTCGACAGGAGTAGGCTACGTGCCGGTCTCCGGGTTTCACCTCCTCCCTTCTAGGCTAGGTTAGGTTCATCGTTATCCTCATCATCAACCTCTCATTCACCGACGCCATTAGACAAGTGCCGCATGGCCAGATATCAAAACAGTGCGTCGTTAAACCCCACAAATCAATCATTAAGATGATGGTTTTTAGACTCATGTCTACTTGATTTATCTTTAGCATTAGTTTTAAGAAAAACTATTTAAAATGAGTTTTGAATGCTAAGTAAAGGACAACTAAAATTTCCCGACGTTTCGTAACATGTACTAGCTACTTCTTCAAGGGTTATTCAAGGACTGCTCTAACCCTTGAAGAAGTAGCTAGTACATGTTACGAAACGTCGGGAAATTTGTCCTTTACTTAGCATTCAAAACCCATTTCAAATAGTTTTTCTTCAATCAATAAGATTGTCGTCTTTAAAATGTTTGGCATCCAGCTCAAACCTCCTCTGGAAAACACCGGTTCATGACCTGACCCAAGCATGTTAATCGTGTGATTGCTATTTAGAAACCAGCTTCGAAGAACGAGGAAAAGCTGCGTGCCTTTTGGCTAGATAGTTGATCGAAATGCTAATGGAGGAAACGTTCGATGCAAATCTCGTCCGAGAGTTACGCACTCGTTTCTTGCGTGGTGTTTGCTGATAAAGATCGAGTACGCGCATTCGTCATTGTGCATGATTAGTTTGAGGAAAACGCTGATGAAAGTCGGCGAGTTGCTCTCAAAATCAGCGTGCCAAGATACATATAGCTGTTAATCATTTTGCATGTGGAGAGAGAATAAATTAAATAGCGGTACAAAAATGTGTATGGCCATTTTTTGTCGTTTTTAACCTAACCTAACATACTAACCTTGACTATCAAGTTTGAACATCGCTAGCTACTTGATTTATTGATATGATTAGTGAGGTTTAACGACGCACTGTTTTGACAACAGGCTGTGTGGTACTGGTCGTCTGGCGTCGGTGAATGAGTGGATGATGAGAATGAACCTTACTTAGTCTAGAAGGGAGGATGGGGATAGCCGGTACCGGTACCGGTACGTAGCCTACTACTGTAGAAGAGTACCAAGGGGCATTGTTATCTTGTATGCTGACTATAATGATGAAGATTCTATGATACTCTTGAAGTTTAAATGAATCTGTGGTTGAATTTTCCATGGGTGTAACCAATCATGCCTTGAAGATGATGGTGATGAAGAAAACTGGTTCGACGTGATAAGGAAACTTGAAAAGCTTCATTGTTTTACAGCGTCCATACTCTAGAAAGCTCTGAGTTAATCACCTTTTACAATTGTTTTTTTATCATCAATGATTCATGAAATCGAATTTAATTTGATATAACATTACTTTTTCGATGGCTCATGTTTTATTACATTGATTTTATACTCGGGATTGAAATCGTAATTGAAGAAGTGACAAGAATATTAATCATTCTAGAAACAGCATTCACTTTTAAGTTTCAAGAAAATCGCCTGTCAAACGATCCAAACTTTTGACATATTCTTCGTCCAAGGTACTAACTAGCATTGTAAAATTTAATTACAACTAGTTGTAAAATGTACGTGCACTTAATTAATTAGTTTAGATGGATACGCTTGTGGTCTATTTTTCAACAGAGTGTTCCGTGTTTTTTTACAAGAAATGCATCAAATAATGTGTAGTTGGATGTGCAAAAGAGTGTGGGAAGAAACGAAAGGACAATATCTTGCTCGTTTGCTGGGTCTATTCACCGCCATCTTCGTAACTGCCTGCGTTTCTATGAAAGTATGGACTTTCATTAACTGGAGGTATGTCACAGTCTGTGCTTTTAAATTCAAAGTTTAAAATTACAAAGCTAGGTCCATATTCTAGCTTCAATTTTAGCTTCTAAGCTAGCTTCAGCTCTGACTTCAATTTGATCACCTATGCTTCTTTGCTAGCTTCAATTCAATACGGCCACTATTTGTCAATTGGGTCAGAAAACATTTTTTTTTATTTTAAATAAATAGACGGCTTCCAAAAATAACTGTTTGATAAAAAAGAACGCTGCTTAAGTGCATGCTATTTCATGTTTCGTGTCTAAACTAGGAAATTTATTTTTGTTTCTCAACAATTTAAAAAATGTTGAAACTGACACTTTCTCTACAAAAATATTTCATTCAGTGGTTCGCCTGTTCCTTACTCTCAGATTCCAACATGTCCCAGAATGCCTTCCCGAAAACTTCTACCAGCCAGAAGACAGCACCGTACAGATTATGGATAGCCCGAAGCCTGTTTTGAAGAGAGGGGTCGGTAGACGTAAGGGTCTGGTTTCACTGAAAGAACGGTCACCATTGGTCGAACAAGATCTCGTACCAACCACCCGAACAACTCGCAGCGGGAAAGTTTACACAACCCCTTAACCCTTGCCCTGAGCCGACGTTATCCCTCTGCAAATGTTGGGGCCGATTCTCGTAACAAGCTTTTGTTTTAATGTCAAGTTTATTTAAATATGTGTGTTTTTTTCTTTTTACCTTCATAATAACTTGATGTCATTTTTGTATTTCATCCTTTGAATAACGGCCGGTTATAACTGTATCTTTGCTTTGAATGATAACAGTGCAGAGCACAAAACTAAATAAATAACTTCAGAAGTTGTTATACCTTTAGAACTAATAATAGGAACCTCGATGTGACTTTAGGTAGGTACATTTTCGCGGCTTTTATGAACGATTGAATGCCATCCATTTACCCAAAATCCTGAAGACCTTGCCAGAAGTTGTAGACAATACAGAAAAACGACTGAATTCGCATCCTAACCAAGGATAATTGAATCTATAAGTGGGATTGATATAAAGATTAAAGGTGTGTTTTACCTTAAATGTAGGCATTTCTATTGTACTGCATGCAGTGCGGGTTGTCTTTTATCGAGGCGTACCACTTATATGTCATAAGTCGCTCGCTGAGAATCCATAGCCTGTTGCTGGAGCAAAAGTTAAGTCTGATTGTCCATGAATCTGAAATCGCCAACCTGAAATAGGATTGATGTCACATGAAGTAAGTGTCTAGCCCAGGATGACTGAATTCCATAAGTGCTACCAGAGATGTGCTACCTACCGAGCCCGATGGCAAAATTCTGTGACCACATGGCAAGATGGCAGACGTGAACGTCAAATAGAAGCCTAAAGACCGATCACAGGACTGAAATATTCCGAAAGTTGACTAACGTTTACAGTAAGTTCTAGAAATGTCGTAACAGACAAACAGACTTAGAATCTGACGTACATGAGAAAGTCTTCGAACTTTAATAATATCGTCCAAGTAGTTTGGAACCAATTAATATCTTTGTAGTGAGGTTAGTTTTGACATAATTCTTCCAGGACCAGCTATTTATGTCTTGAATTTATGTATTTGTACCTATTTTCCGTTTTTTCAGAATGCCAAATTCTTTGATGGAGAAAATGGACGAATCAGTTTTGACTTCAACTGAGTACTACTTCCTGTTACTTCTCGTTATCGTACCGTTGCATCTTTTTTACTCGCTATGGGCATGGCTCGGCTGGAGCTTATTTAAGAACAACTGAACACACAAATTAAGGTGTTGGATGTTAACCAAAAACTTGAAACTTCGTGTCGTGGCATGTTGATGCTACAGTGATGTAGAGCAATTAAGACGTTATAATTGGACACACAGATTGAGAAACATTGGTAGAATGTATTGGACAATAAAAAACATACAACTTGATGACAACTCTAGCTCATGACAGCTCTTCCAACAACAAACTTCTAATTGACCTGTAAAAAGATAATCAAATAAATTGTTACTACAGAATAATATGAAATGTTGACATTTTTTAAGCAATAAAGTTGCCTGGCGGCAAAATTGTGGCTGTTACACTATTGCAACGAAACAAACATGCACATAAACAGTGTTGGTTTGCAGTGTGTCAAAAGGCTAGACATGAGTAAAGGTAATCGGAAATCAGAGTGGAGTTACGCGTGGTACCAAGAGAAGAGATGGTAGGTAGCGGTAATGTTGTAGCGGTAGGTAATGTTGTAGACGTTTCATCTGTTGGCTAGATTACTTGTAGAGACCCTCCCGTAATTGTACTTGTAACTTACAACTTTGTACACTTTGTACACTTGTACACTTTGTACACATGTACACTTCTTTCACTTCCCTTTCACATAAACAATGTACTATTTTTTAAGATAGTTTCTGTCTCTTAACTTAATAAAACATAATAAAATATATCCCCTGCATGCATAGCTTTGTCTAACAGTATCATCTGTCAATAAAAATCACAATTTTACAGACTCACAACATTGACCTATATCATTTCGAACAGCCTCGTGGCATCTTTGGCTTCACTAGCCAAACAAAACAAAGAAATCATAGCCTCCAATTATTACTTACTAGTTATTAGGTTCACTTTGATTAACCTATTGTCAAATTTGGCCAGATATCAGAAACTAGCCAACCAAGCTTATGTCGTTAATACAACACCAATACTACTACAAAACAACTAGACAGTAGACACCTATGCATAATCAATAACTCAACATTTTGCAAAAATATATCATAAAAAATGGCTCTAGTACTCTTTAATTATAGAGTATTTGTCAGTTTTGGCAAGCCTTGCATCACATTTGGTCCCGAGTATTGCAAATCCCTGTCTCTTAGTGTGTCTTGGGTCTCGTGTGATGTGGGCTCCATCTAACCAGATCCTGCCGCGTGACCACTCCCACCACTTGGTGACTGTCGTTGGTGACAATCAGGTGCCGCAGTCCGAGTGCTCGGAACAAACGGAATACTCTAGGCAGCGACGCGCACTGGAACAGGTTACAATTATGTATTTCATCGCTGGTACTGCGCATACTGGAAAATAAATCAATGTTTGGAACGTTACGACTGCCTTACGCGCCCACTGACCCAGTAGTTTCATTACAATTCAACGACAAAATACGTCTTAATACTTTCAGCGCTCAGTTCTGCGCATCTCCATTCTATCTGACTACCAATTTCTTATCAAATTACCTAATTTACCTATTTACCTAATTATTTGGCACGGAATTTTTAAAGCAACAACGAATAATAGAACGTTTTTGTAAAATTTCTGCTCTAAAAGTGGACTACAGTAAGCTTGAAACGTACGTGTTGGACTGTGTATGGCGACGGATTCATAAACGGCCGCAGGTCGATGGTACACTTGCGATCGTCTGCAGTGATGTTCACGTACTGCAACAGTGAATCGATTGCATGCAGTCAGGAAGTATGTGGGCTAACAGTCGAGTACTTCCAAAAACTGGATCTAGTACTTGCAACAATTAGATCTATGCCTCAAAAACAGGATTGATCAAGAGTTTTTGAAAGGGGAAAAATATAGTTTCAAATACAATGTATGATTTCTCTTTATCTTAATCGTAACGTATCAAACATTTTGAAACTTGAAGATTTTTTTCTTCACCATTTTCTATGTAGTTGTAGGAAAATATGTACACAAATAAGAAAATATTATGTTTTTAAGGAAAATAGAAGAAAATATTGCTTCAAAATCTGGCTAAAACTGTTTCAACTTAAAACTACCTCCTATCTATCCATAGTGAAGCATTGTACGCTTTCTTAAGTGGTAATGTTCTGCAATCAGTAAGTACCTGTATCGATGGATACCGTGGATAGTCATCGCGGAACATCTTGAGGGTCAGGTGGGCTGCGTTCCACACCTCGGCACGCTCGTTGAAAACTTTGTGCGTGAGAAGTGTGATGAGTTGCGATCGCAGAATCAGCCCGCGCACAGTGCCAGACTAAACACAATGTGCCACAAGAACATCGTAGTCATTCTTCAATTCGAATAAGATGCCAAGAGCCTGGATATTTGTTGCGGTTGGGAAGGAAAGAGACAGGAAGCGCAACTTACCGGAGAAAAGAATTGGCGGAAGAAAACAGGGAAGAAAAATATATATGTGTGTGTCTATTTGTGGCAGCATTCATTCCTCTGAAGGGCCTTTTGACTTCTAAATTCACTTCAATCCCACCTTCAGATCCCAAAAGATGTAAAGATTTTTAACAAAATAACAAAAAAATTAGTAGGGCAACCACCAGAGGAAACATTATAACTGTATTAAGATAAAAAGTAGCATTTTTAAGTTTTTGATAAACAAATACAATAAAATTAACCCACATAAGCATGTTTAAGACGTGGCAAATCGTCCCGTCATCCCAACTCACCACTTGTCCAGGCATCGGAGGATCGGTGACCGGGAACCCATTATGTTGCGTGAGTGTGAGCTGGTGTTCGACGTTGGCCACCGACTCCACCGTACGCAGACACGTGACCGGGCTCGCCATCACCTCGCTGGCGTAGACCGCGTGACTCATGGGCGGTGGTGCCCATGGAAGGAGGGGCACGCCTTGCAGCCCGATGTGGATGTCGTAAATGCCCTGGCGAGCGCAACGTTATCGTCATATCGTAATCATATTATCGTTATTATAATGCCAAACTTTCCAAAGATCAGCAAGAACTTTTAAATAGTTATCATATTTTTGGATAGAATTACATTTTACTTTGCGATTGTTCCAATGATAGTCAAATTTCTGCTTGTACCTCCGTTCAAGAGGGAAATCTCATTAAGATTATTATTTAATTATTATCATTGTGTTCAAATACGCATTTAAAATAAAATCTGACATATTTTTTCTTTTTATAATCCGATCATAACTTTTCTATTTATATTTGTTTTAAGAATGGCTAAAATATAAATTCTCGTGGCGGGATGAAAACGGGCTGAGATTAACTACAGGTAGTTCTGACGTCATTTTGTGGTATCCTTTGCGTTCGCTTCTGTTTTTTGACGTCAGATTTCACTATATGTCATAAAAAATGGCGACCCTCGTACGAGACCCTCGTTTCGTACGAGCTTGAAACGCAAACATTTTAAACAGGTATATTTTACTCAAAATTGGATTTAAAAGAAAATAAAAAAATACGTGTTCATTATTTTCTCACAAAAAAAAAATAATAGTTTCAAATGTAAAGAGATTTCCCTATTGCACTAGACTTTTCAAATGGAAAACACGATAACTCCTAGCCTAAACAACAAACCCTACAAACAAAAGGACTCAAATATGGCACAACAGCAAGTAATTAAACAGCAACATCTTCCTAGGATTGTCTCATTACCTCATTGAAGAGATCTCCGACCCACTTGGCCATGATGAGTGTCAGCATGAGAGGCAGACCAAACGTGATGTCCCCTGTCGCTTCAATTAGGATCACTGTCAGGCTGATGGTCATGCGCACGACGCCACCCAATTGTGCTGCAGCGCCGAGGAGTGCGTACTTGCCGGGGTCCGCCCACGACTGCCCACATAAAGTCAAACAATTGCATGGCTTTTGTTAAGTCTGGTGCTACAACTTCGTGCTCTAAGCACCATAACATAATCAATTTAATCGAGCAAAGTGATGTTTGATAATATAGCTTTACAATTTGATTGTCCCAGATTCGACTCTGCAAAGGAATGACTACAGCTTCCATTGCCGATGAAACTGATAAAAATTGATCAACAGCAAACAGCTGCTGTTGTAGTTTCTGGCCAACTTCGGCAAGGTTTTTTTCTCGATTTCAAAGGAACACTCCAAAAAAATCGATTCTTCCAACAAAAGATCAGAGTCATTCAGCTGCCCAGCCCTTACAATGTACCGGAAACTGTAAACTAACGGTTTGGCGTGTTGGGCACACCAGTCCTCGTAAGATTACGAAAGTTAAGCAACACTGCGCTGGGTTGAGGATTGGATGGGTGACCATCATACTCATGAACAGTTTTGTTCAGCACCTGGTTTCCCCTTCTATCTTCTAGATACGGTAACTCCATTTATTCACAGTCATCTGTAGGCCAGTGCCACATGGCCTGTTACCAAAACAGAGTGTCGTTAAAAACAAGAAATTAAATCAAATTTTTCAATGTACCTGTCCTGGAAAGAGTGCACCCAGCCCCATCCCAGCCAGCCGCCCCCAAGCCGCCCCCGTGAGCAGGGACGGGATGAACAAGCCGCTACTGACGCTAAGCCCGTACGTCCAGCACGACAGAAGCAAGTAGAGCACAAAGAAAAGCGCCACACTGACTGCACGATGAGACCCGATCGGATCGTGGAACAGGGATCTCACACTGGCTTCCGGGGTTTGAAACCAGAGGGCGCCCATCGCGTTGTATTCACCGTCGCCACAGAACATCTGGAAGGTGGGTGGGTTTTTCAAACATGTTGGCATTTCTTTTGCAGTTTGTGAAGATCAGGTTTATTTTTAAAAATTACAATTAATGAAGTGTGCCAGTCAGGTAAATTGAAATGAAGTGAATGTAGTTTTATTACACCAAAGCATGCTAAGCAGGAAATTGCTAGATGATAGAAGCAATAGGGTTGCTATCGCTTCAATTAATTTACTCATAAATATCTTTTTTCCTTTGATTGTTTCATTAGCCACGGAGTCATTAGTCATAAGCTACAGATGTAAAAACAGATTGAAACTTGGTTGATTTAACAGAATCTCAGTCAAATACATTATTGCACCCTGGATTTTCAATTTAAAAAAATTATATATATCATTTCTGATAGAAAGTCTGTCTTGGTTAGGGATAATCTGATGAGATTGTTGTTTGTACTCTGCCAAAAAGCTGGATATGGCTAAGTTCCCCATGTTTTAATCCAAACCGTTTGGCATTGAAGTTAAACACTTGCCTAGTTGCCAGAGAAATAATGATTTCAAACCACATTACCATTCTTCACCAAAATTTCAAGCCAATACGAAACGATATGTGATTCCTCTATGTTTATTACCTGAATAGGAGCTTCAGTCGGATCCTGTCCCAACGGCTTGCAATCATTGATGAAGTATAACATCGTAAATCCCAGCGTGCCGCTCATCGCGGCAACGATGACGGCCTCGATAACGCGCAGCCATCGGCGACGAACATACTTGTTCCTCCACAACGTCAGTCGATGATTCACCTGCAAACACAAACAATAAAATTTAACGATAGTGTTCGTGCGTGGCAAACATCGCCTCGAACAACACAAATTGAGGCTCAAGCCACAAGTTTCTTTCTGTGATCGAGAGAAAATAAGTGTGACATTTCAGCTGGCATTTGCTTTTAACTACAAAAAAGTAAGATTGTGGCTTTACCTTAGTGCTGGCCAACTGACAGCTGTTCTTGATCAATGGCTTAATCATTAGTACTTCCTCTAACTTTGAGGTACATGGAATGTGCTCGTGTCATTGAAAATACTATGTGTATAGTTCATTCAGCGAGATAACATATTTTTCCATCAGAGGCGCCACCAGTCGTCTTGGGGTGACATTTTGGCAGACTGTCATTTTTTAAACACTACACATCAATTCCACAGCATCTGCCATATTTCTTTTGGTCTAAAGCTTTTGTCGCACCAAGATATTTTGTTTTTCGAGCCGTTATAAGAATTTTGAAGCAATCTTGGGAATTAATTTGCAGATATAATCAGTAGTTTGAAATCCTGCCACTAAAATCATAACTGAAATTTCATTCATGAGTTGGTAGCAATGCTGAGGGGCAGTCCTTGTGCATATATCTTCTCTTGCAAACAAGACTGTACATAGACATTAAAACCAACTTCTCCTCTTTCAGCCAACTAAACTAACAAAAATTCTTGTGCGAATCCATACATGGTTAAACCCGGCGCCCATCAGACCCCCGGCCGCACCCATGATAAGAAACACGGGCAACTCGCTGAGTTGATAGTCGAGCGCAGAGAAGCGGCCAAAGTTGAGCAGCCCGGCGTATGAGAGGTCTCCAGGCCTGGCGTGGTATGCCGATAGAATCACGTTCAGCGTGAACGTGGACGTCATTGAAGCGAAGAAGATGCGCCACGTCAGGGACTGGTTCCAGAAGCTGGCGCCTTCTTCCAAGCTGAACAAAACGCCACCTGGACACAAGGGGAGGATGAGTCTGCTTTTAATACGGCTGGTTTTTGACATATTGTGTACTGCAACTTCTCTAGCAAGGGTAGTTGCGACGTTTTCTTAAGCTGAATGATACCGGCTTATAGATACTGGGTTTGGTCGTAGCAATGTTAACTGGTTATATTAGTATTTTGGAGCATTTGGAATAAAAAAACTATATCTGTTTTATAGGAATGTGAAATTAAAACTAATATTTCACTCATTAACATTGTAAATTTTAACAGAATCATGTTCATATTTGGACTTTTCAAAAGAATCTTGAAATAAATTCTTAGCTTGTAGTACGCAACAGCTAAGACAAATATCCACTAATTTAAAATACTAAGTTAAGCTATGATATGAATAGGGTGTCAAGAAGCTGGGTATTGGTTGTGGTGAAAAAAGAAAGAAAATGGACGCGCAACTTTTACCAGTAAAGAAAATCGTCAAGAAATTTGTAGAATTTCCGAGAATTTCAACGTTTTGCTATGTTGCCTTAGTCATTGTTAGAGATGTTATGATGACATTGACAAGCACCACGCCAAAACGTTAAAATTCTCAAAAATTCCAATGTTTTCTTGACAATTTTCTTATCAGCAAGTTGCGCTTTCTCTCTCGTTTGTCTCTTCACCACAACAAATATTAAGTTATGATTGATGAACTGAAGAGAGTCAGCTCTCTTTTCTTACCAACTGGAGCGCCGAAAGCAGCCGCTACTCCAGCCGCCGCACCCCCAGACACAAAGTCCCTCTTCTCGTGATCTTCTCGAAAATAAGTGAAAACATCGAGGTCACGTTGAAAAGTAGAAGTCTTTCCCTGTGAGATTCCAGCAGCTACGATCGCACCAGAATGGATCATAGGTCCTTCCTAGAATAACATAACGGTTAGAATTGGTACTTAAATATCAATACCGTCGTCAAAAATTTTGTTAACATACCTTGCCTACAGCCAACCCACCAACCACCGAAGTTATGACGCCAGCAACCTTGATCGCAAGTGTCTTTACCCGCATCAAGCGAGGGACCTTCACTCCGTTCAGGTAACATTTCACTTGGGGAATTCCACTTCCTGCTGCCACAGGCTGAAAAACAATTAATCTCAAATTTTCATCACATTCATATGTATTTCTTGTTTTCGAGGCTAGCTATTGATTCGATCATATACAGTCCTAGACAGGCAAAGACACAAAAAACATGCAAGATCCAACAATTAACACAAATTTCGCTTTTCTTTTCTTCCAAAATGTATAAAAAAATTACAACTTCTACTCATTTCCACTACTACTACTCAATTCTCTAAAGTAAAAACCATATTTGGTAAAACCTTTGATGGTAAAACTTTTTCAAATGTCTTTTATTACATAAAATAATATGAAAAATTGGTAATCACCTCAAGGTATGCGACAAGTATAGAGCCTATCGCAACTGGAAGCACATTGGACGCAACCAGAAGCAAGTACGGAATGTACAGACAGTTCTCATTTGCGCACTGATCAACGACTGAGGGTTCAAAATTAAGGATTGATTTCACGCTGAAAAATTAACAATGTGGCGTCGTTTATACATTTTTTCAGAGAAGGATACATTTCTTGAGGGTCTGGTATTTGATCTTCGATAGTTCAGCAATTGATATGTCGATAACGCAAGCAATACAGGCGGTAAATATCCCAATCAATAGAAAAATGAACCAACGAGCAGTGTTTTTTTTCATCACGAAAAGAGGTCCTTTGGTGCGTTCTTCGTCAAGAAGGAGGTGGTTTTCACAATAATCATAGTCCAAGCTCTAAAAACAAACAGGAAAAAGCAATATATTTTGCTGTGCCAGTGAGTCTATCTGTCAGTCTTTTAGTGGTAGGAAATCGTAGGTGGATTAATAGTCTTGTATGGTTCATAACCTTCTAAGAACTGCACAAGCTTTAATTATATAATAAGGACCATTGAGGGTAGAAAATTTTACCAACCTCAAATTCAGATCCAGGGGCACCATTGCATTCTTCTTCATATCTTGCTCTGGGTTTTCGGCGTTGCTCTATGATAGTTTCCACATCACCTTCCGCCAGGTTAACTGATTCACCATCGTTGGACTAGAGAAATAAAAATGTTACTCTTTAGATTCAGCGAGTTCCTTTAGCACGTATACCAAGTATGATTTATTATGAAACTATGCCTATGTTCAGCAGTGTTCAAGCTTACCAGGGGTCTCTCCGAATTTTCTTTCGACCCATATGAAGGAACAGTCCTGTTTCTCTGAAATAGAGGGTCATTCTCCGAAGAACTTTCCTTTGGAAAGTCCATGGTCACAAAAATCTGCTTGAATTAGGATCATGTGGGCAGACGATACTTGTGGCAAATTGATCGCCTGACAGCAGATTGTGATTATGTTGCTGCTGCACTTCCTATGTAGATTATAAATGTATGACTATGAGTAACCACTTTGTCATTAGTTGATGAATTGATTCGCCAGGCAGAATAAGGTTATTAATACCATACCATAACCTTGTCTGTCAGCTGCTGTTGATTGCGTTGTTGACATGCAATTTATTATCACGTGCTTGGTCACGTGTGTACCTACTATCCGCGAGAATTCAAAACAGTGCGTCGTGAAACACCACAAATCACTGACCTGCTCTATATTTTGCCGCCTTCGCAGAAGTCTTGCAGGTAGAAAAATTTTCTAACCGTCTATTTTACTCCCACAACAATACATAAGCTACAGTAATGTATGGTTCTCTTTAAGGGCATCAAAACCTAAAATACTGCCGAGCATTTTTCTATTTTGATTTAAAACCGCATCTGAAATATTTATCTTGAGGTTCTAATGGCGTTGGTGAATGAGTGGCTGATGATGATTAACCCAACCTAGCCTGGAAGAGATAAGGGAAAACCTGGTGCCAGCATGAAGCCTACTCCTGTCGAAGAGCACCAACTAGACCACTAGCTTTACGTCTCGTCCGAAGGACGACAACAAAATGCCAACAGGATTTCTTCGTAATTCCATGCTGTCGAGAGGTTAATAAGCAAGGCAAGTCAAGTTGCTATACCAACTTTCATCCTTTTTACCTCTCTCGAAAACAGAACTCGTCACGAGTTTGATGGTCACCTATCGAATACCCCACCCAGAGCAGTGTTGCTTAACTTCGGTGTTCTTTTCAGAACGATAGTTTCCAACATGCCAAACTATTTGGTTAACTGCGCTTATTTTATTGAAGTCATACCAAATAATCCACAAGCCTAACATCTCATTGTGAAGAGATTTCCCAAGAGAACCATTGCAGGAAACAATTAAAAATCAAGCAACACAGGCCACAACCTTTCACGAAACACAACCTTTCACAAACTTTCATTGATAAGAGCACAGATTTTCTCAAAGAAGTGAGGAAGATGGAAGAATTGAAGAGACCAAGCTGTACTTGGTTTGGGGAATCAATAGAATTATAGAATTATAGTATATGTTTACATAACACAGAATCTGTTATTTTTCTCACCACCCCATTTTATTATTTCTATGATATAATTTCAGTCTTCACTTGCAATGGGTGGAAATTCTTTGCCTATGTAAATAGCATCACAGTATAAATATTTTAACATTTTCAACAAGTACCTACCTACTTTCTTAAATTAGGTAAGCAATATACAATCTAGGAAAAATATAATTAAGTAAATAGGAATATAATTGACAAACATAACAGTACGACATCTTCGCTACATCACTGCTTTGGAAGCGTTCGACGTCTTCACTCGCTTCAATCGGTGACCGAATTGATCGATTGACTAGTGCACGAGTTGAGCCTTGTCGTGCGAGGGATAGTTGTCCGGATCCGAATCTATGTCCTCGATCGTGATCTGCCGCTCCACTGGTTTGCTAGAGCCGATAGATTTCAGCTTCAGGTCAGGGTTCTGAAAAACACATAGTTGTTTCAAATTTCAATTTGTATTTGAAGTTGTACTTCAAGTTGTACTTGAAATGGATTGGTTGCAGTAGGGCAAAATATTATTTCATTTGCTTGAAAAGGCCAGAGTACTTTTTAATTGAGAACACTAATAATCTTTAAAAAATTGGTCCCAAACTGGGGACCCGAACTTCGATCTCAAACCGTCGCGGATGTTGATTCAACAAATTATCAAATGTACAAATTCTCTTAAAAATATCATTTCCAATGCTAAAATGGTTCAAGCAACGCACGCGACAGGTAGACTTCGGGGTTCGAATCTCCGTTTAGGCACCAAATTTGAAGAAATTGTTGGTGTTACTAATAATAAAATTGTTGCAGCAGTGGTTAAACACCACCGAGTAGATCTTAGCATTTCTGAATACCATTCACAGTTCTTTTCAGACATTTTTGGCTCACCAGAGAAGTTCCCGAGAGACAGTTGCCGTTCTCGGGCTCGTTTGTGTGGATCGTTCCGTTCTTGGAGCCCCAACTGCGAGGGTCCAACCCGAAGCCAGGATTGCGGAAATGCAGGCTGGAATAGAAAAAAGATTTGTGACACAAGACCTCAGGAATTTAAGCAATAAATTATGTGGAGTCGATCATTTTCTTCTAGTATAGGAATTGTCAAAAATTCAATGCACAGAGAGCAAACTTTCCAGAAAAATACTTAGTAGTTTATAATATTATGTTTCTCATATCAATCAAATCGGGGGGGATGAGGGGGGATTTTTAACATGTTAAATAAACAAAACGTGGTTTCGCTACAACTTTGACAAATATGAAAAACCCAGCAATTAAAAGATTTTTTTTTGGTAAAAAAAATAGTTCCAAAGTTTCTTTACTTCATGTCTGGCATGCTAGGCCGCCCCTTCATCCAGCGATAGACCAAGAATCCCGCCCCGACGCTCAGCATGACTGCGAGTGTTGCTCCCAGGCCGACGGCCCAACCGCCCCCGGTGCTGCCGCCACTGAAGTCAACCATCGCAAGCAGCACGTCCTCGTCGCATGCCTCCCCCGGTGAAACCAGCGTGCCGTTGCTGCAGAGACACTGGGGCGAAAACTCCGTCGAAACGCACACCATCGAGCATAGGTGGTTGAAGCAAGTGTCCTCCGCTGGCGACATTCAAGAAGCACATTCAAAACGGTTCTTTATTTGGTTGCATACAAGTTTTCAGAGCCGTGATTCGGATATGCTTTTAGGCTTTCCTCGGTTTAAAGAAGATCGGCAGCCCTATTATTACAGATTTTTTTTTTTATCACTTCCGAGGACTTGCTTTGACCATGATGTGAGAAATAGTGAACAAATTGTTAAATTGCATGGATATGATGGTGCAAACAATTTGATTATCAAAAGAAACCTGTGGTCACATTCTCCTTAAGTAAAAGATTGTGAAAACACTGAAAAAATGACTTATTTATTACTTCAAAATCACGACCAAAAACGGTCACATTTGTGATATTTCTCAGGATTAAGTGTAATGACATTAAATAGGTAGCTCAAATACTACTTTCCTGAACCAATAGCATTGCACGAATGCCATTATGTCTAGGGGCATATTTACAAAGTTGTGACTCGTGACTACCGATTACCCTACTGAACCCTTAGATATGCAAGTCATGAAAACTGAAATCTAAAATATATTAAAAGGCCAGCAACTTGTCCTATCTCGAGATATTTGGGCAAGACTGAGCCCAGACAGCAATTGACACCCAAACTTCGTCAGAGATGAGAGTTACCAAACTGTAACCAGATCTCAGACTAGCTCAATACCATGATCGTGCACTCACCCGGTGGCTGCCGAGCAGTCTGCATCACGACTAGACTGTCGGTTTGGTATGCATGCACCGCGATGGAGTCGCAGGCTCGAGGCTTGGGTCCATGCACTCTGCATCGACTGATCTGCCCTGCCCCGGCACCAAGCCAGTATACGTAGTCCTCGAACTGAGAGATCGCCAGCGGACGGGATACCTGAGAAGAGAAAACGCTTTCAAGTCCCTTACACACAATGGAACTTATAATTGAATCCTTGCCAATATTACTTTAAAATAACGAACTTGAAAACAAAGCACCAGTCTATGCCAAGCCGCTTTAAGATATTTACCCCGTGATTGAAGAGAGTGCGCCGGTTCTCGCCCGAGTAGTCTACTACTTCGATGGTCTGCCGAGTCTGATCGGCGAGATACGCCTGCCTCCGAGCCGGGTCTAGCGCTAGCGCAGACACCAGAGACCCTCCGCTGGCCAGCTGCGTGGCATCTTGGCCGGCGAGGTTGGAGCGGTACACAGACGATGTAGGCGCGGACATCGCGTAGTAGGTGGTCAGTGCCCAGAACAGGTAGCTGGAACGGAAAACAGTGGCCTCCAGATCTCCGTGTAGCTTGTCTTGAAAAATGCAACCGAAATCTATGTCGATTTCTCTAACCTTCCAGTACTGGATAGAAAACCAGCAGAACAATTCACGAGAATTCTACAAAGTGCCGTTTATTTAACAAATGGCTCAAGCAAACAAAACCTAACTCTTGTGATGTGAAAACAGATTTTGTATCGATTGTCCAACAGCAACTCTAAAATCAACCAGCAATCAAGTGCAGACATAATTGGCATTAAAATATGGCTAGGGCATTTGATCTGAACTTGACACAAATTAAATTGCGGTTCATACCGACTGCTGGGATCTACCGCAATGGCGGTTATCTTCGTCGGGGCCTCGACAATCAGAATCCTGGCGCACGAGCCAGTCACAAAACTGCAAACCTAAAACACAGACCATACTTCACGAGTAAGTTAAACGTCTTACAAGAAATACGCGGGCCCTCGCAACGACGCTCACCTTAATGGATTCCACAGAGCTTTCGTCAACAACGTACACGTTACCACCGACCCAATCGACGGCAAGCTTTCCAGGTTGGCCGACGTTCATCAAATGCAGCTCTTTTTTCGTTTCCAAATCCAGCTGCGTCACCATGCCAAACAAACCTGAAACATTACAGATCAGTTATTATGTCTCGCTCACTGCACTTACAAAGGTTGGCATACAAAACAAGGGGCAGTTCGAGCTTTATTTCTGCTCGGCTTGTAATAAAATGACAGTCTCCAAGAAATCAAACAATGAAAATGAGTGACTTTTGAACAGTTTCTGATACCCAAAAGCTTATTTGCAAAGTGCAGAATAACATACTCAAGGGCAGATGAAAAGGTTTTTGCTTGAAATCTTGTTAATATTTGGCCTATTTGTCACTCCTATATGAATGAGAATGATTTCCATTTATTCAAATCATCATCCTTCAATCTAGTTATGCTCCCCACCCTAATTCTTGTAGTCTAATTATCCATTCTTTTGTCTGTTTAACAACTTAAATCAGATTTATTTATTCTTTTACACTCCACGCTGGAGGGAGCGCAACTCACCGGTAAAAAGAAAATTGGCGTCACGTGGTGAAACAGCCGAGAAATTTCTAGAATTCCCAAGAATCGTAGACATTTCGGTGCGTCGCACTAGTCGTTTTGGTTGTAAATCAAGAATCGGTCATTACATCTCTGACAACGACACAGGCACAAGGACAAAATGTGAAAATTCTTAGAAATTCTCGAAACTTCGACAACTGCACCACTCGACATCAATTTTCTTCTCTGGAAAGTTATCCAGCCTACATTTGTTGTATTTGTTATCCAGCCTATTGGCACCCTGTTCACATTACACTCTAAACAAAGTAACCTGTCCAAAATATAGTAAAACTCTATGCATCCTTTACAAACAGCCCCTATTCTATCCTCTTCCCCATTTCATACTAAATAAAGTTCCAAACAACACAGTTCTTCGGCAACTGATTGACTTTTTTGACTCACGATGGCTGAAGACGATAACGTTAGCGGCAGCGTCTGTATCTAGACCCGAAATACCTCGGCCAGAGCTCGAGGCAACGACCTCGAGATGCGACAAGTCCGAAGTCAACCGATGCACCTCGTCACCTGCTGGAAACACCAGCGACATTTGCTCGCCTGCAACAAAAGAGAAGTCGAGATCAACCTAGTTCCTCGCCATTTGGCCCAAATCAGTCGACAAACTTGGAGGCCAGGGTGCAGACCTTCTTTGAAGAGCCAGGCACTTCATTGTAGAGACTATTCTTACAGAGTGACATTTTTCAGGAAATCTTTTACAATTCAGTGAAAATAATGATGCACTGTCATTAGGGACTTGTGGGTGTCAAGTTACAATTTTCTTGAGAACACACTAATCTATATTGAAACAACCGATTTTATTTACAAAACATTTCACGCCCATTTTATAAATTGCATTGCGAACCTTCTGATCCTACCTACTCTGTATTTATGCAAAGGCTATTGTATCGCATGCCCATGTTAAACGAAATGCTTGCAGAAAGTAATTTATTGGACTTTTGTACACAAAACCAAACCATCTCATTTCTTATACAATTTGCAAATGCTCACAACGGGCCGGGTATATTATTTTTCAATTGGGTACAAATTTTTTAAAATAACGTAAGAAACATCCCCAGCTCACCTATAGCCTTGCACGATCTCTTATCCGATCGCAGTCTGAACCCTTTAGCACACCCACATCGGAAGCTGCCGGGCGTGTTCTCGCAACGCTGAGAGCAAAAGTCGCGGGTGCACTCGTCAATGTCCAGGCATGCCGCGCCGGACAGCGTGAAGCCGGCAGCACATCCGCAACGTGGTCCGGTAGGCGTCGGGAAGCACAGGCCCGAGCAAGGCTGCGGATTCTCACACGAAAACTCTGGAGGGGCAAAAGGGCACTGTTTCAGAATGGGGCATTGGCAGTGGGTCCATGGGGTGAGACTCTTTGATTTCCCCCACTGCTATTTAAGAACGCAAGACAACACAAAATTGCAACATTTATTTTCCCAGAATAAGTTGTGCAGTAAACTATTTAAAGGCTTGTAGTTTAATTTTAAAATTGATCAAACCCACACAAGTACAAGTTGATCGTCAATTTAACTGCTAGACGAGTTATTTCAGGGTTAAAATAGAGTAATGTTAAGCGTTTGAAAATGCATTGACTCACCGCACTTTCCCCCTTCGTCGGATCCATCCTTGCAGTGGTTAGTTCCGTCGCATGCCTTCTCCAGCTTGATGCACTCCCCAGAAGCACACAAGAAGTCCTCGCAGGTCGCAGTCACCTGCGTCAGGCAAAACAAACGTTACAGACCCAAGCCATGGTAGCCACACAGTTCCAACCACAGCCAAGCTAATAGAAACAGATCTCTTAAAATAAAAGGTTTAGTCCCGGTTACATATCTTTGCCACAAACTTCTTCCGTGCAAAGATCTTTTTTCAGTCTACCGATATCAACTCATTGCTCCTTAGCTTTGCTCTTTTAAGCTTTTCTTGCCAAAGCGTTACATAAAAGTGATGTAGTGGTCAATGCACACGACTGTACTCAGTCCACAACTCCGAGAAAATATTCACAGCAACGTCAGAAATTTAGAAGTTAAGTGAATGATATGAGAAGTCATTATTGTTACAAATATTTAGAAAATTCCCTTAATACCACGCCACGCCGCCGCCAACCCACCTCTGACGAGCGCGACCCCGAGCACCCGGCCTCGTCACTGCCGTCTCCACAGTCGTCGAACCCGTCGCACCGCCACGCCGCCGCCACGCACTTTGCGTTACCACACGCGACCTCGTGCGGTGAACAACCGCAGTTGCGTTCGTCCTCCCCACCGGGACAGTCGGTGGTGCCGTCGCACCTGTGCAAGGACATGTTGTGGAACGGGGGAATAGAGCATGTTCGGGGAGGTGTCAACTTTTCCATATAATACTGATTGTTTGTGAGATTGTAAGACGTACTGTATTGAAAACAAGCACTGTGGTGAGTAGGGTGATAATCAACTAAACCTAAGATATAAGGGGGGAGGGAAAACTGCGCCGGTACGAAGTTAACTCCTGTCGAATAGTACCAAGGGAACCATGGTTATAACGTCTCTTCCAATAGACGGTATAACCATTGCACAACTCTTGACAACGTCTACAACTCTTTTTACTTGCAAGATTTGCTCTTACTTCAACTATTGATTGTAAAACTTAAAATTTAGACTTTAAATTACATAATTGCAACATAGCCAAAAGAAAAATTAATGCGTTTAATCTTCGACTCACCGGTTTGCTTCAGGTGGGCACAGATCGGGCGCGCTCGTGCAGAAGAACCGGCCGGTCGGACACCCGACCTCGTTGTCGGGGTCTGCGCATCCCACCTCGTCGCTCCCGTCGCCGCAGTCGTCCATTCCGTCGCAAGACAGTCGAGCAGAGACGCAGCGGCCGTTGCCGCAACGCAGCTCGTCCACTCGGCAAGACACAGCCTCTAAAACATCGGGGGGAATCGTCTTTTCACATCCAAACGTTTCAAGTCTGTTGGTTGCAAATCTCCTGCCCTACATGAACGAGGCAAATGACAGCAGCATTGCTACCTTCTTTCCCTTGGGTCCCTTGGGTCTGCATTTAGTAAAATGTACTTAACTTTGTACCATTCCACATGGCAGAGAAGCCAAAAGGCTATTGTCTAAATCAAGCAAAATGAGTGTTAACCCCGTTAGCCCTCATGAAGGAGAGGCGGATCAGCTTACGGCATCGCGAGTGTTCGTCGGAAGAGTCTATGCAGTCTGCGCGAGTGTCACACTCCCACGCTCCGGGGATGCACGCGCCTGACTCGCAGTGGAACTCGTTGGCGGCGCAGGTCGCTGCAAGAAGTAGAATGGAGTCATTTTGGTCATGCATTCGTCTGAATAAACTGGAAGATGTTGGATTGATCGATATCCCTTTAGAATGCATGCAGCTGGATAGCACCTGTATTTTATTTTAAAGGACAATATGCATGTTGGTCTGAACCACACTAAAAACTTGCTCATTTTATTTTTGTCTCACAGTAATAACCAAATAATGTTCCGGATTTGAAATTGTATGAACTATTCCAGTTAATTTTAGTAATGAAAACACTGCACTTTGATGTTCAGGACACTGCTTTATGGTTATGATACAATATCAGCTGCGAAATGAAATGGTCTCGAAGTAACTGACACATTAAGAAGACTTTGTGCTAAAGACATACCTTCCTGGCAGTCTTCCTCATCGGATCCGTCGGGACAGTCCTTGCTCAGGTCACAACGCCATTGCTTTATGATGCATGCACCCGATCGGCACTGGAACTCCTTGTCTGCAAAACAAACGTACATCGGTGATACGGTACCAGGGTACCAGGGTACCCGTTCTAAAGTAAATAAATATGTTAAATAGAAAAATAAAATTAATAAATAAATCAACGTTTCGAGAAAAGGTACCTGAAGGGGTTCTCTTAAGTGTAGAACTATTAATGGCTACAAATACCTCCAGCCAGAAGATGAGTAAAATACCTAAAATACCTAAATGTCTCGCAGAGAATGCAGCTAGCAAAATCTCAAAATTATTTAGGAGCAGACTAGGTTTAGATTCAAGTTCAATATGTATACCTTGCCACAGTGCTTTTTTTGTATGCTTGTAAGATGTTATAATAAATAAATAAATAAAATGGTGGAAGCATGTATCGAATTTAAAGAGAGACCCTGAACATATCAGATAAAGACAGGGATTCCTTTGAGATCCCAGGTAGTTGAGACATCGGACAAAGTTTGCTATCTTGAATATCGTTGCTTAGCTTCCGAAATAGAGATTAAGACGTACATTCCCAAAAAGATGCAGTTTTATGCTTTAGGAATAGCACATCATTAACCTAATCCACCTCTAGCAACCTGTAGAATTGTTAATCTGGCCGGCAATAAGGCCGAAAAGTCACAAAATTCTTCTACAACCATTGCAATCAGCTTTCCTCTCCTCTTGCAAATAGAACTGGTCATGTGTATGATCGTCACCTATCTCATACTTGACCCGGCGCAGTGTTGCTCAACTTCAAAGATCTCTCGAGTGATCTCACGTAAGTTATATTTAGTATTATAAATTTAGTAGCTCTTTACTTAGCATTCAAGACCCAGTTCAAATTGTTTTTCTTAAAACTAGTGCTAAGGATAAATCAAGTAGACATGAGTCTAAAAACCATCATCTCACGTAAGTGATCTCACGCGTCTCGAACATGCCAAACCATTCGGTTGCTTAAACATTTTTTTAAATATAACTTACCAGAACAGTGATTGGTGGGACACCCAGCCTCATCAGATGCGTCGTTGCAGTCCTTGCGCCCATTACAGCGAGCGGACAACGAGAGACACTGGCCGTCCGCGCACGGGAACTCATCGGCAGCGCACTTGTTGTCACAGTCGGCCTCGTCCGCACCATTCGGGCAGTCGGCCTTGCCGTCGCATCTGCACAAGAACCGGCAGTCAATTTCATTACAAGACTGCGGTCTTATGCCACTGAGATATAGTTTCAATGACATTTTCTACTAGAGGCTTGTTTTTAACAGACCTGCCGGCAACGTTAACCTCTTACCTGGCATCCCTGTCTATGCAGATGGAGTCTGCTATGCACTTGAACTGATCTTTCGAGCAGCGCAAAGGGAAAGAGCAGGTCTTGGCGTCGGTCCCCAGTCTCATCCCCAGCGGGCAGGCACAAACCTGGAACAAACGAGGATTTATAGCATCGTAGATAACTTTCCACGGAAAAGGAATTTGATACCTAACTAACAGTAAACACCCACACAGAAATAATTCACTAACTTCCACGATTTAAGTCGAGTCGGATTTTTTTTTTGCAGGTATGTAAGACTCACTGTCAGTTAAAAATTTGCTTGACTGATAAAAATCAGAATCCAGACGCCAAGGAAATGTTTTTGATCAAATTAAAAAAAAAAAAACTCTAAAAGTCTGCTAAAATGTCAACTTACCGCGTTCTGCCTCGAGAGCAGACACAGGTGGCTGCAGCCGCCGTTGTCCTGCTGGCAAACATGCGACGACCTGGCTCTGATCGGTCCAGCTGACACCAGGCGCACCTTCGTGGCATCGGCGTCGATGTCTGTGGAATAATCAAACGGATATTTCAGCAACGGCTTCCCAATCGGTTGCTGCAACTCCCAGATCAGTAGAGCTGTGTGGTAATAGTGTGTAGACCATCGGAAACCTAGTGATAATGATCAAGTTATCAATCTATTTAAATTAGCCACCAAACGGCAGTGCCATTCGACAATTTTGCACCATTGCCAACCGGATTTTAAACAGCATACACAACAAGTGTTTTTACCAATTTATTTGTTAATTTAATTTGCTTTAACCTTTGAAAACATGTGAATTTCATAACATGCAATTGGAAGCCACACATTTTTAACCTCTAAGTGGCAGGTGAGATATTGGTAAAACCACACCTTGTAACAGCATAGCAAGGAAATTAACAGCGCATATTACAAGCATTGTTAATCATGGTCGGAAAAGGGAGGATTATAACCATACCGAGCGTGATGTGCTTCTCCTTCGTGTCTGCGTCGTACTTGCTGGCCCAGCGCACCAGCTGTGGCTGCCGGCGATCCACCCAGAACACGTCTCGACCCAGCACTGCCATGCCAGACACCTGCGACAAAATCACAAGCCACTTGATTGGATGCATTTAAATTCTTCTTCGACAATTTTCGAGCCAATGGTTAATTTGTCGACAAGTCAATTTGGTCTTCGGTTCTCGTAAGATTGTCACCAAGCTCCGCCATAGGATTGCTACTACTCTGCCATTCGCCATATGTGATGGAAGTAGTAATAGAATGTCTATAATAAAAGAATAATTTAACGATTATAATAATTTATAATTTAATATTTGTTCTTTTATAATAATTGCAGAAAATCTATGGAATTTTAATCTCTAAGACGCAAGGAACAAGGTTATAAAATGTATTATTTGTTTATTATTATTTTATTTCTTATTGATAAGTTTTACCACGAAGAACATGGCCAATTCGATCAAAATCCAGCCATTTCTCTACCAAAAATCCCTGTGACCGTCACAACGGTCTTTCCACTGATGTCTACTTCATCTAACCTTAACACTCATTTTGAAAAAAACACTATTTTGAACTGGGTTTTTGAATCTCAAGTAAAAAACACTAATTTCCCCGATGTTTCATAACTTGCGCTGGTTACTTCAACAAGGGTGATGAGGACCCTTAATGAAGCAACAGTCAAAAGCAACGAAACATTTTAAAATTAAAAATACCCAGCTCTTATAAGTTTTGTATATTTCCCAACGACCGTCGTTCAAAGCCTCACCGTGCCAAGTCCAGTTCGCCAGCCGTGACGATCGGTGCCTTCCATGTCGGTGCTCTCAACGGCGGCAGCGCTAGCGAAGAAGAGGCGCTGCATCTCGGGATCATAGGCAACTGTCACAGAGCCGTCGACGAGGGTCAGCGCTTGGGTGCCACCTGAACCGTCCAGCAGATAGCGCTCTAGGCGGGCACCGCCAGCGTCGGCAACAGCAACGAACATCGCGCTACGGGGGAAGAGTCAAAATTGTCAAGTTTTTTTATTGATGATCTTCATACATTGTTTACGGCAAAAGGACTGGTCCACAAGGTTCAATGAGTACCTACAGAATAAAATTTCAGATATTTTAACTGCAAGTATACAGTCAAAAACAGTTGAAAAAATAAATAAAAAAGAATTTGTCAATTGGGTACAAATTTTTGAGAGAGTAGACATTAAAATATAATACTCTCCTAAGTGAAAGTATATGTATGAACCATTAACCAAAAAATAATAATCAAGCACATCACAACCTACATGGCAAAGAATCTCAAAAAGTCCAAGCACTAAGATTATAGAACGGTTTCATATTCAACTTCCAATCATCTTATTGCACAGGCTGCAAGTGTTGTCCATGAAATCCTCTTTCTACAAAGCAAACGTAGAAAGTAACGGCACTCACCCCTCCTCCGGTAGCACCGCTACCGCCAACGGCACAATTTCACGCACTACAGAAGTCCTCGCTAGAGTCGACAGACTCAACACCTCCACGCTGCCCTTGCTGCTGTCACACCAATACAGGTTGTTGCCCAGATAGTCTGTTAAATGCAGATGAGTACGTAATTACCATTTTCAAGCTCATTTAACAGGAACACATTCAAATCGCAACTTATTAGTTGGAAAACGATGCAGTGCCCAGGCAATCCATGAAAAGAGATGGGAGATCAAGAAAAATAACCAGACTTCAATTTAACTCCAGATATAAAACAGCACCACTCAAGAGACCTCTAAAATGAGCCGCTCACCAAAATCCATGCTATGAATCACAGTGCCAGTGGCGTTGAGTAGGGTCGTCAGCGTGTTGGTTTGAAGGTTGAGTGCGTAGATGCGTCTCTTAACTGCATCTGCTATGAGTACGTCACCGTTCAGGGAGTCGTAGGCCAGAGCGCTGACTTCAGCTAGAGACTTGGGTTTCATCTCGAAGACGTGCTGTCGTCCAAGTGTTTGGTGGTACACCTCGAACAGCTTGCGTCCAGCAGCCACTACCAGGATCTCCTTCTTTGCTGAAGCTGCAACAGAAATCAGATTTTTTGTGCTTTTTGTGCTTTTAAAGTCCCACTATTAATAACCATTAATAATGCTATCAACAACTTAGACTGAAAGAGTAGGGGAAAACCCGGTGCCAGCACGTATTTTACTCCTGTAGGGGACCACCGGCTTGACGTCCCTTCTAAAGAACGTAACAACTCTAACAACAGGATTCCTCCACCAATCCGTGCTGTCGAGAGGTTGATAAGCAAGGCGAGCGAGTTTCTGTGATAACTTCCACCCCATTTACCACTATCCCAAACAGAACTGTTCATGTGTATGATGATCACCCATCCAATGTATGACCTAGCGCAGTGTTGCTTAACTTCAGTGATCTCACAAGTACTGATGGTTCAACCGCAAACCGATCGGTATAAAGATAAGGCCGCTAAAGATCAGGAAAAAAATTCCTTTTGCTGCGCCAAAAAAGTTGCAAGAAATTGCTGAAGTTTATTTTAGAAAATTTGGGGGAAAGGAGATATTAGTAGAAATTAAGAGAAAAGTTCCCCTTCAAATGCACCTTTCTCCAGACCCCAAAAACCAAACAAATTTCTAACAAAAATACTATTGTAACCAAGCCGCTCATATCTCACCGATGCACCGATGCAAATCGGGTCCCAGCTGCTTGTCCTCCGAGCAAGCGCACGCGTACGACGAATTTGGGGCCAGAAGACAGAGGTCGCTGCAAGCTGCGCCGATGCACGGGTTCGGCCCAGGAGGGTGAGCCGCAGAGTGGAACACGTGAAGGTCGTAGACAAAGTTCTTGCGTTCCTTCACCACAGATTCGACGTGCTTGCCGGTGAACTTGTCGGCGCGAAAGATCTCGCGGGCAGCGTAGTCCGACCAGTAGAGCGAGTCCTCGAAAACGTCGATAGAGTGGGCGTCGCGCACGGAGCCGCGTAGGACCATCTGAAGGAACCGGAACAAGGGCAGTCGATTGTTAGATGTGCTATCGAGATTCACTTAGTGGCGTAAGATATTCATGGGTCATAAGATTCCGGTCATGTCCAATTCAATTGGCATCGAATTCCAGAGAAAATACTTTTTCAAGAACAAAATTAACCTTCCGAGTAATATTCACTAAGCTTGTATGAATCTAGGGCTATGCAAAACCTTTTTTTTGGTGACATTGATGAATAAGATTCAATTGGTGGGTGATTGTTGTGCACAGAAATTAAGTATAAAAATTACAAAACTAGATGTTAAGACCATTGGAGATTGATAAAAATTGACTCTCTTGGATACCAATTGCATTTGTGCTTTACCTTAACAAATATGATGCAAGAAAAAAATACCTCTAACCATGTCACAGACCATGCAGCCGATTCTATATCAGATAGCCACCAAAATCCCCATCGTGTTTTTGATAAAAGTGCTCAGGGATGAGCTGCATTTGGAAAGAGCAAAATGTTAACCTAACCTAGACATCGATCCACTCACCCTGCGGTCGGTACCATCGAACTTGACCGACTCAATGCGGTGCAGCTTAGCATCGATCCAATACAGTCGTCCGTTCGGTCGATCCAGTGCAACCCCGTTCGGCCACGTTATGTCGCGAGTTACCAGCGCTCTTGGGTTCGATCCATCCATCCCAGCAACTTGGATGCCTGGCGACTTGCCCCAACGCGACCAGAACATCAGCCTGGACAAGGACAGGCAATAAGCATCAGTTCGGCTCAAATGCAAAAACATGCAGGGTAAGTATGCACCTTACCAATAACTTGTTGCATCTTTGCTTGTACTGGGTATCGATCATAAAACGATTTGTTGGAGAACACCAACATTTTCTCGAAAAATTACATGTATTAACCGCTTGTTACGAAAAAGTTGCATGATCCCCATTCAAAAATGGAAACCAAGTATACTGGAATAATTTGCGGCCTAGCTTTGTTTCCTTTCTTTGCTTGCCGGTTCCCTGTGGAATCACCAGAAAAAAAAAATCCCTGCAGCTACCAGGAATATTTTCATTCACTTCAGGGAAAAAACTGGTGCCTTCCCCAAATATAACAGCATCTTCGGGACACTGGTACTAACGATTGAAGCCTGTAATCTCAATAGCCTGGTCTTCTATCCAGCAACAATCATTGTAGCCAACGTAATGTATGCATGTGTGCTTTGGAAAGTTAAGCCATTCCAAAATTTAACAGAGAAAGAAAACATCTTGTTTACTACGAGCTTGATTCTCTCAAAATTCCTTTGACAATAAGACACCTTTCTATTTGTTCATTGGCGTCATCGAGAAAAGTCTAGTGTTACGTTAAACATATTTTTTTTATTGCTGAAAAGATGGCTCACCCCTTAGAGACGAGTAGTGCAACGGCCTTGGGTTCGTCGGCCGGGTCCTCCCGCACAAGCACGGCGCAAAGCGTGCCGTCGTTGGCGCACACCGCGATGTAGCGCTCTTCGCCGTCCGTCCAGTAAAGGTTGCCGGTCACCCAGTCCAGGGCGAGGTCTTGTGGCAGGCTCAGACCTGGACGCAAACAAAACGGCATATGAGTGAGTGAGTGTATCTGCTACCAGACTAATGATAACTGGGTCCTGCCATGCTACTAATGGCAATCATAGAAGCCAAAAATCACAGACTTAAAAAAAAGGCAACCAACAATCCTTACAAAACTTTACAGCTTGGATGGGTTGCTATCAACCCATCTGGATGGAATTAAGTAGATGTAGATACACCACGAAATAATTGTACAAATTGTAATTCTAAATAAAAAGTTAATAATAACCTGCAGTGACAATTGCCTCCATCTCCGAGCCATCCTCTTTGCCTCGCACGATTGCCTCCTCTCCCGTCACTACGCTGGTCCAGTAGACGTGAAGCCCGTCGTAGGCCACACCCACAACGTGCCGCAGCTTGTTGCGGCCGACTGAGAACTTGACTCTAGACTCCATGAACAGGCCACGCACATCCTTCTTCGACGAGTAGAACAGCACTGCTTCACCACCTGTCAATCCGACGACAATTCTCAATCGATTTCCAATGAACTTTAATGTTGGAAGCTTTCGAATCAAATGTTAGCAAAATTTTGACAGTGACTGTTTGTATAGAGCTGATTTTATTTCTTAAAAAAAAATATGCAGAGCAAATTTATCTGCACCCTTCATGCATCGTTTTTATTTATTTTACTATGTATGGTATTTGCAGGTGGTCAAGATCTGAGGGGATCTGTTATCTTTAAATGAAATAACTTACCTGCTGTCTCTTTAATTTTCTTAACCATAGAAACCATTTATCTTTCAAAAATGTATTCTGCAAACGGCACAGTAATAAGTGCCCAACGATATAATGTTGGCAATAAAATATTGCACAAAAACAGCCAAAACTTTGCAAAAAAAACACCATTGCATAAGTTTGAACACAATATACAACTAACAACTTCCCTCTTGATCTAATACTAACATCTTTAGAAAACAAAAAGAGCTATATTGGAACATTTTCAGCTACCACCAAAGCAATCGTGTCATAGCGTTATTGGTGCCAGAGTCCATAACAGTCTACGGCTATTACAAGCATTCAAAAGTGATGACACGCCAACTTCCGCGGCACCTCACCTTGCGCCTGGCAACCGCGGTGGTCGTCTCGTAGCTTGAATCCCGCCTCGCAGACGCACTGGAAGCTGCCCGCGATGTTCAAACACGTGTGGCTGCAAGCGCCAAACTCGGCGCACTCGTCCACGTCTGAAACGACACGGCATACAGAATGGTTGAGAGATCCAAGATGGCATAATGCAACTGCAACTTAATGATGCAACTCTGACTTCAGTTTAGGCAAATGCCCTTGAAGAATTCTCTCTTCAATCATGGTCTCCTCAATCATGGCCGTTACCAAACTTTGAGTAAAAGTTAGCGATTCTTAACTTGCAAGCAGAGACAAATTTCACAAAAAAATTTTTGCATATTGACTGCTTGTCCATTTAGTGCAGTGTCAACTAATGATACACAAAAAATAGTTCTAAAGGAAGACTCACCATCGCAAGATTTCCCATCGGCAGCCAGCTGGTACCCGGTGGGACAGTAACAGACGGGCCCACGGGCAGTGCGCAGACAGTTGTGAGTGCAGTTGGCCGCGGGACACGAGTCTAAAACCAAACGCAACAAGTTTTATTTGTACAAGACTTGACGAATGTACTTGGCGTAGTTACGATCGGTTAACAAAAAGCTCACCAGTCTTGCATCCAGGCCCTTCATCAGAGCCATCTAGACACTCCACACTGCCACTGCACACTTCGGAGAGCTCCAGGCAGGCAAGCGAATCGGCACAGATGAACAGTCCGCGGTCTGGCGTGCACTCCTTAGCCGTTACTTCCGTGCGGCTACCGTTCTCTGCAACAACCTCGCTATGTCATATAGATGCCAAGAGTACAGTAGGCTAAAAAGCAGCTAGACCGTATGTGATTTATAAGAAAGAAGAATTAGCTCTCCAAGAATGGGCACTAAACAGACTGTGGTTTTTTAGATCCAATGGTACAGAAAAAGTGATGAGCAAACTATGGAACCATATGAAAAAGTGACGAAATTGTTGCTTTTTCTCACTAGTTTTGCAGTCAGCTTCGTCGCTGGCGTCGGAACAATCTGGGTTGCCGTCACAGACCCATTCGTTAGGAACGCACTCTTTGTTTTTGCATAAGAAGGCGTCGTCGCACGATATCTGAAATCACAAGAAAAATGTTGATCTAAATTCTGCAACAACAGGAATGGCCTCAAGCCTGTTTGACTCTTAGCAAAGAACAGCTGACGATTACTTTGGTTAAGAGAATGCTAAGAGACCTGCCGTATTATGTTTCTTGGGAGAAATTTTGCTATGCCATTTCAGCTATTTCATATCTGCTCTTAATATAAAATTAACTCTGTTGTGATCAGATAATATCTGCAATTTACTTGTGGATGCATTCAACAAGTCACAAAACAGTCCTGTTCACTAGACCTAGATACATTATTTTAAATACTAGTGCCCCCCGACCTTTTTCGAGCAGCCCTGGATCTCGTCACTGCCGTCCAGACAGTCTGGCTTTTGGTCGCAAACCCACTTGCTCGGGATGCACATGTTGTCCACGCAGCGCCACTCGTCCTCCTCGCAGTTGACAGGTGCCGAAGTTACCTGCCGCAAACAAAATCAGCGCCATATTATCGACATGCCCCACCCGCTTTTCGAGTGGCATTAAGGTCCAAGGCCCAAAAAGACCAGGAAGGTACTAACCTCATGTCCGGCACAATCCTTCTCATCAGAGAAATCCTTGCAGTCATCTTCGCCATCGCAACGAAAGAATGAGCTGACGCAGTCCCCGTTACGGCATTGGAAGTAGTCGGGAGCCACGCAGTGAATCTCGTCTGCAATCCAACCCGCCGTTCGGTTAGCATACCTTACCAAAAGCTTTAAACTGACAAAGATGTAAATATTTTCCTTTCGATGTCATACTGCTGCTTACCATACAAATTCCAATGAGTGCCAAGAGCAAAGAATATATTATTAGTCCTAGAGAAGCCACTTTAGCCATTAAATCGTGTACCTATGCAAGTTTTAGAAATGTAAAATATGACTGATATATCGGGCAGTCACTAAATCCTGACGTGCGTTTATACTGACCACATCCCTTCTCGTCGAATCCGTCGCTGCAATCTTGCTTGCCGTCGCAAAGGTGAGAGCTACGGTGGCAATCGCCCCCATCGCAGCTAAAGAAATCCTTGGGACAACGGGCAGCTTCTGCAATCAAATATGTTATCAATTTAAACGAGGCTGAAGATACTTAAAAAACTAGCAGTATACCTACATGCATGTAGCTATAGCCCTAATGATATGATATGTGCCTTTGATTTAAAAAGTATTTAAATCACTTTGAATAAGAGATTACATACATAAGCCTGATGGCAAAGCTACTGGAGAAATGGTCATTCACTTTCAGAGGCAATGCACAACCTTGAAAGAATTTCATCAAAAATCCTTTCAGAAACAAATCAAATCAAACTTTTAATAAAAGCAGGTAGATTGTCGTAATCTATCATTTTAATCGAGGTAAAATGGTTAATTTAGTCTGCATTGGGGTCGCTCGGGACATTAAGCAATGTCGGAATAACAAAAGGGCCAGATGCGACATACCTGCTGATGCCAGCGTGCAGATCACCACGGCCAGGCGCAAGGTTAACAGCTTCGACCCTGAACCTTTCATCCTCGCGACCGTTTTGTCAATTACTCTGGGGTTTCTGAAACTGGCAACAAGATAAGGGAGCTATTTTATGACGAGACACACGCACTAATGATCAGAAATCATGATGCTGCAATATTTTATTATGTCTGGCGTATTTGAAATCTGAATACACATGCATTAGTTTAGAAGAGAATGAGATAAGATCGGATAGCTAACGATATTACGGTTTTTTCAATGGAAACTATAAAATACGATATATTATTAAAAAATTGTGCTAAAGCGTCAAATGAGTATCAGTCTAGACGGAATAATGATCGACCAAGCAATGCACTAAGTAATAAAAATGCAGACAAATTAATTTTTTAGTATTCGTATTCTGGGGCCTACAGCATAAATAAGATAAGCCAATCATTGACTGCATTTCCAGATTGTGATGTTTTGCTACCACGGTGAAGACAACTGAGTCCGATACTCTGCTACGAGTCTAGCCCCCAGACGGGTTTGCACGTGAAAGTGTACTGACTAACGTACACTTTTCTTGTGTCGAATAACATGTGGAACTAGTGAAGATTGTTGGAATAAATGATATCTTCGAAACTCATGTAATAAGGATCAACTTTATAATTGAAGTAAGTTTTGCCAGTGAATATTTGTCACAAAATCAAAAGAAACTAATTTAATATCGTGGTAGGATATTCGTTCGTCTAATTAAGTGCAATTAAGTAAGTCACCCAGAATCAGCAGATTTTGTATTACAATTTTAAATGCAAGAAATCGTTGTAATAATTACCTTATCAACGCGACCAGAGAGACGACCTGCCAGCTTCAGAGCTCACGACGGAAAGAATACTGAGGATGGACCGCCGAGCGTTGCTGTGGAAGGTAGCTGCAAGGGGAAATGAGGGGTAGGTAGGGTATGTGTCATCAATGGTTATTGCTATGCGTAGTATATCAGTGTAACTAGTTTTAGTGCCTTTGGTCAGGTCCAAGTTCTGATCGAAGTAATTTATGTCGTCGTTATGTTATGATATTTTGAGGACAAATATTTCGGTAACACAAGTAAAGCCCCGGCTATTTTTATATAAATTCTATTTAACAATGGATCGCAAATTTAATAGATTTTATGTTTGAAAGTATGAAAACCAAAAATTTTATGTTTTGTGAGGCCACTGACCTCTTGCGTGATTTAAAATATTCCATTTGTGAGGATAATTTAAATGAGACTGGGCTTTTATGAGTCTCTCTTGTGAATTGGGCGCCAATACCCACATGAAGTACACTAAAAAGATAGGTAAAAATGTTGGGTAGTATGTGAGAATTGATGTGTGTTCCAAGGGTGTACTGAAGCAAAATCAAACCTCACTTTTAATATGGTGCAACTATGTTGAACCGAGTAAGTCGGTAAGAAATGCAGTGTGACCGAACGGTTTGGCGTGTTGGAAACACCGGTTCTCATGAGATCACCGAAGTTAAGCAACACTGCGCTTGGTCAGGTATTGGATGGGTGACCACCATGCACATGCCCAGCTATGTTCGGGAGAGAGGTTGAAGGGATGTAAAATAGTACAACCACTCCATTCGCCTTGCTTATCAACCTCTCGACAGTATGGATATGTGAAGAAAAATTGTTGTTCGCGTTGTACCGTCATTCAGAAGGGACCTTAAGCCGATAGTCCCCTTGGTATTCTTTGACAGGAGTAGGATATGTACTAGCACCGGATTACCCCTCCTCCTTTCTAGGCTAGGTTAGGTTCATCATCGTTCTCATCCTCATCATCATCCACTCATTCAACGATGCCATTCCGGTGCAATAAAATACACTCAACAAGAAGTCAGATATGGTGCCCAATATTGAAGCAATTATGAATACAATTATTATTGCTATGATACATTTGACCCTCTTGACCCTATCTCTGCATAGACAATTTTTTCATAAATTTTGTTAAATCGACGATTTGAAGGATTCAATTTCTACGAAGACGCTTCGATATTAGGCAGAAGGTTGAATCGATTTACATGGGAGGGGTAGTATATCATATTTCTGTAAAATATCTAAAGCAATAAGTAGGTGAATATTTAGAATATGTAGTGTAATTCTATTTGTGTATTAACTAATATATAACTACGGTGTGGTCTTAATTAAATAAAAATGAAAAGGCAGAATAGGGTTCTCATTGATGTAACAAGAGACCTTTTTGCATTAATTGCTGCATCAATGCAATGTCATGAAGAGCATTGCACCATGGCTGAACCATCTTCTTTCTGTTCTCATTCAAATGCAGTACCAACGCCTAAATTGCTAACACTACACTATCTTTCAGCTCTCGTATTATTCTTGTTCATTCTCAATACAATTCACATAAAGATTCTTGACAACTTAATTTGAACCATGCCATCTTGTTTAAAAAGAAAAAAAAATATTATAGCTCATTATAGCTCATTTTCAGGGAGCTGAAACCAGCGAGCGATGGATGGAAGAGGAGCTTTCATAAGGAGCAAATATGCAACTGATCTAGGATAGCTCATTGTAATCAGTATGGTGTTGGGATTTAAAAAGCAAGGATAACAACCAATAAGTACACAATTTTTTTCCAATGAAAACAGGAGTATATATTTAACCACATCTATAACTTACCACTCTTCAATCAACAGTTTGTAAAATTCTAGCATAGGTAGCAGCTGTTTTTTTTTTAAACTTTATTTCAATATCAACTTCATTTCATAATAAATACCCTTTAGCAAAGTCTCGACCAGTGAAACTTTGTTCCAACACGTTTCCAAGCGAATTGCTAACATCATTGAGTTGGACAGATCAAAGATATGCTCCTGAAAAATTAGAATCCAAAGAGTCGGCAAATAAATAAAGAGATACACCACAAAATATCACTACAATTGCCACTGCGTAAGACCTAATGGAGAATTGAACCAGATCGTAAGTCAACACTAATTATTTAAGCATCTAGAATATAAGCCAGGTTAGTATTCAATCACAACCATTTTCAATTTCACTTTGGACAAATCAATTACAAGTCAATTTAATTCGTTATCGACTTGGAAGCCGAATTCCATAAAATTTATTACCACTAAACGAAACAAGCTGGTTAATTTGTTCAATTTCACCCATCAACGACAGCAGCACCCTTCGGCAAGAAGAATCACAGAACACGGCTCCTACCAAGTAAGCAATCCTGTCTCAACAAACCGCGAAAGGAATGTAAGAAGCAAGTGACTCTAGCCACGTTGCTTAAGATCGCTGCTAAACTGTCTCGATAATGCCGAGTTTCCTGCGTGAGCGACGGTCTTCTTGCGTTGAAGTGGTAAAGGATGTCTCGATGGGGGGCATTGAGGGGGCGGCGGGGGCTGCTGGTGGCGTTACTGGGCTGGGTGCGGGCCGGATAGGGCTCTCGGTAGCGGGCGATGGTGCCACCACTCTCTTGTGCTGTAAATGCAAAAAAAAACCTTACACATGATATTTTTGGTCAACTAATTAATGAATGTTGAAAAAGTGTATGCTGTCCTACATTCTTATCAACTTTTGACAGGTTGTTCTAGGGGTGGACACGCATGAGGACAACGAGAGCTTGTTAATCACATATTTTTGAGAGCCTGATTACAGTAAATTGAAGTAAATAAATCTGGGTATTTTACAGTGCGGAGAATTTTTAGAATTTTTACTTTACAAGAGATTAATTTTCAATGCCCCGACAGTGTAACTGTTTAGATGCCTGGAGATACCAGACTCTTTGAAGGAACAAAAAAACTCTTTTTTGGCATCAATTTTTGATACGGTTAGTGTTGATAATAATAAAATACCCCGCTCATTGCAAGCGTTTGCAATTTAAATAAGATTTCATCTCATTACCTTAAAACATATTTTGTGTTTTTACACATTTGTGAAAAATATTTGTGAAGAAAAAAACAGGTTAAAATTTCTATTGTACTAACTCAACAAAGAGCCACTCTAATCGTCTGGTCCCAAGTAGTGGCCAAGAGACAAATGAGTTCAACCTTTCTACACCTGCCTTATGTTCGATTCCGCACGAAAAAGCTGCACCTGTCCGATTGAAAAGTTTCATACCTGGGTTTGCCAGTTCATAGTAACATAAATCTCCACAATAAAGCAGATTTAGAAATGGACAAATTGGTTTTTACCTGGGAAGATGAAGATGATTTCATGAAGATGATTTCAAGGTATCTTTATGCATCCAGTCTTCAATTAAGAGTTCATAAACATTTCTTTTGAAGTTAGCAAGAAAATAAAATGTATAATCATGCAGCACAAGAGCGCTACATTTAAAATGAATGTGCCATCAAAGAGGCAACTTTCAGAAGAAATAGACTGAAATTATTAGATAGACAGTAATATTGTAATAGCAATAATTTGCCTGTAGCCTATCCCTGCTCTGGATACAATACTTCCATAAATTTACCGTAAAGAAACAAGACCTCGCATATAAATGCTAAATCAATCACTCACTTCTTAACAATTTCACATCTGTTTAAAATGATTAAAAAGTCAGTTTTATTCTCCCTAAATATTACACGAGCAAACTACCTCGTAAAGCAAAACGTATTCCAACCATGCGTGACCGCCTCCCAAGTCCCCGAACCGAGCAAGTCGTTGGTTGGAAACGTTGGGAATGTGTTACCCACCTTGGCCATGTCTTCCAGCGGGATCTCTTCGCTGCGCGGGCGTGGCATTCGAGGGGAGCTGTCCCGAGACCGAGCACCCCCGGGTCCTCGACGGTCTGAAACAAACACCCGGTTACATGAGATTAATTCTAAATTCTGGAATTCTTAAATCGTCGTTGTTTCTTTCGAGACCCTGCATGGACTTGCTGTTTTCTTCAATGCTTTGCGTCCATAGCTTCTTCTATCAAAGACCACAAGGTTTACAATAATTTAAAGTGAAATCTTCTCTGCTTTGGAGAAACAAAATTTGTAAAAGGAGAAGAATTCTTAAATCATTGGCAAATATCTCTTGAATGAAAATCTAAGATGCATGGATGCATGGACGCACGCATGCATGGATGCATGGACTTGGAAAGGAATTAAAGTATGCAACTGTTATATTAAGCCTTTCTTTTCCTTCTGTATAGACCAGTCATTAACAGCTTGTTTTTGATGGTTTTTAGACTCATGTCTACTTTCATGTCGCCAAACCGTTCAGTAAAAGTCAAAATTTTTGGGGATTCTATCAATTTCTCGACAAAACGAAGCCAATTTTCTTCTCCAGTAAGTTGCGCTCCCTCTCTATTTTCTTCTTCACCACAACAAATATCCATCCTCTTGGCAGCATATTTGCATTATTAAACATTCAAAAGTTTGTCAGTAAAGAAGAATTAACTTCACAACTAAAATATTTCTCAGCACTTGTGAAAAGTGGACTAACATGACCTTGGCTTGAGTGTTGAGACCCACGCCTCTGGGAAAACGGACTCACCTTGAGAGTCTGACCTGCGGCCCGGCAGCTGACCCCTGGTGACAGCCGATGGCAGACTCTCGCGCCGCATTGCAGCCGCGAAGCCCGGCACCTTGCTGCTGGCCGTGAACAACGGTCGATGATGAATCGTCCGGATACCTGTGTTGGAGACGGACAACAGTTGAGCGAATAGCTATAGTCAGAGGGCCAGCGTTAATCTTTACCTTTCTACCAAGCAAACGAGCCAAAAACACGTGGTAACGGTAGGTGCCACTCGGTGGCGCTAGGAACCGTCCTTTTTAATAAACCTCTGCAATTTATTAATTACTACTCAAAATATCAAAACTTTTATGCCAACTATTAAGGTATTAACACAGATTAATTGAGCGTTTATCAGTCTAAAATGAGAGTAATCTGCTAGAAGTAATTAAATTAAATATCTTATCACTCGAAACACCTGAGACTCCACCTGGTGGCATCCTTAATTTTTTACTGTAAATTAGTCATTTGGCGGTTGTTTTTGCAGACAGTTTAACATAAGCATTTTGGAAGTAAAGAACAACATATTTAGCTTATAGCTTAGGTAGATATTTTATCTTGGGTTAAAATTACTATACAAAACGGGTAGAAAACAAATGATCACCACAAAGATAAAAAAAAAACAGTTTGAAACAAGTCTCTGTTGGGATAATAAAATATCTGCCACTTAAAAAATCATCTCTATTGTCCCAACCAATCAGATACTTCCATTGTAAACTTTACCATATAATTTATATTTGTATCTAAACATTGCAATAAAAGACCTAAGAGAACACGCTTGTTTGTGGCTAGGGTGTTGTTTCAATGCCAGGCAACTCACGTGATCCACCAGCGCCGTCCTGGCGCAGGCCAATCAAGTTGTAGACGGGCGGAGATGCACAGCTGCTAGGCAAGTCAAGGAGTCGTGCAATCTGATGCATCTTCTTCTGTCGAGCTTTGATACGACCCTTGGTTAGCCTGAAAATGCGAGCAATTATTGAGGACCGTTCATTTCAACCTGCGATATAATAGGCTGGAATAGGAGTGTGAATTGGTTGTCAAGAGGCTGGATATTGTTTGCGGTGAAAAAGAAAAGAGAGAGGGAGCGCAACGTACCAGAGAAGAAAATTGGTGTCATGAATTTCTAGAATTTTCGAGAAGTTACTTCTCTAACAGCGACAAAAGCAACTCACCAAAACGTTAAAATTCTAGGAAATTCTAGAAATTTCTATACAAGTTCACCACGCGATGCCCATTTTTTTTTTTCGGTATTAAGCTATTCCAAACTGGCATTAGAAAACTTGTCTCAAAAGGAGACAAGGATAAGCGGCTTCTAAAATTCTTGAAGACCTCTATTTAAGTTTTTAGTCTCATGTCTCAGACTCTATTTACTTAAGCACTAGTTTTGAAAATGGCTATATAAAACTGGGTTTTTTAATGCTAAGTAAAACAACTAAATAACCCAACGTTTTGCAACTAATCCCTTTTCCCTTATCAAGGGTGAAAACAGATCTAGCATTTCTTTGCTAGCAATAGAATCACAAAACATAAACAATTAACTTGTCTAGTCACTTAAATGCATCTTACCTAAAAAAACCAAGGTTGATCTTTCAAAGAACTAACATATTTGACATTTTTTAATCAAATGACCTAGAAAAGTTGGAGTGTTTTTACCAGCTTACCTCTGTTTGGCGGCCATACAGCGGATGTGGTCGTCGAAGATGAAACGGGCAGAGAGCAACGGGACACGGTTGGCGGTACCGGCAGACAACGGCCGGTGGATCGTGATGTGGAGGCAACGAGAGTCGTCCTACAACGATAAGGAACAGTTGTGTTAAGAGAACCGCCATTTAAAGATATTAAGACAACATTTTTCGACATTTTTTGTGTGAAAGTCTGATACATTTTGATGCAGAAAGTCCACATGCAGCAGCTTGGATCTGAATGCTAGGGAATCTGATCTCCAATCTCCACTTGGTAATGGTTGCGTTAGAAAACTTACTGGGTCTGCTAAGCAAGGAAACGAACCAAATGGATGCATTCCGTAACCACAATGCACATAACGGGACTTTTCGAAATCTTCTGTCAAAGCAAAAAAGGCTACCATCCTAGTTTTTCCATTAGGTTCTATTTGGGAGTCTTATAGGGCCAATAAATCCAGTAAGTTTAGGAACAAAACCAATGTCAAGATACAAACGAATCAATGAAAGTGAAAGCACATTAAGTATGAAAAACTTTCTCAGCAAGCCGGTAAAGAAGTAGGTATGAGACTAAAGGACGTGGCCCAATTCAAACTTAAAATTTATTTATTTGTTTATTCAAAGGTAAATATCAGTAAACAGAATCATTTTTAACCCAAAAATATGTAGTTTTTGAATCTCCTGTTTGAAAACATGTCAGATGAAAAAGTTGATCAAATATCTGATTATTACTGTTAAATATATTCACACAGTTTGGTAAGCTAAGAATGAATTAAAGGTGAATGAAAGGACAGGTAAATAAGTCATCTCTTTCTTTATTGTATTTCTTTCTGAATTATCCAGCAATTCGACACCATAGCCAAACTGCAACTGAACAAAAAAACTACAAAAAAAATCCATAATCACTCGATTGCTCAGTGAAAGAGTTTCCAGCAGATTGTTACCTTGTCCCCAGTGACCTCGATGTCCTGCAAGAACCCGACAAACTTAGCGACGCCCCAGCCGAGCCTCCTCGTGTCCGGCTCCACCAGGATCAGCTGGATTACGTCGATGACGAGGAAACGCCGCGTCTTGTGTCCCTCTTTGTCCACAACCGTACACGCTATCAAGTCGCTGTTGTCTGCAGAGTCCAACAACAACTTGGATTTAGCAACGGTTAATATATACGAAGTGGTCAAGAGGGCCATCGCAATAAACGAACAACAACCGCAACCAAAAATCCATGGAACGAGACACCACTTGAACATGACGATTGAGAATTGTCGCATGTCCCTCTCTTAAAGAAGACTGGAGCATGCTGGGGCTGTTCTCTTTAATCATCTGCCCACAAGTTTAAAGAATTATTTCTACAGTTTAAAATAATTTCTAGACGCCTAAGTTAAAGGACAAAAAATCTATATTATATCTGTTATTTATCTATATGACGCTTTCTACAACAACTATTCTTCACTGAAATAAAGAAAATTATTATATTATTATTATAATAAGATCAACATTAGATATAAGCGTACTAACACAGCGCTAATATTTAAAAGTTTTGAGCAAAATGGAGAATGCTACTAGATTCGAGCCTCGATTTGGGCATCAATTTTTGAGCTAGGGTATTAGTGTCTAAGAATAATAACAAGCATTATAAGCGTTTAAATTTAAATCGGATTTCATTTATACTCACTGAGATCGAGAACGTTCTCGACTTGCACACAGGCCTGTGGGTTTGTCAACGGCAGCTGATTCTCGGGGTCCGCCGATAGCCGCAGGGACAACGCTCGGACAAGCAAGAAGACGCGGATTGCTCTCCTGGCCCGCTCCACCTGGAGGGGATCACGTGACTTGCGTTAGAAGTTAAAACATGGCGTTCTTAAAGTAGGTCCGGTAAAATGAAATACAGGCAAAGTTCCTTGTGTTAATAAATTATGTTCCATGACTTGATTACTTAAGGATAGCTATAGTGCAATACCCATGTTAAGATAACAGTCAGGAAGCATTATTTCAAAAGACTTCTAGAAATAAAAGATCTTGAGCCGCAGAGTACAAGCAGGCAACACCCCTCATTTTATTCAGTAGGATGTCCTGGACCACTTTAGGCCGGTTGCCAAGCTGGGGAATTCCTGGGGCGCCCAGGGCGAGTGGTCAAAGGGGGCGCGCGTGCCCCCGCACTTGAGTGTATATATCTTCTAAACCAAAGTCTCACGACCAAAATTTTTTCCAAATCCTTCCTCACATCCTGCACTTTTATTATCGTTGTTGATACATGTAGTTTTATATCGATAACTGCAAACTAAAACAATTTTTTGTAAAAACTTCCAGGTCAGATCGAAATTTTTCCTACATATCTCGTTAGCTTCTGATATTTTACCAAACGACATTCAATAACTAATGATTAAGAATTTATTTTTGTATTAATGTGCACTTACAAAACGAAAATCAAATGGTAAATAAGAAAGTTACAGCCGTGTGCAGGGGCCCCTTTGACCTCGTACCCTGGGCGCCCCAGGAATTCTCCAGCTTGGCAACCGGCCCAAAGTGGTTCAGGACATCCTACTGAACAAAATGAGGGGTGTTGCCTGCTTGTACTCTCCGACTCGAGATCTTTTAAAAATTGGTTTACTGCTTCCCGACCATAAGATATCAGAATTGAGAAGCTCTGTCAGGCGATCTCAGCATCTCCATGGCTACCAAACGTTGAATCTACCATTGAACCTCATATGCTAGACCATGATTCACCTGTGGTTATCGTATGCTCTATCCATGTTATTTGAGATCAGCTGGCTGGATCCTATGCTCTATCCAGGTTATTTGAGATCAGCAGGCTGGATCCTATGCTCTATCCAGGTTATTAGAGATCAGCTGGCTGGATCCTATGCTATATCCAGGTTATTTGAGATCAGCTGGCTGGATCCTATGCTCTATCCATGTTATTTGAGATCAGCTGGCTGGATCCTATGCTCTATCTAGGTTATTTGAGATCAGTTGGCTGGATCCTATGCTCTATCCAGGTTAATTGAGATCAGCTAGCTGGATTCTATACTCTATCCAAGTCAATTAAGTACGGTGGGGTTTACGCACCTCGCCACACGGAAGTCTCTTGCCGAACGCGATGCCTGTCATTGGCGTGCCCGTTGGAGGCAGCAGAACGTTGGAATCCATGAGCAGCCATTCGACATTCAGGGGTCGCTTGGCCATCTCGTTTAGCTCGTCCTCGAACATATCCAGGAAGATCTCCTCGCTCTGTAACCGATGAGAAAGGACCGGGTGGTTCTAAATAATAGCTCGTGGAACCAGCAATTAGTAGTAAACGTTGTATTCCTATTTAGTGTTAGAAACCAGTCTTTCTGGTCAGAGAGATGGCTAGTATGCCAGCTGAGTAAGGAAAAATAAGATTTTAAAAGTCTGCTGGTATATTTCAAACAATTTGTGGATATGCGGGAACAGCTCTTACAATTTTTTCTTATTAAATAAGTTATCTGCAGTATTTCAGTTGTTAAAATTGTCCCTATCATGTTTTTGAAAAACTATTTCACTCTCACACTAGGTATTATAAGTGAAAACTTTATTTGCCACTTGACAGCTGACCTAAATTAATAAGGATTAAATGTCTTGACGTGTTCAAGAACTTCTTTAACAATGATAAAGGCCCCTGAAACGTTGAAATCATTGGAAATTTTAGAAATTTCTCGACAAGTGCACCACGCGACGCCAATTTTCTTCTCCAGTTACTTGCGCTCCCCTTCTCTTTCTTTTTTCACCACTAAGTAATCTACTGGCAATAAGTAAATATATTGTAACGAAGTCCACAAACATCAAAATATCAAACTATCAAATATCCAGCCTCTTGGCACCCTTATTGCATGAGAGCAGCCACTGACCTTGTAGAAGTTCCTCAGCAGTGAGGTGCTCTCCTCCTTTGCCTGCTCGATCGCGGCAAGGTGGGCGTCCACCAGGTAGCTCTGTCCGTCAGACATCGTAAGCTTGGTGAGAAGCCGTATGCCCAGTTCCAAGGTGACCAGACGCACTCGGCAATCTGTCAGGAAGGAGACACAACTTTCGTATTCAAAACATATACATACCATGTCTAGACGGATTGTATCCAGAAACAAATTTACTCGACATTTTGCAACGTATGCCTGTTAAAAATAATGACAATTTTTGTTCAAGGAACAAAAACAATACAATTTGCATAGTTACTGAAGAAAGTCAGGTCATTTTAAACTACTTTTTTTAGCTCAACTTTGCAAGTTACTTCAACAAGGGTGAAAGCAGTTGTTGCATACAGGAATAAGTAGCAAAACGTTGGGAAAACTTGTTGTTTTTCAAAAACTCATTTAAATCGCAAAAAAAAAATTAAAAATTAAAAAAAAAAATCAAAAAGCATTAAAAAACTCAGCTAACTTATTTTTTTCATTACGCTGGTCACTCACTTGACTGGCACGAACATGAGATGATCTTGATGAGCTTCTCGACCAGCATCGAGTTGTACCAGTGCTTGGTGTCAGCACGAGCCGCACTGAATAGAACCTGATCCAGAAGTTCCTCGTTCACCCCTGCAAGGTTCAGGGCAAACGTGGCGTTAGTCACACCCTCCAACATAAAACTCTCAACGGCAAGATACCGAGGCTTAAATCTATATTTAGGTTATGTTTCATACAATTAAGATTTCCATTTAGTATCCATTTTGAAGAGCTGGTTTTAGGCAATATTGACTTTCACAAAAATTAACCCTTTAATGGTTAAATTATTATATATATATATATATATATTTTTTTTTTTTTTTTTTTTTTTTGTGAATAATAACTACCTATATTAAAATTGTAAACATGGTTTAATACACTTTTTTTATTTAAATTGAGCAGTACTGTCAAATAAACTAGGGGGATATTTACTTCCCACTGATGCTACGTAGTCGAAAATATATATCCCAATAAAGTAGCTCAGCAATTTTAATAGTGATAGAAATAAATACACATTTATTTATCTTTTTCATTTAAACAAAATGGGTAGGCAAAGCTTTCAACTTTTAGGCTCCTCCCCCAACATTCCATATTTTTTCAAACTCATCGTTCCCAATACTTGTTACTATTATTAAATGTATATTATTTTCGGGAACCCTGAAATAAGAACCTTAACCCTAGTTGAAATCTTATTTAAATTGCAAACGCTTGTAATGAGCGGGGTACTTTATTATTATGAACACTAAAGGTGTCTCAAAAATTGACCTTGACCTTAACCCTCTTCAGTCCCATGTCAAATGTCATTCGACATTTTCTTCCTTTTTTTTTTCATTATAGCTAAAATGCAAGTAGGTATTGGCAAATGCTTTCACTGTTATCATACTTTAAAAGTTTTTAAAATTTAAATAATTCGGTCATTATTTCGTATATTTCTAAAAGAAATGTTATTGGAACTATAAATTGAGTTTTTTTTTTTAAGTAAAATATTACGTTCCCCTGTAATACTGTAAATCTATTGTGGGCCAGACAGAGTTAAAAATATAGCAGAGATTTGTTACTTATTACTTATGTTGATTTGCAATGTGCCAAAAGGCTGGTATAACGAATATGTATTTTGGAAAGGAAGGAGACCAAAACTTAAACCAACAAGTATCTACTATCGCGGCGGTTCATAAGTTCCGTACTCTCCTTCTTCTTTTCCAATTAACAAATTCGTTGTTACTTATGTGTGTTTTATGTAGAAGTAAAGATAATAAAATTTTGCATTACCATCTAAAAAAAACCCAGGCAAGCGTGAAAAGAACGAAAGCAGCAAACGGTTAGCATTCTGGATTAACTCAGGTAAGGAAATATTTTCAAGGGAATTGTGTACTTTTGGGGTTTAATGGTGGCATCTTACAAATCAAATTATATGTTTTATAAAAATGTTATCTAAATATGTACAAGGGGGGAAAGAAAACACGTTTAGACGATGTAATCGGAGTAGGAACGTGTAAATAACTATTAATGTATTGTGGTTTTTAGACTTACGTCCACCTTATCTAACCTTAGCACTTGTTTTGAAGAAAATAACAAATGTGTTTTTTTAATTCTTAGCATAAACAACTTATTGTCCTAGATGAAGTAACATACATATGTTGCGAAACGTTGGGAAAATTCGTTGCTTTTACTTAGCATTAAAAATACCCAGTTTTTAAACAATTTTTTTCAAAACTATAAATGTATTCTACTTGGTGATCTAATGTATATTCTATTCAGGATAAGAACCACCAAAACAAAACAGCTGACACACCGGCTTCAACATTTGCCCGTAAGAGAATAGACAAAAGGGAACGTCGGCTATATTTATTTGCGGTTCTTATACAAAATAGACAGTCAGAGCGGATAAAAATTTCAATTTGCACTTTAAAAAAGATTTCAAAATTAGTTATAAGTATTTTTTTTATACATGGGGTTAGTCGCATGAAAGTGGGTTTATCTGCAGACAGAAACTGATTCCTACAACTTAGGGTATCGATCATCTAACTTTTTGGTTAGAGATCCCGCTCGTTATCTAGTCAAATAAAATGTATGAACCCTGGAATTTACCGAGATCTTTAACAAAAAAGTTGCATGATAGATACCCTGATCACTTTGTGCAAGAAAAACAGCGATGCGTAGCTACGGCGACCAACTCACCCTGGTTGTGTCCGAGCGCATAAAGAAGGCAGAGCGCAAAAAGCGCAGAATAGTCGTTCTCCGAGCACGCAAGCGCCGTGAATATGTGTTCCAGGAACGGCCGGTTACTCAGCGACGGGTTTCCTTCGGAACTGCTATCCGACGGGATCTCTGTCGACGCAACAAGCCGATCGATATGAGATTTTCTCAACTAAATGTTACTTAACGCAGCATAGATGTTATGCTGTTACATAACCTATTAATAGAGCCACGATTATATGGTGATGCGCGAAATCGCGAATTGTTCTTATCTCTTGTTATTCTTACAAATGAGTGCGATTCATTGAATTCCCATCTCAAATATGTAAGAAGCTCATCGCGACAAAACGCGAAATTCACGAAAAATCATCCATAACAACGAAATCAACTATTTTCTGCGAAATCATCGCGAAATGAGCCTTTTCCCATCCAATTATCTTAAATTTCAGATAATCGTTTTTTTTTTCATTTTTATCAAACCATATTTCACGGAAAATAAATAAACAAATAAAATAACCCATTTGTTGTTATGCTAAATTAAGAGATAATGAAGCTATTTCACTGAAATATGTGTATTTTGCGAAATAGCCACTTATTTCCATGCAAAATATTTAAAATGTTTATTTTATCTCTCTAAACACACATTTCCATGAATTTGTCATATTCAGGTCTGTTTCTCATCAAATGCTGTTAACATTCCTAAGCTTAGGGGGTAGAAGTAGTGGGGCAAAATGTTTGCAGTAGGAAACCATTGCCATTGGTTGGCTGAATCTTCCCCTCCTTGCCATGTGAGCACCAGCACCACATGCATTCAGTCTATATAGAGATTAGCTGGGATTTCAAATTTCAATGGGGTGTAATAAATCTTTGACTTTTGAGGATCAAACAAAGCAACTCTTTGTGAGTGATGAATATATTTTGATGTGTGGAATCTGGAACACCAGACTTGTCTGGGAAAAAAAGACAATCTTGCAAAGTATGTTGTTAGTACTACCAGGCAGTGGGTCTAATTCAAATTCTAATGGATATAAAAATCTCAAACTTCTCATTTGCAGTTCTGACTTAGCAAACTATTTGGGCCCCAGTGAACAGTGTTGATGCAGAGAGGTTTTTTAGGGAAGCTACCATTGAAACTTGTTCAATGTTCAGTTTAACAAGTGGTAGGTGTCGCTCTTACTGCCATACAATGTATTTCATGGTGGCATTTATGTAAAATATTGATTTGTGCTATTAATTTTGTTCCAAGTCCCTAACAAATACCGATGTTGAGGACCTACACTAAATATTTGCTTTATTGTAATTATTATTGATCACTTCTTTATTAAAGATCCCAGTGCTTACCCTAAATCTTCATTCCTTTCGAATGTAGATCGCAAAACCCCTTTTTTCTATTTAGCTATAGACGCTAAAATTCAAATAATTAGCACTAAAATTTCGATAAAACTAATGCTAAAAACACGTTTTTTCTTTTTTTCGTCGCCTATGTCTGAAATCTGTTATAGACATGAAATTCTGTACTTTTTCCATAACACCGCCATAACACCGAAATCCAAAAAGCTTACCACGAAATTATCGAAATCATAACACCGTAAAATCTTGGCTCTACCTATTAACTAGCAAGAAACTCAGCTTTGTTGAGACAGACAGAATAAAAACTTTTTTTTCCTGATTTTACAACAGGTGGTAATGATGATTGGTAGTTTTGTGGCTCATGTATAATGACATCAGTGAATGAGTGGATGAAGATGATGATGATGAAGAACTTAACCTAACCTAGAAGAGAGGAGGGGAAACATGGTTCCAACACTTAGCCTACTCCTGTCGAAGACCACCAAGAAGACCACCGGCTTAACGTCCCTTCCGAAGGACAATATAATGCAAACAACAGTTAAACGCTGACAAATTCACAGATCTCTCAGTAGTGGTACCAACCTAGAGCAAGGCGCTGCTCCTTCTCTTCGTCGGTGATGCTGAGGTTGGCAACCGTGGTGGACTCGACGACATCAGCGACTTCTGGTTGCGGCGGCGCAACGGTTGGCATCACTGCGGGTGTGTCCAGCGACTCTTCCAACGTCTCGGTAGGAGCAGCGAAGCCCGGCTTCACATTTAACATGCTCTGGGCCTAGGACAACGTGGAGAAGTTGGTTATATAAAACCTTCATTAATTGTTTCATGCTTACATTTTTTTTGTAATTTTTGTTTTGAGTGTATTATTTTTATGCAGTTGTAAAAATGGTTAAAAAATATTACATATTAGTATTGAGCAGAACTGTCAAATAAACTAGTGGGACACATACTTCCCACTAATACTCTGCAGTCAAAAATACGTATCCCAAAAACGTTGCTCAGCGATTTGGAAAGTGAGAAAATGTAATCCCACTGAACTGCTGTGGTGTGGTTTATTTATTTTTTTTTAGTCTGGAGAGGAATAAATAAGTTAAAAATCTGACAGACTTTTAATATCTATTTTTATGGACCAAGCTTCTGATTCTCGTTGGTAGAAATGATTGTACAGAACTTCCATTTGTCAAAAACTACTGATGAAGTGGAGCCATAAAAACTCAGTGCAACTGTGTAATAAAACAAGACAATTGAATTGCAAGAGCGCATAAAAAAGAGACATTGAAGATAATTATAATTATTATCATATTATTAAACATCACATTAAGATACCATTTGGAAGTTGTGCTAATGTGCAGGTATGTCTGGAAGAAAAATTGTTTCTTTCAAGAATTACCAAGGGAACATGTTCAATGAAAAGGTTACCTGGGCTTGCCGATAGGAGGCCAGTTTCTCTGAAGCACCAGAGTCGACGACGTCAGCCGTTCCGCTGAGTATGATCCAAGCCAAAACACGAACCAGAGGCTTGTGGGTGAGAATCAGGAACACTTGAGAGAGGAGAAACAGGGAGACAACGCTGCTCACGTGTGGCTTGGCGTCCTGAAATCGAGAAAATAATACGTTGACTCCTCTAAGATCGAAATTGAACGAGAAAATTAAAGTGTATCAACAATTTTAGCATACGAAATAATGGCGCCATTTTATACTGTTCGCTCATTGGTGCCAAGTTTTGACTCTGCTATTTAAGCTCCGCCTACACTTCCATCATTGATCCGTCAGTTTTGCGATCAGCTGTTTTCTCTTCCACAAAAGGTGATGGTGTGAAGGGTCATTTAACACCGATTAGTCCTTATTTACAGGTGTTATCTGTGCTATCAGGACTTGAAAAGGTCCAAATCATCATTACAACCGGCGAATTCGCATTCTGGTTCTACGAAAATGTCGAAACTGGCCGGTCTCGCCGAGTTGGCTCTCAAAGAAGCAAAGCCAAGGTGGGCACTTTTTCTGAAATATGCTAAGGTCGAACTGACCCCACCGTCTCCGGGCGACATCCCCGAAATTGCCCGTGGCATCACCGGTCTGCTTGGTGGCTTTGCTAAGGGTCGCTGGACTCAGGTTACTACTAAAGAAGCTCTCCTAAACACCATGATCACCGTCGAGGTTGCCTGCTGGTTCTTCGTCGGGGAATGCATCGGCAAGCGACATATCGTCGGCTACAATGTGTAGAAATGTAAACTGCCAGTCGATTTAGTCCGCACAATGTTTGCACTGAGCACTTCTGTATGTAAAACAACCATAACCTTGTAGGATAAGCAATCTCATTACAAATAAATTTTCAAGATATACATGATGTGATATTAAAACAACCATAGTTTCACTTTGTTACTCCTCTATTCCATGTTGAATGAAATCCATGCGAAACTTTTAAGATTTGAATAATCTAACATATCATAATAAGCATGAAATATGTAATGGAAAAAAGGACTATTTGAAATTTGAAGATTATATTTGGGTCATGAACGGTCCTGCACCAGAACACTAAAACTAAACACAATCAACTCAATCTGAAACAAAGTAGCATGCTATTTGTGATACCCAACCATCACTTTGTGCCTCTGTGCCAACATAAAAAATCACCCACAACCAAAAACCAGAGAACGCTACTTTTAGCAGCAACAAAATAGATCGCCTAGAATTGACATGAGCAAATCTACAAAGGCAAGACCTGCGTTTGTGGTTGAGTATCACCGTACTCTTTACGCCGGCGGTGCTCACCACACATTTGACACGTACGTCCGATCCTACCTCGAGCAGGGACAGGTGACGGCGCTTGGTCAGCGAGTAGATGTACAACGGTATGAACAGTTTGTTGAGGAGGTGTTCGGACAGGACTTGGTTCAAGTCCGCAATGTTCAAGCAGAGGATGTCATTGAGGTAATGTAAGTGGTCCAAGTGTTCGGCCACTAGGTCTGAGAGCCGATTCTGACTCTGGTGGCTGGAGAGAGGAGAAAGAGACTTTATTGTTTGAGACAGAATACAGTCCGATAAAGCAGAAATGGACATGATGAGTACCTGAGGAATGATCTCATTTGCATTTTTAAAATGGTAATGTTTGTTAGAATACCAGCCTGAGGAAGTGGGATTGTGTAGATTGTATTCAACAGCTAGCATTATTTGAGTTGCATACATGTTTAAATTACTGATCTCAAATAACCTCAATTTTGCAATTTTGTTGCAATTTTGAGCAATCCATTGTTGGCAACAGGTAGAAGTCCTTAAAACCAAGGTCCCTGTGATTTTAATACCTATTTTTTAGTTTCAGAAACACATTTAAAGCCAATTTTATCTATCTAAGTGGTAAAAGCTACAGAATCCACTAAAACTACTGACGAAAACACTTAAAATAGCATGATCTCTCGGAGAACACTCAAAATAAGGGACTTTCAAGATAGCAGCCTTGGCTTCAATGTCTCTCTATGGCAACCGCTATCCAGGTTATTTGAGATGAGAGGTTTCATAAAGGAATCATTTGTTATCTGTCAACAGTTTAACACAATCCCTGCTCCAGTTCCGGTTTGGATCATTAAGTTCTAGGTAGGTACTCACTCTGCATCATTTCGTACACAAGCGTCTAGCTCCAGTATGTGGTTTCCGATGAACCAGACGAGATTTGAGAAATATGGTGCCGCAGTCTTTGCACGAATAAACTGGATCATAGACTTGTCTTCCACCCGGTAAACGTTTAGAGTCAATGTTCTTACTGCGATACGAACCTGAGGATGAAATAATTGCGTTTTTTTTAATACAAAACAACAAAGGCATAAAGGTAGTTCACGTCTAAAGGTAGGTTAACCCAGCAAAAAATGTACATACTTCTCCTTTGCTCACATATGCTAGGAGCAGTCCTTAAGGAAAGTATTTTAACGATACAATAATTATCTCACAAATAAGAGATTTCTTTCAAACACTCCACATACCATACTCTCAGAATGATTGAAGAACTTGATGGCCTCTGTATATAACGGGAAATCATTTGTGTGTTCGTTGTAGAAGAAGTGTATTGTGTGGGAGTTGAGCTTCAGAGAAAGAGTCTTCAAAAATGAAATGTAGTAAGCCATTACTTCTTCGTCGGAGAAATCAAACTTGTGTACGATGATTGAGTTAACATGATTGTTGCTTAGCAAGTAATCTGGGAATGAAAAATTACCGTTAGACTAATATGTAAATATGCATTTTCTTTAACAAATATATTGACTATGTTACACTTACAGAGTGATGTCTCATTACGAATGTTCTCGAACAAAATGTTTAAAGTTTGTAATAGCTGAACACAAACATAGCTGCCACATTTCTGACGCATGATCTTCAGAAAGAATGACAGCATGTTCTTCTCAAGAAAGAAGCTGCGGAGAGATCATAAAAAACTGTTAGGTACTTTCAAACGATGGATAGGTAGGTATTTGTAAAAGTTAACAGAGCTTGAAAGGATAATCTTACTCAAATACACTGCTGTCATTCTGATCACCCCAAATGAGTATTTCAGCAATTGATCGCAACGTCTCCACAAGAAGCCCGCGGTTGTTGTCATTAACAGTCTGGTTTTTTGAAAGTACGTTGTACAAGTATCTGTGAAAAAATTGGTTAGCAGTGTTGACTGACTTAATTTAATAAATATACTAAATGGGCAAGATTTATCTGCATTAATTGTATTCCTCATAATTCCTTGAAGAAACTCACTTTAAGTGCTCCAGAGAATGGGGATTCTTCGGTTTCCACATCCCGCCCCCAAACCAACTCTTGCTGCGGAACATCTTGATTCGGAAACGCTTGCTTATCACAGTGAATGTAAAACCATTCTTCAGACCTAGAACGTACAGCAGTTTCCAACTCTACTGAATAACTACGATTTATGTTTTTTGTAGAATTTGACCCGTGGGTTGAGCAAGTGGTTTTACCTCCATGCTTTTATCACATAATATATCGAGTTCTAGAGTAGAAGGTGGATTGTAATATCACAAACACAATTCTATAACGCTAGATATTAAGCTAGGTAACTGATGTAACCACTAATCAAGAACGACAGAGAATATCGGTAAAATAAATAAAATTACAACGCACTTCTGACACCTTGGCCTGGCGAATTTGACAGCTGACTAAAGGCCTGAAGGCCAAGTTACGATCTGTGCATCTGGCGCCCTCCGTGGTGAATTTCGGTAGTAATTTTGAATAACCTATTCCGGTCGGAAGGAAATAGAGTACGTTCGACAATAATCAGACCCTTTTACATTGTTGATCACACTAACTAAACGAACCTTGCGAAGACCTTAGCAACCAACTGATAAGTAGATTATAATTAATTATTGTCAACAAGGATTCAGGACTAGGGGTGCCTTGAAAAAACCACCTGTATATTCCAACGAGTTTTTTATTTCTCTCCATTATAAACCAACACCGAAAGGATTTAAGCAACGACAGCCGCAGGGGTAGTGGTTGCGGCAGCCACGGCAGCAGCGTCTTCCTTCAGCCTGTCTTTCTTGAGGATGCCCATGAAGGCAGACTTGTCGGCAGCGGTCTGGAACCGACCGTGTCCGAACTTAGACGACGTGTCGATGAACTTCAGGTTGATCTTCTCAAGCGCCTTCCTCTTGAAGTGCGTGTACAGGGACTGGAACACAAATATAAACATTAGCGATGAAAGAATTGATGATTCATGTCTTAAATATCAAGCTAGAAACACCTAGAAGTGGTAACTCTGTCTAAATAACGGCAGTAATGTTAAAAAGGAAAGTTTCCATTACTACTTTTTAAATAAATTGCCTCAGTCCTATCATTTAGATATCACGAAACAGTACTTCATAATCCTTTTTAGCTCTAAATAGATCATCATTGGCAATTTATCGCGTTATAGCAATTCTGCTTTGCTTCCGAGCTAAATCCTGAGCTGGTGCGAAGCAAGTCCGTATTTTGCTTCGTGTAACTTGAACAATTCCTGTGACCACACTTAAGAGCGTAGTTACCTTGCGCATGGTGATGACTCGCTTCTTGGTTCCCATGATGCACCCCTTGAGCATGATGTAGTCGCAGTTCACCTCGCCGTAGTGGGGGAAGCCGCCCATCGGCGTGATCGACTTCTCAGTCAGATCGTACTCCGTTGACGCATTGTTCTTCACAACCTAGAGGCAAACAAGTGGTTAGCTAACTTGAGTGTGGAACAGCCATGGCAAAAATATTTTATTTACATGTATGAGAAAGTCTGGAGCCTCAGTCCTATCATTTGATTATCACAGGTTAGTACTTCATAATCCTTTTTGGCTTCTATAAAAATCATCATTGGCACCAAGACTTTCAAACACCTGCCAAACCGCTTTCAGGTTGGCGTAGAAGATGTGAATAGCCAATAGAGATTGGTCAAGAGACAGATCTTAACGACCGCTGATGCGCATTAGCATGCAAAATACATGCCCAACATTAAAACTCAGTACCAACCTTGCCGTCCTTGGTGTGGATGCCCTGACCTATGCGGTACACCTTCTTGTTCATCTCAGTACGATGATGGTAACCCTTCTGTCCGGCACGGGCGACCGTGAACGAAACTCTGCTCGGATGCCAAGCACCAATGCAAGCTACCTTGCGCAGACCCTTGTGCGTCTTGCGCGGCAGCTTCTTGGTGTGCCAGCGGCTGGTGACACCTGCACGGGAGAGATCGAGGGTCAATGAGGCAGGTTTATAGGGAGAACCGATCATTGGTTGGGGGAAAGATTCCGGCAACTTCAGAAGGAAGGCAGCATGAGGTGTATCAACATGCTGTTGGTTCAGAAAAGCTCTATCATGCTTTCATCACATGTTGCAAAGAAATCTCACTAACTAGTTGACGGAAAAGGGGCCACAATGAGTCCCAATTGTAACCCCCTGTTAGGCAGTGCCATTTAAAGTACTTTTGAATAATGAAATTGAGTTTGGAAAAAATTATATGTATTAGGGATCATAATAACAAGAATCTCTTCCACAACTTAGAATAGAATCTTTAAGCCCTTGCTGCATCTGCAAAGCCTGGTCAAACCAGGCCTACACGCACCCTTGTATCCGTGTCCCTTGGTGACGCCGATAACATCAATCATCTCGTCGAGGGCAAACACCTGCGAGATTGGCACCGGCTTCTCCAGATGCTCGCGGGCCCACGCAACCTTGTCGGCCACGGTGCCACCGTTCAGTTGGATCTCCATGATGTCTGCCTTCTTCTGGCGCTTCTTCACCAGCTTCATCTGGTGGCGGAAAGAGTTGGGTCAGAACAGAAATACAGGCAGGGCATTAGATCTTGAAAAAGTAGCACACATTGCCTCAGTCCTATCATTTGGATATCACAGGTTAGTACGTCATAATCCTTTTTGGCTCTAGGGAAAATCATCATAGGCAACGTGCATGAAGGAATTTTTTTTAAGCAAATGCAGATGGCACATCATAACATTCAGGATGTCACCATGTGTAGATGTATCTTCACAACACACCTTTACCTGTATGGATTTACAACACATCCCATAAACAATAGTATTTGGGATAATGATGTTAAGCACTTAGCTCTAGAAAAGTCTAAAAAGAACGCATGCACCATTTAGAAAAATGTCACTCTGATAAACGCCAAATATGAATTCGAGAAGCGTGAACTGATCGACCAGATCTCAAATAGTCACTAACATTTGAACTACAGTAAGTTGTGTATAAAATTCCATTAACGATACAAATTCTGCAGTCAAGAAATGCTCAGCAAAGATTAAGCCAATGATAAATCACAGAGATTCCATTTTGTTTTGTCATCATTGCATTCCAGAACTGCAGATACAGGGAAAAGATTTAGATACTTGGATGAAGCTGCTAGCTCAGTGCCATTCTTATCTACTCTAGAAAAAAATCATTTTTTTTAGATCAAGAGCTTTGTCGATGACAAACCATCTTTCTTGGGAAGAGTACCATAAAAGATCCACATCCCAACACACAAAGAGTCGTTTGGCACTCTTAAGCACATATTTATACCTTCCAGCTATTTGTTACTGTATAATTTAGCATAGAGCCCCCGTGCCACGTCAATACAAGTACCTAAATCTTACTTTCCCGTTTGGGTGTCTTATTTTACTTCGATCAAGTGTGCCCGCCATGGTTTGTCCCGACAGTCAGTGCCCAACGGACTCTGAAGCGGCCATGGAATATGACGGCGCCACAGCCTCCCAAGGGGCCGTGATACTTTACAAGGTGGCGGAGGGAATATACTGCACGGTTGGCAGCTCCAGCCCGCAATGACTTAGGTCCGCCAGCGTGGCCAGCGGACCACCGCCAACCCCCTTGATAAGGAGAATGAATAAAAAAAAACCATGCTGGGAACCACAAATGCCCAAAATTGCGAAGTTATTTTTCACTACTGTTAAAATAGTATAATAACATCGCATGGTAACTGAATCTAGTTCTTCATGAACATTTAAAAACCAAGTTATTAACCTCAGCCAGCCCTAGTTCGGATTTGTCTTCATCTGTTTCAGGTAAAACCATAAACAATTGATTTGATCATCACCGGTCAACAAACTTGGTTTTCAATAAAAGCGTGAGCATCGGACAAAACACTCAACCCACACAAGAAGCAAATAGAATCTAAAACAAACCTGGGTGTGGGCGATGACGCGAATGACCTTGCAGTAGCGAGTCAGCGTCTTGAAGTCTCGCTCGATCGTCTTGCGTCCGAGGTCGTCCTGCCACTTCTTGGACGCCTTGGCAAACGCACGCTTCTTCGACTTGTACCTGGGGACGGCAAAAGGGAGACGGGGGAGGGTAAGGGCGGGGATCTCTTCAGCGAGCGGAGATCCCGTTCCAGTCCGGACATATCGTAACGGATCTTTGGCCTCTCATCTTTAGAGCGGAGAGCTGGACGGGGGCAGATTAGTCAACACGTCCAAGAACGGGCTCTTGGAGAATGGCGACAAATGACAACTAGCGCACGAGTCACAGACCTCAGCCAGCCCTAGTTCGCGTTATTCTTCAACTTGTTTCAGTAAAAACCATAAACAATATTTTTAATCATCATTGGAAAGTGACTCATGAAGGGAAACTATAATAGAACCTTGCCTTTAGAGAAATGTGTGCTTAAAATACTACACCCTAAATGAGACCAGTGAAAGTACACGCTAAAATGCCCAAGTAAGCAACAATCAGTTGGGTTGATTTAAGAAGTTGGCCGTTTCTTTAAAGAAAGTCTTTAATGTAATCAGTGGACAGATCACAAACTGTCTCAGCACTCTGAATCGACTTCTAGTCTCAAATTAGGAAAAGGAAGGCGTGCTTACCAATTCTTGTAGAATCGACGACGGCATTCCTCAGACAGATGCTCGGCCCAGATGGCACGCAGAGCACGCAGACCGTACGGTGTCTCGATGTAGCCGACAACACCGACGATGACCATTGGTGGGGCTTCCAGGATGGTAACCGTCTCCACCACTTCCTTTTTGTTGAGTTCTGAAATCAAACGAGAATTTCAGTTAGTTGTTGAAATGTCTTTCAGGTAAGTGGACTTAGCAAGAGACCTCGTGTTCTGATCAGCAATTAAAACAAAGCATTGGTATAAATCATCGTAATCACCAAAAGGTTTGATCATCATTCGAACACGTGATACATTTTTTTACTGTAGGTCGATAAAATACAACTGATGACTACTGGACAATTGACAAGAACACTTTTTTGATGCTCATTGGCTACTAGATGTACCACAGATTGACATACACAGATATATCACCTTACCCAGCTTTGGCTACGGCACGCTACGGCAAAAAATACTTGTTACACGAGCACTGAGGGGCGCTGGCATCGCGATGTATAGTAGCATCAGTTGAATATTGGGCCACCAGAGTGCAGGGTAATCGGTTTGACCGAGTGGTGGGGCGAGAGTACAGCTTGCTGAACTAAAAAATGGGTACTGGATTTGGCGAAGTACTTGTCATTGGAAAAGGGATCGTGTTAGTGTTAAAAATTGAAGAAAATTGAGGATTTAGGTGCAGACGTCGGTACACTGCAGCTGAATAAAAAGAAAGGCGAGTCCATTATCATATTTAAACTATATTTTAATCGCAAGCAGGGACATATGTGTGTTTCCTTCTGAAGGCACTGCAAGCTGACAGTACCTATTTTGTTTCTATTACAAATGATTAATGGGTGGGGAAATAAAAATACATTAACAACAATATATTGTTATATTTCAGGTTTCAATTTGAATAAACTAGAACAAAAAGTCAGTCTCATCTAAAGAGATCAAATGAAAATACAAAGCAAGTCCCAATACCAGGGGCGCCGACTACGTGTGTGCCCGAGAGCTCGAGCAACCCTCGAAAACTCTTTGGATATTCTCAAATCTTTCGATACGAGATTTTTTTCCGTAACTCATCAATAGCTGTCAACATTCCAGGGCTAAAAAGTAAAAGCCATCCGTATGGCATGAGTTGCCGTACAGTAAGATGGTTCAAAGAATCTTACAAAATCATTCTGAAAAATATATGACAAGAGCTATATACTCGCTCATAATAATATTGACTACGCGATCGCGAAACTATAAGCTTGGCCAAGGTCAGCGCACCGCATACCCTTTGTAAGACAGCGCCGACAAAGCAATGCGAATACCCCTATTTTTGTAGTTTCCACTCTCAGTACATGACCGATCCTTTCGTAACAAGAACGACCAGCAATGATGTCATTAAAGGGGCACAAATCACGTTTTGGTCAGTTTGCAGTTTCAGATTTACTAATGTCTTAAGGATTTGTAACAGCTGTGAATTGTTTGTTGATTTCCATTAATAGGGCAGTGTTAAACGCATCCGGGGGAGTAATACGGGACGCGGTGTGCATTTTCCCGTTCCACACATTTTCTACCGTGGCACAAGGGGAGTGTATCACGTGGTGTCTAGCTATGCATCTAGATTTGATTTGGAACAAAACACTACTGAATATCTAAGCCGATTTGCGATAAAAATGTTCCGAGAATCGCTAATACCAGAGCCATTTAACTCACAAAACCATCTTATGCTAATAATTGAATTTCGAAATTTTTTAAAGCACCATTACATTCGGCTTCGAAACCTGATTTCAAATCAGTTCAAATTTTTGTTCTAATGTTGAAACTACCCTCTCTAGCATCAATTTACCGTGATCAACCAGCAAGGTTACTGGGCCACCTGCTCAGTCTCGCCAAACCATCGTAATCGCCTGGCGATATTATTATAAAACCCAGCAATGCGGGAATTCCAAGAAAATCAACATTGAGATAAGCACCCGCCAAGTCAAAGTACCTATCATTTAATAGATTTTCGAAATTTGAAACAATCCACATTACTTTCCGAAATTTTCTATGCGGAAATCTTTTTTGATCGACATCCTAGCCCCAGATTTAGCGATTTGACATAAGTTCTCACCCAACAATTTCAATATGACTTGGTCATGATCGTGAATTTATGCAATGAGAGGCTTACAGCGACTTCCAAGCATGTTTATATAAGCAATATCCACCGAGTCTAACGGGCTGCAATATGGTATCACAATTTAGTTCAGTAGCAAGCATTTTACTTGCCGAAATAAGCAGCCGACTAGATTTGACCTATCTCGTGTACGATTTATAGCCAAGAAAACTCGTTCATGACATCGCTCTGAGGTGCATTGTGACAATATTCTTTCTGTACCGAACTGAACTTCTCGGTGCAATAAATTGAACTAATTAACGGTGTAACTAATAATGAAAATATACAACAAAGCAGGGAACAAGAAATCACCCTTTATGTACTTAATCCTATTTCTTATTGATTTCTTATTGAACCACGCAGATATTTGATATTTTTATTCAACTTGATATTTTATTGAAACGAATTTGAATTTGATCTAAAAAAACGATCGCGAACTTCGATCTTCGATCGCGATTGTTTTTTGACGACGATCTTGATCTTTTTAAAAGATCGCTTTCAAAACGATCTTCCCCAAATATGGCACCCGAGCATCATTATAATTATTTTCTGGGGTGTTTACATTTTTCTTCAATGTTGGACTTGCTCGAACTCCGCTGCAGTTATCGCCTGGATACAGTAGGATAGCGGCAGCGCTGAGAGCGAATGTGAGCGAAAAGGACTTTAGACCCATGACCGAGCAAGCTTGAAACAGATAGTTTACTTGAGAGGGAGCGAATGTGAGCGAAAGGACTTTAGACCGATGACCGAGCAAGCTTGGAACAGATAGTATACTTGAGAGGGAGCGAACGTAGCGCCATCCCGTGTCCAGAGGGCAAACTCTTTTAGCTTGTGGGTGAGGGGATAAGCGCGAATCTTGCGGGGCGAAAGCTTTCGCGTAGCTCCCAATAGCATAGGAGTGGACAATCTGTGTATGTCTATCTGTGGATGTACCATGATTCTCAATATGAAGTGCATGTACTTATCAGAAATTGCTCGGTACAAAACCAATGAACAGTTCAACGAACGGTTTAAATTTGCTATAATGCAGAAAATGCATCGTGCCCATCCACTTGCTTACTAGCTAGTTGATCAGGGAATAGTGAAGAATATAACTAAACAGGCAGTCCTGGCCAGTAATGGAAGAAACTTAACAAGATTGGCAAGAACAGAATACCTGCCATTACCTCAATTCTGCATTCTACGATCAAAATACTCAGCAAAGATTAAGCCAATGATAAATCACAGAGATTCCATTTATTTTTGTCATCATTGTATTTCAGAATCGCAGATGTAGAGTTAAGAGATAGCATTTTATTTCGATCAAGTGTGCCCGCCATGGTTTGTCCCGACAGTCAGTGCCCAACGGACTCTGAAGCGGCCATGGAATATGACGGCGCCACAGCCTCCCAAGGGGCCGTGATACTATACGAGGTGGCGGAGGGAATATACTGCACGGTTGGCAGCTCCAGCCCGCAATGACCTAGGTCCGCCAGCGTGGCCAGCGGACCACAGCCAACCCCCTCGATAGTTCTCACAGGAGTTGAAAATTAACCACATGACAGTGACTGCCATAAACACGATAAGTGACCAAATTTGTAACACATTGCCTCAGTCCTATCATTTGGATATCACAGGTTAGTACTTCATAATCCTTTTTGGCTCTAGGAGAAGTCATCATAGGCAACATTTTACAAAGTAAAGAGGCTCTAAATTTCTACAACTAACCTTATCACACCAAAAACAACAGACTCAAAAGAAATGAAATGTACATCTCCGCTATCTATAGTTACATAAGATTCGGTTATGAAATCCTCGCTACCAGGTATGCGATTGAATAAATAGCAAAATGAGCATAGAATAAAACAAGATTAAAGTAAGAAGCAATCATTGCTCCTCATTGAACTTAACTTCCAAGACTTAAAAATACGGGTTGAGACTTGTATCAATTAACAAAAAATTGTGCCCGCCATGGTTTGTCCCGACAGTCAGTGCCCAACGGACTCTGAAGCGGCCATGGAATATGACGGCACCACAGCCTCCCAAGGGGCCGTGATACTTTACAAGGTGGCGGAGGGAATATACTGCACGGTTGGCAGCTCCAGCCCGCAATGACTTAGGTCCGCCAGCGTGGCCAGCGGACCACCGCCAACCCCCTCGAAAACAGCTTGGATGTATTAGGTTTCAGAAAAACACCGCGAAGCAATGCAAACTCACTTGAGCCAGGTCTATCTGCTTCTCGCACGATGTGGGTCATGCCTGCTTTGTAGCCCAGGAAGGCAGTCAGATGAACTGGCTTCGTGGCATCATCGTCGGGGAAACTACGGACGTGGCCGCGATGCCTTGCCGCCCTCTTCTTAGGGTAGAAGCCCATCGACCCATGTCGAGGGGCGCTGAATTTACGGTGAGACTGAAAAGAATGTCATGGTTAGGTAAGTCAAGAACCTTGGAGACCACATGGCAGCACTAAACATTATTTTCTAATTAATTAAGTTGTTTCGAACTGCAGAACTGATTGGAAAAGGCATAGGCATAGAATAAGAAAAGGCACCGAATAATATGACAATAACTAACAATGTTAATACTAATTTCAATTGCCGGCCTATATATTGAAATGCTGCGTCGGGTACATCACAACGTGTCAAGGGTTCAAATACAGACGGTCGGTATTTGGAATCAAATATCTAAGAAAATACGCATTAAACGAATAATCTAAGAACAGGAGTAGCTCTATCCATATTGATAAATAAAAGTTCAGTAATGTTTGATAGAAATCAGTGGAGGATGCCTGAAGTATTTTCGGATCTATAAAAACACAATTCCAACTCACCATCTCCGTTGATGTCGATACAAAGAATGACGGAAAATGGAGGGCAAAGGATTTAGCAGGGAACCCGATCTGTGATTGGTCGAGAGTAACCAACGTGAAGTCGGCCCGCTGTGGCCCGCAGGTTAATGTTGTTGGTGCCCCTGTTCTGTGCAGGGATGACAACCAAACCCTACTGAGTTGCAGTCATTTCTGCGTAGAGCCTATCTGAATAATTTGGCCAATCATTTTATTAAATAGTTTGCGGTCAAAATGGGTGGTGAGGACGAATCAGTCAGTAACGTATCCACAGGGAGAAATCCTTTGCAACGATTTGCAAATAGTGTCATCAATACCATAGAATCTCCTGTTACGTGGTTCAGAGGTATGCCTGTTTTCATCTATGCAATCTTTTCTTACTTGCTGGTTCTAGTTCATCTCTGCTCCAGCCAATGTTCGTAACATTCCCTGGTAAATATCAATAATAGGATGTGCAGCATATGAATGCTTTTCCTTCATTCACAGAAAAAGTAGTCGTCCCAAACCGACAGGACTACAACTGGTACCATCGTCAATTCCGCAGAGTTCCCACGATTGATGAATGTTACACCGACGATGTCATGTGCTACTTTGAAGCAAACGAGCAATTCAAACGTGACAAGTATGTTCCTCCATTACGTTTAATTTGTTCTAAGCAATGATTGTAGATGCAAGGTTTAAGTTCGTAAATTGGAATTATTTATTTGGTGTTTTTTCTTTTTTAGGATGGTGGAGAACGAAATCCTAAACATCATGAGACAACGATTTGAGGATTGTGTTCTCTATGAAGCGCCAGATCACAACGTTCGATGCAAATCACTGTGGGAGGCATACAACGCAGCAGCTGGCAACTGGTTCTCCAAGTGTAAGATAATTGTCATAAACAAAACATTTTGTCATAATATTCAAAACTAATAATCATAGTGTAGTTGACAATTTAGCTGTGATTTAATTGTTTTTTTATCAATACAGAGCACAACCGTTGGTTACATTACCATCAGTTGCAGCTCTGAACTATTTCACCATTCCAGAACTAATAATGATACACAAATAAGATATATTTTTTTTTAATTCTGCTAATTGGTACTACCGTTAAGTGTACTACCGTTGAGTGTAGGTTATAGGTAGAGAAACAACGTCAATGTGACAGTCTCTGCGTGAAGATGGCCGTTAAATGACTACCTTACCGACAAAAATGCAGAGTACCGGAACGTCACGTTAAGTGGAGCCACTGTCCTATGAATTTTAGTTTCGATATTTATTGTAGGTAACTCGCTTTTTAATATCGTTACGTCTGGTTACGTGTATATCAATCGTCGAGGTAAACATTGATGGAGATTTTTTGAGCATGAAAAGTCTCAAAAGCGAGTTAACCTACAAGAAATATCTAAATTAAAATTCAGACGACAGTGGCTCCACTTAACGTGATGTTCCAGTACTCTGCATTTTTGCCGGTAATGTAGTCATTTGGTGGCCATCTGTCACGCAGAGACTGTAACATTAACGTTCTGTCTCTACCTATAACCTACACTCAACGGTACTACAGTTGAGTGTACTATAAAATTTTAACTAGATGTCATGGTTTTACACAGCCTATCAATGTTGGCTCATTATAAACCAGAGACAATCTGGAAGCTTGTTAAAAAAATTTGAGTGTGTTGAATGGCTTTTCTCTGTTAGAATATTGCTTTTTGGTTCTAAAGAGGACCTTGGCATTTACCAATGTTTCGACCACATTGGCATGGTCTTCAGGACTGTGTAGAGCAGCAGGTTATTTGTTATTTTTTTATTATGTTCACTGATGCCGATGTGTTTATCCGCCATTTATCTAACGCTGGTCTCTCAAAAATGTGCACCTATTTGGAGAAGCAAACCCCAGTCTCTGCCCTTTTCTAGCATTGCACTAAGCAATGCAGGGTACAAGAGTTCATATTAATTCAATATTCTGTCCATGAACTAACAGAAAAATTGCGCAATTTATTTTCTACTTTTTGATTTCCCTATCACCAGGTCTTTTTTCACTACGATGAGTGCTTTCACTGGATCGAAGCCGTTACAATACTGGTCTCGTTTTTGTGATTTTCAGACGGCGACCTGGGTGCTTACGGCGACGTTCGAGCTGCCTACATGAAGCAGAAGCACCGTATGCTGTGGGAACGCCGTCACGGCCCTGTAGGTTCCGGCATGAAAGGCGCCTTGCAATAACTGAGCAGCCGTCGAAACTAGTTGTACATAGATATCGTACCAGCCGTACATTATACCAGTCTTGTTTGTAAAGTTTGAGGGCACAGTTGAACATAAATAAAACAGTTGTGTTGTTTTAGAAGGTGTTTTAGTGCAATCAAATCCATGGCATCCAGTCAATCCCATTAAAAATGACATGACTAAAACAGAAATGCAGGTATACGGTGGCAAGAACTTGCTTGTAGTGGAACTGCGAAATGGTTTAACATGTATTAAGAAAAGCTATTTGAAATGGGCTTTGAATGCTAAGTAAAGGGATACTAAATTTCCCGACGTTTCGTAACATATAATAGCTACTTCTTCAAGGGTTAGAGCAGTCCTGACAATTTTACAATAACAAAAGAACCACACAAAATTATAACAATTACCTAGTTCAAGCATCCTAAATACATCTTAATATCACGTCTAAATCCCTACATCTAATCAGAAAATGTAATCTACAGCCTAAGGTGGTTCTCTTCTCTCGGAGTCTCGCCAATCTATCTACTAACTTCCCAAGTTTCTCCGCGTAGAGATTCTATGCGGTTGATGGTTTTTAGACTCATGTCTACTCGATTTATCCTTAGTACTTGTTACGAAACGTTGGGAAATTTAGTTGTCCTTTACTTAGCATTCAAAACCCATTTCAAATAGTTTTTCTTAAAACTAGTGCTAAGGATAAATCAAGTTGACATGAGTCTAAAAACCATCATGGTTCAACATGTATTTTGTTGAAACCAAAGGCAATGTCCAAGCTAGCTGTGAAAGTAAGTTTCGAGGACTTTCCATAAATGTTAAGTCTCTAAAATTACAAGTTAAATTATCTGTTAAGCCAACAGCGTGACCAACAGTGATCAAAACACCACCACAGTAAGAGGTATTTTTGACAAAAACTTTTTAAACTGGGTTTAGAATGCTAAGTGGAGGCAACTGAAATTGCTTCTGCTCATTTTCTTCTGAAATTTTTGTGCCTTGTGTATTTTTAGTTATGGTCGTTTTACACAAGATGTCATAAGCCCAATGTAAAATTGAACAAATTCTTATTCTTTGTGTTTGGTGCACAATTTCCTTAATGTTGATTGCAACTGTTGTTGAAACTGAAGGTTGATTTTCTTCCGTGCTAAACAATTCGTCATCTGCTTGTTGTTATCTAAGACTTTATAATCTGTTCCGAGATCGGTTTGATGAACAAAAGAAATATGGTGCTAATCAAGATTCTATAATCATGTAGCAACAAACTGCCACAGACTGTCAAAGGAGGCAAATTTAACAGCCTCTCTCGCAACCGCAAGTTGCAATGCGATGAATTTATCAAAATATTGCAGTGTTGAAAAGTTGGGAAGAGGAAAATAACTCACCTTTTGAACAGGTTACTCTAGATCCAGGTATAATCTGGGGAAGCTTATCATAAATGCATCATCATACCTATATTGCATTAAAGTTTTGCCATGCTTGCAAACATGACCACATCCCCTCACTGACTCAGTCAAAAATTAACAGGGCAGTCGGTTTTTTTTAAATAACGTTTTAATGTCTGAAAGTATTTACAATAATTAAATCAGGTACATCACAAAGTAAACCTATCCTAAAATGAGTCATTATTGCAACTACCCGTCTACAATTTCACAGATGGATGTGCTAAACAATCTTGCAAGAATAGTTATTTTTTTTCAGAGCCAGGCATTCTTTCATATTCATCATATTGTGGAAACGATGCCATCCCTTTCGTTTCTTTTTCTAAATCTAAAACTTTCTTTGGACCTGAAGAGGAAGCAGCAATTTCCAAGGCATTCTTTTTCTTCAGCATCATGATGTCAAGGTTCTTCAGAACTTCTGCTTCGAGAGGAGGATCTTTCCGCCGCCCTCTCAGCCAGGCTTCCCATTCGGCTGGCAGCTCTTGCTCGAAATCTTCCTTGTCTCGAGGCTCAAACCACCGGGAGGCCTTACGCTTTCCAACTGAAGGGTTTGCTGGGACTTCAAAATATTCCGTTCCAAAGTGGTCTTTACCTACTAAAGTCCCATTAACCTGTCTCGGTGTTATGGACTTGATGAAATTCTTGGCTATCATACCCAAGATACTTCTGCTTTTTTGCGCCATTTGAGGTTAACTGAGTGCACGCTTTGCCCCTCGATGTACCCTACAAATTAAATAATGTTAAATATCTTTAAACTGTACTAGATGTGTAGAGTAGCGCTCAATTACCGCAACATCATAGCCAGGTATAAAAATACACCGAAAATCTGGCGAAATCGAGGTAATTGACAACCGCTGCGTGCAGTCACACTTACCACAGCTGATCGCGAACACAGCGCAGTCTATGTCTCTGATTGGTTGCTTATGCAAATACCCCGCGCCGATTGGCCGGTTAAGGTTCCACCCAGCGGTGACCGTTGGAAATCAATTTTGTTTGTGAATCAAAACGTCAGTGTGATGCTGCGAGAGTGAGCGCTTAGGTCTGTGACTTAAGTTTTAGTGCACGTATTAGAAAGAATTTTAAAGTGTTTCTTAAATCGAGTGTGCTGGATACCTTCACAGCAACATGGTTAGTATTTCTATTTCAAGTTTTAGGGTGGATTTCTTGGATATCTAGTATTTATCAGCCTTTTATTGAGCTCAGTGATGGACGCCGGGCATCTCCCATGCCGGTGCGCGCCAATCTGCTATTGCAGCATCTAAAAAAGAAAAGATAAATCTTAAATTAAAATAATTAAACTAAACATTCGGAATTTCAGATGGATGTTCCAGAAAGTTTTAAGAAAATGTCCACCCCCGACTCAAACGAATTCTCCAGGCGTTTGGCATTTGGCTTAGAAGACAGCGGGTATCTGTCCGCAACTCCTGGATCAGCAGGACTACAACGTAGTAATAAGATAACTGGGAAACACCTGGGTAGGGATCTGTGCATCCCAGAATGGCAATTCTCGGCTCGCCAAGACACCGCTTCTGCAAGAGTAAATCTAGCTAATGCTGGTTTGTACACACCAGACATTATCAATCCAGGTTCAAAGAAGCGCCTCACGAAATGTGTCCTTAAAAAGTACAAGTCTTTTCCGGTTTCTGCTTTTGAATGCCACGAAGAAGACATGCAGCTAAAGCAGGATTGGTCAAGCAAGATGGCATTTGAAGATTCTTTTTTGATGGCCGAAGATCTGGCTGAAGATCCAAACAATTTTTCAATGTACGACATGCGGAATGTCATCAATGATGATTCTATGGATGTTGTCGACTTCCCCGATTCTTTGGAGCTTGCGCTTGAAGATGAAATTTACAACGATAGTGTAATTGAAAAGGTTAACGCAAAGAATAAGTCTATTGGCGTCAATACAGAAGATGGTATGCAACTTTTGCACTCGAAACTGACAGCTGTCCAGCTTGCAAGTCAGTCAACATCTGATGGCCCCATACCTACATGGCGCAACCATTACGGCCATAACTGCTACCCAAAGATCAGCGAAAATATGAGTGGCAAGAAATGGATAGACTTCTTCTCACTGCTTGCCGTACAATCTGATCACACCCATATTGTAGGCAAGATTTTAGGATACCTTTCCCCTAAAGATCTTAACGCTGTTTCTAAAACATGCTATGACTATACGATGGTTGTGAAGAAGAACGAAAAAGCCAACAACCGCCACGTCAAATACCTTAACAGACAGGCACGAGAGAAAGAAAACATCCAGGCAAAGAAAGAGCGTCCAATTCACGGAGAACATTCTGCCCTCTCGGAGATTGCCAATCTAATGGAAGCTGCTACGTTAGCAAAGACAGTGCGAAGTCCGCCGGTGACTCCAACAAAACGCCGATTTCAAAGTTTTGTTCGTGCTGCTAGAAACGTGAAGCCGGGCGACCAGCTTACTGAGTGTCCCCGCTGTGCAGAGCCAGCCACCGTGGATGGGGAGACGCACGGCGCAAAATGCAGCAGGCTGCAGTGCGGCCACGAATTTTGCACTGTTTGCCGGCGAGACATGCACTTGGATTCACCGTGTGCGGTGCTTGACAGTCCGCAGGCGAAACGTATCAGGCTGATGGTTCGGGTTGGAAGCAAACAGAGCAAGAGGAATTTGCAGCGTCTGTAGCTGGAGGCTGTTTTGTGATTTTAAACTAGCCGTATAGACTTATTAAGAATCTCTCATGCGATTGTGACCTGCTGCTAAACTGCGAGATAGCTGCTTAAGAGTCAGTTTTGTTTGGAACAAGAAGGTACGCAACTTTCCTTTAGTTGACACCTTATATTTGAATCAAAATGTAAGGCAAGTCTTTCTCAGCAAAGTCATCATTGGTAGGAGTCAACTTGCACACTTTTTGTAGCTAATTTTCAAAGCCATTCATTTACTGCATGTTTATTACTTGCTAGAACAAAGTTTAAGTTCCATTACTCTTTGCCCTTTGAAAGCTAGTAAAAGTGATCAATCATTTTTTAGTAGCTCGTCCTCAACGTAGCTGATTTTGGAAGCAACTACTCACGGTTGGCTGGAAGGTACAAGTGTTACAAATACCCGGTTTAAGTTCGCGTTTGCGTTAATCCAGTGTTAAAAGCTCTCTACATGCAAATCAAAATGCGATAGTTAATAAGTAGGTCATTAGTCTGAACCAAGTCAACAAATAAGAAGGTATGTGTACCATTAAGAAGTGCTCATTTGCATTACAATTGCAAAAATTTGCAATCCTATATTATTTTATATTCTGGTTGATTATCTCAGGATAATTAAGATTCAAATTTTCAGGAACGCAGTTTGCCTGCATGCTCTCTTGTCTACCATTGCCTATCTAATCTTTAACATTTACATGTAACCGTTTTTTGAGGGAGAGGGGATAATTTTCAACAGATTTTTGTTGAACATGAGACATGAACATTAACATGAGTTTCGACAAACAGTTTTTAAAAGATCGTCAGGTATAGAAAATCCAGTCGTACAATTTTGGGGAGGCCAAAATGCAAGTGCTTAAATGGGTTATCGAGAACCTGAGCCCACTTGTCTCACTTTGAAGCTCTCCTAGCAGATTATTGTGAATTGTAGTTTTAAGGCGTATTCAGCATTTTTAGGTAATGTAATTAATTATTTCACTTTGTTACCTATTGCAGTTGTATCTATGTGCAAATTGATATTTAGGTATATACTTTTTTAAATACCTACATGAACATTGATTAAAGTTGGTTTTATATCCTGATGTGTTCACATTTAGATAAAATAAACCAATGGAGTTGTATATATTTTTGCTGCAAATTATTTGTAATTTTTTATACACTATTTTTCATCGTAAACAGGATTAACTGACTTGTTTTCAAGACAGAGCTCTCTAGCACACTTTTCTACAGTTATATATTTTACGAGTCATTTTACAAGAGGCTCTCTTACTATTGTTCGATCCTCAATGTTTTTGCCAGACTTTTATAAGATATAACCAAGAGTATTTGAAGATAGAAAATATGTATTTTTGATACATTTATATATATTTATAGATATGTACAAAGATTTGTGAAATTTTGAACATATGTACTATTCAGGCAATCAGACTTTGTCGCTGTAGACAAAATTGCTCTCTGTCTCAAAAAAACCTCTTGAATTTTGTATTATATTTTACAATGCTCACCAGTGAATTTTTTTTTTACTTATATATTTTTTTACTTAGAATAAAATTCGAGTCTTTAATTGTCATTGAGTTCAAATGGACATCCTATGTTCCTATTCTCAATTCCATGTACCTATTGCCGGAGGAACTTTAGGATTATTTCGAACTGTGAGATGACTACTTTTCATTCGACTTTCCACATTCTTTATCATAGGATTTCTCGAATGCTTTTCGGTGTTTCTTCCTACCAGCAACGACTATTTATGGAACAGGTAAGAACGGTCGAAACATGAATGGGCTTCTTTGTGCTATCTTTATCAATCTGTCAACACAGCAGTATTTTACCTGCATACCATACTCCTTTGCCTGGCCTCGGGGTCTTGCCTCGGGGTTATTCGATAAAATCATGCATGCCTGTCCCTCTATATTCTTTTGTTATAACCATTTCATATTTTGCGAACTGCAATTCACTCGAAAAACGTCTGTAACGGCAATTTAATGGAATCTAGCTGCTCAAGCTAAGTGCTTGTAGTTTTGAGTGCCTGTTATGATCTGCGAATGTTTATTTCAGATGCCTTTTCACAAATGATGTGCTCAGCGAAATTCTGTAGAAGTAGGAGTTGTAAATAAACTAGGTCGTAAATCAGAACAAGCTAGTCTTGGCAGAAGGGTTAGATACTAAAATTCAAAAATGCGACGTCATATGTAGGCACTCATGTCGGCTAGGGCGAAGAGGCTAGGGTTGGCTGGGGCCGCAGCCTTCGAAATTGCATGCTGATGACGAAATTACCGGTCAGGACAATTCTTGATCATCGATGATCAATAATGAAAATTAAGCAAAGGTAGTTCAAAACATGTATCATTGTTATGTGTTGATTCCCATACTTTTACAAGGTACAAGGACTCGTGATGCATGATCGTATTTGCCCGTCGCATGGTGTTATCAGTGTTATATATCTAATTTAATTACTATACAATTGACATTGACTGGACAATGGAATGCTAAACATCGAAGATTAAAGATAGGGTCTCTTATTCTATGCCACAACAATGTTATAATTTTTTAATTTTAAATGCTTGCAATGGTTGGAATATTTTATCATTATGAACACTAATAACCTCTTAAAAATTATTTGTAAGTGGTAATTATAAGGGGTAATAACAACAGGTAACATGTATTGACACATGTTGGGTGTCCATCAGCAAAGGCCATGTGTTTTACATACTAGCAAAGATACTAGCATGAGAACGAGGCTAGATTAGGGGAGATGAATATGGCCATGCCACAGTAGAGGGATTTCCCAAGAACTGAGTGTGGCAGGTAAATTGGAACCAACATCGATTTTCCAACATTGAATTATCGATCAACATCGAATCAGACTAGATTAGGAGAGATGAATATGGCCATGCCACAGTAGAGGGATTTTCCAAGAACTGAGGTTGGCAGGTAAATTGGAACCAACAATAATTTTGGACTATATTGTTGCAAACTTCATGTTTGCAGTTAGTGCTTGCGGTGAGCTGTCGCGGACGGGTAGGAATTTGCATGATAAGCGTCAACAATATCTAAATGGCCCAGCTGGATTCATGTTATCGGGAAGTGTGTCAGAGATGGATCAGCTCCCGGTTTGAACGGTTCTTATGTTGTACAACAGCTTTGGTAAGCGCATTTTTAAATTTTTTTCTGGCCATGTAGAACTTAAATTAAATACCGGCAAGTTACGACCTCTCAGATTGCCAAGCGAGATCTTTCGGCCTAGCGCAAGTAACAGTCTAAATTCTGGTCGTAAGAATATCACATTAAAAATTTAAAAGTGTATCTTTCTCTTTGAAGCAACAATCTAGCAAATTAAAATAAAATCTGCACACCTTACCTAGGAAACATGAAATTAAAATTCGTTTTTTTAGGCCTGTTAAAACTGGATTTTTATGATTATTTTGGATAGTATTTTTGGACACTTTCAAAATTTCTGTGTTTATAAATTAAACCTTCTATTTTATTAAATCAAAATTTTATATTGTATAGAAACAAAGCGCTGGTATCTCTACTTTAATTATAAATTACAGCACATTTATTTAGAATACATTTAAAAGGGTTCATTTTTTCAGTGTACTTTCAAAATTTTGTACATCACTTCGTATAGTTTTCTTCACTCTCCAAAACTTTAAAATATAAAATCAAAATTCTTCTTCAGTCCAAAAGACCTATAATCAGCTGTCATAATGGAAGACTCGAACTTTGTCGCACCCACCGAGGAGGAAATGGAGCAGCGTCGAGAAAACGAATATGCATACCTCCAACGCCAGTATCGCATAGCGTCAAACGACTCGGCGCGATATGCCAGCGAATCCGGTGCCATGATCCGCAGGCAGGAGATGTTGTTGAATCAATTGCAGCACATCAAACGTGAAGTTATGATTGACTTGACCGTAGCAAAGAACCCTGCCAATACAGTAATCGACGACGGTAACATCACGAAGCTGACTAGTTTGCTGACTGACAGCGATGAATTGGACGCCGAAATATGCAGGAGACGGACGCATCTGAAGGTTATTTGAAACCGAAAGCATGAATTTTGAGTGGTACCATGACTACGATTTTTTTAGCCTTTTATAGCGAAAGCAAATTAATGCTTTGAATTCTCTAATTCATTGACATAAAGGCAGAAAAATTAGGAAGACATTTTTAAAGGAAAAACCAAAGAATATAAAACCGTAAAATATTACAAACTTTAGGACAGACACAAAAAAAAATCAATAGTTTGTGTAGCAAAGTACATAGCAGTATAGCAAAGTACTTGTAAGTACAACGTACCTACAAGTAGATACGTTGTATGCAAAGTATATTTTTAAGTGAAACATCAAACTTGTTCATTTAAAAAACCTGTTCAAAAATTGGGTTTTTTAACAAAAAGTAACACAATTTATTAACTATTGTTTTACTTAGCATAAAAAAACCCAGCTTTTAAAGATTTTTTTTTTTTTTTAATTGAGTATTAAGTAGAGATAAAGTGGACATAAATCTAAAAACCATAGTGACTTATTCATTACTTTTTTTATTGAACTTTTCAGCCTAAACTCAGTACTCTAATTAAACCTAATCTTTCTCTCCGACTTTCATACCAAGTCCGTGGATTCTCAGGAAATCGAAACCGAGATTCAAAAGACAGAGAGCACGGTCAAACAGCTGCTGAAAACGTGCCCATCAGAAAAGCGCAAGTGGGAGGAGTCCTTGGTGCAGAGACGTCGCGAAGCTCGGCTGGACAACCGACTCGGTGCCGAGTCCAACCGGCTGGGTGGAGTTCTTGCCGACAACCAGAAGCTGCGTGCAGACCTTGAACATAGCTTGAAGGAGCGGCAAATATTCAACAAGCAGTACAACCGGCTGGTGGGGAAACTGGCCGAGGGGAAGAAGGTTGGTGGAAGCGGATTAGCCAATTGTTTTTTATAGTTAAGTAGTTGATTTGTAATGTGCCAAAGGGCTGGGATAACAAATATGTTGATTGGGAAAGTAAAGGGAGAGTACGGTACTTACCGTGCGGAAAACATTAAACAAAGAATCTCCACTATTGATGCCTGCAATTCCCGCTCGGTTATTTCCGTACTCTCCCTTTACTTTCCCAATCAACATACTTTAGATGATTAAGTTACTCTAATTGATTTGCCTGTGTCTTTAAGCTTAAAATGCATTAAATATTTAAATCTATTTAGCAGTTAATTAAATAGTAAATTTTAAATTAAAACACTAGTGTGTAGCAGCATTTAAATTTAATTTTATATCTATTATTTAACTTTTATAAGGAAATGGTCTGATGAACAAGGCTTTATTTTAATCTAGTAGTGACAAAGGTAGGTCAATATCACCATATTTTTCTTAAAAACTTGCTATTGTCTAAATCATAGGTTTCCAAAATAGTTTGTGCAGACTGGCAGTGGATCTCTGACAGGAAAATAATAAAATGGGAGTCCACGGATTGGTGTCCATTTAGACTGCACGCAAAGTAACTCAGTACAGGTCAAGCAGTAACGAAGAACTTAAAGTACATATAGTTTAGAAAGGGTTAACAGCAGTTCTGGCTTCTGAAGGATATTTATTTTGCTTCTCCTGCATTATGAGCTAGCGCAAGAGAGTTTTTAATTGGGTGGGGGGGTGTTCACAGAAGAAGAAAAGTCTGCGGGGGAAAAAAGTTTGGGAACCTTTGGTCTTAATGCTCCAAATTTCCTGTCTTATTTCTGATGTCTTTCTTTAGTGCATTTCTTTACCTGCAAACTATTTATTTGGTAATCAATGAATCATAGCTTGAAACTCCTCTTAAAAATCTTGAATGTGTACAAGGTTTTAACATAAATCACGCTTGATGACGACAGGTGATGTCGGATCTGATCGAGTTGGCGTCTGTGATGTACGATCAAAGGCAGGAAGCACAGGGCCGGTTGGCAAAACTGCTCGAACAAGGTGAGTTTTTAAATGTAATGGCGCAAAGTCTGCACGTTTCTTAAAGGAACGAACCGATGTGGACAGTGACAAGAGAATGGACATTAAAGGTAGCAGATCTTTGTCTTGCGGGCCTTACCGTGATTTGTTTCAAAGCAGCCCCCTTCTCGAAATTTGTTCAACCATTATGCCCTAGGTCAGTTCATAGTAAGAACGAAGCTGAAAAAGATTGACTTCTTAACATCCTTCGAAATAGAATGGCAAAGTGGTTCAGAGCCATAAGCTGATGGTTAAGAAATTGATGATTTTACCCTGCTTTTTAATCCTAAGAAGGATCTGGTTCGAAAGTCAAGAAAAATAGAGCAAAACTGTCTACAACTTCACCGTCCTTAGAGATAGTACTCAGAAACGTTAATCTGGTATCAACAAAGAACCTTTTACTATCTGGATGTGTGCCCCAACTGACGATAAATAATATTCCAAGACTTCCCTTCGTGTGCTTTCTGTCCAATGCAGGTAGGCATCACAAGGGCCTGCAGACTGAGGTGATGGGCAAGCTTGTCACCCAGCTACATATGGACAACGAGCTCAAGGAGTTTGTCGCCACCAAGGTTTGAGCAAAAGATTTCTGTAAAAACCCTAACCCTGGTGTCAGTTTAGTAGAAAATGGGCTATTTCTCTACGTTAACTTGCATTAAAATTAATGTTCTAACTTGCCTTAACAGCATATTCAAAATTTAAAAAATAAAACCAAATTAGCCTGTTGCCAATAGAGTTGCCAATAGTGTGACAAGTCGCTTATTTTTTTGTTTCGTCGCGATCGGACAAGTGGTGTGGCCGATTAGTTGTATCCAGTAAACTGAGCTATAGACTTGAGTAAGAGCCGAAGCCAACAGCCTTAAAAACTACTGCACAATATTTTCTAGTTTATAAGAACACTTCTCTTTCTTTATTTCCACAAAATAATTTGTTGTGGCAAGCCTCGTTTTACGCAACTAGTTCTGATCAATTTGTACCTACCTATCTCCATTTGCTTGATATCTCTCAAATCCATCCATATGGTAACAGCAATATGTATCTTACTTTCATTTAAGAACTTACATACATGAATTTTTTTTTATAATTCAGGTTCATTTTGCATAATCTTTTCCACGAACAGGGTCAGCGTCGAGTGCTTGTGGCAATGGAGGAGCGTTGCGAGGAAAAGCGACAGCGCGAAAAACGTAACCGCAAAGAACTCGTTGCCAACTATAAAAAAATCCTTAAGGACATTGCGGACTTCACCGGGGAAACAGATATGGATCGAGTCGTGGACCTGGTGTTGCGTACCGATGGCATCTGCTTCAATGTGTGAGTAAATCGCACAGAATTCGGTGTTGGTGGAAGGCTGGAATCAGTGCAACACTAGTTCAATGTTGAAGATGATTGTTTGCTTAGTGACATAGTGAAATCCAGCGACGACACAAAGGTAAATAAAAAAAATCCTGGCTGATTGTTCTTGACCAATTTATGAAAGTTTCCAAATTAAGCCGATTCATGGGTCTCCCCACTCCGCATGGGTCTCCTCAAGTCAGAGCGACTCGCTTGGACGCGCTGTTGGTAGCTACTGGACGTAATTTAGTGCCGCGCACAGACTTACGTGAACTTCGGTTTCATTGACACCATTTGTCTCATCGAGATAAGACTAAAATGTTTCAAATCGTCGTGCTTTAGGGTGTATAATAACAAATTATCGCGTTATCGCTATCAAAAATGTATTTACCGGTTAAATTTCGCCGTAGATTTATACTCATTTTAACTCAAAGTTTGAAAACATGTTATTCTCTCAAGATTAGTATGATATTTGTAGTAAAAAATTGCAAATTACTCAACCCTATTATTTCTTGAAAAACCAAAGGTGACAACAAAGTTTGTTTTTCCGAGTTTCCTGCAAATTTCCAGCATAATAATTTTTTGAGTATTTTATTAATGACTCAGCAACACGTGAGGACAAAGCCATGCAAACAGATTTGCTGTAATGCCAATTTTCAAATTCTATATTAACCACCATAAGTTGAGACTTTCATGACAGTATAATCGACCTTAGAAAAAAGAATATGGGCTAGGTTCTTTTCTTTAAGGTGTAACACTTTTTAATTTCAATGGACTTTTCTTTAAATGCATACAAGAATCTTAAAAAATTAAATAAAATAGGCAACTGGTTGAAAAGTTTTTTATTCAAGTAGATTCTGATCATTCCTCCCCCAAAGAGCAATGTCGGAAGAGACGCGATTCACATTCAATCATGGAAATATTTAGTCCTGCATGGCGTAAATACATTTTACCGGTTTGTTTCAGCTACGCTTACGCAATGACACTGCACGAAGAGATCGAGGTGGTCCGGAGAGACATAGACAAGCTTGACACAGCGGTACAGCACGAGAAGAACACGGAGACGGAGAGAAAAAATCAGCGACGCATCACTTTGAACCGTTTGCGGGCGGACAAGCGCGATACTCAGCGACAAGCCGTGGCTGAACGTGCTGCCGTTGTTTCGCAGCAGAAAGCGTTGGATATGGCCTTGGGACACGTCACAAAAATTTTCAATCAGGTGGGCTGTCGACGTTGTGTGCTTGTCAACCAGTTTTAAACTAAGTGATAATCGAAATCCTTACAATGTTTGTAATTTTTTAGTCGGTTATTCAAACAATTTTATGGATTGAAAAAAGGAAACTAGTTTTAGTCCTTATGGTGCCTTAGAAACTTTGCAGTATAAAGAGAGAAGAGATGATTTTAAAAATATTTTGATGTTTGAAATGTTTGCAACTACAGAGACTGAGACATGTAATGAAATGGTTCTTTGAATGTTTTTAAAAGCCAAGCTATTGATGTGAAAAATAATTTGGCACAGACTGCACACCTGTGGAAAACGAAAGAATTATTTTAACCAAGAATTAAAATAGCATAACGTTTTGTTCCAGGTTCGAGCAGACAAGACCAAGCTGAGTTTGATGCTTGGGGAAAACAAGAAGGCAACGAATTACAACTATCTTCACTACTTGTCTGCCGTCGAACACCAGGTAATATGGCTTTGCTAACGAGATGATTAGTTTCTTCATAAGCTCCCCGTAAAGTCATTATTCAGAGCGCAATTTATACCTAGGGTATGCCAGATTTCTTAATGCCAGATTTATTAATCTTGGGAATTATTTTGCAGAAGTAATAAATCTTTTGAAATCCTGTCACTGAAATCATAACTGAAAGTTTAATTATGGGTAGGTTGTAATGCTGGGGGGCAGCCCTTGTGCTGGTATCTTCTCTCGCAGGCTAGACTGTAGCAGTGCAGGGGACAGTCCTTGTGCTGGTATCATCTCTCACGGGCCAGACTGTAGCAATGCAGGGGACAGTCCTTGTGCTGGTATCTTCTCTCACGGGCTAGACTGTAGCAATGCAGGGGCAGTCCCTGTGCTGGAATCTTCTCTCACGGGCTAGACTGTAGCAATGCAGGGGGCAGTCCCTGTGCTGGAATCTTCTCTCACGGGCTAGACTGTAGCAATGCAGGGGGCAGTCCCTGTGCTGGAATCTTCTCTCTCAGGCTAGACTGTAGCAATGCAGGGTCTATCCTTGTGCTGGTATCTTCTCTCACGGGCTAGACTGTAGCAATGCAGGGGGCAGTCCGTGTGCTGGTATCTTCTCTCTCAGGCTAGACTGTAGCAATGCAGGGGCAGTCCCTGTGCTGGAATCTTCTCTCACAGGCTAGACAGTAGCAATGCAGGGGGCAGTCCTTGTGCTGGTATCTTCTCTCACGGGCTAGACTGTAGCAATGCAGGGGATAGTCCTTGTGCTGGTATCTTCTCTCACGGGCTAGACTGTAGCAATGCTGGGGGCAGTCCTTGTGCTGGTATCTTCTCATGTGGGCTAGACTGTAGCTACTTACGTATGGAAGGTTGTCGTAATATAGCACTCCTTTTTGGTCATTAAGCCTGGTACTTTGTATAAATAACTCTATTAGCATGTTTTTCATGGTAAGATTTTGTATGAATTCCAGTTTAAAGTGGACTTTATCACAAAACAAGTGCAGATACTAGTTGGTTAATAATTTCAATTTTCTTTTTTGGGAAACAGTGCAACTGCTCTTTTTACCTCTTCTTTACATTTTCTTGATAGATTTTATCAACCTTTTTTGGCATGTAAACTATCAATATGTCTGTAAAATAACCTTCGAGAAATAAGCCATACGAACCCTGTCACAGATGATGCAACTGATAGCCCAGTGCAACTACATCGAGACCAAAACCGACGCGGCCATGCTGCCACTAGAGCAACACATCATCAAGCCAGTACCTTGCGAAAAGTTCAAAGCTATCAAGCAAAGCGCCTACGTGCCAACCAACCCCTGCTCAATCTGTGTGGAGACTGAAGAACTTGGCAAGCTCGAAGACGATACCGTGCCGGTGCCGTTGGATAAGCCGCAAGTGCGGAAAAGACTCCACAAAGAAATGACTCAGCCTGAATTTGACGAGAGGATGCACAGTCTATCTGCGTGCAGGTTGCCACGGTCTAGGAAGATTCTAACAAGGCGTTATATGTAGTCAATGGGATTTTGTAGAAGAAAAACAAATTTTTAAAGTATTGTTGTTGGGTCTTATGCTTGAAGTGATGTTTTTTGGTTAATAGATGGTGCCTTAAATCATCAAAATCATTAAGATTTTGCTCTTTTTGACCCTAAAAAGGGTCTATATCCACTTTGAATAAATACAATTTTCTGCAAAGATCCAACAGAATTCTTTGTCAAACCAACAACATAACCAGTTGAATAATCTGGAAAGTTTCTATGAAGTAAAACAAGCAGGAAACTTACAATTATTTTTCATCTTTATCACAGGATCAAAAATAAAAATGCCAGTCACAGTTTCAGAAATAACATAGGTGTCATACCTCCTATAACATCAAATTAGCTGATCAACATTGATCAACTTACCGAATCGTAAAATTCATGTTTAGGTACAAAAAGCCTGACACTAATAACAGAAAATAAAAAGTGATCTTATACTATAAAGATAAAACAGATATAATTTACACAGATATTCCATCCTGGGTTAAAATCGCTTTTGGAAATCTTGGGGCAGGGGAGCCTCTCAAAGGTGTACAACATTTGAAGTTTGACAAAGGCAACATGCCAAAAATCTTAATTCTTAGGATTTCTAGTAATTTCTCCACAAGTGCAGTATGCGACACCTATTTTATTCTTTGGTAGGTTGTGCTCCCTCTCTTTCCTTCTTTACAACAATAATTATTTTTGTGATTTTTTTTCGATACATTAGCTTAACTTTAGTTACTTGCCTCTCGATCTTTATCCCAGTCACTTATCAATACTGAAAATCAACCATTGGTCGACTTAAGAATTAAATGGGCTCCCTCTCGTTTCTCAGTTTTTGTCATTATTAAAATTGCATTGCCCAAAACCCTCAGCTAGAGACACTGACTCATACCCAAACCATAGCACAAACATGATTGTAATAACCAGGATATAAACAAACTAAGGGGTCACTCTTACCATGCGAGCAAGATAATTGAGTTAATACCAAAGTCCTTATACCGTGATAATCGGAAGTCGCTCATCCCAACGCTAACGAGGTCTAGTGACAGAGGTCTAAACCTCTGCAAATTCTTTTGCGTGGTGGAGGTCCAATAAGAGTGGTACATCTGTGTAAACTATATCTTATACAGGTGAGATAAAATATGAAATAAAAACAAAATAATATATCCTTAGTGCTCAGTAATAAAATTTTGACAATGCCAAAAGAAATTTCTTTCTACATTAATTGTTTGCACTACTGTGGTGCTTTCTCACCATGTGCTTGTTCAACGACGAACCCTCTCGAAAAGTACGATCACATTGCTTACACTGAAATGGACTTACCTTCGAATGAGAAAGTCCGTGTCTCTTCAGTTTTCCCTTTGTTTGAAACGCTTTCCCGCAACCACTCACCGAGCACATGAAATCCTTTGCCCCTGAATGCGTCACACTGTGCTCTTTCAGATTCGACAACGTTCCGAAAGCCTTGCCACACTCCTTACATTGATGCGATTTCACCATTCTGTGCTTCACGAGGAAGTGCGTATCCGCAACTGACCTTGCAGAAAACGTCAGATCGCATCCAGCATGCGGGCATGGAACGGACCGTTCACCCGTGTGTTTACGTTCGTGCACTGCAAGATCGCGGCTGGTCAAAAAGCGGTGACCGCAATCGGCACACTCGTAGTCTCGTATGCCGTTATGTTTGCTACGAACGTGGCGGGCCAGATAGCTAGCGAATCGGAATGCGATGCCACAGCCTTGAATCGTACAGTAGAACGGCTTGATCGGGCCGTGGACGAGGGAACAGTGGCGTTTCGCGGAGGACACTGATGGAAAGGATTCATCACAAACTGGATCTGGACATTTGTGTTTTGTGCTGCTAGACTTCACATCGATTGTTTTTAGTTCGTAAGTGGCATCCGTTTCTGAATCACAGTTTGATTCATCTTCGTTGGTCGAGGCTTTAGGGTTGATTAGTTCAACGTGTAGCGTTGTGGATATGTCATTACAATCGGATTCAAAAAATTCTTGTTTAATCGTAAAGCTAGACTTCTGTGACCGTTCAATGGCATTTGGTTCTGGAGCTTGATCAATTTCAAAGATCATGTCAGATTCAGAGGTGACATCAATTTCAGAATCGGAGAGGTTCGTTTCTTTTTCTTCAGGCTCAATCTTTATTAATGGTGCAGAAGGACAGATCAGAGACTCGTCAAATTTACTGGTTAATTTAGGAGTGTCAGAGGCTGCTGGATGTTGATGGGCTGTCTCACTTCTGTCTTTACCAACGCTGTCTTGCAATGAAGGAATAGAGTCATCCGTGGTGAGCTTTATGAATCCTTGGTGTTCTAGCACGGTTCCACAACTGAGATTGCCAATGTCTAGGAGAACTCTCGAGTAATTAGGAAGATACGCAGCAGTCGGAGCAATTTCTTCGGCTTTCACGTCGGCAGTATTCAACGTAATTTTGTTTTGAAATAATGCATCATTGGGGACACATTCAATCGAGGCTTCAAGATTTGCAATAAATAGATCTTCATTAAGATATTGGCCCACAGCATTATCAGATTCCCTCTCGGTTGCATCGCATTGCAAGCACGATTCCAATAACTCGTTGCTTGCACAAGCAATTTGGTATTCATCCAAATCAAGAAACGGAGTTGTGCTATCTTCTGCATTACATTTAGAATTTGGAATGGCACTACTGATATCATCCAGAAATCCTTCATTCTGGCAATCTTCAGAATTGATCACAGTTAACTCGACATCATTTGCGAAAGAAACGAACGAGATATCAGATAAGAAGTCGATCGGCAGGTCATCAAGGCAGATGTCTTGCGACGATGTGGTGGTTTCATTGACGGTGGCGTTGCCCATGTTAAGCCTGGTGAAGACTGTTCCATCGTCGCCAACCGTAGCCGGATGGCCGCCGTCGATCAAATCACCCAATTTAAGAAAGGACATCACAGAATGAGGAAAATTCTCATATTTATATGTTGCTACAGTGATATCTGAAAAATGTGTTCAGGATTAGATCAATTTTATTTATCCACATGTTATTTGATCCACATATCAATATGTCAATACATGCCAATATTGACATGCAAAAGGCAGATAAGTTACAATATTTATGAAAAAAAAAATTAATAAAAATTTAACCAAATATTTTTTAAAATATTTAATCGTTTATATTTAATATTTAACCAAATATTTAATCGTGCTAAGTATAAGCTGAAATGCCAACCTGTTACTGCGTATTTTTTGGGCTCAGCAGACCACGCAGAGCCGACATCGGAATCTGCGGCACAACTAGAACCGCTGGTAGCTGGCCGCAACCAGCATACACCGCCGCAAATGTGTCACATTCGCTGATATTGTAAGAGCGGCTTTTTTTCTTTCTCACGCCATAATTCTCTATCAATCCAACATCGCGGCATAGATAAGTTAGGTTATGTCCATCCTCAGCATTCATAGATTCATGCCTTGGGCACAAAATTACATGTCCGACTACCAATCTTATGCTAATGGGACTACACGAACATGAATTCAACTCAGCTTTGATTCACACGACTTTATCATGTATTCAAATAACCAACAAATTCAACTCGCTGCGGGTCTTTCAATGGACAAAGAACGTCTAGGGGTCTTTGGTCTAGGGGGAACGTCTTAAAGCCCGCCAAACTCAGTGCTTGACATTTCACTCTCCCTATCAGTCAACTTAACAACTAATCACAAAATGTTCTTCCACTGTAGCCTAGACGCTTAGCGTTCTTGACTTAAGACTGAATTTAATGTAAAAGAGCAATATCCAACAGATTACAAAAAAAAAAATAGAACCAAACATTAACATCTTTGCTTCTCAGGTAAAAAGCAATTTTTTTACTCTGATTTCGTCTCTCGAATTCAAAATCAATCGCATTCGTTGTTAAAACTGAAAAATCAATGTCGTGGGGTATCTTGGAGTCTGAGCAAAGGTTTCAGCATAGGTTTAAGCATCCTCGACAACTTTGTTAGCTCACTAAAGAGGTTACACAAATCCACGCACCCTTCATAATTGTCTTGATTTAAGACCTTTAAATAAATTTAGGAAAAAATACAATTATGAGTGGTCATTCTCTATTGAACGATTTTGCAAGTGGAAAGGAGCTAGACTGGGAAAATGTGCAACCGGACCGGTAGAGCCGGTCGGGTGCTCTACCAACTTAGCTATCCGGGCTCACATATTCCAGCTTTCGCGGGGTGGGATAAGGGATCCCCTCAAAGGGGGAAGGGGCCGAGGTGACTCGAATGGACGAGTTCGTAGCAACTCTAGAATAGGGTGCTAATTAAACGGCTACATGTACAGAATAGTCTGTCACTTTTCCTCGAATCCCGTATTGTCTCGAATGATATATACCTACGGTTGTTGCAAGGTTTTTGGTTCTTTTTTGACGTTTCCACTAGGGAGTTGAAACCAGCAAGCGAACGATGGAATTATAGAATGATGGGATCCACTTTAGCTAACTTTCAATCATTCGCTGGCTGGTTTCAGCGAAAGGAAAGAAAAATCGAACACTTTAGTATCATTTTCTCACAAAAAAATGATGTAATATTTGTATTTATACTGTATTTATAAAAACTTATGACAGTTACACCATACCTGCTCGCTTGAAATCAGTAAATTTATAATAAATAACAAATAACGTACAAGTCACAATAAATGGGCGAAAGAAATGTTCATAAACAACTATGATGTACTAACTAGCGTACGTACACATAATTTTTCGTCAGAGTTGACCATCCAAGTGGTTGCCGTAGAAGAAAGAAGCTTTATGGATAATCTATGTCATATGGCGCAAGACTGAAACCATACTGGAACGTCTACACAAACAAGGTGTGTGCATAATTGGGTACTTACTGGCTAATTGGGAACAATCGGACCTCAAAGGCATGGGTTGTTTCGTATAAATTTCAAATTTGAGTGATGGCTTTAGATTATTGCAATTCCCTGAAAAGAGACAACGACACATCTAGCTAGAAAAGGCGAACCATTTCCTACGAGGATTTTTTTTCTTTTAAATAAAATTACGAAAATCTACTGGGATTTTTGCTAAATGTAGTGGCAAGAGCGAATTGAAGTCAATATTTACGTGAAGCAACATAAAATACATATTTCATGGTTTCTCTCTGAAATTAAAATGAAAATCGTCTTCAAACTCGCAAACAGTGTTTATTCTTTTTATTTTTATTCCAATCCAAGCGGTTTGAGAGAAAAAAGCTGATTTTGACCAGTATTTCCAAACGAGAAACTCTAAAGCTCACTGTCCATTAGATCAGATATCTTATCGTTACTATTTGGTGTCTACTGAAAACCATCAAACATTTGTTTGACAGTTCCTTGACAGAGAAGTCACACACGCCTAAATTTTTGAACATCGTTTTCTATTTACGCCTCCACCACATCGTCATAACAAAATTTTGTTACACCGTATAAACAAAAATCTAGCAGCAATTATCAATTATTGGTAATTGCGACTAACTAACTATTGCAGGAAGGCGATTTGAACTATCTAAGGCCAAGCTTCTCTTTTGTCTTTTTTGATATCATAATTAGGTTCAAGCTTTGCACCCAAAATGGCTGATGTAAAGCGAGTGCCTACTCACCACTCAAAGCGAATTACATTGACATTTCCAAGCCAAGCCAGACCGATATTGGCAGTTTTGTTCTCTTGTTTCAACAATTGATTTACATTGCTCAGTTATTTTTACTTAATAATATATTTAAATTGAACGGTAAAGTTCAACGTGCAAAATGTTGAGTTATAATAAATGGAACAAAACGACGTTCGCAAAACGTATTAAAATGTCACGAAACTTGCTAGAAAGTGAGTGTGAGTTCAAGAACAGGGGTTGAAGAAAAACGAGCGAGCCTTTGAAAGCTTTCTCGAAAATCAGATCGATTTCCTGCAGTGCCCGAGGCAACAGCTCGGATCGGAAAGTGATTGATTGATTGGACCGGAATAAATGCACACAGAGTTAAAAGCATTTGGTTTGAGATGTGGATAGTAGGTAGTGTTTCCTTCATAATGCCGAATCTGGCGATGTTAAAAAAAAGTCGAAACGCGTTGATGCTATAAAGGTAACGAGCTAATTTAATACGATGTGATTTAATTTTAAATTGTGATATTTTAAGACGATGATTTAACCGTTTAACATGTTTTGCTCGCTAAGATTACATAAAATGGCCCCAGAGTAGCGTGATTTGATTCAAACCATAGCATCGAGTCGGGGTCTTGAAGGGTACAATTATCTTACTTTTCTTTAAAAACGCGCAAGGGAATTTTTTTTACACACCCAAAAAAGCAGCAACATTTCCCATTTGGCATTTTGTTGTTGTTTAGTAACTAATTTACCTAAAAATTACAAAAAGTGTTTGCAAAACTTTGTTACATTTCACACACATAGATTCGAACGTATGAGAAAGTTTAAAAAATTCTGAATACAAATCATATTTCTCCCCCTTTGCCCTCGCCCTTCATGTCGATTACCAACAATATCGATCGTCAACTTTTACTGTTGCTAACTCAACCCTTCTTACATCACAGCTTAACAGATGTCACGATCATGTACACCTTGATACCGCAATGAACACAACAACAATCGAACTTCATTCAAACCTAAAAACAAAAGACAACGACGTGACAATGGAACAGAAAACAAACGACATCATTCAAAACAAACTGTTGACAATTTTTGTTTAGAGCGCTAGTGTCGATATTCGAATCCTTAAAGTCTCTTCGCGTGCGATCGTTAGACGCACAAACTGAAACGGTTGATTGCAAAATAAACGAAATTCTCGCCACCAAAAAACGGCTCACGTCGCTTTTCAATTGATGCACTTCTTTTTACATGATGATGCACTTTCCCTTTTCGGCCCAAGGGTTGTTTTTCTTGTCCGGCGCGTGTATCAAAGGGTCGCTCTTTTCGTTTTCTTCCACGTAGTCTCGCATCCTGGGCCAAAATCAACATCACGATTATACAAAATGTCCGTAAACACGAGTGCTTATAGCGGAAAGGGTGCTGTCTCATTAATTATTTATCTGTGTGCGATGGATATGACTAAGTATATAAAAGTGATTGAGATCATGGCGAAGGCGTATATCAACAAAATTACAGAGAGACGTAAAATGTTGCAGCTCAGAAAATTAGGTAAGCTATATTACCTAGTCTTAATAATCGGCTCAAATACATTTAATTGTATTTGAATGTTTCATCATATTCACAAATAATTAGTGTATTTTCGTTAACGCCTAATATTTTAAAAGAGTAGATTAGGAAAATCGATGAAAAGTCCGACATGATACACATGAAAATCTAGTTTTTTGTAACCCTGTACGTAGGGTTGGGGATAGGCACGCAAAGAAGCCATGTCCTGGAGCAAAAGCCGTTGATCCTGAAATACCGAACCGTTTTCTATGGATTCACTGTGTTTTAGCGAAACCATACGGCTTCGACTATTGTTAAAGAAACCCCGATGACAGTGACATGAAAACCACGTATGAAATATCCCGCAAATTTGCGAAGAGCAAACAAGCGATCAAAAAATCGAACCAACCAGAACAAAATGATTGAAAGCGTAAAACAAATTCTCATATTTTTTAATCGAACCAATGAAAATAAACAAGAAGGCCGTGAAGCACGCGCTTCACTTGTTTCAACACCTTTCGATCCGACAGCGAATTGCAAACAAAGCTCTAATAAAAACTCGAGCGGAATCACAGGGGGCGCCATTGACCTCGTCGCGACGTCGCCAATCTGTAGAGCGGCGTCGCGAGGGCAGCTAGCGTCGCCAAAAACCATTTCACAAACACTTACGCGGCGATGCTTTTCGACAGCGGCCAACGCTCCATCGTCGCCTGGTACTTCATGTTCTCAATCTGTTTCTTGAGAGCGTCCTTGTCCATAACTTCGGTGGGTGTCTGATGATTGTTGACGGAGTTCTGTCCGTGAGTTCTCGACGCCGATATGCTCGGTATAAGCCCGGGTAGCCGTGCGTTCTGAGTGCGCCGACGCCGACGGCGCCGATGCGAGGCGACGCCCACTGCAGCCGATTACGTCACTTCGCTCGATGACGTCGTCGACGCGACAGATGACGACGCTAGGCGTCGCGACGGAGAAACTGAGGATGTGGCGTCGCGATCGCGGGGTTTTTAATCGGGGTTGTGGACGGGTTGACCTCTGAAGGATTGTGATTGAATCTATTTGACACATTTTTCTTGCGATAGATATAAAATAGTATCTTTTATTAGTATCTAGGGACGACGGCAACGTGATAGAGAGGTCGCTCTATAAAAATATTACAAAACAACTCAGTGATCACCATAAAATGATATAAATCTACTCAACGATATCATCGAATATAATTCGTTGGATGAGGATTTTACCTAATGTACTACCCCATTTAAGTCGGGTGCACTATCTGATGCAGAATCTCTAGATAAATAATTCCTAATTCGATAGAATGGTCAGGAATATGCACATATTTTATCATATGACCATTTCATTTATCAAAGCCCTGAGATATATACATTTAAACGGTTTCCCCAAGATATTCATAGTTAAGCACTATTAAGTATTGGGGTTATTCGATCCTGTTACCTATCCAAAGTAAACAAAATCTAGTCTTTTTCTACCCTCGACTCTAGTCACCCAATATTGTGGTTAAAATAACCATACCTACTCGACAACGTCAGCTATGTACCTCATTATTCTGGGTCGTCAAATGTCGTACTACTTTATGGTGTATCCCAGAAACTCACATCCATTGGTTTCGTTTTGAAGTGCCAATTACGTTGGTCTTTGTTCGACCGACCATCTCTAGGCTAAGTTGCCAAATCACACACCTACCCTCACCCTTTCCCACCAGGTGAGCACCAGAAATATACTTGCAATGTAATAAAAAACATATGACAGCGAAGCCTAATCAATTCTGAGAACAACAGATTTTCATACGTACATATTGACTTTTAAAAACGTGTGAAAATATTGTTTGAATTGGAGGCACTTGACTTTTTGACGTACACTATAGCACCGATACTTTTTTCTACGGTGTTCCACTTCCTCGAAGGAATTATCACGTAATTTACGAGCTCGTGGAATGAATTATGCTCCACCAGGATGGCCCCTGACCCTTCCCTTACACAATGATATATGTGTTATATCTGTTAACTGGCTGGGTGTTATCGATAGCCGTGTTTTTTTGTTGTTGTAAAGTAGCTAAGAGTGTGACGCAACGTATTTGACGAGGTCTGATATGTATGCTTGTGTGGGGACAACGATGACCACAACGCGAAGCCATCAATCTTAGTTATCAAGCAAATTTAGTTGGGTTGTCGTAGCTACTAGCGGTTTTTTAATGGTGCACGCCATTAGCAGAAAAATAATAGCAGAAAAAGTCCTAGACAAAAGATTCTGTAATACAGCTTGGGAAATAACAATACCATCAATTAATTGCTATTTTATTCCTAGACTTAAAGACTGAAATATAATGAGTATGGTATCACAAAAATACGAATAAAACGAGGATTTATAAATGTACAACGGTAGAAACGTGGAGGCATGCTTACTTTTAGCATTCTCTACCAATTTGGAAGGTTTGATGCGAAAATGTTCAGACCCTTCGGCTGTGGAGTGAAATTTGTACAACTTTGTGAGCAGCTCGAAATTCGAATTCCTAATGCTTTTAGGACATTTCTGGAATAGAACAGGAATAGGACATTTCTGTGGAAAAGTTTCCTCGCATAATTTGTCCCCATGGAGCATGCCACATTGAAATGATACCCGTGGTAACATAAGATGGCTGAAGTTAAAAAGCTCGGTCAGGCGATCTCAGCATCTCAATGACTACCAAACGTTCATATGCTTCCAAAGAAAAAAACTTTCTTAAAAAATTGTCAGTATACCCATAAAAAACATTGAATTTTCAGTTACGTCCTATGAACGCAATACCTTAAAAGACGTCCATGTGCCAGTAGTTTGACTATTGTAACAAACCACAACATACACACCGGTGTAGAGGAAGCCCAACACTATGCCAACACGGTCCATTGCCAGGTCTTCCTAATCAATAAATGTCATACATCAGCATAGATTACTAGTAATTAGAGAATAAATTAAGTCCACAGGGTAAGGATATTTTTATTCTGCAGGTGTTCCAAAAGGTATGGATTGATAGGATAGGTCAGTTGTGAAGAATATGCTATGGCATATCCAAATATCTGAACTGAGAAATTAACCAGTCTATCCTGCGAGAGAAGATACAATTTAAAGCCCCGTTTATGAATTTGTTTCCACTATCTCTTCTTATCTTCTGTTTCTGCTATAGTTCTTCTTTTAAAATGGCTCTAGAGGGCTTTAAAATGGTACTTTCTCTCTATGAATTGGCTCTAACATGTCTTATATGAGGAATGAATATGTCCCCTTTAAAAGGTATTACAAAAAAAACAAACAATTTCCTTAATTTATAAAGTCATTTATTTAATTATCAGGGAAAAATATGACTAATTTGGAACAACGACGTTTGAAAGACGACACCCACGCCCCTTGCTGAGCATACGTCGCTAAACGCGGTAACAAACGAAATGCACGGACAAGTCCCAAACCACAACACGGCCAGCCTCTACGGCAATCATTTTCGCAGAGTAAATTTACACCGGCTACTCGAAACGCTACGATTACACGAGTGTAACCTAAGGAGGCTCGACTGTCTTCCTGTCGGCCTAATGCTCGAAAAGGGATGCACATGTGGGCACTTTTCCAATTTGTTTTCAGTCTTTTCCATTCAAATACCTCGACGGACATAGGTTGAAAATTTTAGTTTTTGACATGCAGTTTGAGTATAGTGAGCACTATTTCTCAACTTCCCTTTATTTATTTTGGGATTAGGACCAATGACAATCGAGCCTTCTTAATGAACGTTTACAGAAACTAGAATCTAGCGAAATATCATCAGTAATATAATAATCTACAAGACAATTATACTATTATATGGAAAAAAGAGTATTTTTGTACAGTATTTGTTTAATTTAATAGATTTCTTAGTAAAGATTGATCTACTACTGTGATTTAGACTTAGAGACAAATGCTTTCGATAGGGTTTTTTTTTACGTCTTACTATCCGCGGTGTTTGCCGCTAAAATTGAGCTCGATATTTACAATAGACAAGTGAGAATCGCAGGCAATTTGACCCTTGATTTGAGAGTCACAAATGGTCCCGTTTTGGGAAAACTGGGTGGCGTCGCCTTCACTTTGGCAGATCGGTCAGAGCATCTACCACTCGTCAAGAGAGAAATAATACGATTAAAAAAAAAAACAAAAAAAAAAAACAATAAAAAACAACAGATAAAATGCCAGTCTTGCAGGCAGGTTCAAACCTTGTGATGTCTTTGAAATACCTCAGTCGATTTTTACCCCGAATAGGTCTGCGAATAAAATGCAATCGTGTTACAACCACTGGCACCTAGCCACGCACGTCACTTCGACTTGTGTTACGCAAAGCGTCGCTTCCTCTTTGCAGTAGCCGGCCAACTTTCGATTGCAGCCAAACTGTTCTGCTCGGCAATAATCTCGATTCTTCTTACCCACACAGTTATGAAGAGCGTCTCACTTGTTCTAATGACTTTGTGATTAGATACGGTTTAGCAACTTGCCAATTCGGTGTTAGCTCGGTCACTAGAAAACCATATGTTTCATTTCCCACAAAGGAAGAGACATCATCTGTCACCTGTATGTGTGGAAATACCGCGACAGGGTAATCTATCGACCGTTTCACCAACACAACTATAATCTTCGTACAGGGAACGGCATAAAAACAATTACAAAAAGTCAATTTCTGGACATAAAAAATCAGTTAAAAAGATGGTCGACGTGAGCGTCCGCACCTTCGACGGAGTCGAAACGACCGCCGAACGACCACGGCGGCTCCGACGGCGCGATATGGCAACGTTAGACCGACCCACCGTCCGCTGCGCCGTTCAGAACATCTGCTCTAGCGAGGAGAAGCGGTGGATCGCCCGGCCCGACCACTATCTCGGTCCCGGCTCCCTGGAACGATGAAACGGAGGATGAAACGGATGAACAAGGATGGAACGGGAAGCGAAGCAAACTATCGTTGGGTTATTATTGGGCCAATTGGAAATTTTGTGACTTAGAAGACAAAGTACTCAACATTAAGGAAAACAGGAACAGCTAAGGTAAAGAAACTTTTGTGCCAACATTTCCTTATTGGTATTTCAAGTTATTAACTGAATTTAAAGTTTATTGGAGGCCATATAGGTGCAAAAGCCACTTAAGGTTGGTCAGGAGATGGAAAGCAGTAATTGTTTGGGGATGGGGTAGAGAGGCACCTATTCAACAAAGAAACCGTCCCAGAATTTACCTGGATCAGTATAGGGAACCAAAAAAAAACAAACACAACTAGGATAGCGGGTCACCAGGATCAAATACAGTTCGTTCCAAATGCAAATTAGACTCATCATCACCGGGCCACCAAGCTTTGAGGCCTGTAATCTGGAGACAGTTAGTAAGTACCTTCGGGGAGATTTCTAGGCACACTTACTTATAAAATCGTTCAACGTCATAAAACGTCGTAGGATTGAGACAGGACAGGCGTTGGTTGGAGGCATTTGAAGTGCCAAAGGATGTTTGGGTAGAAGGATGTAGATGTTGCCAGTGGAAAAACTGTTGCCAAACATCTGTGCTAGCGAGGACGGGGTATGTCGAAAAGTGATCTCGTGCATTCCAGTTCATTGCGGCAGGATATTGGGAAGGTCCACTTCTAGTTGATAAAAATTTAACAATTACTAATGGGTGTGTTTAGGACAAGGGGAGAACAGTTTCAGAGCTGATGTACAATGTCAATTTTTGTGCAAAACCAGGGAATTGAACCCCAGTTACCAACTATTGAGGCTGGTGCATTGTACTGTTCTAGCAGCCATCCAGATCCAGTATTACAATGTGCAGATAAATAGATAAAGTGCCGCTAAGATAAAATGGAAGTATCTGACTGGCTGTGTCCGTGGAGATGAATTTATAACTGACAGTTATATTATTATTTGGACATTGTGATTTAGTCTATCAGTGAGAGAAAATATTAAATCAAGGCCCTCTTGATTGAAGGTTAGGTTAGGATCCATTTTTGCCATGAGAGCAAGTGAAAACATATACAGAGGGATTCGAAATGGTCAAATGGTCACGGACTAGACAATGTGAACAAGAAGCACTGAATATCAAGATTTTGAAGAAAAAAAAAACAGTGGGTATCAAATAGAAATGTCTAAAAATTAAACACTCACCCAGGGCCCGGGTAGTAGTACGGTGGCGGGCGTTCATATTCAGTGGACAGTCCCGGAGGGCTGTGGTACCGCGGGGAACCGCCGCTAGGGGGCAACGCAGCCGGGTAGTCCCAGTGTCTGTCGGGAGACGGAACAACCACAAAGTCAAAAAAACAGTCGCGACGATTCACAAAGCTGGCATACGAAACCAGGGAAGCTGAATTTTTAGTGGAAAATGACATCTAATTCTTTGGCTGCCATATTAATGATTAAGAAATTACCTCAAGAGGTTTTAAAATTCTTGCTTAGTGGATACGAGTTGAAATTGTATCTGGTTAAAACGTTCATGGTAGGTCTTTCAGTCGCGTACCAAGAAATTTACAGCTTCCAGGCTGCAAGTTATACAATCACTTTTTAACAGTCAATGTAAAATGAATCTTTTGATATTTTAACAAGGCAATTTAAACAAATTCTGTTGTAATATAATTTAGAGTTACACATAACTATGGCGCTGTATTTTATTTGTACATCGGATACAAAACAGTGAAAGTGCATTCAGAAACGTGAAAAGCATATGACGTGCAGTGCAGTGTATGACAGGATCTTGCCGAAAGTTCCTTGAGACTGTCACGCTTTTGAATGTACACTATGAAGGTTTCGATGATGACAAATACCTTATCTAGGTTCCTGTTATTATTTACAACCCTATCATAAGCACACTTATCGTAAAATAGTAAGCAAACAAATGGGGTGTGTTGCCTAAGCCTTGAGATAAGCAAAAGCACAGCACATTAAAGCTTGGGTGTGAGAGCGCTATCAGAAATGCCTGTCCAGGAATTGTGGGCATACTTCTCTCCTCCCATTAATATAGTAACTAGAATTGATCACTTAGAACAGCCAGTTATTTGTTAAGAAAGCAGAGAGCTGTGCTAGTTATTTATACTATATACATAATACCCAAAAATACTCGTCTGTCGTTTCTTAAGAAAAAATAATCTGAGAACACATCAACCCCGAGTGTTTTTGAGATTTTTTCATGTTTTTTGGTGTAGCACAGTTGGGGATAAAACATCACTGGTTTGCAAGTCAAAACTATCTACCTAAATATGAAAATCTCTAAGAAAGATCCTGGATATATACAGTTTCTTCAGGATTGGAACCGCCAAAAAAGGATGGCTGGTTAAACTTTGAAATCCTTTTGGCTCTTGTGGGTGAACATTGCTAAAAGGATGTGTGTTGTGGTTCTTATCCTGAAAATACTAAACCGATATTTTGGTAAAAATAGCTGCCAGTTTGAATTTGTATTTCTATGATTACTATTCAATAGCAGGCTATCCTTAGCAACTCTTTTTCCGGGTCAAAAAATCCGACAAGGTACCCAAGAACAGAATTGAAACCGGCATGCCCATGCCACGTACTTTGGCGCCATGTCCGTGTACCGCGCGCCCGACGGCTGGGTCTGTTGCGGCGGCCCGCGGTATTCACCTCCGGCGCCGGCGGTGGCGTAGTTGAGAGCGCCAGGGCTGTTGTCGTAGGTCTCGTGGTAGCTGCGGTGATGGTTCTTCTTGTCGTGGACGCTGCGGCACAAGCGGCATTGCACGAAAACGCCAATAACGCCAGCTTACGCCGTTATACCCGCTACCTTTATACTAAGTGCTCGTGCCAAACCCAGATGTGCGGATAGCTCCGCAGTTAATAATGGGTTTTGAAACCCGAAAACGTGCCGGTTCCCAAAGAGTTGGTCAAGGATGCAAAAATTCTGAAGTGGTGAAACTAATCATATCAAATAGAACCATCTTTGATAAAGAAGACATTTTTAGATAAATTCCAATCACCAAGGGAGATAATATACTCCACACACTACCTAAATCCAACCAATTTTAAACTTAACCATTCTAATAAAAGTCTCGTTTAAAAAAAAATCCATTTCTCAATTTTGTACAACATCTGCTTTCTACAATTTAAATAGGACACTACGAGTTTTTCTACCTTTCTGCTTCGGAGAGATAGATTCGAGACAAAAACAATTATAAATGTATGCTTGTTTCGAGTGCCTCGCACCGTTAGCCCCACTATACGTTAAATGCGTATGGATGACGACATCACGACACATTCTCCGGCTATAGCGTCTGAGCCAAGCCAGTTCTGGTGGTAGATTTTGTCATCAGTCCTCATAAAAAGTGCAGTAGGACGGAATGTAAGTGGCGCTCGAAACAGGGATTGAAGCAATTGTTTTCAGATCAAATTTAACTTAACAAGCCAAAAAGTCCAAAACCTGGTTTGAGTCCTTTTATATACACCTAGGCAATGTGTGATGTGAACTACCAAACCTACAAAGCATAGTGACCTTCTAGAAAGCAGTCCGCCATGCGGTGACCTACGATCTACGCAAGCGTAATACGCGTAGGCGGTTGAAATCATTACACCGTATTGTACGTCTTTCAGCACAATTTATAATATCCAGTACACAGCATTGGTCAATTGAGATTTCTATAAAAAACTTGTTTTATGCAACTGACTCATGAGTCGGTGCTTACAGCAGAATAAATGTAATAACGTAGAAAAACACTAATTAAAAACTATAGGTTATATGAGATCAAGAGAAGACACATTTTAACGATGCTATAAAGAAGTCACGAAAGATTGAATTTGGTTTAATAATTGGCTAAAGATTCATTATCTAACCATTAAAAGTGCAAAGCCAATAGTTTGACCAAACTTAAGCTTTTGTTACAGCTTTTATGACGCCACGAGCATCTTCAGCCACTTGTTCGATTCCCTGCTTATGACTGTGCACATCCCTCTTGCCCCTATTGAAATTTGGCAATAAATTAGCATTGACATCAAAAACATTTCGAGAACATTTTGAGGTTAGTTCAGCTATCAAAGAGTTTTTGTGCATTTGCAGGTAGAATCTCAAGCAGTGTTCTAGACACCTTTGTCATGCTCTTCTCATCTTTCAAACCCAAATCGATCACATAGCCGCAAGGCTCACTACACCAATAAAATACTCAGCAACGTTATTATGATTTTTTTGACTCATGTCTACTTTATCTAACCTTATCACTGGCTTTGAAAAAAACTAATTAAAACTGGGGTTTTGAAAGCATTGTAAATCAAGTAATTTTCCTGGCGTTTTGCAACCTATGCCTGTTACTTTATCAAGGGATAAAGCGCTTTCACCCTCGATAAAATAACAGGCATGAGTTGCTTAACACTGGGAAAATTTCTTGTTTTTCTTGGCGTTCAAAAACCAGTTTAATTATTATTATTTTTTTTTTTAACTCAGCAACGTTCGTTTCCTTTCACGAAGATAAAAATTAAAAAACATAGAGAAAGCGATAAAAAAGAGTGTTGTCGTTTGACGATGGCACAATAGTGGTAAGATACGTTTTTTTTACGAGAGATAGCCGAAATGTTCCTAGGCTGGCAGCGTTTCTTCACGTGTTACTCCTAGTGAGGCGATTGCGACGTCGACGGGAAAGACAAGAAATAGCTATTAACGCATGCGGTTAGCGAGTGGCGACTAGGTTAAGAGAACCAACTGGATGACAAGCTTGCGGAAAACGCTGGCAAAATCGCAATCGACGAATCGGTGGTGTGCTGTCTCCGACTTTTAGTCTGTTATGTACGTCAGAACGTAGGTTTAAGACCCTTCAAAGGTTCACAAGCAAAACTTTGCCACATTAGTGGAACTAGTGAATAGATCATTTTCAGATTAATTTGGTCAAAGCAGAATTTTGAAAGAGATTTGGCAGCATATTCCAGATCCACTAATATGGCAACAAGCGTTATTTACAATCGCAGACACCTGACGGGCAGGAGAGGAAAATATACCGTGAATTGGTATGGAAGCAGCACCAGGTTATTAGCGGCAGTGGCGCGAGAGTTAAATATCCGAGCGTGTTTTCGACAAGCTGTCTTCAGGCTCGTTCTGAACGATTCGTGCGAGATGACGTGAGTGTATGTGCAAGCGGTTTAATTGCTAACGAAGAGCGACACTTACTTGGCCAATGGAATGTTATCCCCATTCGCGTAAGCATCGTACAAATACTCCCTGCAAAACAACGACACCAGTCAGTTCCCGATAGCAGGCGCTGGACAAGAGACAAGCAAGTAGGTGCATGGGTCGCAGTTCGGTCGATGGGGAAGCCATTGTTTGCTGATGACCAGATGGCTTGCATAATTGAGAGTTAATAGGTCGTGTTTTTATTATTTTTAATAGCAAATACTTGCAATGGGTAAAGTATTTTACTATTAGGAACACTGATTTTTGGGGACCAATTTCTAAGGGGTTATTAAGGTTTCTAAAAATAAAAGGCTAACAGGTCGTGGGTTCAAAATAAGCCGTTAACCAACGCGATTGACAAAACTGGAAAAGGCAAGTGCCAACAAAATATGCTTGACATTTGATAATTAGATCTTTGACTTTATTGTGGAGGGATATCACAGATGATAGTTCAGTAGATGACAAATCGTTGCAATATCATATTTGCCGGAGTAACTCAGATAATTGCTGATGATTACATATTATCTTTAGGGGATCTCGTCTACGATCGAACTGCGAACCAGAAGCACAGGAAAAGAAGGAACAAACAGGTGACAAAACATAGGTGTAACAAAGATTGGTATTTGACATAACTGTAAGCAACACTGACAGCGTAGGAAAATAGGATTGCCGATGATTATCTTGTTAATCGGGTTAAAAGAGAAAAAATGCAGACTGATAAATAAACCAAGTTTTGTGTAAAAATTGTTTATAAAATATGTAAACCAACGTTTGAGCGATTAAAAGAGAAAACATAAAAATAAATGATACATTGCAATTTATTTGCACATTTATGGCAACTGGGACAATTCTTTTCAATTCCTTACTAAATTACCTTACTAAATTCCTACACAGGACATTTTTGGATCTTTTCTTCTGCAGAACCATTAACTTTATAGGTATAGTCAGAGGGCCAGCGTTAATGTTAAAATTTCTGCTGAGCAAACGCGCTGACCTGCTGACCTAACGCTGAATAGAGCATAGGATCCAGCCAGCTGATCTCAAATAACCTGGATAGAGCTTAGGATCCAGCCAGCTGATCAAAATGGAAGTCAGGCAATCCATAGTTAGCAACAGGTAGAAGTTCCTTCTGATTTCAATGCAAACTTCAATGCAAAGAGTTTTTTTTAACATGCTTTCAACAAATGTTTACCTCTAACTTGGTGAAAACTACAAAAACTACAAAACTACCAATAAAAACACTTAAAATAGCATGGACATTTGGAGAGAATTCTTATTCAGGCAATCTCAACGTGGAGGCCTTTGCTTCAAAGTCTCACTATGGCAGCTGCTACCCAGGTTAATTGAGATCATTGGTGGTTCCCTGTCAAGGTATAAAATTAAAAGATGGATAATCTGATTGAATGGACGACCATGTCTTTTGGTACTGGATCGAGGTAGGGAGAGGTACTTACGCCTCGGTCTGCTCCCCTTGGTACGGGTCAGACTTCTGATAGAGCGACGCTAGCTTGACGCTGAGGAAGAGCATTGGGATGCACAGCAGCAGGCACCAGCCGAAGCTGGACCAGAACCCGTTCTGTGGGAACAACACGGAAAGCCAGTCAGATGCCGATCTTACTGTGCACAGATATTTGTAGGAAAGTCTTGCGAGCAGAAATGACTGCGGTTTTGAATTTAAAAAATGGCAGCCATATTCGATAACCAAAATCTTTAACATACCAGAAAACCATAAGTAACAAATTTTAGCCGAGTTTAATTCAAGTTTAGCTCGATGTAGGTGAAATCGGCGATCAAACCATCAAAACAAATACCAGCTTTCGAAATGTTAGTCGCTGGAGACTTACGAATGGACGTAGCACGTTGTCGCAGGTCGCCACCAACGTGCTGTTGTAGATGTTGCTGATCGGGCCACAACGCCCGACGTTGCGTTTCGTCTCCGAGACGACACGAGTCAGGTAGTTCTTCACGTGCTGCGCGAACCGCGTGGTGAAGTCTCGTGCAATCTGCGATTTAGTACAAAGGCTTACAATGATGAAAAAAGGTAATGAAGACTGGGGTTTTGAATGCTAAAAATATCTAATTTTTCTGCCTTTCACCTCATTAAGGGTGCAAGCAGTTGATTAAGTAACAGGCATAAGTTGCAAATCTTTGGAAAAATGATTGTTTTTACAAAGCATTAAAAAACCACGTAGTACATTTTTTTTGTCAAAACTAGTGCTAAGGTTAGATAAAGTAGACTTGATTCTAGCAACTCTACGCTTACAAAGACGATAGCTTCCCAGAGTTTGGTAGATTTTCCTCGTGGATGACGAAGTGATTCTTGAATATATGAGTTTCCTATAATTTGCGCTTTCCCTCGTTATTTTCCTTTCCCAACCAATGGTACAGCCTTTTGGCACCCCATTTGAATTATTTCTTCATTACCTATTCATCTTTTTTAATAGGCTAGTTCTTTCTGGGAAAGTTGTGTTTGCTGGGACTCTAACTAAACCAATAAACGCAATGGCAGGACGATTAACATTAGCGCTGCGACTGACTAAACCAATAAATCCAATGGTAGGATGTTTAACATTATACCTGGGATGCTGACTAACCCTAAAAGCTCAATGGCAGAATGCTTTTGTTACCCGATGACCTAAAGAAACAATCCAGGCAGCAAGAATAATTAATTTTCAAAACAATGTTAAAAAAATGGCGATTGGAGAGACATTTTATTATTAACAACACTATAACCGTCTCAAAAATTGATGCCCAAAAATATGCCCCCCGCGCATTGCAAGCGTTTGCAATTTAAATCAGAGTTCATCCTATCGGAGAGATATTTTTATTCAATTGAAGATTACCAAGCAAATTTTACATAGTACTGGTGGCAGAACATTTATGTAATGTAAATGTATGCAATATATGTATAACTGGTATGTAATTCTAGTATTTGAGGTGAATGTACAGCTGACTTATACCAACACCAGATCTCTCGAAAATTATACATATAATTATTATAATTATTAATTACCATTAGCGCTGGGACTCTGAATAAATTTAACATTAGCGCTGGGCTCGAGCCTCCCCTACTCACCTCCTGTATGCCGGTGGTCATGCTCTCGTCCAGGTATCTCTGTGCCCCCTCCAAGTCGGTCAACAGCGACGCGACTGCTGCCGGCAGCGACTGGTTCCCGAACGACAGGTGCTCTTCGAGGACTCGGGCGCGATCGTTGAGACGCCTCGTCTGCTGTTGCATCCGCGTCACCGTCGTCTTCTGCAGCGTCTCCAGGCTGCGCGCCTGCTGGGTGAAGTACTTCTGCAAATGCGTGAGAAACACAACAGTTTATGAGAAATTAGATGGCTCTTTAAAATATTCCGTGTAGGTATTCATCAGAGTAGGTTGATTAACTATCTCTCCTGTAGAGATCCTTTATCCCAACATGCAAGGTGGAATCTGTGTGCCTGGATATAGCTCAGATGGTAGAGCAGATGGGAGGTTCTGGGTTCGTATCCCGATTCAGTTGCACATTTTTTTTAGCCTAGCTGCGTTTCTTATCTTAGGGGAGGTACTTATCAGCTGCTTATTTAGTTTTTAAGGTATTTTTATAGATTGAATTTGTGCTATTGAAATTGTTTATTACCACTGAGCGCAAATAACTGTTGTGCCCGTATTATCAAATATTCAATATTCAATATTTCATCAAATATTTTCAAAAAATGGCCGAGAGGTTTTGGGGTGCAGAAATATGTATGGCACTACAAGGAAGTACGATAGCTGGAATTTTTTGGGTTACTGTGCAAAAAAGCTGGATAATTAGTGTGAAGGAAAAGAGGGAGATGAGTACAATTTAACAGACTCAGAAAAAATTACAATGAAGACAGCAGATATGTTTTACTCCATGTAACAGAATGGATAGTGAGACAGCTTTGACATAAATTGCATTTAATTTTCAAATAAGTACCTAAAAGAAATGGCTTGATTTTAAATCGTGGGTTGATATTATAGACACTCTGTTTGCAAACGATAATTAAGTCCAGTTGGTTTTAAGGTCTACTCACGGGTACTGCGAGCGGGACTGGCCGGTTGGGGTTCATCCGTAGATCGAGTGCAGTCTTGTTAAGTGCACGTGCCAGCTCCATCAGGTCGATGGACGTTACGCCTAGGCTCAGCTGAAACAAGGACAAGCACAGTAAGCAGGTTAGTCGAAGGGAGCAATTATTGTTCTCAAATGTAAATCGCGTTACAATAAATACGACTATCTTTTTTAATGTTGCATTCCTTTTCACAAGCAGAAAAATGTTCCAAGAGTTTAAAAATCAAAGATGGTAACGTGGTTATTACTTTGAGCACATTCAATAGGATACAAAAAAAATTTCCTTACAAGTTCAAAAATATTTTATAATCTGCTGTCATAGAAATCGGTAAGAACGCATAGCCTTAACAGTAGCCTTTTAAGCCTGTCAAACTATCAGAATATCAGTAAAAAAATAATTTTACGTTCAAACCAAGTTTCAACCAAGTTTAGCTCGATGTTGGTGAAATTGACCATCAGACCCGTAAGGCCGCCGAGCCCCACCTGTTCGGTAAACGCTGGGAAATCAACGTTGGCCAGGGAAGAGGTGGCCAGACGGTCGAGATCGCGTCGCGTGCGTGAGTCGAGCAGCACGACTCGCTGCTCGAAGCGGATCTTGTCGCGTAGCTGCCGCAGCCTGGCGTCGATGTGCTGGGTCTCGTCGTAGTCTAGTATGCGGCTCACGTTCACCACGTTCTCAAGAGCGAGCACCGTGTACAGGCTGCGGTTTGCGTGGCACGAACTGTAATAGTGGCGAAAGATTTATTAACGTGGGCTTGCAGGCTTGCGACGATTGCCAACGTTGAGAAATCTGATTTGATGTCATGTCATGAAATCTGACATGTCCAAGTAGCTCCATTCGAAAGAGCAACACCCGAAAGGGGTGAAGATTGGAATTCGAGTCCCTGTTCATTTAGGTACCAATTTTTGAAAGGTTATTAGTGTTTCTCACAATACCATTGGCAATTACTACCAATTATTTAATCAATAATGCATTCATCAATCAGTTTATGTTAATGTCCATGTATATTATAAGTGCACACCTTGTAAAATAAGGTTGATTAACCGTGAACCGGTTTCAACTTGTAAAATCTTATCTTTTAAACCTGGGAACATTACATTTTCCTTAAAAAGAACACTAAAAAGTAATAACCCCTCAAAAATTGATGCCCAACCAGGGACACAAACCCTGATCTCCACCTGCAATAGGTGGAGATTGAGGTTCAAGTCGCCGGTTGGGGAAAAATTTTTTAACAAGAGATCTATTAAGAAAATATTCAACCTGTTACAATTAATTGCAATTTACTACACAATTCGGTTTGCAATCAAGAACAACTTACTTGATGAGCTGGCTGACTGTGATGTTGGGAGCCTTGCCGGGTGGAAACGGCCCGACCGTGTCCAGGTTTATGGCACGGTCAACGAGTGACATCAGTTGGCTAGAGTCGGGCCCACGCAACGGTTGGCAGAAAGCGCGATCTGCCGCTACGCCTGTCAGCATCAGCACCAGCGTCAGCGCGATCAGCAGCACCCCAAACACAAACACCAGCCAAACGGCGCTGAAAGTGGGAAGGCTTAAGTTAAGAAGTGTGTTATGACGACGGTTGCCGCATTGTCTACAGAGATTATTGTAGAGAATTGGGGTTTGAAAAGTTTGCCAGTTTCTACCTTTGCCTTGAAAAGAAAAACTATTCAATAACAGGATTTGAGTCTCGAGCCTAAAAACCAGAATGATTCTCGTCTTCTTTACAAGGATTAAGCAGCTTCTTTTACTTTTCTTGATGCAGCAGGCTCAAGGTGCAAAACGTTGGGGAAATTAGTATTTTTACTTCACATTAAAAAACCCAGATTTTAAATACAAATATTTTTTTTAACTAGTGCTAAGGCTAGATAAAATATAAATGAGACTAAAAACCGTTATTATGTTTGTCTTCCATTAATTACACAAAAAATTAGAGTTTGAAGTTATTTAGCTAAAACAAACATTCTATGCTTTTCCCCCCAGAAACAGTGGAATTGCATAAGATTACCCTTATCAAAACTTGGCATTAAATATTAACATAGGGAGTCCTGCCCTAATACAGCTGGCAATAGCATCGGTGGATTGCGTCCAACTCAGACTCACATCATGAGAAACTTGGCGCCGGTGGCCTTGGTGCAGCAGTCATCGTTGTACGGGCCGTCAGGGCGTCGCCCGCAGAAGCCAAAGAACAGCCCGAAGATGAGGCAGACGAGGACCAACAACATCAGCACGTTCATTGTCATGTAGACATAGTACCTGCGGGGGCAAATGCCGGTTAGATTGTGACAGTTAGATTGTGTGTTAGATGGAATGTGATAGTTGAAGAAACAGCAGAGCAATTTTAAATCTGATTTAAATTGCAAACGCTTGCAATGCGCGAAGTCTTTTCTTATTAGGAACAATACAGAATCCACATAAGATTTAAAAAGAAAAAAGTGTGGCGCAAGATAATAGAAAGAAGTGTTAATAGCTGCATCAAATATATTAGCCCCTTGTTTTTGTTTTAAATCTTTCAGGTATTACAGCTAAGCAAACATCTGTAAAAATAGCAACGTCCAGCAAAGTAACGCACCTGATCGGTGAGTACTGCTTGACAAGGTCGTCGACGTCATCCAGGGTGTTGACCACCTTGTCTCCGACGAGTGCCTTGCGAACATTGTCCAGCATCGTGTTCATGTCCTTGTCGAGCTGCTTCAAAGCGTTGCCAGCCTCCACCAGCGCTTCTGCCAGCAAGTCGGTGCTCTCTTTCACAGCAGACTGCAAACAACAACCAAATGTCTCAAATTCTTGTACAATCGCCTCGCTGATCTCAAATACCTCGGGTAGTTTTCGAGATGTTATTAGTTTTCACCGCTTAACAGGTAAACATTGGTTAAAAACAAGCTTCAAAAACTACAAAATTGGCTCTAAATACATAGGGATACCTCGAATTTTACCAGTCTACTTGTTGCAAACGATGGATTGCCTGACTTCAATTTTGACCAGTTGGCTGAATTCTAAGCTCTATCCAGGTTATTTGAGATCAGCTGGCTGGATCCTATGCTCTATCCAGCTTATTTGAGATCAGCTGGCTGGATCCTATGCTCTATCCAGGTTATTTGAGATCAGCAGGCTGGATCCTATGCTCTATTCAAGTTATTTGAGATCAGCTGGCTGGATCCTACGCTCTATCCAGGTTATACCAGGCTATCGAGGTGACCAGAAGGGGGTCACTGCCTCATACTTTTTGGTGTAGTTACCTGCACGTCAGTCTGCACGCGTTCGTACTCAGAGCGCCCACGAGTAACGCCCTCCGATATGTCCTTGAAGCCGGACATCTCGTTGAGCTGGTATGAGATGTCGGGAAGCTGCAACGCAATGCAAACGTCAGTCAAGAGGAAATCGAGATGGTCAAACGACAGCGACAGAATCACTCTCTTGACTAGCAACTGATTTATAATTTTTTGTTTTCTGAGAAAAAGGATCCAACTAGATTTTCAATTTACTATTCAGTTATCAAAGTTAAAAAGCTTATATTTTTGTTATATCCTCCTTTCACAATATACCAAACGGTTTGTAGTATTGGAATCACTAGTTCTCACAAGATAACCGAAATTAAGCAATACTGGGCTGGATCAGGTATTGGATTGATGATTATCCATGACCAGTTCTAGTTAGTACAACAACTTCATTTGCCTTGTTGAGGACCCTCAAAAGCCCAAAATAATTTCACACCAAGTTATTGAGTCCAAACCACACCTCAATTTACGTTTCTTCCAATCATGGAAAACACTTTGATCCAGTTGAATCATTTGACAACCTAGCCAATGAAGAATGATTGTTAGTTTAATAATGATCGTGATTGAAGAGTTTAAAAAAATACCGTTACCTTTTATAACGTTTTCTGCCCAACATTTGTTCCCTACAATTATAATCCCAGATGAGCAATCAGAGTAATTTTAAACCGTTACTTTCAGCGATTCACAAAACAAGAATAAACCGCAAAGTATTCAGAACCAACATTTTTGGCAAACAACTGCCGTTCAAAAATCAAAAACAAAACAGAGGTAACAAAAATGCGGCAAAGTGTATAGATCAGTACGTTTCTTTACAGCAAACGGACAAATTTGACACAAATATTTATCAAATTTTAAAGGAATTTGACACAAATTTCACACGAAAACTGAGAGCAAGGTAACCTATGAACGAGTAAGCTCAGCGTAGGTAAACCACCAAGCGGACGCCAATAAGTTGGTCCCCAACACCTCACTACCCAAGCAAATCATGCAGCGGCAAAATCTGAACACCAGCGCTCACACCCAATCGATTCTCAAGAACAAACCACGAGTAAAGTGGCATCACAGAATGTACTAAGATAATTCATTGGGGTAAGGAACCACTGAACTTTTGTTATTTCAAAACCATTACTTTGCAATTTCACTAGTTGACAGATAATAGCATGAAAACAAATTATTTTCTTTCTTTAAAAAGATCTTGGTTTCAGCTGGGACTATCTAACCATAAACAGGACTTTAACATTAAATCGTTCAGGCAAGAGCGTTGGTGCCGAGATTATCGGCCGTATATTAAAAAAATGTTGTCGATGCCAATTACCTTTGGAAAATATCTGTCAAGCAACTAAAGCACGAAACAGGAAACACATGGATTAGTACACAGAAGACACAGCGTTTTTGTATCACATTTCACAGAACAATGTTAATCACAAATTGCAAGTAGGAACGGAAAATTAGTGGAATGCGTTTTGAAATTAGTGCACAAATTTAAACTTAAGGTAAAAATCACAAAACCCATATCTTGCTTTGAATGTTTACGTTTAAGCTAAGCAGTGTTGAATCGAGATTGGATTGGATGTTTAATTGTTAAGACATCCATGAACTGTGCAATAAAATGTGAAGACTTTTGTCTGATTACACGGATGACTGCAGCAAATTACCAAGCAGATGAATCACGAAAGAAAATATATAACAAGTTTAACAATTCCAGTCAAACTTATGCGTAGATGCGCAAAAACTGCAGAGACTAACCTAACGTACGCCCTCAACTAGGCTTTTCATAATTGTCGAAAAAATAATAATTTGCAATTCTTCTCGATTTTGATCAACAACCTTCTTGGTGTTATTTCTCAGGGTCAGCTGATATATTGAAAGAACACAAATAACACCAAACTCACAGGTACATAATTAAGTAGGGTTAAAAAAAGCAGGCTATTCCCCTCTAGGGATAGTTTAGTTTCACTTTGTTAGTACGCGCTAATGGAAATCGAAAGCAAATTCTTCGGCTTGCTCTGGTAGGAAGCTAAAGTTCACTGATTTTGTGTTAATCCCTGTCTTTTTATAGAATAGAAAGATAAAATGGCAGCCAGCAAACACCTTGTAAATTGTAATGTCTCTTTTGAAGGGTTAAGGTCCTTCAAATCTTTTGCTCCGAGATTAAACGAGAGCTCCCTCAAAGTCACCGGTGGTAACATTTTAAGAACATTTTCATAAAATTTTTTAAATATTTTCAGGACCAGAAACCCAACAAAAATGACCGACACACAGCTTTCTTGCGTATCAGCTCTTATGGGCAAATATTATTAGAAAGCTGTGCACTTGACATTTTGTTGGCAGTTCTTACCCTGAAAAATGTACTACCTAAAATATTACAAAACTAGGTGGTGGACCATCATTTTATCTAACCAACATTCTTTAAAACGACGAGAGTATTGACGAACATTGAATGGGAGTGGTAACCAGACGTTTTTTTCCATTGCAACCTCAGAATGAGAGTATATTTGTATTTTGCTGTTTTCTAAGATGCTAGAAATGAGTTATTTGTTTCTAAGCAACCCATAGAGTCTTAAAAAGTCATAGGTAAGCTACATTGTACTGTATATTGTATTATAAATAACTGACCATCATATAACATATTCTTGTTTCCATAGCCAATAAAACATCAGTATTATTTATGATTATAACCTCATATCTGGCAGCAGAGGCTACAGAATACACAAATAATATCTCCTTCCACGTTGAAATGCACTGAACCACGTTACGTTTGGCTTCTGGCAGCGTGTTAAGACTTACTGCGTTGAAGTCCGCATGAGTTCTCAGTTGGCTGACGTTGTATTCCCGCATTATAGTCTGGCAGGCGGGGGTGTTGTTACAAGTCTGCAGGTTCTCCAGTAGGTCCTCTCGAGCAACGGTCAACGCTGAAAGCAGCCAAGAGATGGCGTTATGTACCGTTGGGGAAGCAGACGAGGAGGTTTGTTTCCCATGAGGAAAATAAATTATGGACCGTTAGTTTACAGAGTTGAAGGTATTATTGATGACCTATCATTGACAGATGGAATTAAGAGCAGCCTGCAATATCTTGACAATTTTCTTGATCTTATTTGTAAGTAACCAATAATTGTCTTATTAACTGTATTCTTAACTGTAAGGACTAGTTATGATGCTTTTCTTATATATACTCTTATTTCTCTCTTTGTAACTTTCCACCCATCTACTTATCCCTCTCACAATTTATAACTAAAACAATGCCATTTTCAAGCAATACAAATAAATACTCTTTTGGTACTCGTCTCATTTTGTCTATAATTAAGAAGAGATCGTAAACGTATGCGAAATAGCTTCGTAATACCGTTGTTTGGAACAAGTTTAATTCATATGGTCTGCCAATGCCGCAGGCCCAGACCATATGAACGCAGCTCAAAATCCTTGCTGAATGCATCGCGTTCTCGACTCACCCTGGTTTAGCTCGCCGTAGCTCCCTTTAAGCTCCTGCGTTAGCGACTGGATCTCGGCGAGGTCCTCCTGTATAGCTTCGAGCCCACCAACGAGCGTGTTCAGGCTCTCGAGCTGCGTCGCGTTGGACATCTCGGCGAGCTGTTCACTCACAACCATGCCGCTCTCTGCACGCAAAGGAAAACGCAGCTGGTTAACAGATGATAAGCACAAACTGATCTCAAATAACCTAGATAGTGGTTGCCATAGAAAGACTTTAAAGCCAGGCTGCAATCTTCCGAGTCCCTGGTTTTGAGTTCACTTAAAGAGCCCGTGCTATTTTTAAGCGTTTTCACAGAAGTAAGTTGTATTTAAACGAATTTAGCCACAATTATTCGATCATCGATATTCGTCGTCCTCGATACTCAAGCACTGGCTTGGCATGGGTGCTATAGCCAGAGAATGTGCCGCGATGTCGTCATCGATTCGCAAGCACTGGCTTGGCATGGGTGCTATAGCCAGAGAATGTGCCACGATGCCGTCATCGAGACACAAGCACTGGCTTGGCATGGCGCTGTAGCCAGAAAATGTGCCGGGATGTCGTCATCAGTATTTAGGTGGAAGATGAGGGGTGCTCGTAACAAGAACCTTTACATGATATTTTCCAACATCATAAAACTCCCGTTTAAATGTGAATAAAATAAATATTCTATAAACTGCACAGAAAGCAAAGACTATAAAACTCTTCTTTTTTTTAACGACCCAATAAATGTGTACGCTCTAGTAGTGGCGCCAGTAATGGTATTTATTGTTTGAAGATTATGATATCATCTTGCATTTATGCTTTACAAATACTGACATCCTGCTAAAATATTTATTTGATTCAACATTGATCAACAAGGCCACTATAAAGTCAATATTGAATAACTAGAATATTTGCACCAAAATATATCCTACATTTTACTTTTTTAATTTTATTTATTTAGATATATCAGTTTATTCCATACATGTTATGTATGGAATGTATGGAATGGTTATGTTATGTAAGATAACTGTAAGAAAAAGATAAATGTCATGTTATCTTAAATAAGGAAATGGTAGTAACAGCTACCGTTGAAAGTAACCAAAGCCAGCTCATTTGCATTGATTGGAACTGAAATCTTGCCATGTCATAGTTTATGTGTAAATGTTAAATACACGGTAAAAAAAAATGCAGTGAGCTTTAGCTAAGAGCATTGATATCAATTTTACAGAAATTAAGCGTTTTATAAAAAATGTTTGAAACAAACTCGATAAATAGAGAAAATCAAAATTTGAAACGGTCTATAAACCATAGACACCACAAGCATTTCCTCACAATTTCATAGTTAGTCGCCAGAAATAGCAGAAAGCTGTAATCTTGTAATTTGTTCATCAGAAGCATTACAAATCAGAAAATTCAAACGTTTAGGTTTAAAGCCCCGGCCGATAAATATAGTGGGAGTTCTATAATAAACTTGATTCTAAAAGGAAATTGATCAAAACAGGTAAGTATGAGCATTGTACCGGTCTAGATACTTACTGCTAAGTGCATCATTGAGCACCAACTCCAGTTGATCGTAGTTTTTGATCAGCAGATTGCTCACTTCCTGTCACAAATCAAAACATTTATGGTTAGCCGACGACGTTAGGTGCTATCATCATCCAGAGCCGCTTCAATAGCAACGTCACACAAGGTCACTTCAAAAGTTCACACCATGGCCAACTCTTACTCAAATTTCTGCGACCTACCTCCGAGCATATTGCAAAAATTCAAATACCATATGCGATCACGTTAAACTATTAGACGTTATAGAATTAATACCATATTTAAAATGCCTTGAGCTGCTTCATGAGGCAGTAATTAAAATTCTTTTGAGTGGCTTGGAACCAAAAAGGATTGAGAACTACTTACCTATTACACAAGACCACAATTAATTACTTGCTATATTCCAAAAGTGAACCAACCGAAAGAATGTACTGAGTCGTTTTCCTTTATGGGTAAAAACTAAAATGTTTCTATATGGTTCTGACCTGAAGACTAGTTTTATTAAGGTGAGAGTAGCAGTAGTTCTGGAATTGCATCTAGTATGTGAGGTATGAGAATCAGATGTAGACCATTTAGGCAAAGTTTTACCATTCTTGCAACTAAGAGTTTGGAGATGCTACGATTGCCTGACTGAGCTTCTCAATTCTGCTATCTTATGTTACCACGGGTATATCATGACCTAGCAAAGGAGGTTCAATGGTAGATTCAATGTTTGGTAGCCATAGAGACGCTGAGATCGCCCGACAGAGCTTCTCAATTCTGCTATCTTATGTTACCACAGGTATATCATGGCCTAGCATAGGAGGTTCAATGGTAGATTCAATGTTTGGTAGCCATAGAGACGCTGAGATCGCCCAATAGAGCTTCTCAATACTGCTATCTTATGTTACCACCGGTATAAGAAGCAAGGTAGCGTGGTGCCGACAATAAACGTACCAGCTTGGTGTTGTCGAGGAAGAGCCGCGTGTCGTTGACGCTGGCTTTGGCTTCCTTGGGCAGCGAGATCACACCCTCCTGGATGAACGCGTTCGTCACAAACGAACACACGACGCCAAACCTGCAGCATCGCGACAGACAGCGTAAGTTTCGAACGTTGAAGCAGATTAAATTAAACAATCAGAGAAGTTTACTGCGACACCATATCAAATAATGGCCCTCAAAAGGCAATACCGTTCTACCCTAGCCCTAATGTTTAACTGCCTTCGTGAAAAGTGGCGTTAACAAATATTTACGTTAGTTATTTATGTTTTATGAGCACTAATAACCTCTCAAAAATTTATTTATTTCTTTAATACTCACATCATGGCCACTGTGAGTACGGACAAGAGAATGCCAAGGAAGACTCTACGACATCGATCGTGCCGCTTGTCAAACGGCTGTGCTCGTGCCCCGCATCGCCCGGAGCAGCGGCAGCAGCAGAAGACAAGACCGACAAGGGGAAGAAGGACGGCAACTCCGACCGCGGCTCCAACCACAGCGGCCAGCACGCCGTGGTGAGCCAGCAAGTTACGCCACGACGTGCGCAGGTAAGACATCTGGAGGCGGCCGTCGGAAATCCAGAGGAAACCTGCGGAAATTAGGGAGACACGTGGTTAGATGCGTTTCGAGATACTACAGCGTAAAAACTATTTATAAACCAGGTATTTTGAATGCTGAGAAAAAAATTCTATATATTTTGCAATCCTGCCTGTTGCTTCATCAAGGTTTTAGTTTAGCTAGTAAGAAATGCCAATTTTTTGGAGTCATTTTATATCAATCATTTTAAATGAGTTAGTTCTTTGAATTATTGTCCTTTTTCTTTTAGTTAGATGCATTTAGGGTACCTAGACACAGTTATTATTTTAGTTTTTTTGGTTTATTTGCAAGTCACAGCAGTTTTCAACCTTGATGAAGTAACAGACATAAGGTGCAAAAAGTCGGAAAATAAGTTTTTTTTACATAGGAACTGGGAATAGGAGATGGACTATAGGAGATGTAATAGGAGATAGGAATAGAAGATCAGACAAGAGATGCATCCAGGGTTCATATGATTCATGGTTCGTGGTGGAATTTCTGGAAACTGTGTCAAACTAACATAATCTGTGACCGCAGCCCAAATGAGCCAATTACTGTCATACTTTGAGATACCTAAACAGTTCCTTGATAAGGAAAGGGATGTGGTCAGTTGTGAGAGGACCATTCCCATTATTTGTTTGCAATTAAATTACTTATTTTAAGTGATAACTGTAAAGACAGCCACTAACTAGACTTTCATACAGTCAAGAAGGGATAAAGGTAGTATCTCTAAGACTTTGATAGGGCTGTCATAGCGACGACAGCTAATTATATCAATAATTTATTGCACAAATATTACACTATGTCACAGTTGGCATGATCAATTGGTTTGAAAATCGTTTTAGTGATGTTACAGAAATAAACAAATGATACAACAATGCAATCACGTTGAGTGCATAGTTTTGATTTAAAATGTATTTCACTTTTCTTGAGGATTGGAGATGTCAGAAAACTAACAAAGTAGACAGAACTATACCGAACAGAGTACCGGACGACGCAGACGACGTAACATTGGCCTGCTGACCCGGACCACTGTGCATTTATCAAAGGGACCACTGACAGATGACAGAAAACTTTTTAATGTGCTGCCTAGGGACATACGTGTAAAAGCTTCTCAGAACTATCATGACTTTAGAAACAATGTTAAATATGACAAATGTTTTTAACTCAACACAGGAATTTTTAAACTGCAAATGATGTATTGGGCCAATGGGCTACTTTTTGTTTGTACATATATCTTTGACTGTCACATGTCACACCTGACCAAAATAACAATAAACTTATTAAATTAAATTAAATAGTTTTCCTATTTGACTTCAAAACTAGAATCAGCCATTTTCACAGCTCAACTGATATCCCTTTCACGTGTTAAAGAAAAAGAAACGAAACCAAGACAACAAGTTGTTTTATAGCCTGTACTTCATCCAACGTCTAGCTAGCGTCTTTCGAAACGAGTCTAACAATGCCGGAGATGAGCTAGATCGCGCGTGGTCTCGGGGTAAACCGATCTCGAAGCGATGTCGTCGATCCGCACGGAGAAATGCATCACAGAAATGCAGTCGGCACACAATGCACCAAGTAGTCCACGCTGCGACATGGTGCGGTGGTCTGAGATCGGGTTTGACGGGTAGCAGTAACCTCCTTACTCCATGTCGATTGCCACCGTCACAACGAGATAAGACGGAGCTTCTGGCTGTGGTTTTCATTTCTCAAATGGTAGTAAATTGCGTGTTTTATGCAGAGTTGAGCTAGGTCTGCTATAGTGAACCCAAAAACTCAGTTGAATTGAGTTCTAACAATGGGTATATGGGTCTAACGATGGGTCTAACAATGTTCATGCAATTTTAGAAGGGCCAATCCATATTTACATTTGAAACATGTAAGTTGTCAGAATTTATTGATTGGACTTCGTTGCCCAAAAGCAATGTTATTGTTGGTTAGAAAAGATATGTGTTGGTAACACAGCTTAGATGGTCCAGTACAGACGGTTTGAAATGTTGACACCTGAAGAGATGAACACGAATCGAACAAAGACATTACTAAATGTCAATTAAAAACTGAAAAACCAATGAACCCGAGTTTTTGCGAATCTGGTTTTCCTTGACGACTTATGAATGCACTCGGTGGTGATTTCGCGACGGTGAAAGATGACGAGTTATTTAGAAAATGCCGTTATCAATGCTGCACGCAAATTAATTTCAAAAACAAGAACTAAAAGAAAAAGAAATAGAAAATGTATATCTGTAAAAACTGTCCCAACCCTAAGCCAGACGTGTGAAGGCACGAGAGTTCGTGATCACCCATCCAAAATATAGTTCATTCGGCGCAGTAACCCTACCTAACCCCATAAAAAAAGTGATCACTCATCAAGGAAACAAGCAAAATGATGGGGTGGGTGGCCTAATTATCAGTTAACTAATCATTAGGTATTACACTAGTTTAGCCCCAAACATGGCTTGGATGGCGCAAATTTATCCCGAGAGTATAGACCAGAGCATTGCTCAACATTCGGTCCAGAGGGTTTTCTCTCCACTCCAGGCTGTGCTGATCATCAGGACGACTAGCAGATATGGGGAAGTCATGCCATGCCAGGATGAACGCAGAGCTTCTAAAATTTCCTCCCAATTATTAATTAAATTACTTTAAAAACGGATTAAATTGAAACGATGGGGTAGTCGCTTCGACGATCAGATCAATCAATATTGTTACTGATTAAATCTTACAATTCCAAGCAATCACATCAACCCAGTTGCCAATAAACAAAAAGGAATAGCAGTCTTCCCCGAACTAGACTGTCGTAATGTCGCCGTGAGTGCGACGTTAAACGTGATCAGCGTCGGTGCAAATTGAAGTTCATGGCTGTCTGCTTAGTGTCCTGGTTAACGACGCCTGGTTTTGTCTCATTAGTTCTTTGTTCGCCTCGCTAGCCAGGAGTGGTACCGAGGGGACCTTTGGACGACTGGGGGAACAAGGTTGGAAAGGGGTAGCAGCGACGAGACTTGCACACCCAGACAGGGAAAGAAAAGCAAAAGCGGAGCTTAGCTGGCTCTCAATTTTATGAAATTAACGAGGAGGAAATCGATGCTGAGAAGTTTTGCGTTCACACATTTCAACTGGATTACTTTTTCGTTAATGAAAATGTAAACGATATTTTCTAGTCCTAGAACACCGTCCTTAATATTCGTTCGCGTTGGAAACGAAACGAATAGGTAATAGAGATTTGTTTCTCTCCAATCCTCCCTTTCGTTTAAAACTACAACATTTCGCTACAATTTCACTTCATTGTATGAAGTGAACTTTCAATCAAGCGTAGAGTGAAAATCATATTTTTCTTTCGAGTTTTTGATGAATTTTTTTGGACATAATTTCCATTCAAACATGCGCAGAAGAGTACAAGCTAAACCAGACGCAGATAATAACGTGCACTAGCATAAAAGAGCACGCCGAGTCGGACAGGTACTTCAACCCAACAGTCTAAGAGTCATGAACGTGTGAACAAGACTCGTACAACGACGACGAGACTCGAGACCAGAAACCGGTTGCTTGTAACCGAGTAATTAAACAGATTCATAATTGCAATGCACGAAGGCGGCGACGGTTTCCGAGTCGTTGATTGGATAGAGAATGTATAGTTTAGAATTTAGAGCACCCAGAGATGTTGCTTCAGGAAATTCGACTGCGAGAGCCATGGGCGTTCTACCCCGTGAATGAATGAAGACACCAATTCAAAGTTCCATGTAAGATTTTGTTTCCACGAGCTATAATAGCAAAAATTGATCTTGCTATGGCATGTTACTATTTTCTCACTGAACGGATTGTAATAGCATGGAATGGGAGTTATATTCTATAAACGTTTTGTTGTGTTTTTATTCAGGTGGGTTATTGCATTTTAATTAATCCTCGCGATTAGTGAGGTACTCGGAAGTTTGATGGGACGTCACGCGAAAGTCAAGGGAAAAAAAGTGAAACGCTTTGTTATTTTGATAAGAAATGCAATTGACGTATATGTGTGAGTTGCGTTTCCGCGAGGCCTTTTTGCACTTTCGTACAGCGAAGACGTGGGAAGCGTTTTGGCTAATCGCGATCGGTCCCATCTGATTTTCTGATGGAAAAATTTCCGCGAAAGCACATGTTCTAATTGACTTGTCGAAAAGCATGCGCAAACACAAAAGCTATAAATCGATCGGAAATTCAAAGATATGATCATCAATTATGATATCCAAAATGCACTATTGCAACAGCAACAGTTGATTGAATTGACCGACCATATGGTTGTCATACAACATTAACCTACACAAAGCAACTGCGATTCCTGCAATTTTGCAGTAAAATACTGGCTCTATATAGGATATGCAAAACATGTCTGCAATACTGCCCGTCAAATACATAAAGCTGTTCGGAGTTGGCGGAAATTGACGTTGAAAGGGATTCTATCCTACCGGAACGCTTAGCAATCACGACCAAGGTAAAATAAAAACAAACAATTAACTGAAAGATAGACTCCAGTGCCCCTGGGTGCTGACAAGGAAAAATGAAACGAACTATAGCGCCGTCGGACATGGGATCCGAGCGTAGAGCGTCTTCAAGACATCCTACCGGAAAGCGAGATTGCATGCCATACGACGCCGCCATGGCAGGGGAGCAACGAAACAGGATCGCACATATCCGTGCAATTGAAACCACCTGCAGATGGCATCGGTTACATCGGCACAGTGGCGGGACCTGTCACTTGCTAGGCTTCACCTGTTGTACTCCTAAAGATAGCGAGTTTCTTTGCGTACTTAGGTACTACGAGTACTACGGTCTAGGTACGGTGCATCCAACAAAAAAAAAAACAGGTGTCTATGTTGGCCAATTTCTTTGTGATTCGTGTGCAAATTATTCGTCTTGCTTAGTTCATTTTTTAGTCTTATAGTAGGACTTTTATGCCGGTAGAGTGCCGAACGGTATATCTTGTTGGAAACATTGGTTCTCTTGAGATCACCGAAGTTAAACAACACTGCACTAGGTCAGGTATTGGGTGGGTGACCACCGAAAGATATGGCATGCTGGAAACACCGGCTTTGGTGGGATAATGTGAACTTCTGGCATGGTCACAAACAACAACTAAAAAACCAAGTTCATGGGATTCACAGCGCATATTATCTGCTAGCACTTTGCCATTGATTGACAAAACGAGCGTACTTCCTATTCTTAGCCCTCTGATGCCCGCCCAGCTGAAAACAACATCATTCTGATTGGAGTCAAGTGGAACGACCTCCGTGCGATGGCCGTTACAAGTGGATGATCGGCGTCGTCACTCCGTAGTCCATGCAAATTCAGTTCGCTTGGAACAAGTCTAGGCATTGAAACAGTCGAAGCGATAGCTGGGTTGTCCGAATGGTTTCCTATATTGAATCAATATGGATTCGATTAAAAGCGATCGTTTCAGTAGATATGGACGGAATCATGGACCGTGTCAGCACACTAGAAAACCCGCTTTGAAACACGAATTGTGCCTCTTTGGTTTCATTCAGGAAATATCTTAAGGGCATAGCTGTAACATGAGAGACAACTCAATGCATGGTCAAGTACGAGTGACAACGTCTAAATTTGAAAAAAAAAGTCAGACTACTCACTGGCAGCAATTGCATTTTACGACCAATTAGGCGGTAACATTACAATGATTCTGTAACAACCACCCGTATTTTATAAAATTATATAAATGATAACACTTACAATACAAACTAACAATAAACTAACATATTGTTAAATAATAAAAGTAACTATTTGTCCTTCGGGGAGTTCAGAGTAACATTAATATTTCCCCCTAGAGGGGATCCCTTTTCCCACCCAAAGCTGGTTTGTGTGCCCGAATAGCTCAGCTGGTAGAGCACCCGACTGGCAATTGTGAGGTCCCAGGTGCGTGTCCCGGTTCGGTTGCACCTTTATCCAGTCCAGCTTCCTTTCCATTATATTTTGGTAAGATGATTTATTTTTTGAGCTCCACAAGAAGCAAGGTGTAAGCTAACCCTCAACAATATCTGGTACCAGAGTTCTGACGGCAATCGTATGCAGATGAGACCACCAATTTGGTTAAAGACGAAGGCGTTCATCTCATTTCAGATCCACTTTGTTAAACCGCTATCCAATTTGTCCGCAGAACAACTCCCGTACTAATGAGACGTGCACCGCCAACGCTTTCAACTGTTCACGGTACGCTGGCCGGCATTGCAGACTTGCGCTCGTCGCCGGACAATTGAATCGTGAAGGTCTGATTCATCACTCGCCCCATCGGCCGGATAGCACCGTGTACTGCAGACCGGACGCCGTGCGTGCTATGACCCCGTTAGAGCACTGGCTGGCTCATTGCACGCGCGAATCCAGGATGGATCGAGAGGATAGCGAGTAATAAAACAAGCGCCTTTTCAAACTGTAATGAGTCGCTGGTCTAGGTTGATTGAGTATTGTGTATAACGACGCACTGTTATGACAACGGGCCATGTGGTACTGGTATAATGGCGTCGGTAAATGAGTGGATGATGATGATGATGATGACAAACCTAACCAAGCCAAGAAGGGACCTAGCCAACTCCGACCGCCGTGAAATCGGTAATTCAATCAACCCACCGATCGAATTAGGACGCTAATTAAACATTCCTTCCGAAGGACTGTATACCTACAACACTAACAACAATATTCCTGTACGAAAACATGTTGTCGAAAGGTTGATAAGCAAGGCGAGTGAAGTTGTTGTAATAACTTTCATCCCTCCAACCTCTGTCCCGAACAGAACCGGCCCTGTGTACGATGGTCACCCCGCTGATGGGGACCGCCTGTCCTAGGCTAAAAATACGCAATAGTTCTGCTATTGGCAAGGTTAAAACGTCCAGCTCGTGATCGACCTTTGGCCATCCAGCGACATTCCAACTCCAACCGCCGTAAAATCGGACATTCAATTAAACAACCGATCGCATCAAATTGAACATCACGTGACCTTGGAACGACGGTTATTCCTCGCCGCACGGTCAGCAGCGTACAGGAAGCGGTCGCCGTCGACTAGACTTGCGCGGGACGACGGTCAAGATTGCGTGGAGACGCATGGTCGAACGGAAGGAAGGGATTTCACGAGGAAGAAAAGTTCGGTCAGAACGGAGCGAAGTGTGATTTTATTACCTTAGTTGCAGGAAGTTTCACCGACAATTGAAGGCTTGCCCGTGAAATGGCAAGTATGGCAAAGAAGAAAAGAACATGCTTAGTTTAACTTCGAAGTTTGAGTTCAAGTTACCATAGGTTTGACCAATGAGTTTAGTAAAGGTAATGTTTAACTTTCTGCCGAGCAAACGAGCCGGCAACACGTGGTATAACAATAGGTGCCACCCGATGGCTCTAATGACCGCCCTTTTTAACAATCCTCTACTATTTACGACCCAAAATATCGATACATGTTTAAAACCAGTCTCAAATGTGAGTAATCTGCGAGAAATAACGAAATGAAATGTAATGCTCGATTATATTTGTGGTATAAAACGACGCACTGTTTTCAGTTTTGACATAGCCATGCAGCACTGGTCTAATGGCATATAAGGGAGGAGGGAAAACCCGGTGCCGGCACGTAGCCTACTCCTGTCGAAGAGCACCAAGGGGACCACCGGCTCAACGTCCCTTCCGAAGGTCGGTACAACTCAAACAGCAGGATTCCTCCACAAATCCATGCTATCGAGAGGTTGATAAGCAAGACCGAATGAAGTTGCTGAACACTTTCATCCCTCTAGCCTCTCTTCCGAACAAAACTGGTCATGTGTATGATGGTCAGCCATCCAATACCTGACTCAGCGCAGCGTTGCTTAACTTCGGTGATTTAACGAGAACTGGTGTTCTTAACACGCCAAACCGTTCGGTGTAATGCTCGAAACGAACATTTTGTCGGTAAAGTAGCTTTGGTAGTAAGGCCCAACTACTGGCCCACGATAAGAAGTTGACAAAACAAATACAGACTAGCTTTGGTTTTACATTGAGTTATCGAAGAATGGGCAAATCAATATTGAACTGGTGAGATGTAAGATCTAATTAAAAGTTAAGTAATGATAATAATAATAATAAAAAAGCGAGAATCCGTATCGGTGATTCACTAATAATTTGTAATCGACAATCGGCATGAGCGGTCACCTATCCAATGCCCGACCCTATCAAGTATTGCTCAACTCCCGGAAACTTATCAAACCACTTAGAATAATTATCGACATGGGTGCAGCATGGAAATGACACACGTCACTCGTCCGATAGGAAATCATGTTTAAAAACCCGACCACTGTGTGGTTTTTCGGACGCCGAACGCGCCACTACGAAAAGGAGGAAAAGAGCGATTGAACACGAGGAAGGAAGCTGCGTACCGGCGTGCGCGTAAAGGTCACCACAGATGGGATGCGTGCATCCGGCGTCGCAACGCGTGATGAAGGTCCCTAGCGCGACCAACGATTCGCAAAAGTTCTGTTTCCACACGCAGGGCTATGATCAATATGGGGCTATATAATTACCGACCATTCGCTTCGAGCAAGGTGCAAAACACGCGGAAGAAGTCGACGATGAGAAAAAGAGGATCTACCAGCCCTGCATAGCCGACTTGTCCAGACGCTATCAGATCCCTGTCGGAAAATGGGAGGTAATGGGCCTGCTGGTCGGTGCTCGGGCAGGAATACCGACGTTTTTCACTAACTTCCTCAAGCGATTCATCATCTCCCTCTCCATATAAGATTCAATAGTTCCTGCCATTCTTAAATCATCAATTTGCATCTTGCACAACCATTTATGTAACAACACTTCTTAATTACCAAAACCATAATCATAAATATTATTAATAACAAATTGTATTAAAATATAGATCAGTAAGCTAGACCTTAAAGGGCAACCATATATTTGAATAGCTGTCAATTTTTAAATAATTTGATTTTCTCTCTCTAGATTTATGTAAGCTACGTTCACAGAGAGAACTTACTTTTCCGCCAGAGGCGCCACCAGTGGTATCAGTTGACATGTGGGCCAATTGTCATTTAAAAAAAAATCATCTCTGCTGATGTCCGCCATTTTTCTTTTGCCAAAAAGGAATTTTCGTGTACTCCGACTGAAGAACTAGGATAATTTTCAAAAATCTAGACGCGACCTGAAGGTCGCCATCGAAATCAACGTGCCTATCAGTCCCGGTCAAGGGTAAACACTTGGAGGTAGTCGCTGTCACGGAGTGCAGCATCACCAAGGCGTCTTAAGAGGAAGGAATTGCAGGAATTCTAGGTCTGAAACTCGAGAGCAATCTCTGGCCGGAACGAAGTAATTTCAAGCTGGTTGCGCGTAAGGGCATTGCGGTAGAGACACCTTGATTAATCTCGAAACTGTGAGACGTTGCCGCAGTGTCCACGGTAATACCGATCCTCGTGAGATCACCGAAGTTAAGCAACACTGCTCAGGGGTCAGATATTGGATGGATGACCACCACACAATTGACCAGGACTGTCATGGAGAGAGGTTGCCGAGATTGAATTGAGTACAATCTTTTGTACAAAAACGACAAGCCTTGCTTATCAACCTCTCGACAGCATGGATTTGAGGAGGAATCCTGTTGTTCGCGTTGTACCGTCGTTCGGAAGGGACGTCAAGCCGGTGGTCCCCTTGGTGCTCTTGACAGGCCAACGATACGTACAGGCAAAGGGTATTCTTCTCCTTTTGAGGTTAGGCTAGAAACCCCCTGTTAAGCATCAATTTTTGAGAGATTGTAAGTGTTTTTAATATTAAAAACGCCTGTTGCAAGTCCTTGCAATTAAAATAATATTTCACAGAAGGCCAAGTTCATAGAAAAAGCGAAATGTAACTCAATACCTAACATCAGTATCACATTACCAACATTGTTTTATAAATCGTTTCGCTCCAATGTTCCATTGTCAGCGTAACATCGGGCCCCGTAAAAACCTGTCACACCTTTCACACAATGTAATTAACGCGATGTCAGCTGCGAAAACCAAGCATTTCATTACCGTACCACTTGACCACCGAGTCAGTACCGTAATGTTAGCGTGATGCAATTAGCTGTCGCATACCGCTGACAGTTGCAGCAAACTCCTTGCGTGCAAATGCTGTCGTAATGCCCACGTGTTGTTGATTTGTTTACATTTCAATTTTACAGAATGACAAGGTGCATAATGTTAAGAGACTGTAAAAAAAAAACATTCCAACGTGATTCTTTGTGGAGAAGTAATTACTGACCGCAAGCAACCACATTTTTGAATTAGGATTTCCCAAGCAAAAGGTAAAAAAACTTTGCTTTCACTGATTTTAATAGATAGATGCCACAAAATCTAGCCCGTGAGAGAAGATGCCAAACTACTAACACATGAATGCAGTTTCAGTTATGATTTTAATTGTGAGATGTATACGACAACTAATTCCAAAGAATGATAATACTGGTAGACAAATTGCTCGAAGAACTGAAAACATCTTGGCAATTAGTTTTAAAAAAAAAATACAGTTGGCCCACATGCCACCCCAAAACGACCGGTGGCGCCTCTACCAGTAAAAGTAGGTTCTCTCGCTGAACTTACTTTACTGGCTTCAAAGTGCAGTAAAGTGGACGAGTGAAAATAAGTATTGTCAGGATTAGAACTGCCAACAAAAATGGCCGACTCACAGCCTTTCAGCTTAGCTCTTTTTGGGTGAACGTTGCTAAAAGACATTTTTAGCCATTCATCAGCCATTTTTACTGGCGTAGTTTTCATCCGGAAAATACGATATATCCACGAGTGGCATTACTAAACTCTTCTCCAAATTCGCTAACATATGCAAATTTTCCAGACGACAGCCTCCCCTGCGAAGAAAACTCCATCTCAATTCACCACTCGAAAAACATCTAGATTGCAGACATTTCCGTCTATTTTCTGCAACCATACAAATCGCCTCCTCACATCAACGCTCTCGACACAGAGCCGCATTATTCCCCGTCCGCCTGACGTTGGCACGAGCTTCAATCCCAGGTCAAACCCATCCAGAAAACAACGGCATGCTGCAGGACGCCTGACCTAGATTCCCGACTTGCATCTCGTACACGGTCCACGCTCCCCCACCTCCAAACACCCACTCAAGCCGTCCGATCTTTGACTCACTCTCTTCACGTTAACAATTCGCTCTCGTACTTTCTTTAGTCTTAGAGTTGATGATGCTTATCATACACCTACTTCGATAAAACCACGCGGCACTATCACATATGTCAGAAAGAAAAGGCAGCTAAAGGGTTCCAGCTTTCGACCCCTTCGCACCTGACAATGTCTAGGCTTGTCTGACAGCTTTTGTTGAGTCTATAGCAAACCGCAGTCTATCTTAACCCTCAAAACACCTTCTTTACATAATTGTCCACGTTCAATAACGCTGAAGCACTTCTACTCAAAGCTTCTTGTTGCGGCTTTTGTGCAGTACATGCAACAGTAGGAGAGTCAACAGCTAATGGAGCTTGAGGATCTTTGCTTGAGACGCACCATCAGCTGTCTTGTGTTTAGTTTCTCAGAAGAAACAGGGCTTCTTGATGCTGGCTGGAAGATCTCACGCGTGTGGGGCAATGCATGCGATGCAGATGTAGCAACAATTGGGTTCCCTTTGAATAAACAAAGCCGGCTCAGGAGATCTCTGGAGAGGATTTTTTCTGCATCTTTTTTCTTAAAAAAACCGTCTTAATCACATTTTCACGTCGACACAATCCACACCTTTTGTTCAGAGTGCGTTCCCCAGAGAAATTTGGCTGAAATAATCCACTATACCACAGGCATAATGCCATAGAACGCCTGGACCCTACCTAACAGGCAAGCTAAATCATAGGTCCAAAGTGTCAGTTTTAAAATTGAAAATTTTTGACAGAATTTTCCATATGTAATATACTCAATTGTCGTCACTGATTGATTGGTTAGTTGTGTTTAACGACGCATTGTTTCGACAAAGGTTCATACGGCAGTGGTCTAATGGCTTCGGTGAATGAGTGAATATTGATGAGGAAGATGAACCTAATCTAGCCCAGGAGGAAGGAGGGGGAATCCGGTGCCGTCACGTAGCCTACTCCTCTCAAAGAGCACCAAGGGGACCACAGGCTTAACGTCCCTTCCGAGGAACGGTACAATGCGAACAGGATTCCTCTACAAATCCATGCTGTCGAGAGGTTGATAAGCACGGCGAGTGAAGTTTCTGTACGAACTTTCATCCCTACTACCTCTCTTCCAAACACAACTGGTCATGTGTATGATGGTCACCCATCCAAAACCTGTCCCAACGCAATGTTGCTTAACTTCGGTGATCTCACGAAAACCGTTGTTTCCAACGCGTCCTTGAATGGGGCACCCTGCGCACGCCTATAAACAAAATCTGTTACTGACAACTAATGTTGCAATTCGCAACGTAACCGCCTTGTTTGCACACGTACCAGCAATCTTCCTAACAATAAACATGTGTGCAAATAACAAAGAAATTTTTAAACCCCGTTTTATTGCGAGTATAAACTTTTTCAGCCTCATATTTGAAAACACAGAACCCAACTCCGCTGAGCGAGTGGATAATTTTTCCCGACAGAGGCGCCACCGGTCGTTTTGGAGTGACACGCGGACCAACGGTCATTTAAGAAAAAAACACGACAACTCATCTCCACTGATATCCGCCATTTTACTCCCACTCTGAAGCTTTGTCTAGGCAAGATCGTTTATTTTTCGAGCTTTTATAAGTTTAATAACAATCCTGGGAATTGTTTTGCAGTAATAAGTAAATTTAAAAATCCCACAACTGAAATCGTAACTGAAATGGAGGACAGTCCTTGGGCTGGGTGCTTTTCTTCGCAAGCTAGACTGTAGTACCAAAACGAACAGTTAATCATGATAAAAAAAATGTGTGCTTACTCAAACAAACAAACAATTGGAAACACGAACAAAACAACCCGGCAAACGTAAACATCTAAATGAATCTATAGAAGAAAAGCACCGTAATCGAATTTCCACCCCAGAGAACCCCAGAGCGACAAAACTAAGTGTACTTTCTGTTTGTTTGTGGGGATGAAGAGGAAGGGGGGAGGCGTCGATGCACTGATCCAGCCCGCTGCACACGCCTCTATTTCCATCGAGTCCCGGCTTCGAGTCCCCGTGCCTACCGCCGGCAAAGCTCGCGGTAGCACGCGCGGCTTGAATTATTGATTTTCGACGAACGGGCTAGTGCATCCTACACTACGATTCATCTTGAGTGTGACTTGTGAGACTACCGAATGAAATAGTACGTTGTCAACTTCGGTCCTCATGAGATCACCGAAGTTAAGCAACATCACGCTGAGTCAAGTTTTGAATGGTTGACCTTTCCAATCTACCCACAGCGCCTTTTGTCAACCTGAAGACAGAGCTTATAAAGATCGATCGTCTTAGAACGTACAAATAAATCTCTCTTTAAAATAAAATAAAGTATAGATGGTTGTTGCGGTGTCCACACTTCCCTATTAGAACGCTCGAAACTTTCTGAGCGCCTGACTGCCATAAATTACCATCGACACTAAATTTATATCATCGACATTGGTTGGGGTTGAGCGAATGAAACTTTTATGATGGGACACGTTGAGTACGCTATGTATTCTTGATTCAGTAAACACGGCTATATTTCACATCAATCATACCGAGTGTATGTGGTAACCAAAAGTAAACAACAATTTGTGGTTGCTATTGTGCATTGTACACGTAGTTGCACACCTACACAAACACTGATAATTGAATTTGATTCGAAGAAATAACTTCGTAAATTGAGCGTCCTTTCTGTTGCTATCAAACATGGAGGTCGAAGGTTAACATTTTTGACTTTAACTTTCAAACATAAATAAATTTCTAAAAGAACTTTCGTGATCTCTTAAAATTAGATTGGTGTATATATGTTTTTATGTTTGCGATCAAATGACAGATTAAACATAATGGTGCTAAACTCTATTGGTTTTTAACTTCAGCAAATGAGACAACCGAGAAATTATCTGCAAATAATTTCAAATATTTTATGGAGATATTATTATTTTTTTCTTTTCTTAAAGGTTACATTCCATAAAATCCTAGATTTACTAACTCCAGTGGGCTTCCAATCAAATCTAGTAGTTAAATAATGTCCAGTTTGAAACGTCCAGTACAGAACATTGCAGTGGTCACGGGATGGATCCAGTACAATTCGCTCACTGGCTCAGTAAATCCAATAAGATTCAGCACAATATTTGAAGAATGAAAACTAAATTTTCAGAACTATCGCAAACTAAATCCAAGAATTATTGAATCTCAAACGGCATTAAACATCACACAACTCTTAATTTCATCGTAATCGCAAGTGAACATAAAGCACAAAGGAGTTAGCCGTGAAATTACCTCATTGCGCATTTACTTTTGATTACAGCATATACCACTCTGCTGTTCACCGGCTGTTGGATGAGTGAACAGAAAACGAAAATTGTGTTCGCTCACGCTCTGATTGCCCCATTGCATACACCATCCGAAATACGCACTGACACGCCATATGTGTGCGTACCTTTGCCTCCAAGTAAACTCTTCTTTTCCTGCCCATCATGCCGTAGAAGATGATAACGCGATTTTACATCCGTCTAATTGGGTATGACTCGTTTAACATCAAATTGAACTGCACGAGAGAGAAAAAAAACGAGAGTGAGTTCCGTAGATGTTTGTGTGTGTGAGTCTGTATTTTTCTTAGCCATTTTTGTTGCCTAGCATAGGAGGTTCAATGGTCGATTCAACTTTTGGTAGTCATAGAGATGCTGAGATCGCCTGACAGAGCTTCTCAATTCTGCTATCTTATGTTACCACGGGTATATCATGGTCTAGCATAGGAGGTTCAATGGTAGATTCAACGTTTGGTAGCCATGGAGATGCTGAGATCGCCTGACAGAGCTTCTCAATTCTGGTATCTTATGTTACCACGGGTATATCATGGTCTAGCATATGAGGTTCAATGGTCGATTCAACTTTTGGTAGTCATAGAGATGCTGAGATCGCCTGACAGAGCTTCTCAATGCTGCTATCTTATGTTACCACGGGTATATCATGGTCTAGCATAGGAGGTTCAATGGTAGATTCAACGTTTGGTAGTCATAGAGATGCTGAGATCGCCTGACAGAGCTTCTCAATTCTGCTAACACAAATTTAAATCTATCATTGCACATTGCATGCTTGATCGTATTTTTGTCTTTTAAGTCAACGACAAAGGCTTTTTTTTCGAAGAATTTCAATTCACACGATGTTTTACAAATTATGATAAAAACGAAGCCACATTTTGTCATGTTGGCCTTTTTGAACTGTTTGTGACAACCAGCGCCCCTAGTGGCCCAATCCTTTATAAGATAATTAACTACCTGATATTGCATCACAGAAAGGGTGACACTTTGTATAATCGCTTTCCGATAGTCCAATAACGAAATACAAGGTGAGATTAACAAGAATGGCAGCACTGGCTTGTCATATTGTTAACGAAAGTCGTACGTAATCGCCCTCTTAAGCGTATGACCGTGATTTCCATAGACACAGTCTATTAACCTAAATAGAAAATAGAAATTAAATCCAAGTATCGAATGTAAATTCGCTACTGATCCGTGAATTCTTATCTGTGATTGAAAATCAGAACGAAACACAACTCAAAACAGAATTTGTGCTTAAGCGCAACGCAAAAATTGAAAGCCAAAACGTTTCTCACACAATTCAAACAGCTTGGTGTGTCAAAAACATCAGTTCTCGTGAGGTATCCGACGTTAAGCAACATTGCGCTGGGTCAGGTATTGGATGGGTGACCACCGATCGTTTTGGCCTGTAGGAAACGTCGGTCATCGTGAGATCACCGAAGTTAAACAACACTGCGCCTAGTAGGTGTTGGATGGGTTACACATGACCAGTTCTGTCCGCCAGAGAGGTTGTAGGGATGAAAGTTAGTACAGCAATTTCACTCGCCTTGCTTATCAACCTCTCGACAGCATGGATTTGTGGAGGAATCCTGCTGTCCGCGTTGTATCATCCTTCGGAAGGGACGTTAAGCCGGTAGTCCCTTAGGTCCCTTGCAGCTACGTTAGGTTTATCATCACCCACTCAATCACCGACGCCATTAAACCAGTGCCATAGTCCATTAATGTTGTTCGACCATTGTCAAAACAGTGCAATGTAAACACCAGAAATCAATCAATCAATTACCAACTTTAGGCTTAAAAATCGCTGTTTGGCTAAAAGAACTCACGGTCGCACAGATTTATATTGCATAACACGATTGAACAATACACCGCGTCTCCTTGAGAGCGCACCTTTTAATTATCCGTGACCAATGTCTCGCACAATAATTAGGAAACCGTTACTAATTCCCATTGCGTTCGATCGCATGCTCAAGGTATAATAACAAAAATCGTGTCCCCCAGAGAATGTAATTCACAAAGCATATCTTGCAACGGAGAGCAAAAATATACACATTTCAGCTAGTTGACATTATTTTCCGGCAGTTGCGCCACCGGTCGTTTTGGGGTGACATGCTCGTTGGGTGACATAGGGGCCAACTGTCATTTAAAAAAAAAAAACACTACAAATAATCTCAGCTAATGTCCGCCATTTTGCTTTCGCTTTAAAGCTTTTGTCATGATAAGATGTTTTGTTTTTTTGAGTTATAGTAAGAATGTGTCCAGCAATTGTAACAATTTGAGAATTGTTTTGCAGTAATGTCTAAAGACTCCACGTCATAGGCCTGCAGACTCTGAACTAGACCACGTTTTCCTTCTAGATGAGTCACCCATTGGTCACCCAAATGAATCAAGTAAAGAACCAAAGATAGAACTCGACTGGAAGACGGATGATTAGCTCATTTTAAGGAAAAAAACTGTACATACAACTCGGCACACTTGTGCGCGGTATTGCGTTTAACACACGCGCGTTAGCTTTCAGCAAATAAAACCCAATTTAAATTGCATTTGTCATCGCGTTTTATGGCTACAAAAGCCGTTATGAATTTAAGTGATATCATTTCAGTACACTTGTTTTATATCCATTGATACGGTTATCACATTCTATCTAGATTTATATGTTTTTTTAGTCTAAGAGACCGAAAGCAGAGGCCATCAGAAGCGCAATTACATCCGAATTACATGCATACCTCAACACATCTCGACATTAGACGATTGTTGATAAATTTCAGCTACAAAATCAATGTACAACGAATTGCATTGTGTGTCATTCAATGACGCACATCATGCTCGCATGAATTCTCAACTAAAAATAAATCTGCCTGCATCTTGGAACTTTCAACGCTTCGAAACAGGTGTTAGGAATGCTGCATATAGCATATGCACACATTGAAAATACCTGTGAGGGAATGAGAGGTTATGAATGCCATCGGAATTTCATGAAAGTACATGTATTACCTGTAGACAGAAATATCGAGATGCACCTCGGAAGTGTGATACACGTAGCCCAAGGTTAAGGTGAGGTCATTGGTTTAGCGTTCAATTTTAAAATCAAGGCTGGATGATTCGACAGGACTTTGACGATCCACGATAGAGATCATTTAGCGTAGTAATTTCTTTTCTGATAAACACTTGAGTTTAAAGTCGGCCATACGCACTAACTTTGCAACAAATATAACGACAGATCAACGACCGTGCGAATGAAACTGGTAGTAGCTTCTAGGTGGACTCACTGTTTAAAAATTACACCCTATTATTTCTTGTAGATTACTCGCATTTGAGACTGGAGTACACTAAAATATTAAATTGATTGTTGCTAACCCCAGTGATTTATCGACAAGTAACGATATTTTAAGGAGATTATTTGATTTCAGTGGTTTCTTACAGAGGACTGCAGCAAGCGCAATCGGGTGGCACCTGCCATAACCATTCGTGATGCCGGATCGCAGCTCAGCAGAACTTTTCACATTAGCTTTGGGCCTCTGAGACTAAACCTAGAAACCCAATGGTTTCATCGGTGACCCGCTGACCTTGGAAAATAGGCACCGCTATCACAGTGTTATCAGTGGGAAGAGCTTTCCAAATCCAATCGCCAAGACATCGAGCCAAATAACCCGGACACAAGATCTCAAAGAAACAACCTGAATGTAATTAGTATATCGGTCAGTGTTATACCTATTGTATAAACAGGTATACACACATAAAGAGTACCCAAATACCTGCGAACAGAACAGACATTCTAATTGCTAGTCACGATCCGACTGGGCTGCTACCAGTGGTGCTTCTCAATTTCAATCCTGGCTGTCGGTCCGGATCACTACCATAACCGATACGGTTCGTGGAGAAATGCGAGCTATCTACGGATTGCTACTGATTGGGTGTTAAGTTACTGACTATCTGTGTTTCACTACGAAAGGTTTAGGTGTTTGGCATTTGGTATATTGATTTTCAGTGAATTACGGACTGAAGAAAATTGCAATGGGAATCGCATGGGTGTACTGATTAAAAGGACAATACATTTTTATTGTCATTGGTTCTTGCTGCATTCAGCCAATTCAGCCCTTATCTCTTTAACAACCACCTTTTCAATTCGAACTTTTTTAGAGGATTTTTCAGTACCGGCTTCTGCAGTTATATAGATAGATAGAAAGAAGCTTTTTCTTTGGATCAAATGGACTTTTGGTCCAGTTTTTTCTCCTGATTTGCGAGAGTAAACGTAAGTGTACTGTCTTTTCAGGATAAACCGCCAACAACAATGGTCGACACGCAGCCATTTTGCTTGTTAGTTCACTTCTAATGGACGAATGTCGCTAGAAGGTTATACGTGTGATTTGTGTACTGTGGTTTTTAGCCAAAATATTCCTCAAGATGATAATAATAGCCGAAACTTAATGAAACGTCCATTGGTCATTAGATCAGGAATGAATAGGTCACTGTGGATGCTAAATCCACACCAAAGAACATACAACCAGCGAGCATTAAAAACACTAAAAAAGAAACCAGTTCGATGGCTCTTAAAGTCTACACAAGTTTCGCTACATTTGCGCTGCATCTCATCCGTCTTCCATCATCCTCCGCACTTGCTTCCCACTCCCATGGCTGACGTGAACCTCGGTGCAACTGGGTCACCGTTCGGCCGCTCGGTGCCGCCTAGTTACCTTCCATAAGAAACTGATTGCCGGAGCGTCGCTCGCTGCTAAGACGCGATTACGAGGAAGTCCCTTTCAGAGTTGGTGGAATCGATAAGTTCTCATCACCATGGCACCCAACAATCATGATGCTATCGCAACCGTTATCATCAAGAATGGTTTTATTGCGTCCAAATCCTGACCCAAAACGACCGGGTGTTCGCTGTCTCGATAGCATACGAACTACTGTGTACCATGGTTAGGTTTGAATATAGTTAGGTACGATATACCAGTGGCTATGCTTACATCGAGCGGTCAGTGAGTTTGCCATTCGCTTTCATTTGCTCTGAACCACCCCAAGGTTGTTAAAGTTCGACAAAACTTGGCACGGGATAAATCACGTTGTCCCTTGGCACTGCAATGTCGTTCTAAAGTTCCAAAAGTGCGCAGAACTGTGCTATCGAATCGTGCTGCTCGCTATTTTTGAGGTTGTGATGGTCCAAAACCATACGCTTCCACACCTTGAAAATGATATTCCTCTTTCCACACTTTTCATACCAACATGGCTACTTCATTGTAGCATGTCAGTTGTCAGAATTGATTGATTTGGCTGCGTTGTCCTACCGAAGGCATGCATCGCAATTCACAATTATTTGTGTTTTCCTGACGGTAAGGGGATAGGTACGTAATTTGGCAACGCAGCTTAGATGGCGAACAAAAACTCCCCCAATTGAAAACTTAAAAACCAATGCACCTGAGTTTTTCGGACAGGGTATACCAATCTCTATTCTCTCTGAATAGAAAGTCTATTGATTCGCTCACCACTTCCTGGTATCGGAATAGGCAGCCTATGAGTGTGTTTACTTATAATGGGTGGCTCTATTGTGTACGGCCAGTGCCGTTCTATTTTCGTCCCTTTCGCAAGAGGGTGGTTAGCTAACGCAATCTTGAGAGCTATAATCGCTGTCTAGACGGGCATAGAATTGACTTCGAGCACCAACCCCTTGGCCTCAATCAAGGAACGACATGTCTGTCTACAGGTTGTCAACAAAACCGATCGAAGTGGCAAACCTATAAAGAAACGTCTCTAAAAATAGAGCAAGAATGAAACGTCGGTCGTGTCATCGTGGCAGTTCCATCACGCTGACAAAAGCTATGAACTAGGATGGAGCTGTCAAAACACCATTCACTTGCTAACATAGAACCGTAATCGAACTGCTCAGTACGTACGTACAATTGGGTTTGCTAAGCTTATCAATCCAATTTTACAACTAAACTCTATTTTAAACTAAAAGTAGGAGAAGACTCGCGTGAAATGACCCCCGGATGTTTTCTGATAGTCTCGCAATGTGGTTTTTTGCTTCGTTTTAAAGTCGATAGTAATTTTACGCACATGCAAGTGTGCAAACTTTCGGTTATTGAGACTATAGCAGCAGTGGTCAATGCAATATGACGACCTCTTTTCCGACTAAAGTAGTACCGGTATGGTATTGTTACGGGTGCATTGAGTTTTCAATTTTTAAATGGCAGTTAAGAATGTCCTTGCTCCATCTTTTCAGGTGTCAACATTTCAACTCGTCTCGACCATCTCAGCTGTGTTGCCAACTCACGTACCTACCGTCATGCCTTCCCGTCAGATAAAAACGTGAATTAGAATTGCAATGCTTGCCCCCGGTAGAACATTCATTTGACAACGCTGTCAAATCAATTAATTCTGACAGCTGACATGTTTCAGAGGTAAATACTGACTTCTACTCTTTGTGGGGCGCGATACACCAAGTTTTCGGACACACTGTACCAGTACCAAATCGTCCTGGTCAAGTAAGCGAGACATTTCCGGATAGGAACGTACCAACGGCCTGTGTTTCAACAGCACACAAAAACATGAAATCTCTGCACTCACCATCCGGCAACGGGTCCTTCTTCTGTATCAACTTCATAAACACAGCCGTCAGATTGTAAAGATGTCCCATGCCACGCGGTTGAAACTTGGCCGCCGAAGAGTAGTTGGTGTCGACGGCGGGCGTCGAATACACGACGCTCTCGTTCATGAACGCGAAGAGGTGCCTGTCGAACATGGCGCGGCCCTCGCGTTCGCCGGACGCCTGGCCCAGCACGACCAGGACGGCGATCAGAGACACCGCGAGTCGCATCTTGGGGTGCGCGGGGTGGTTAGTGAATTGGGGGAGCGTTCATGACGACGGCCACATCACTGAAAGAGAGAGAGATTGAAGTTAGTTGTGAATTTATGGCAAGTCAATGTCGAGAAGGGAGGAAGAACCGGGTTAAATTCTGATCTGTAATGGTAAATTTGTGCAAACACTATGGATATATCCTGTTGTTCGCGTTGTACCGTCCTTCGAAAGGGACGTTAAGCCGGTGGTCCCCTTGGTGCTCTACGACATGAGTAGGCTACGTGCTAATAACACCGGGTTTCCACTCCACCCGTGTAGGCTAGGTTAGATTTATCGTCATCCACTCATTCACCAACGCCATTAGACCAGTGCGACAGGGCTCGTTGCGAAAACACTGCGTCGTTAAAAATCAAAACTATGAATACGGCATGCTGTGCTGCAACTAGCAGGAAAAATTGGTTACCATGTCAGCGACCCTGTCGTAAAAGCTCTACATAGGCCAGGTCCGAACACAGCTTGTAATTAGGAATGTGGTCAGGCGTAAACCTACACGGTACGTGCTGGATAGTTTCGGCTATCTCCTGAGAGGTGATGTTTCCAACATTAACATGTTTGGTTTAATTGGCAAGGATGGGAGTTCTACCAGCAAACGGCAGCCTTTCCTAATTATGGGGAAACCAAATATCTTTTTGACCCGACCATCATAACCGAGCTCAGTTAAATGGAAATCAAAATATGAAAAGTCTTTACATTTAATCCGTCAGCAACCCTTAATCCCTCGCTTTGAACTGGGGAGAGAGAAAGGGCTCGAACCACAACCCTCGTACTGACAAGAAAATGAGAGGGGTTCTATAGAATCGTACGGATTTGACAGCCTTGGGAGGAAACTGGCGAGACGTGGGGCTTTCTTGGCATTCCAATTCCATTCAGGATGAGGTCTGATTCAAAAAATTCAATATGATAACTGATCAGGACATGAAAATTCAAGATACTTTACAAGATGCCGAAAATCCACCCACTATCAAGATGGATGGTGTTGAGTGACCTTGTTTTGTGTGAATCTGTCGAAATGTCTTTCACCAAGGGGGGCGAGAAACCAGGGCTAAAAATATCACCAAACTCTACGACGTTTCCACCGCTAGGTTCGACAACAGCTGACAATAACAATGAACTAAGAATTCACCACCAAGACATAATAAACTCGAAAAGTCAGCAAAAGCCCCAACCCCACGCAATCGATGTTTTACTTTTAGTGTTGATCGAGCCCAGCAAAATTCTAGGCGATCTCCTTAAAAAGGTGTAACTAGTTTTGAGGGTTAAGCATAGATGGGAGTGACCTGAACCGATCTGAAGCAAGACAAGAGTACAGTTGGCTTTGCTTGAGAGATGCCGAGGAAGATGACGTTTCCCTTTGGTGATCAATGAACTTGCCAGCGTAGCGTAACGAATCAATTTCAAGCACTTAGCTCGTCTCCTAGGCCTGTAATTGTGCTCAGCTCCTTGCCTGTCTACATTGCTCTTGTCCTTTTTTACCCTACGCAAGCTACATTTTACTCTCAGAACGAGTAGACAATAAAGAATGAAGACAAAAGAAATTATCTTTACAAACTTCTTTTCCGTCCAAGATTGCAGAAAGCTGATATAACGAATAATAATAAAGTTGGTTTGTTAGCAATGCACACATCATACATATCACGACCGATGATCAGTCATCGTAATCGTAAACAATGGGAATGATCAAAATGTGCTGCAATTGTAAATATTTACCATTTCGGAATCGCTTTTACTATGCACTTTGAGTCTCGAGATGTGGCCCAGATTTTTATTTTAATGTGAAAGATGTTTTATAGTTCCCACACTGATCAGTCTCGCATCGTGAATTTAAACGATCGTTGTAATGAGGATGTGGGGTTGTGATGAGAATGAAACCCCGGCAGCAGTAGTTTATGGGAAGGCGATGGCAATATAATTTTTTTTATGAAGTTTTAAACGAACTTTGGCAGAATTGTCCCAAACTCTTCTCTGACATTGAAAGGTATTCAAGGTGGGCAAGGGCTGCATTTCAAATGTTCTGCTCGCAGATCATTCGGCTTTTAGAAATAAAGTGACAGTGGACTCGGTAAAAATAGCTAGAAATGTGCAGGGCCAATGGCCCGATCTCCTATCACTGTTGACATCGTTAAAGTGGCGCTTACCTTATCGAGCGTGATGAGACGAGTAATCCTAAGTGTGCCGGTTATATTGTATCACATCGTAATGAACTTCCGAATCAATTAAGAGCGCGATAAAAGTAACAACGGCACTGTAAACCTAGCGCAGCGGAGACGTCCTCTCGCCAGCCAGACTTCCTGAAACTGATTAAAAATGGCCGGGGATCGCAAAGGTTAATGTTCGAACGACACAGGTGGCAGCACAGTATGGCCGCAGAGAGACGGGTGGTATTCAAAACTATTTCAGGAATTTTGTGGTTGTGTTTTCACACTAAAATCTAAATACTCTAAATAAATTTGGTCTGGTGTTAAAGGTTCTGTGTGATTTGCTTTAAAAATTAAAATTATCGTGAAGGAGTTTTCAGCATTTAACTTGTGTCAAAAACTTTTTGAAATGTTGACATTGCTTGCTGTGAACGGATGTCGGCAAATGATTTGATTTTTGTCAGAATTCAGTAGAACATGTCATACATATCACACTAATTTCAACCACAAACATGAAAATTGAAATTAGAGATTTTATCCCAATTAGTGACAGAGGTTTGGATGCAAAAAATACTAATTATAACACATCACCCTCTAAAAAAGGTAATTTCTAATATTGAGAACAGAGTTTTTAGTGGCACCACGGCACCGTTTAAAAAATCGGCATGTCTGGATTTATCTTAAGTTTAAGGGTTCCTAAACCAGTATAATAACATGAAAAATACTGATTCATTGATTGGATAAATTTTTCCCAAATTCATATTCCCAAATTCTTAATTTTTCGGATTTCTTAGAGAACAATTGTTAAAGGTAAAACAGTACAAAAGCATTCTTTTCTCAATGACAGAGTTTTTGCTACCTGCAGTGACCATCATCGACCCAAATTAAAAATTACTGATTAAGAAGATCATCAACAATAAAAAATAATATTTTTTACTACCCAAGGTGATCACTACACTGATTAATCACTACTTTTCCATATTTACTTTACCATCACTTATTTACAAAAATAAATTATTGGCAGCATGAGGTACATTATTCAACAATTATTTATTACTTTATTTCATTACATCACATGTAGTTAAAACAAATCCAGCCTTTTAAAAGCTTTAATATACTACTAAATGCATTCACAATGCTATTAAATATTTCCTCCAACTAGCTATAAATGTGTAACCAAGAAATAAACAAAACGGTAAGGCATCTAAAAAAGCACATGTGTTGATTTTTCACAAACATAGTTGGGATTTCTCAATTATGATCAATTAATTAGTCCCTGAACAAAACTTCCAATCTCAACAGCAAAAATATAAATGGAAGTCCCTGGAATTACGGATACGAGCGGCAGCGAATTAATTTGTAAAAAACAATTCGCAACACACATTATTAAATGCTCTCTAAAAAATATACCTATCTCTAGCACCAGTTTCGCGACGCTATCAGAACGGACGGTAGCCAATCCTATGTGCTTTGAAACCAGCTTTTATTAGTGGACACCTCTGTTACTGGCCATCAATGGCTGATAATGCATGGATCGAAAGGCTGATTCGCGTCTCGTTTTAAGTATGCACGATCGTGCCGAAGTTCTTGCGCAGTTGCTCTAGCAGAACGAAGGTCAGGATTGTGTGCGGGCCTAGACGAACGAAAGCTGGCACGTATCCCTTTGGAGAAGAATTAGATAAAACAGCAATGAGAGATCGAAGTTATGGTGTGACAATGGGTGGTGACAAAATGTTGACAATGTTTACATCAAGAAAAAAAGAAAAAAATAAACAGCTTATAAATAATGCCTATGCAATGCCTATCCCTAAATGATCAAAAGGAATAAAAATATATTATTATTATTATTATTATGCAATGCCTATGCCTATGCAATGCCTATGCCTATGCAATGTCCTAAAAATGTCCTACACACAGCCTTCTTGCCTGTTAGCTCTATAGAGATGAATGTCATTATATTATAGTCAAAAATAGTCTTTGGTCAAAAATATGTCTGATATGACAGAATATGTCAGAAAAAATGACAAATATGTCAGAATATTTCAGATACGAAACAAGCAACACATTTTTCGTTTATGAAAAGCATATCATTAAAGCATATGGGTCTATTTTTTTAAACGATCAGGTACTTCGTGAGCTATAAGTTGCTAAATAAGACTTTTTGATATTATCAAAAAGTTTTGAAAATTATCATCTAGGGTTAGTATGTGTTGAAATTTAGGAAAAATTGTAGTTTTCCCTAATGTGCTCCGGCAAACAATTTCTCAAAACGAGCAGAGACAAACTAATTCTCAATACAAAACTATAGAATAGGAAGAAAAAATTATCAAACACAAAATTATTGTACACTGGAAAGGTTTCCCAAAAGGTGCTTCCAGGTAACTTCCTCCCTGTCGGTGTTGTTTCAACGGCCGAAACGCAGCTTACCTTGAAAAATCCGAGTGGTCCGAGCTTAGCAGTGTACTGGATGAGATGAACCATCCCCTGTAACAAGAACACCGCTCTTTACAACTCCACTCGTACTTGAAGACAGTTCTCGCTCAAAAAAAGAGCTCTAAGAATAGTGGCAAAAAATCGAAAAAGAGCCTTGCTTGAACAAATTTAAATCCTGTGTCTATAACAAACTTGATTTCTGTCATTCTTAATTTAATGGTTAGGCCAGGAAAGTGCTGCATAGATTTGGTTAGAAATCACTAGTGGATCCTTCGCAAGGCTACCCAGCAAAGGGCAGTATCAGTCTGGTTTGTCCGTAACTCCGTCTGGTTTGTCCGTAACTCCGTCTGGTTTGTCTGTAATTCCGTCTGGTTTCTTGGTTACTCCACTCACCGTGAACTCGCCAGGCTTAGCGTTCATCGCTCGCGTCTTCAGCACGTCCAGCGGCTGCGTCATCGTCGTGGCAACGGCGCCCTGGTGACAGCAAAATTATGCTCGTTTGTTAAACGCAAAATCACAAGTCTGAATTGAAGATCAGAATCAAACAGTAAGAACATTGGTCCAGGATTGAGCGAGATTCTTATTTTTTGTTTAGATTCACACAAGTTCTGACCAGCTACTAATTAACAGTTTTTTTATAGGCCTACTTAAAGTCAAAATTGGAGAAGGGAAGTCATGAGGATGCACTAAAAAGGTCACACATCCAGTTTTATCTACTTTTTGCTTCCGAAATAAGGATTCGAATTGAAAACAATCGATGTTTGCTCGATTTAAGCTCTAGGCATCTTCTTCCCCACCACCCATTGAAAGCGACTGATGTGGATAAATGACGGCCACAAAATACATTCAATGCATGGTAGGGCAGAAGATCCAGGGTGCTCAAAAAAGCATATGAATGTTTTCTTCTCGATTTTATCGTTTCGAAGATGAAAAGTTGGAAAACTTATTGTGTGACCATTCTTAGAAGCAGCATTTGAATTCTTGGCACAATGAGTAATTCTCCATAAAGTCAAAGAGTGCTTCCTGGCGTTCCGAAACGTACTTCGCCGGTGTTTCTCAGAGTTCGTAACGACAATATTTGTAGCGTGTACTCACTGCTGTGAGACTGGCAAGGAAGTGCGTGGTGAGGTTGTCGGAGAAGCCCCGCCCGATGAGGAACGACTTGACTTGGTCGTAGAACGAAAGCTGCCCGACCGTCATCAGTACGGCACGGCTGGTGGCGGTCGATGCGCCGGAGAATAGACGCCGTACACCTTCCTCTCGGTAAACGCGAAGTAGCCCGTCGATGGCGTGCTTGTAGCTGTGGACGCAACCGCTTTCATAAGAGTGTTGATTTGGGTAGCGATGTTGGGTTTGTAGGTATCGGCGCTAATGTTTAACTGGCTTCACGAAAATTATCAACTGCATACTCCTATACTGATGAAAATTGTGGTTGTCCAGAGCTGGAGTTATCTTTGTTTCGCACATTACGAAATGTTTTTTCTTGAATTATCTTTAACGAAGACAGAGGCAACACACCGCAATATTAAAATTCACGGAAATTCAAGACATTTCTTGATGAGTGCACCGCGCGACGCCAATTTTTTTCTCCAGTTAAGTTGCCTTTCCTTTATCTTTCGTTCTTTACCACAAGAGAAATGTTTTGTCATTTCTTGCAGATTACTCGCATTGATACTGGTTTGCGCTTGATTAATATTTATGCTTCTTATGAACACTATAACCGTCTCAAAAATTGATGCCCAAACGGGGACTCGAACCCTGATCTCCATCTATCGCGAATGTTGCTCTAACCCATTGAGCTACTTGGACACTGGCTTTTTGAGATGATTTTAGCGTTCATAATAATTAATAATAAAATACCCCGCGCATTCGAAGCGTCTGCAATTTTAATAAGATTTAATCAATATTAATGCTTATAAATCTTAACAGTAGTTAAACACATATTGATAATTGAACTTTGAAGCCATAATTATTTAATTGCAGAGGTTTGTTAAAAAAAATCGTTGCCAGCGCCACAACCGATACCATCAGGTGCCGGCTCATTTGCTTAGACCCGATATAACTATGTGTTTCAACTAAGAGTTAAGCTCCTAACTCACAGAAACAGCTGACTTTCACTGCTCGTGATTGGTTGTTATTATGGCAATTGATTTAACTCCCACTTTATTTAGGAGTTAAGAAATTTTTAATACTAGTGCTGTGACTCTGACCTAATATATACCCAATGAAAGTGGCATCACATAAAGACAATGTATCCAATGTAAGGCAGGAGTATCCAAACAAAATGGACCAGTTTCTTATTTACGTGACCAACTTCTTAATGTCTTGTGTATTGTGTACCTGGGATTTTATTAGGTTCATTGATCATGAAGATCTCTGCAACATGGCTAACGCTATTTGATTTAATGAATGGATGTTAATCCAAGGGACAATAAATACAGCAAAATAAGCTAGATTGTTCATAATACATCCAACCTAAAACAATCAAAATTGTATCACAATGAAATAAGTAAAATGCCATTGAACCACTATTAATGAGCTTGCCATTACTTTACGGAGATTTTTAAATATGTCATTCATCACATATGATTGACACTTTCTCCATGGCTCACTGCCAACCCCCCACAAAAAAGTGTAACTTCCACTTGCAAGGTCCCCTACGTTACACTGCGTCTAAAAATAAACCTGCCACTCCACACTATTCGAGGTCAAAGCATTGGGAAACGAAAACAGCGAGTAATGCTTACTTCCTGCGTTGGTCCACGGGCAGTTTGATATCGTTCTGCATCCGAACATTGACCATATCGGCAGGAGTGCCCACGATGCCTCCCACTGCTCCAGCCAACGATGCCATGCCAACTCGCTGGATGAACGAAACCTCGGCGCCGGATTCACCCGCCACCGCTTGCTTTGCCACCTAGGATAAAAGATACTTGTCAGTAATTTGGAAAACAAATGGTTCAACGTAGCTTTGAAGAAAGAAATTAATATACAAATCCTAAGTTAACTTCCACCAAACATACCGTAGATTAATTCTAAAAGTTCACGTTGTCTAATATGTACCTCGTAAATGCCGAAACGAGTAGTGGAATAAGTGAGTTGCCTGAGTAACGATGCAGAAAGACCGTTGTACAAAGCTAGTACACCCTGCTGCCGAATTATGCTTATTGTAAGTCTGGCAACAGATGTTTTACCTTCCTGCTGTGTTTGAAGTTGAACCTGAAAGCAAATAAATTGGTAAATGGCATTATTATTTTATCGGAGAGGTGGTACAAGTAACATTTTATGACATACTTAAAATTAATTTAGGGTACGGTAAAAAAATGCAGACACAATTTTCATGATCAGTTTTTTGAAGGTCGCAACAAGTTATTATAAGGTGATGACAGCACAGGTACTAGGCATTCCTGGGTATAAGTTGTAGATGAGACCAGTACTTCATACCTACCTTTAGCAAGTCCAGGGGATGGGTTATGCAAGCGGCACCAGCCGATGCCAGCCCGCCGAAGTACCATCGTGAGAGTCGTTTCTCCGGCATCTCTGAAATAGTCTATACTTAAATTTGTTGCAAATAAACCCACATTAAAGGAGTTGTAGGAGGTTGCATAAAAAGCTGGGCGTGACCTTTTAATGGAATTGCTAGTAATTCTCAGGTCTCTTTACAGAAAATATGCCACAGTGGTGGTTTTTTACAACAGACTAGACACCAAGCTAATCTGGTTAGTAAATCAATCAATATTTGATTGAGGAAGTGACATTTAATAGATTAGAAATGACCCATAACCTTACCAACTGAGCTCGCCCACTAAAGAAGAGGAGATTTAGGGATCTAGTGTCCCTGAATGATAACACTGAATCAAGTCATGTAATTAAAAATTAACACATTTCTTATTTACAAAGAGCCACACGTCCGAAGCCGGTGATTTCTAAATCAACCAGCTTTTCAATTAGTTAGGTAAACTTGCATGTCTTTGCTACTGAGCTCTCCCACTCTCAGCAAACCTCATGCTGGGATTGGTTACTAAAAAATTACAAGAGGGGAATTATAGAGGTAGGGGAATACGAAACCTTGGCATGGAAGTTATTTTCAAAAAATATTTAATGTTTTATTCATTAATATCGACTCAGTGGCACTATGGTTTACTATACACACAGGAATTTAATGCATGATATGGAATTAGTGGGAAACACCCTTGTGACAAGGAAAATTATGTTGAGTTACAAAAAGGTAAATTAAACTCACGACACGATAAATCATTCATCAGTCTCTTTAATCATAGAACCCGGCCCTGCCTTTACATGCAGGTCGTGTTTTCAATATTAGCGTAATACTGGCACGTTATGGCAGATGATGGGATGGACACACTTGCAAATTGAGGGAACATATGACTTTGGGTGCTTTTGTGACTTTGCCTGCAAATGTCTTAAATGCCTATCAGTTGATAGTTAAGTTTACCAGTTAAGAACTAGTTTAAAAGTGCAGTATTTTGTTCAGTTGCAGTTTATTTCTAGTGTTTCACTTTTTGCAACACCTCCATGCCTGTGTACGTTAGTTAGGGAACTTTTTGAACAGGCAGTGCTAGCAAACACATTAGTGTAACCAACTTGACCTTGTTCTTGCTAACACACGACACCCTGGGCTACTTTATCGAAATTGAGTAAAATGGGAAAAGCGCTGAGATGGCAAACAGACCAATGACACGACCATGCACAGTAATTAAAACAATGATGGTCTGTAAATTGTATTCTAATCAATATTTTAGGGTGTTAGCAATTATGTTACTTTTAAGCAGTGTTTCCCAAAATTTCAACATCTATGTTCCCCTTCTATCATTTTCGTACCACACCGACTAAACACACAGCAGCCGTATAAACGTAGCCATTTTTGAATGAGAAAATTGAGAAACTGAGAAAACTGAGAAAATTTGATTAAAATCAGGTGACAAAAATGCATGAAAATATATAAATACAATTCATGAGGTTACCCATGTTTAAAATTTAAAATAATATTTCTGAAATGTGTCTAGTAGTTATGTGAAGCTCTCCAGAAAAGTGCATTGCGTACCCCCACTAAACTCTTCCCGCACCCCATGGAGTACCACACTTTGGGATATACAGCCTAAAGTGTACAATCGTTGTACAATAAATTTAATAAAACATCACTAACAGCATCATTATCACACCAGGCACAGTGACGTAAGTGTGCGAATACTTTTTATAAAACGCGTAAATTTCTATCTCAGTTGACAACTTTTGTACAATCAGTCAAGATCAACTTATCAGATTCAGATAGGTAAATTTTTTGCTAAAAATTAACATTCACAAATTCTTACACGCTTCCCTTTGAGATAAGGCAGCAATTCAATTTTTATTCCAATCTCATAAGCTGTACAGCTACACAAAATAAATAATAAATACCTAATAAAATCTTTGGCTAACGGCATTAATCGAAATTGATCAGAACAAATCAGAACAATTTACAAGGCAAAATCGAAACACCCACAATTAGCAGGCAAGGTATTGGGTTTGTCAGAAAAGGAAACATTCGAAAGAAAATCGACAGGTTAAAATATATGTAGATAGGGTAACTGCATGTAGCTAAACTAAAACTAGTTAACAATATTATGAAATAACACTGGGTTCATTGAAGTAAGGCATCTTGGCACACATAAAAATCTCGACGGAAATTACCTCGCTTATCATTTTTGAGTCCATGGAGGGACTCTCTAGGTTTTGCTTGGCTGCAGAATCCCGTAGTTGAGACGCAACTGTTCGAGGAAGACGAAGGTGAGAATCGTGTGAGGTGCAAGCCGTACAAACCGGAGAACATATCCCTTGAAGAAACCGAGCGGACCTTGCTTGGCCGTAAAGACAACTACAGACCAGATGCTCTGAAAGTCAAACCAAAATCAGGAAGTCAGTAAAGGCAGACCGTAACAAAGGATGAGTATAATAAGTCGAAGGTTTGATAAAATTCAGCTAGAGCTGAAAGCTAGAGCTTTTCACCCCGGTTGTAACGGGTCACTTTACCTATTGACCTCATCAGATCCAAACTCACCTGTAGGTTATTGCGGGTGGGTGTTTTGGGTGTATATTTGGGTTTTGCGTTTTGGGTGTCTATCCATATATTCTGGATAGAGTATAGGATCCAGCCAGCTGATATCAAATAACCAGGTTAAAGTATAGGATCCAGGCAGCTGATAAAAACTGAAGTCAGGCAATCCATTGATGACAACAGACATCCCTATGATTTTAATGCTAATTTCAGAGTTTTTTAAACAGGTTTTCAACCAATTTGGAACATTCAAGTGGTTCAAGCTTTAAACACAAATTACAGGCAAAATAACGAGGTATGTTACCTTGAATTCGCCTGGCTTTGCATTCATGGTGTGAGTCTTGAGAACATCCATCGGTTGAGTTAACGTCGTTGCTGCCGCTCCCTGCGAGTAAAATTGATTTGGAGGTTTAATTGATTTCAAAATTAAGAGAATTTGGAGGATTACAATATAATGGACGGTGGAATAGATATTTATCATTTTACCTTTAACGGGATTTACTTTGTGGAAACAATTTTTTAACAAGGTCTAGGGGGGTGAAGGACCTACGGCAGAGCTTCATGTAATGACACATAAAATAAAAATGTTTAAAAACCTAAGCTGGAGTACAAAGGTAGGTCTCATTTTTAAATGGTGTAACCTTTCACCAAATATACTTTGCCTGGTAGTTATCTGGTAAAAAGGTAGGTACTTTCGAGTCATTTTTTACTGAAAGTGAAATATATGTTTTATTTCTGCTTTTTGAGCAGATTTAACTAGTGCCCTGTTATAAAATATTAGAACCCTGGGTGTGATATGACTTTGACGCCAGGAACAGAAAAAAAAGGAAACAACACGAATATCGTTAAAAGAAACCTTACGGCAAGGAGACTCGCAGTGAAGTGAGTGGCCAGATTGTCTTTAAAATCGTAGCTAAGCAGAAATCCTTTGGTCTGGTCGTAGAAACAGAGCTGGCCGATGGTCATCATAATCGATCGACCCGTCGCCATGGATGCACCCGAAAACAGTCTCTTGAAGCCTTCTTCTCGATAAATGCGAGCTACACCATCTACCACGTGCTTGTAGCTGGAATCGAAAAGGTCATCTTAGAACCTGCTTGTGAGGTGAAATTTTATGTAAATCTTAATAATAAGCAATTTTGTACTTTCGGCGTTTTTCGGGAGGCAGTCGAGTATCGTTTTGCATTCTTATATTTATTACGTCGAAGGGAGTTCCGATGAATCCTCCGATTGTTCCCCCTACAGCAGCAATTAATATTTTCTGGTAAAAAAGAACACCTTCGCCACCAGGAGAGATGTGCTGCTTTGACGCCTACAAATTAAAAGGCAATCATTTTTACTTGAAGCTCTCCATCATGTAAAAAATCGAAACTAACTTTTAACTAATAAATGAAAAAAAAATATATTTGTTCATACCTCATAAAAGGCAAAGCGGAACATCGAATATGTTAGTTGCCTTGAGACTGCGGCTGTTAGACCTTGGTTTAAAGCTAGAAATCCATCCCGTTCGATAACTTTTAGCGTCAGTTTGGACATCGAGAGTCTCGGGGAAGTCTGCGTTTGCATGTGAACCTGAACCAAGGATCACATTATTGTATGTTGCTATAATATTTTCAATGTCAACCATGTCCAACCATAGATAAAGGATTTATGGTCCTACCTTAATTGTGTCCATCGACTGCGTAAAAAAGCAAGCGCCTGCTGAGGCGATACCACCCATCCACCAGCGAGGAAAACGCTTTTCTTCCATCTCTCCAGCTTATCCTTCTAGCTGATGTTGGAATTGAGACACTTGCATCATGATAAAGCAGTATTCGAAATAAAAATGAGAGTTTCCCAACATGTTCACGTTCTATCTAATGTACAGTCAAAGATCTAGGTAAGGTTAGTTCACGTGTCACCAGCTAACTTGCGAGCTGTCAAATTTTTTGTCAGTTGGGAAAAACGTGGTTTACGATTTGAGTTGAGATGAGTGTGGGAAATGTTTCGAATGTGTCTGAAATTATTGATGAAATTTCAAAAGGAAGTGAAACAGCAAAGTCTCGAGATGATGCAGATTTAATATGTGCACCATTACAAACTCTTGATGAGTTAATAAACTGGAATGTGTCTTCTCATCCAAATTGGGCAAGAAAAGTCATCACTAAGGAACAAATTTCAAGTTTGTCTGCTTTTGGGAAAGATGTAAATTCTGCTGTGTATGGAGACTGGAGACCTATAACTCGTTGCCAAGGTTTAAGCGTACCAAAAACTTTGTTCTGTCATGATTACAAAGGAGGTTATAAAGAAGACCGATTTGTCAATGGAAGCAACAAGTATGATGAGTATCGATTTTTCCACTGGGCCGGAATTGACACTTTTGTGTACTTTAGCCACTATTTCATAACAATTCCACCTCTGGCTTGGATAAATTCAGCGCACCGCCATGGAGTGAAAGTTCTTGGTAATGACACTTGTTGACAATTTATTTTTTAATATTTATTTTATTTATATTTACTTGGACTATGACAACATAATTTATGTTAGATTTGCAAACTGATCCTGCAATGTAACTAAAATTGAATTTGAGAAAACCAGGCATGAAACACGACCACATCTTCCAGTACTGACTAAAATATTTGTGTAATTATAAAATATTACTTAAACGTACCTACATGTAACTGGAAGACGGCTGAAAAATCTCCAAAGCTTTTTTAAAATATGCAATTACTAACCATTTACTTAAAATTAGTTTATCTACAAAAATATGCAACAATAATTTTTATAAAAAAACTTAATTAAACCTTGTGCTCTAGTCATAAATTTTGTTTAAACTTGCTAGAAACACTACACATAAAAGTCTCTTGTCATCTAGCATTTTCCACATATCTCTCTAAACCACATTTGATATTTTTCTAGGCACTATTATCACTGAATGGACCGATGGGATGAATATCTGGGACAGAATCCTGACAACAACCGAGTCAATAGACCACATAGTCAACAATCTGGTTTCGATATCAGTTTATTTCGGTTTTGAAGGCTACCTGCTCAACATAGAGAATGAGATAAAGAAGACAAATATCGATCGACTCGAATACTTTATTGTTAATTTGCGAAAGAATCTTTTAATACGTATTCCTGAAGCGGAAATCATCTGGTACGATAGTGTCACTATCGAAGGACAGCTCAAATGGCAAAACACCCTTAATTCCAACAATAAGTAAGTCTGCGGTAGGATCTTCTAAGTTAAATCTTAGATAAAATGTTTTGAAATGTCATGCAGAAGTATATTGGCACATTGTTATTAACTTTATTATATGTTAAAAGCAAATACAAATACTATGTACTTGTCCGAAACTTTGAAATACAAATTAAAATATACCTAAACGTGGACAGTGAAAGCTTCACTTTCTTCTATATCCTCTGCTAAAATAGCACAAAGATCAATTAACAAACATTTTTTTATTTTTATTATTATTGTATGTAGAAAACTGTTAAAAATCTGCAATTTAACATTATGAGTGATTATGATGCATAATTTATTGCCACACAACTTGCCTACTTTTAAAATCCAGATGCTTAGTTTTAATCTTTATTGATTAAATACATTTCACTGCTGCTGAAAAGTGTTGTTGAGTAAAGACAATCTATATCTGTGTACTTACAGTATGGCTTACATGCTTGAAAAATTAGCAAAAAAAATCAATTTCTATTTTGGAACAATGTTTCAACTTTAAAAGATCAGAAAGACTAGTCTGTGCATCATAATTCACAAAGACGATCAGCTTATCACAAACTGTGTCCAGGTTTTCAGGTCTTGTTACCACGGTGATAACAACTTTACCCCCAAATGTTTGGATCTGGTCTCTGTCCATGGTGAACATCTGTCTCTGGTCTCAAATCACAAGTCCATGGTGAAAGTTTTAACGAGCATATTTTCGCAGACGATGGTTCGATGCGAGTGACGGCATCTTCCTCAACTACGGCTGGCGCGAGGATCAGCTACGGGAATCGCTGAAGACTGCCGGCGTCCGGGCCCACGACGTCTACGTGGGCGTCGATGTCTTTGGCCGCGGAGTCTACGGGGGAGGCGGGTTTAATTCGGACAAGGTACGCATCTAGCCTTTGCATGCAACGCCACGTATTGGAGCAGATATCCTTCAGTTTGCAAATGGAAAATTTGACCTGCTAATGGAAAGTTTTGCCATCAATATAGAGCTCATAGGAAGACATTTTTAGAGGAATGAAAAAAATGACAATGTCTTGAATGATAAAATCCCTAAAAAACAGAATTATATGTAAATTTTTTTTTTTTTTTGTATTTTGAGAAACACTAAAAACCCCTTAAAATGAAGTGCCCAAACAGGGAATCAAACCTCAATCTCCACCTTTCGCGGAGATCGGGATTTAATTCCCTGTTTGCACACATTTGTAAGAGGTTAGCAGCGTTTCTTTATAATAAAACACTTATTGCATTTGAAGTATTTGCAATTTAAATCAGACTACACAGCAATGATATTGTTTCCTTGCTCTCTGCAGGCTATGTCAGCAGCTCGTGCGTTCGGTCTCTCGGTGGCCTTGTTTGCTCCGGGCTGGACGCACGAGACCCACGATGTTGCGCAGTTTGCGCCGATCGAGTATCTTTTCTGGGCCAAGCTGTGGCCGTTCCTCTATCCTCGTGGGCCAACGAAGCTGCCATTTGCCACCAGCTTCTGTCAGGGATTCGGTCTCGCCACCTACGTACAGGGAGCGGTAAGTTGGATTCGCTTTCTTCGTGTTTTATAAAACCTTTGTGAATTGCAAATGGGGTGCCGATAAGCTGGATATGTTTTGTGGTGCAACTTACCAAAGAAATAAATTTGCGTCGTGTGGTGCACTTACCGAAAATTTTTAGAAATCCCGAGTAGCTAGACGTTTCGGCGTGTTGCCTTTGCAATTGTTAAAGATCTTAAGCTAAAGCTGCAGAACATAACTTATATTACGAGCATATGTTTTCGTCGCGAATCAATCTTTCCAAAGCTGAAAAGTCAAAAACTTCTTTTGTGCCCATCAGAGAATCGTGAACGTTTATAGATAAATTAAAAAAATGCTTATGTCAGCACAATCTGCATCCCCTGTATGCAGAGAACTCCTGGCCCGTGGTACAACCTAGCACTCCAGGCTTACCAACCGACCGTGCCATCGGACTTGAACGAGACGAGCGTACGTCTCGGACAGTTGGCACGACTGCCGGCCAAGCTGACTCGCGGTTGCGTGCAACATTGTGCAGATGACGCATTCGAGGGAGGCGGCTGTCTGCGTCTGCAGCCGCCTAACGATTTCAGTGTGGAGGGAGAAGCGGAGAGTGCTTATTTGAGGTAATGCCATCGATCTTAAGTAACCTGGATAGCAGTTGCCGTTGAGAGATTTTTATACCGAGGCAATATCAATTTTTATATCTTGAGAGTCCCTGAATTTTAGTACTCTGAAAGATACCATGCTATTTTAAGTGTTTACGTCAGTAGTTTTTGGTTTTCGTATTGGAATGTGTTCTATTCTTGTGTGGTTTTAGTCCTAAGCTAACCTTAGCACTAGTTTTGAAAGAAACATTTGAATCTGGGTTTTTGAATCCTAAGTAAAACAAGTGATTACCGTTATGTTTTCAAACTTATGCCTGTTAGTTCATCAAGGGTGATAGCAGTCGATGGCAAATATTCCAAGGCTTTCATTTTGATGAAGTAACAGAAATGTTGAGAAACGTCGGGAAAATTAGTTGTTTTAATTAGCATCTAAATTTAGCATCAATTTTAAATCTATGTATTTTTTTTCTGTTTTTTCCTCTTCAGCAATAATAAATCTTTGTTGAAAAATTAATCACTCTTAACAAACCTATTGGATAAGAAGTTATAAGGTTCACAAATAAATATCTTAAAACTTTTTTTGCTGTGCGTACTTGTCAACAACGTACTGTTTACGCTGCTTGGCAGGTTGTTCCTGTGTTCGTTCGAGACGGAAAACGTGCTCCTCGTCACTTGTGCTTGGAAGTCCGAGTCTGGTAACCCCGACGTTTCACCGCTCAGTCTCGTGCTCATCATTCAGGAGACCTCCGGGCGATACAGGTAAGCCTTCACTTGTACAGGTAAGCCTTCACTTGTACAGGTAAACCCTTCACTTGTACCGATTCGCAACAAATTACAATCTCAGGGAATATCACAAATATCTTGTTGAGATTTCACCTTGTTTTCTTATGATTATTATTCTTTAATCATCTTGATATAACTTGGTTTGGTCATGACCAACATTTCATCATGTAATGTTTTACACAAGATGGTCAATCAATCAAATAATAACCAATCTATAAAGATCAAAGGTTTCACAAGAAAAATCTTGCTAACATGTGGAAAACAAAATATACAGCTGTACATTTTTTATTTATATTGCAAATGCTTCCAATGGACAAAGTATTTTATTATTAACAAAACTAATTAAACTCTAAAATATCGGTGCCCAACCATGGACTCGAACCCCGAACTCTACCTGTAGCTGGAGTTGCGCTCTAACCAATTCTTAGCTCCTAATAATTGCATAGCTACAACTAAGCCAGCGTCCTTCATTGCGATGTTGAATTATTTCCGCAGCAAGCTGACCCTGAACAAGGACGTGAGTGGTTCAATTGACTGCAGCAACCTTGTCGAGGATGACACGACCGCGTTCATTCGCAAGTACCCGGATGTCAACCCCCGCGGAAACAACGGGTGGCGTCACAGGTGAACATGCCGTTCCATTTTAGAGAGGCCGAGACAGAATACCAATCGAAATAAGCGCCATCCATATTGTGATAGGACCACTGATCAGCTACAATGGATTGACTGACTTCAATTTTGATCAGCTGGCTGGATCCTGTGCTCTATCTAGGTTATTTGAGATCAGCTGGCTGGATCCTATGCTCTATCCAGGTTATTTGAGATCAGCAGGCTGGATCCTGTGCTCTATCTAGGTTATTTGAGATCAGCTGGCTGGATCCTATGCTCTATCCAGGTTAGTAGCTAGTTAGTAGCTAGTGAGAGGGTACTCTACTCGGCAAATCTAATCAGACAGTCATTATTTAGACAGAATAGTGAATAGAGTGGACTTGCCTTGCATAGAAACTCCAGATCTCTAAGGTATCTTGCTTATCTTGATCTGCATTTCATTGATGGTTCTATTTTTTTGTTGCAGCCTGTTTGCGGTGGATTTAAATAAACGCAGGCTGGTGGAGATCGGAGCGAACGTTCGAGGCTCCGTTTTAATTGGTCAGCTTCGTTTGCTACCAGTTGGTGCGGACACGAACAGCGAGATTCTTGATGCTTTGTTTAAGCGCTAATGTTATATTTTTTCGCAAAAAAGAATCCTCAAATGTCTACTTTACCGACAAAAAGGAGGATGCTACTAGGTGAAGTCACAGTAAATAATAGCCAAATGAACAGTCATTTTGAGTGTAAATAACTTTCATTTCGTTATTTCTTGGACATTACTCGCATTTGAAACTGGTTTACGTTCAATTAATCTTTATTAATGCTAACCCCAACAATTGACATGCATGTATTGATATTTTGATATTTTTTCTTGTAGAGGTTTGTTAAAAAGGATGGTTGCAAGCACCATTGGGTGGCATCTACCATACGACATTTGCTCAGCAGGATGTTAAACATAATTGCAGGTCGACTTAACCTGTTAACTCAATTGTCTGATCAAATATGTCACAAGATCCTTCTGTGATTGGAAAAGATTATTTAAGCAATATTCGTTGGCTAATACTGACCTGACTTCATTCAACACCTGGTAACGTAAGACTACTTGGTACCAAAGCACAAGATAGACTTGATTATAACGGGTACAACCAAAAGTCAAATTATGAAAGAAACTGTGGACAGTTTTAATTGCTGCCTTGAAATGTTTTTATAAACTGCCTTAAACAATTATTTTGATATTCTCTTCGATTCTTATTATGATGATGAAAAATCCATGCCAAGCTTTTATGGCTGTTAAGATAAATAAAAACCATTTCATCATTATTATGAGTTGTCGAGATCTTCGGGATGGGGGTCGGCTCTGCTAGCAGAGCACCGTTTATTAAAAACACGCATGTCAAAATCCTTAGTAAATGACGATCTCCTAAAGACACAATTAGTGCGGGGTTTTCAGCGGTCAAGAATCTAACAGTCCATGAACTTGTTATTTACCTGGCAACAGCCAATCAGAAATTGTTCTTTGTTGCTTAACGGTCTGCTAATTACGTAAGTCCGCTGAAAAATCGGCATTTAGTCCACCTAGCCTGTTGGAAGCCGTGCCGCTCAAAAGCTCCTCACATCCTGTGTATTTTTCCCGTCTCCATCTTCGGGTCGGCGATCCCTGCAACCTTTTTATCAATGTTGAACGCTTGCTGTCGGATTCGATACTTTTTCACCTGACTCGCTTGGGCTTCTTGCTTGCCAACCATAGCCAACTTGGCTCCCAGCGATCGAGCTGATTTAAGCGATAATGGTGCACCGCCAAGAGTATCACTGATGCAGCGAAGCCACCAACAAAATGTACGGTAACTGCGAGAATTGAATGTAAAACATATTGAACCAAAGAATGGATCTTCCCCAAAGATGAAGAATGAACATTAACAGGTATATATTCTAATTAGGTAATAAGTAGTAATAAGATGGTTTTCTAGATCAGGGAAGAAATTGTATTTTCTTTCATTTGAGTCTACCCATTATTGAGTCAATAAACACACACATATTACACATCCACATCGAAGGAAAATCAAATTTCTACAACAAATACCTTTCCCAATATTCAGTTGCTCGGGTAATCATAGTCACGTTACTTTAGAGTAAAACATTCGCTAGCTACGAAGCTAGAGTTCCTAAATTGTATGCCAAAGAACCACTCACTGTCTTGGATGAGAAAACGCTATTAAGGTTATTCAAATTTTCCGCATACGACTTGAAACCGTTAATAAATCTTGCGACCCAGAGAAACAAACCCACCGCCGACGCGACACCAACCATCCGAGACATTGTAACCGCACGACGAAGCTCCACAAAGTTTCACGGTTTCCAGATTCTGAGCAGTCCGTCTTCACTGTACGTGCACAACAAGTTTTGATGGGGATGATGTGAGACCCCGATGACGTCTTTCTCGTGAACGTTGAGCGTTCGCTCCAGCTTTCCGGACGCGGTAGAGAAGCAATAGAGCACCAGGTCCTCGCCAACGCAGTAAATCCATTCACCTGCACAAAGGTTGACCGGGGTCATTGGGTCTACAGGTTAAGTCGGGACTCTCACCGTCATTGGCCACTGGTGAGATATTTTAGTCTTGGAGTAAAGTTAAAAACACAATGTGGTAAAAGGCAGACTAAGATAAATGGAGACTTCCAGAACTAATGTTAAGCTGTTTATGCAAAAATATAGGCTAAATAACTACAATATTGACTAGTATAGTATTGACTAGTATGATCAAATCACTGACAATAACAAAGGCAACACGCCAAAACATTAAAAATCTCGAAAAACAACATGGAACGCCAATTTTCTTCTCTGGTAATGTGCCGTCCTAAAGTGCCCTATACTTCTAACAACAACAAACTATAGTCGGTAATGAGCTAGAAAGTAAGTTTAAACGATAATGAACCATACCTCTGGGCGATATCGTGCAGCACACAAAGTCTCCGCCCTCTCGCTTGCCGCTCGCGAACGATCGCACCGTCTGGCCCTGCATGTTCATGATGACAACGGTGTTGGAACGCGTGCACACGACAAAGTGTTCAGGATTCTTGGGCAGCGCGTAGATGCTGTTAACAGTCACGTCTGCCGTGGCCAGGGATTTGAACGTCGACGTGCACTCAGTCGACTTGATGCTCCAAACCTGCGTGGACCGGCAGCGTAAATGACACGGGAGAAATGGTTAGTTGTTTTTCTTGAGGAAATGTTTGTTGTTTAGAGAATTTGTAAGGAATCACAGCCAGAGAACTGGGATTTGAAGCCATTTTTCAAAGAAAATGAGTCTCCAAATGGGTAAAGAAGGCTATTAATGAGAATTAATACCTGACTATAGCTGCTTATTTTTTGGGAGACTTTTAGAAAGGGTTTAAGCTTGTTATGTACAAATGTAGGTATTTCTTTTTCGTCTGAAGTTAAAGCAAGATCACATCAAAACAATGAAGTAACTCAAAAAACAGTCCAGACTGCCATGTAGCAAGTACAACTGAAGAATGGTAGGTAAAGCAACTTTATGATAAGTTCACAACTGTCACTAAGCACCCTATCCAATCAAATTTAGAACATGTACCCATAGGAATCTACGGTTTAGATTCTTATCAGATTCTAACAGTTGGTCGCAAAATGAGTAGTGAGATCGATTAATATTCAAATCATCTTCCTCTCATAAGATTTTGTTTTGTCTGTATTGGAAATTGATACTGACCTTTACAGAACCATCCGAACTAGCCGACATAACCGAGTGTCCATCCGACGTAAAGAATGCCTCGTTCACAAACGAGCTGTGCCCTCGGAACTCTTTCAGAGTCTTCCCGGACTTGAGTCCGTGGATGCGAACAGTGGCGTCAAAAGACGCACTCAAGATCTGCGAGTTGTCTCGCGAGAACTGCAGACACGTAACACCCTTTGCGTGCGCCTTCTCGAACCGTCGCAGGCACTGGCCGGATTGCACACGCCACACATACAGTTTGCCATCCTGGAGAACAACAACAATGAATTATTATTGATTTTTGTGCAATGGGAAGCCATGGAGGTTGAGTGAGTTGTGGTTGAGAATCAGAAGAATGGTAGTATAGTTTTAATACTCATGTCTACTTTATCTTACCTAAGTGCTTGACTATTTACAATTGAGTACTAACACACATTAATTGGGTTAGTAGTTAGTAAAAAACGTCAATTTTTTAGGCTCATTTCATATCGGGTATGCTAAATATATTTGCTCTCTGAATTATTGAACTTAATTTTTTAATTTAGGGTGCCTAGAAAAGGTAATTGTTTAAATTTTTGTGGTTCTTATGTTTTAGAAGAAATGTCACAAGTTTTGCTATCAATCTTGATAAAGTAACAGGCATAAGCTGAGGAATTTCTGGGAAATTAGTTGTTTGTACTTAGCATTCTTCTTACATAGAATGCTATATCTCTGCTGCTCAAACAATCTAATTTCTTGCAACCATCATTCAGCTATAAAAAAAATTAACCAGACTAGAGCAACCTCTCAAATTACTTATTTACCTGTGATCCTGAGGCCAGCATCTCAGAATCGCGACTGAACGACAGACAAAGCACAGCCTGCTCCATCATCATGAAATTATCCTGTGCTTGATACTTCAAATCCTTCCTGATCTTGCCCGTTGTGAAATTCCACACCTCGATGAAACCGTCAACGCTTCCTGTTACCAAGTACTGCCCGTCAGGCGAGAATCGGGCGCACTCCAAATGGGATTTGTTGCCAAACTTGATCTGTTTTGACATCTGGGTAGGAAACTTTTCTTCTTCTTGGTCTTTGACGGCGGCCTTTCCTCTGAAAAGATCGATTGTGGTACCGGGAGGAAGGAGACCCTGATGTTGTTGCCATTTGAGACTCTGACTGAGGAGAGCCATTAAACGAGAAGAAGGAACAACGGATACTTCGCCAGCTAGGGCCTGGGCGATCGCAGCTCGACGTTTCTCTTTGGTGCTGCCATCGTGGTACGCTTCTCTTGGATCGAAATAGGAGCGAGCTAGGAGATTCTCAAGATGAATATACCTAGAAAACATATTAACTTGAATTTTCAGGGAATAAAATGGTTATTTAGGTTGAAGGTTATGGTCTTGCCCAAACCTGCAAGCCCTGTTTGGTGCAAAAATTTTGTAAATAAAGGGCACTGTTGACAGCCATGTGAAAAAGAAAATGTACTACCTACCTCTCAGGCTCTTGCTGTTTTAGCATAATCATAGGATCAGTCTGTCGAAGGAGGGATCGTGCTGCTCCAAGTTCACGAAGCTCGATCAGCTCAAGAATCACCTACAAATGTGATAATATATTGAAATCATCATTAGAGCGGAATAGCCTCGGCCCACAATTCTCAAAACGATGAAGTTCATATGTTGTGGATTAGCACTTATGAGCCTGCTCATACCTGTTCATAAAGAATAATTAGTTTCTTGTCAGGCAATTTGAGAGACTGAATTGCTTGCAAAACGGTATCCCAATGTCCATTGTTGATATCGGCGACAAATCCATCCACACTTTCGACAGTGTTGAGAGAAATACCCGTTTCTTCTTGCAATGTCATACAAGTCCTGGTAAGGTTGTGCTCCTTTAAATACTGTTGAATAAGACGAATAACGTCGGCAGATTCAATATCCATCGACATAGTAGTGCCGGTTTTAGTACTGTCTTCTTATTTTCTATAACAAATCAACACGGGATTCGCGAGGTTAGGCTCTGGAAGTATGGACATCAACACACAACCGCCATGTTAGGCCACTTTTGGCTCCAAAATTTAAACTTTCCGTAGTTCTTGTTTGGTTTTCTCGATAACAGACATTTCAATTTTTCTACAGATATCGGTTTCATGTTCCTACATGCTTTTTGTTAACTTATTTCTCGAATTTAATGAATTTAATTATTTGCCTTTCTATATTTTAGAGAAAAAGGGACTAAGAGGCTACTAATGGACCATATTAAATAACCAACCATGCCCAAACCGACATTCTTATCTGAGCGTGAAATTTCATTATCAACTATAATAATCTTAATTTTGGGAATATAACGCCCTAATAAGTAAATGATGATATAACATATGTGACACACTATGTATTATATAATCATTTATGTAAGGGACACATAACTTTACGTACGCATTCCAGTTGCAACCCTCCTCGTAATTATTACATAACGTCCAAAGGTGTTAGCAAAGTCCATTTCCATGGCTCATCTGGGTATCGATCCTAAACGTACTTATAAATCATGCAATATTATTATAGTATTTATAGTGCCATAACTCAATATTAAAAATGTTGATAGTGACGTATTCAATATCAATATGAGGTAAATTATAGTAGAGGTCTTCAGGACTTGTTTTATCCATTAAATGTTATAATTAAATACAAGGCGAGTCTCTGCTTCTTGATACTAACTTTATTATTACAGAATTTAATATCAGGAAGGTTAAGTTAAATATCTAAATTGTTTATGTAACCCCTTGCAGTACGCACTAGGCAGTTGTAAGGTAAGTTTCTCTGATTCAAAATAGGATAAATAGGTAAACTATATGGAATCGACTTTTGCAGATCGGTTGACCAGTTCGGACAGTTCAAACACTTTTCAAAAAACCCGTTTTAATAGTTTATTTTAAAAGACACGGGGGCGTTTGGTTTACAGCAAATATAGCGCACCCTATTTTTTATGGCCCCTACGTAACTACGTATACGTACGTATTGAGTATCTGTCATATAATTCAAACGTGCGGCCCTTATCAGCAAAGAAGAGCATAGTTGCTGATATATTTGAGCGATAAACCACCATTGTCATGTGCCGTCATGTACACCTTTAGCTGATTGATCTCGCGGATTTTGATAAGGCAACTTGATCAATTCCGGAGCAGAGATCGCGGTGTTTTTTGTGAAGTGGTAATCATTCGTTTTGACAGTTGTGACCTGTTAGTTGTGCTGTGCAGACGGTGAGTGCTGACATATATTTGAGTTGTGATACTCATTTGTTGTCTAGAGTTTGCTTAAAGGCCGTGCATAGTTTTAGAAGGGTTTGGATAATTTTTTATTTTCAAAATACTATTTCTTATTCTCACTCTAAACAGGTTTTGGAAATATACATTGCAGTAGAATAGGGATTGCTAAAATAAAATATTGTAAAGTATTCTTCAAGTTTATTTGGTATTGTATGGTTTTCTATGGTTTTTTATGATGTTCTATGGTATTGTATGGTACTTTTGGCTGTGGTCCTTTTTAGAGATTTTTGATAGGGCATCAAAGAAAACTCGAGACACGTTTAAACCAAAATGCCCACTCCCTCAAAATCTTAAGGTGCCGTTAGGCAGCGGGTACTGCTAGTTCTCACTCTAAACAGGTGTTGGAAATAGACATTGCAGTGGAATAGGGATTGCTAAAATAAAATAAAGGAAACTAAAACACATTTTAGGAAGTAGTTCGGCATATTTTCTAATTCTGCTCGACCATCTGTTGCTTCATGTTGTAAAACAAGGACAATCAGCCAAGTTCGCACTTAAAAATATAATCAATAAACCTGCCTCACTCTTTACACCATTATACCTGATTACACGTTTGGTTGATATCGGAAAAGCCATTAAAATTTCATTTTTTTTCCAACTACTCACTACTAGTTACTAAAACACACTTTTTTTCGAAGGTTTGAAGGTTTGATGGTAAAATGCGTCTACCTGTAATTATATTAAATATATTTTTTTAATAAACTAAAGATTAGCAAACCAAGTTTAATATTATTTCTCGCATGAAATAGAACAGGAGTAAATTAGTACCTACTTCAAAGACATAATAGTTAGTAATTTACTTGTTGGAGATCGCAAAACTGGAAAGTACATTCTTAACAATTGCGATCATAAATCGTGTTTAATCAACCATCGCAACGTAACTATTTCACACCGCGTCGAACGTTCATGATCGACTTTTACGTGTGCTTTTTTTTTTACCTTCAATTGCGTTGTGCAAGTTTCATTAGATATAGCAAGGAAATCGGCAATGAAAGTATACGAAATGTTCGCAAAACTGTGCGTTTCGCGAGGATTTTTGCATCAGATGTCATATTCTAAAGTTTAAACAGCAAAAAAAATATTTTTCAAACAAAAACTAGTCATTAAAAATTTTTTAAAACGTGATTGGACGAATATGAATATTGAATTTAGGCTCATTTTACAGGGGATTGACTAATGACATACCAGTGATGTAGCTTGTTTTCATTTATCTACGCCTTACATGCCAGCTATCAGAAACGGCATCATTAGATTATTGCAAATTCACCGAAGTCGAACGGAGATAACTTTATTACTTTTAAGATTTCTGTGATACAGGTTAATATCACAAGCAGATTGACGTTTCAAAATTTAAATATATTCAGAGATTGCATTTATTTTAGTGCCGATTTATACTGCCGACAGTAAACAGGTAAACAAAAGTTATTTTTAAATACTTACATATGAAAAAGTGTCAAAATAAAAGAGGTAAAGGAGCTAAATTTACTCTCACTTCAACTCTTAAATTAATTCCACCAGATAGTTACGAAGAGAAAAGTGTAATGTAAAATTAATCTTTTTTTAATAGCTAAAATAGCTAAATAAAAACCATACAAACAAAGAAACAAACAAAAGCAACTAAATAATAAGAAAACAATTAAATAATTAAAATATCGTTAAGGTTAGCATTAATACAAATAAATAAATAAAATCTGAACTAGTCTTAAATGCGAGTAGTCTGCGAGAAATAATGAAACAAAATTTCTTAACACTCGAGACGACAATGACTCGAATCTAATAGAATCATTAATTTTTTGTCGAGGTTAAGTAGTAATTAGGCGGTTATTTTAATTTCGCACCAGCGCAAGGCCTTCTGACTTTACCCATAAACTCAATGGCATAGAGTTGGTGCAAAGCGACAGAAAATGCACCTCGACGACAAAATATGCGTCATGCGAACACGTGGAAACCATTCTATGGATGATTCGTACTTTGGACCGTCCTTCGGAAGGGACAAGGTTACGTCAGTGTGTCGTTCTTTCTAGACTTGCTATCTGATAAGAAAGATAACTGTCATAAAAACTAACATTGAACATGTCGATTGGGGTACATTTTCGCGTGTGCACATAGCAATATATTCTTTTTATCGCTAAAGTAAGTTACATAATCCATAAATACTGAAAATAAATTTTCGAAATTGTCATCGTGGTCACTTTGGAATTCACAGAGTTTCCACAATGCAGTGACCCCGAGTGACTTAAGCGGCAAATTTCAAATTCAATAAACGGGGGTACTTTTGGTTGTGGTCCCATTAGAGGCTTTACATTTGAAACCAAAATGCCCACTTTCTCAAAATATAAAGCGGCCGTAGGCAGCGGGTTCTGCTAGTACTGAAAATAATGTATGAAATTAATGTAAAAAATGCTCGATTAATAATAATAATAATAATAATAATAATAATAATAATAATAATAATAATAAGCATTTTATTTCCAGATTGGTCATTACAAATAACATTGGAAAGTCACACAATATTTACAATCTCGTTATTAATAAACTCATTAACAGAATAAAAGCAGTTGCCCATTAAATAGTTTTTCAGTCTGCTTGAAAAATCTTTATCGTTACTTTTACATTTTATATCCATTGGTAAATGATTAAATAATTTCACACCACATGCAATAGGTCCTTTACTGTAATTTATTGTTGTTAAGTCATATAAGTTAATCTTTGCCCTTAATGTATAATCGTGGTGTTTATCATTACTTTCTTTGGTTAAATACTTATTATTAATAACATACATCACAATAGTAAAAATATATAAGCATGGTAATGTCATAATTCCATATTTTTTAAAAAGTGGCTTAGTCGAATCTTTAAAATACACTCCTGGATTTGTCGGCTCATAGCTTGCATTAGCCAGGTATTTGATGGCCCTCTTCTGTAGTCGAAACAATTTAATAATGTGTGGTGAATGACCCCACAAGACTATACCATATAGGAGATTGGAATGGACATATGCAAAATAAACAAGTTTTGCTGTGCTGAAGTTACATAATTTTAAAATCCTTTTAACTAAATAGCACCCTGACGATATTTTCTGTGCAGTATTATTTATGTGGGTTATCCATTTCAGTCGATAGTCTATTGTCACACCGAGAAATTTCGTCTCATCCACTACTCTAATGCTTTTCCCATTCATATATAAGAGTGGTGTCATATAGCCATCTTGTTTGTCATTAAAACGAATAATTACAGTCTTATCAGTGTTGAGTTTAAGTTCATTTTTTAAGCTCCAATCAGTCATTTGATTTACTGCCAGTTTGCTATTTTCTACTATGCAGCTAACATTTTCACTTACGAGAACTGTGGTGTCGTCTGCAAAAGTAGTCAGAGAGCCTTTTGTCACCGCAGTTTCCAGTTCATTTATGTAGATTATGAACAATATCGGAGCAATTGAACTACCCTGGGGCACGCCTACATTTATTACCTCTTCATCAGAATAAGTGACTCCTATTGTTTGATGTGTTATCTTCACTACCTGTTTTCTATTTCTAAGAAATGTTTGAACCCAATTGTTAGCCACTCCGCGGATGCCCATACCTTGTAGTTTCATTAATAGCAAGTCGTGATTTACCAAATCAAACGCTTTTGTGTAGTCAAAGAAAATACCGTAATTCCTGCTATTCATTTGCGTGGATGACATTAATCGATTTACGAAATTTGATATTGCAGTCGTAGTGGATCTATCCTTTCTGAAACCATGTTGGCATTCACTTAATAACCCATACCTCTCTAAAAATGCAACTAATCGAGCACAATACGCATTTTCGAGTAGTTTTGAGAATACAGATTGGAGTGCTATTGGCCTGTAGTTATTCATTGTTGTTTTGTCACCCTTTTTATATATCGGACAAACAATCGACAATTTTAATGCTTCAGGGAAGACTCCTGTCGCGAACGAAGTGTTTATTATGTATATAAGAGGTTCCGCTAAATATACAGCAGCATTTTTCAATATGTTAGGTGGAACCTCATCATAACCTGCTGTCCGTTTTTTTGTAATTTTTTCCATAATTTCGTGGTATTCCTTTAGAGTCACAGGGTATAAGAAAAAGTTATTATTAGAAGCTATTGCGGTCTTCACCAATGGGATGGTGTTACTTGCGCTAGCGGCAGATATAATAAAGTGCTTATTAAACAAATTAGCCACTTTTCTTGGGGATGTTATTTCGACATCTTCATTTACAATTTTCAACTCCTTCTTCTCATTCATTTTTGACTTTTTACATTTATTCCCATTATTTTTATCAATAATTGACCAAGCTGCCCTAGACTTGTTGCTAGAGTTTGTTATGATTTTACTATTATACTGTTTTATAGTATTTTTAATTTCTAATGAGTACAATGCTTGAACTTTCGTATACATTAGTTTATCCATGAGACTGCCTGTAGCTCTTGACAATTGATACCGGGTTATTACCTCTTTACTTCTATTTAAAAGTTCAGGCGTGTACCACACTTTATTGTTAGACGACCTTACCCCTCTGTTCTTAGTTTGCCGGCAGGGAAACGCTGTGTCGAAGCAGTGTTTAAACCTACGGCTGAATTGTTCAAATGCGTCGTTGACCTCTTTAGCTTTTAATGTTGATTCCCAATTGACCTCACTCAGTATAGATAAGAACATATCAACGTTGCTCGGTTTGAATGACCTTATGAGTACCTTTTTAGTTTCCTTGTTATTGTTTATAATTATAGGTTCATCTCTTTTTATATGTACCAGTTGCCCAAGATGATCAGCAAGTCCAAGCTCTAAATTTTTAATAAACGAAACGTCTGCGCTATTTGTAACCACATTATCGATTACTGTTGATGAAGCGCCACTTTTAGTTTTCGTTATTCTAGTTGGTTCAATATTTAGTAAGTGGCAATTTGTTATAGCTACGGCATCTTTAAATGCATTTCCACCTGATACCTCGTTTAGATCAATGTTGAAATCACCAATTAACACAACTTCGCTATCCTTACAATTAACATATTCAAGCATTTCAATTATCCTGGTAAGAAATATATTTACATTAGATTTGGGAGGACGGTAACACACTATCAATACAATTTTCCTCGGAACAATCATCTCTATAGAGCATAATTCTAATTCCCCTTCCACTGCTTGTTTATCAATATCATTTCTGCTCACAAAATCACATTCTAAGTTGACATGAATGGTAAAAATGCTAGAAGATCTGCAGCCCCGTAGCCAGTGCAGTACAAATAAAAAAGGTGGCTGAATGGACGTGGGGGAGGGGAAAGTTATCATAATTGTGTTAGATTTAATTTTTGTTGGAGTGTGCGTAGTATGTTCACACACCCAAAACTTATTACGAGCTCAGATATTTAAAAAATCCGTTATTTACCTGATTGATTGATTATTTGATTAAGTCGTGGGGTTTAACGAAGCACTGTTTTGACAACGGGCCCTGCGGCACTGATGTAATGGCGTCGGTTAATGAGTGGATGATCATGATGAAGCTAGCCTAGAAGGGAGGAGAAAAAACCCGATGCCGACACGCAGCCTACTCCTTTCGAAGAGCACCAAGCGGACCACCGGCTTAACGTCCCTTCCGAAGAACGGTACAATTCGCAAATTACAGGATTCCTCCACAAATCCATGCTGTCGAGAGGTTGATAAGCAAGGCGAGTAGAGTTTCTGTACTAATATTTATCCGTCCAGCCTTTCTTCCGAACAGAACTGGTCATGTGTATGATGGTCACCCATCCAATACCTGACTCAGCGCAGTGTTGTTTAACTTCGGTGACCTCACGAGTACCAGTGTTCCCAACAGGCCAAATTACTCTTCCACGGTTTAATCGCGGTGAGGAAGTCAGAATTTATTGTAATACTGCAATGAATTAGCTAAATTTGTAAATCAATGCCAGGAACGGAACCAGCTGGATGCTATTATGATGATACAGTCAAAATTCTTATCAAAAAACTTTAAATTAAGAAGCTCCAAAATAAGGGGTATTATTTTTAAAGTTTCCGTTTATCAGCTTATTATTTTTGGATAAGAGGGCGGGTGTACGTCGTGCACCCGCGTTTATAACCAGGACTACATCACTTCCTGCTGGAATCCCTCACGATTCTTCCCATGCGAATCAATATATTCTACAGAAAAAAATAAAACTCATTTTACCTCATCATAGCAACTGTACAGACTGTGGTGACCAAACGCTTGGCACCTTAACGACGGTCGTAAGAACAATTTAAGATATATTTTCTCAAGTTCACACAGATAATTTTTGACCTCCCCTGCAGCATTTGCTTTAACAAAGGTTTACACACCCCAGAGGTAGTTCCGCATTTTAAATTATGTAACAAAGCGTTTGCAGACAGTAATTTCACTTAGGTGAACGACTCTGAGCCAAAGAACCGTTCGAACCAGAACCAGCCAAACAACGCATGCGTGCCAAGAATGAAAATAAAATTAAAGAAAATCAATTTTTTGTTACTGGAAATATGTTTTAATTAAAAATCGTGCAAATCAATTGGAATTTAAATTCAATTTACCGATGGTTTAGCGTCTTTGGAACACCAATTTACGATCACTTAAGTTAAGCAACACTGCGTTAGGTCAGGTATTGGATGGCTGACCATCATGCTCGCCAGTTATGTTCCGGGAGAGAGGTTAGAGGGATGTGACCTTGACCTTGCTTATCAACTGGATAATCAGGTTGATTGATTGCAGGTTGATCAGCAGGCAGCTGATTGATTTGTGGAGGAATCCTATTGTTTGAGTTGTACCGTCCTTCGGAAGGCACGTTAAGCCGATGCTCTTGATGCTCTTCGACAGGAGTAGGCTATGTGCCGGCACCGTGTTTCCCCCCTCATTTCTAGGCTAGGTTAGGTTCATCATCATCCTCATCATCAACCACTCATTCACAGACCCCATTAAACCAGTGCCGGGCGGTTTGTTTTCAAATCAACAATCAATCATGTTAAAAATCACGTTTTCTTTGATACACTTGAACTGATTCTTGCAAACGTATTTTGTGGCTCTTTTGTAAATTATTGATCTGACATCTGTCATGAAACTGTCCGTTTGAAGTTCAAAAAGTTCAAAGCAGTTCAAGATGCATTATTGAACACGGAAGCTACGTAGAAACACGCAACCCGTAACAGCATTTCCGGTGACTTTATTTTGAACCAGCTTAGAATATGAGTTGCTTGCCTGTGGAGAGGTCTGTTGGATTGCTCGAACTTGAAATTTTATATGACAGTGCGCTTGCTGTCGATAAGGTAAAGTGGACAAATTAATTGATTGTGTGCTAATCAGTCAAGACGGACTGTAAACGTGGGTGACAAAACGTAAATTTATACCTACAACACATGGTTTTAATATGCACGATATGTCTAATCACAAACCGATTAATTTCGAAGGGTAAACGCAACGAATTTTCGTGCTGCGGTATTTGTTTTATTAGAAACACCAATTTAAAAGCCACCTAGATCCATTTTTGCCATAACAGCTACTTCAGCCTAATTCATTCTGAGGGCTTTGGAATTTGTGGTATTTGTTTATAACAAATTTAAAAAAAAAAGATAGATTTTAAGTAGGTACTTTTAACAGAAATATGCGTTAGTTACGTTTAAAGAAACCTAATCTCTTACGTAATTGCGTGACAAATAACTCAAACAGTGACGATATCAGTTTCATTTTCATCTGAAAATTTCGATACCATTAAATTTATGACATCAGTAATCTAATAAAATAATTCGTGATGTATTTTTTCAGTTGAATGTGTTCGTCGTCGATATACCTAGTATCATTTCAATTAATTTGCATTTTCATTTCGACAAAAATGACTTCTGAAGTTGGCATGTGACGTAGGTACTAATTGATAAGATGTGTAATAATCATCAGTGACAATTAGTTTATATCTGACCATGAGAGCGCAATAAATTTTATTATATCACGTGCAACACGCACGTGCAAACGAATGTTCAAGGGGGGTGGGGGAGTTCAAAATTGGCCCTCGATGGTCATCTGGAATTATTATTCCAATAGTTTTACCTGCTTTTGTTGGAGAGTCTCTCGGGAAAAATATATCGATGCACGTGAAACAGCTGCGATGCCTGCGTAACCATTTGTTATTGGAGGTTTACGTTATTTAATAAGTAATTCAAAAGATAATTATACAAAGAAAGTGGGTATTGTTTTGTGAAGTATTTGGTAGGGAGGGTGTCCTTTCCCAGTTACTCGCCGCTGAGTTGAAACTGAAAGATTTAGCCTTGCTCGTGATGAAGCAAATGGCCAGGATCAAAGATGGTACATTTTCAAAAGGTTATGCAAGAGTGCAACGGGCATATTTTAAGCGGCTATAGGGTCAGGGCGGGGGTGGTGTGAGGAAACACACATGTTTTAGAGGTTTTAGCCTTGGTTGTCGAATTGTGCCGTCAAGGCCAGTACATGTGACCCGATTGTCTATGGTGGTTGTGTTTTAAGTTTTAGTTTGGATTTTCAATGGTTCGTGGTATTAGCCAAAAGTATTGCAGAAAGACATTCACCAATATGGTGCTGTTACCTTATGGTTACGTTAAAAGGTTTCATTCCAGTCTTACCTATTTTTTTAACCATTGTTTGCTGTTTGTGTTTAACCCTTTTTCGTAGACCTTTGACCCCCTGTGTAATATGATGAACATGTGTTGGATAAGCATAGATATTCATGGTCATACCTTGTGTATGAATAAACTGGAAAATTAATGGCATTTCTTTTCAACTTGTACCCATTAAATGGACTTTTATAGCAAAAAAAGATCGTTACCAGGTACCACTACCTATTAAATGTCAATTGTGACGTCATATTATACTCGTTTGCGTTCAACAAACACATTCGATAAGCATGAGTCTCAAGAATGTAATAACTAAAATAGCATTCATATTCCGTACTGCTTTATTGACGACGTCATGTCTTTCATTGCTATCCTTGCCTCGCACAAACTGCCGGGGAACTGCGTTGACGTTTTCTCTCCTCTCTTTCGAGCAGATCTAAGCGCAGCTTGCTCGCTGCGTCATGGCTCGCGGCTGGACAAAGTTCGGCTTGCTGCTCTGGAAGAATTGGGTGCTGCAGAAACGGCATGTCGTGCAAACCTCCGTCGAGGTACGTATGGAACGTGATGTTGGATTATGCGAATCAGAAATGTTATGAAAATATTATATTACGATGTAATATTAGTATTTTGTTGTATTTTAACTAAGGATAAGCTATTACTACCACAATCCATTTAAATATTTTTCACTCTTTTACATATTTTTTAAATAGTTTCAGCAATTATCTTTTAAAATATTTCACTGTTGTCGCTTCCCTGATTATTGAAGAACCTACTCAATCATATTGCTTCAAACCATTTGTCAATATTTAGTAATTATTTCCCTGACCTTATAAATAAATAATCTTTATTGCATGTGTCAAATCTAATTTTTATAATAATGCTCACCTTATCAATTTGTGATAATACCATTAATATTATTAAGCTCATACAGATATGGTATACCTGCCTGCATCTTAGCAATAAATAAATCTGAAATCTGAAAAACTAGTTGAATCTGTATTGAACAAGTTAAGTAATAGTGTAATTTTGCACTTGGTAAAAAAATTAAATTAATTATTCTTATCATAGACAATGCATGTTTTGTAGCTGTAACTGCTACTTCAGTGCTTTATCCTCAAAGATAAATTAATTACTTCCATAAATTGCTAGCTAGTTACAAGCGCAAGCCATGTAAGGAAAATGCCCGGTTCTTATAACTCCATCCAAACATCATTTTTCAATGCAATTTCCTCTGATGGTAGGTACTCGTGCCGGTGCTGTTGTCTTGCCTGCTTGTGCTGATTCGATCGCTGGTCGACCCCGAAGTGTTCCCTGAACCAACTACATACAGCTCGTTCCCTCCAAATCTGATTCCAACAGGGATGGAGCTGCCGGTGCAGCTGCAAAAGTATGCTCGAAGAACGATTTATGGATATTTCTTGGAGCTGATGATGGAAGTTGTACTGATTTTGTTGTTTGATCTAATTTGAGAGGTTTTTGCTTGTATGACTTGAAAAAAGTACTTTATAACTGAAAAGTGTGATAACGATGTAAAAAAAGTCCTTTCAGGCTTTCGAATCTCTCTACCAGAGTAACACCAGTTGGTACTTACCTACAACATTAATAAAAAATCAAATAATTAGCAAAAAATTACAAATTTCCCACCAAGGCAATAAACCATATTTTATCGTTTTTTTTTCGGATTTTTGCCGTGCTTGTTTTGAACTTAATTAACATTTGTCATTTCTGTTTTGCCGCATCAATATTTATAAAATTTTTTGCATGTTTTTCCTCGTTTTCTACATCTAAGTGCCAAAAAAAGTTTCATTCCCATTTGTTTTGTTGCAGCTGGTCGATTGTATGGTCTCCACAAGGAAGCCCCCAGCTGGAAGCCATCATGATGGAAGTCGGTGCCACTATGCAAATGAAAAGTAAGATTCGCTGTGCTAGTCTTTCTTTCTTGCAAATCCACTTTTTCATTAACCAAGTAAATTGATGCTGAAAATTCAACAATGAGCTAAAACCTCGGAAAATGAGAAAACTTTTTGAAACTTGGCATCTAGGGTCTAGAGATGTTGATAGTGAATCTTAAGATTTGATAAAAGTTAAAAAAGATATGCAAATGCCTTAATTAAAGCACTTCCTGTTGGATAGTGGAATTTTTTTTTTACAAAATGTCCTGTATTCACACATGAGGTAAGGTAATAATTGACTTGCAGAATTTTACCAAGGTACAATTTTGTTCATTAATGAAATAATGTTAAGTGACTGCAATGAACTGTCCAGTATTCTTATGTGTACTTAAAGCTGGACTTCAAAGGAGAAAATCTTGTGAAACCATTGGATTCCTTACAAGAGATCTTAATTAAATTTCTTAAATGTCTCTTGTAAAATTAGTATTATGCAAATTTGGTGTCAAGAAGCTGGATATTTATTGTGGTGAAGAAGGAAAGAGAAAGGGGACACAACTTACTGGAGAAGACAATTGGTGTAGCATGGTGCACTTGTTGGGTAATTTCAGGAATTCCCGAGAATTTTATCGTTTTGTCGGTTGGCCATTGTTACTATTCGAGATGTTAAACGAACTATTTTCAAATTTCTAATACACATCTCACAAATAAATCACAAATAAATAAATAAATAAATCTTCTCCTACCAACAGCTGAAGGTTTCGCTTCCAAGCAAGATCTCAATGACTACATGACTTCGTCGTATGGTCCCACCATCATGTCGACAACTCTTGCCGGAGTCATCTTCGACGACGAAGACACCATTCTTGCCGATTTCAGCAAACTCCCGCAAAACATGACGGCAACTTTGAGGTTTCCCGGAGAGTCCCGGTTTAGTCCGTCGACTTTATCTGGAGGATTCAATCTGACCGAGTCGCCGTCGCAGATTTACAGCTGGACTACGCAGTTTTTATTCCCGTTGTTTCCAAATATTGGACCGCGACAAAGGAATTACACTTTCGGAGGATATTCGCCAGGTACATATACCCTCGAGTCATTTTGTTTTGTAATGGTCACAAGAACAACTTCCCGTTTTTGATCTAGTTTCGATTCCAGTTACTCAACCAGAATCCCTCCATTTGTATGCCTACCTCAACGGTAGGAATAAGATTTCATTCCAACATTGATTCAATGGCACCGAAAGCAGAGAGAAATCTCAGATGAAGTATTAACTGATGTTGCAAGACTGTTTGGTTTCTCTGGCATTTCCTCACAGGAGCTCAACCCATGGTTTATATCAGCTAAGATGTTAGCTTTTCTAGGATAATATATCAATCATATCATATATCATGATATGATATATCATATATATGATCATATATATACATTAGATATCTTATGATATCATAACATATCACATGTCACTGTCATTTATCATCATATTATAAATCACATCACAAAACATTGCCATATCAAACCATACGTAATCTGAAATAATTTCGACATCTAGGTTACTGGCCCGAGCAGTTCCTTGCGCTGCAAGAGTCGATCTCCAGAGAGCTGATCAAACACCTGACAGACAACAAGGCCGTACTTCCTGAAGTGTTGCTCCAACGTTTCCCTTATCCTGCGTACCTCTCCGATCCGATCCTGCAGGCACTCGAAGCGTTCATGCCGGTCATCATCATGCTCAGCTTTGTCTATACATGTATCAGCACAGTCAAGGTCATCACAACAGAGAAGGAACGGCAGCTGAAGGTGAGCGGATTAAAAAACAATTTACCTAGCACTCGGATTTCAATAAAAAATGCAACTTATGACGTATTCAACTGGCTACCCCGGTGTACCTCAGGTGTGCACCGGAAGCGATTTTCACGTGTTCGACTGGGCATGTAACTCAGCCGCAGTGCAACTTTCACGTGTTCGACTGGGCATGTAACTCAGCCGCAGTGCAACTTTCACGTGTTCGACTGGGCATGTAACTCTGCCCCAGTGCAACTTTCACGTGTTCGACTTGGCATGTAACTCAGCCGCAGTGCAACTTTCACGTGTTCGACTGGGCATGTAACTCAGCCGCAGTGCAACTTTCACGTGTTCGACTGGGCATGTAACTCTGCCCCAGTGCAACTTTCACGTGTTCGACTGGGCATGTGACTCTGTCCCAGTGCAACTTTCACGTGTTCGACTGGGCATGTAACTCAGCCGCAGTGCAACTTTCACGTGTTCGACTGGGCATGTAACTCAGCCGCAGTGCAACTTTCACGTGTTCGACTGGGCATGTAACTCTGCCCCAGTGCAACTTTCACGTGTTCGACTGGGCATGTGACTCTGTCCCAGTGCAACTTTCACGTGTTCGACTGGGCATGTAACTCAGCCGCAGTGCAACTTTCACGTGTTCGACTGGGCATGTAACTCAGCTGCAGTGCAACTTTCACGTGTTTGACTGGGCATGTAACTCAGCCGCAGTGCAACTTTCACGTGTTCGACTGGGCATGTGACTCTGCCCCAGTGCAACTTTCACGTGTTCGACTGGGCATGTGACTCTGCCCCAGTGTAACTTTCACATGTTCGACTGGGCATGTGACTCTGCCCCAGTGCAACTTTCACGTGTTCGACTGGGCATGTGACTCTGCCCCAGTGCAACTTTCACGTGTTCGACTGGTCATGTGACTCTGCCCCAGTGCAACTTTCACGTGTTCGACTGGGCATGTGACTCTGCCCCAGTGCAACTTTCACGTGTTCGACTGGGCATGTGACTCTGCCCCAGTGCAACTTTCACGTGTTCGACTGGGCATGTGACTCTGCCCCAGTGCAACTTTCACGTGTTTGACTGGGCATGTGAACCTGTCCCAGTGCAACTTTCACGTGTTCGACTGGACATGTGACTCTGCCCCAGTGCAACTTTCACGTGTTCAACTGGGCATGTGACTCTAAAACAAATATTTGTAAATGTTTAAATATTTTTTTGAAGTACCAACATTTTTAATGTGCGTGGACTTATTGTTTTTCAGGAAGCGATGAAGATAATGGGGCTGCCCAACTGGCTTCACTGGCTTGCTTGGTTCATCAAGACGCTTGCCTTCCTCATCATCTCGGTGGTGCTCATCACAATCCTCCTCAAGGTGCCCTGGTACCCAGGAGCCGACTACTCTGTGTTCACCAACTCCGACGGCACTCTTGTGTTCGTTTTCCTGTTGCTCTACATTTTGGCCAGCATCACATACTGCTTCATGATTTCCGTTTTCTTCTCCAAGGGTAAGTATTGTGCTGGCATAATTGTGTAGGGATCTAATTTTCAGATTTTGTTTGGTGTAATCATTGAGTTAGTAGGTAGGTTCAGCCAGATGGCCACTGTTTAATTAAGGTTGAAATTGCAGGTAACACGTAGTCATGGTAGGTCCTACCCATAGGAAAATGACACCAACCTTTTTAACAAACCTCTAAAATGAAATAATTACGACTCAAAGTATTGGTACATGTTTATCAATTGTTTAAATTAGCAATGGTAACTCTAAACCATTGCTAATCTAATTGATCTAATTGATCTAATTGATTGTAAACCAGCCTCAAATGCAAGTAATCTGTAAGAAATAATGAAAATGAATGAACAATATGGACAGTTTTCTAAACGATTCAACACCAAACTTCTATGATAGCCTGTGTGACGAATGTTTGTCTTTTGTCACCCAGCCAACACCGCTGCGACTGTGGCCGGTCTGATCTGGTTCCTGTCGTACGCGCCGTACAACTTCATGTACCCGTTCTACGCATCGATTCCAACGGGGAACAAGGTTGCAGCTTGTCTGCTCAGCAACACTGCAATGGCTTACGGCTTTCAGGTACCAAAATGCGGCAAAAACAATTTTAATCGGATTGGTCCAAGCTCTCATTGCTAGTGGACGACTAGCTTAATTTGCTGTAGCTTCATTCAGTTTTATTTATTTATAACATTTTCAATGGCAGCAGAAATAGCAAATATAGTTACAATTGATTGTGACAGTTTGCTCAAAAAGCTTGTGGTTATAATTTTAAATGCAAGAAGGTAAAGTGAATTCCTTAAATGCACGAAGGAAGGAAACTAAACATACCAAGGTAGAAATGGCAGATCCTGACTGATGGATTGAGGTATTAAGACATTGACGCTAAAATTGTATTCTACGTTATTGTGATCAGCCTATACCTCCGTAAGTTACTTTTCCTTATTTCCAATTCCCCAATTCGTTTAACAGCCTTTTGGCACTCTTCATCATTTAATTATATTTTTCCACAATGGTCAATTTTAATTGTATTCTCATAAGTAAATTCTCATTTGCAATTTTCGATACACTTAAAAAATGAAACCAGCGGTCATCTAGTTTTCTGCGGACAGTCTGAATGTAAAATTTAGAAACTCTTCAAGGAAAATAACGATTTGGTGATTACAGCTGTTGATTCTTGATCTTCTTGTGGCAGATCATGATCATGAACGAAGGTACTAGCGAGGGCAGTCAGTGGAGCAACGTTTGGGAGGCGGTTTCACCTAACGACGACTTCTACCTCGGTTACGTGTTGGTCATGCTGGTGATCGACACCATTCTCTACTGGCTCATCGCGCTCTACGTCGAGGCTGTTTTCCCCGGGGACTTTGGTGTGCCGCAGCCGTGGAACTACTTTGCTAAGGTTGGTACTCAATGGAACAGAATGTATCCATTGTAAATGCCCTTATACTTTGTATAATCACAGCCTTGGAAATGTTTGACTTATGTTAGCATTTATTAGAGCAGAATGCTTACCTGCTGACTTAGTACAAGCTTAATACTTAGACTTAGTAGTAGTTAGAGAGAAAACTTTAATGACAAGTTATCTGCAGATTAATTGAGGCCGACGCCATTAAACCAGTGCCGCATGGCCAGATGTCAAAACAGTGCGTAGTTAAACACCACAAATAAATAAAATGAATCAAGATGGCAACGTTTGGTAACAGAAGACGAATACAGATGACGCTTGTAGCCGTCCTTTTTAACAAACCTCTACAATTAAATCATTACTTATTAAAATATCGTTACGTGTATTTTACAAAAACTATTTGAACTGGGTTTTGTAAAAACTAGTGCTAAGGTAAGATAAAGTAGACCTGAGTCTTTAACCCAGTATATTCATGTGTTAATCAATTGTAGAGGTGAACATTTATAAAGATCATTTAAGTGTTATCAGTTTTAAATACAAGTAATCTGCAAAAAATAATGACATGAAATTTCGTACGACGGTGACTCTACTCAACAGAGTCTTGCAGCATCCATCATTTTTTTCGGTGAAGTAGTCATTTGGTGGCCATCATATACGCAGAAACTTAAGCATTAGTGTTTTGTTCTTAACCTAACCTACACACTCAACAGTACTAGCAAGCTGTCTCATACTAACTGTTGATTTTTTTGAAAATTTTTAAATTTCTCACAAACCCGGTGTTTTGCGCCTGTGCAGAAATCGTTCTGGCTTGGCGAGGGTGACGGCGATAGAAACGAGATGGCCCCGACATTGCAGCGGGAAGGGGACGAACCTGAGCCCAAGGACCTTAAAGCCGGCGTGCAGATCAGACACCTCACGAAGACCTACGGCAAGAAGACAGCAGTCCAGGACCTCAATCTCAACATGTACGAGGGGCAAATCACAGTCCTGCTAGGTGAGATGCTAGACGATATCAAATTGTCGGACGGCTAAGATTTTTGCCTTCGTTGCTTTCGGACATCAAGTGGCAGAGACAAATATTTTTTTGAGAGCCGTCAGTTAGGTGATATTTATAGGGTGATATTTTAAATCGTAATAATTGTATAGGGTGCCAAGCGGCTTGTTATTAGTTGCGTCAAAGAAAGAAAGAGAGCTTACTGGAAAAGCAACTTATCAAAGAAGAAAATTGGCATCACGCAGTGCATCTGTCTAGAAATTTCTTGAATTCCTAAGAATTCAGAAGTTTCAGCAAAAACATCTCTAACAATGTCAAATTCGGCACGCCGAAATCTTACAATTCTCAGAAATTTTAGACATATTTTGACAAGTGCACCATGCTCCGCCAATTTTCTTCTCAAGTAAATTGCGCTCCCACAAAAAATATCCAGTCTCATGGCACCCTATTCTTATTACTAACTTTAAACCGTTTTAGTATTAGAAACACTAATAACCTCTCATTTAACATCTCGTTTCGAGACGTTATTAGTGTTTCTAATAATAAAGTACTTAAAGCATTGCAAGTAATTACAATTTAAACCAGATTTTACAACTGTAAACCTAATGGTAAAAGTCGAAACGCTTTTAACGTCTGATCGGAATCCAGGTCACAATGGCGCGGGAAAGACGACCACCATGTCAATGTTGACCGGCATGATAACGCCAAGCGGCGGCAGCGCAGTAGTCAGCGGCTACGACATCAGAACCAACATGCAAGCCGTTCGCGACAGCCTCGGGCTTTGTCCTCAGCACAACGTACTCTTCGAAGAGATGACCGTACGAGAGCATCTCTACTTCTTTGGCAAGGTACTAAATGTAGAGATAATCTAGTAAGAAAACATTATGTATACCAATACTAGCACAAATCACAACTACTGGCCATGATGATGACTTGAGAATACTAGAAAAAAAAAAAAAAAAATCATTAATTTCAATATGACTGATTTTTGTATTTTATTGTTGAGTGCAAGAATTTCATGATGTTACATTTTTCTCCCCATAATAGGGAAATCTCTTTAAATTTTAAACAATTAATTTTTTTTTTGTGAAAAATAATGAACACGTATTTTTATGTTTTCTTCTAAATCCAATTTGAATCAAATATACCTGTTTAAAATGTTTGCGTTTCAATCTCGTAGGAAAACGAGGGTCGCCATTTTTTCTGACGTATAGTGATATCTGACGTCAAAAAACGTTAAGAAACAGTAGCGAACGCAAAGGAGACCCAAAATGACGTCAGAAGAGAATTTCTGACGTCACAGCCCATTTTCTTCCCGCCACGAGAATTTATATTTTAGCCATTCTTAAAACAAGTATAAATAGAAAAGTTATGATCGGATTAAAAAAAGAAAAAATACGTCAGATTTTATTTTAAACGCGTATTTGAACACAATGATAATAATTAAATAATAATCTTAAGGAGATTTCCATATTTTATCATTTTTCAACAGATCAGCTTTCCCCCTATACAAAGTATTGGGTAAAAGTTACAAAACTTCAGAAAAAAATTGTTATTTTTTCTTAGCACTCATAACCCCAGTTTTAAAATGGTTTTCTTGAATGCCAGCTTTGGTTTTTTCCGCAGGTGACTCCTAAATTTCAGTTGTGTAACGGCTATATGTTCTGTGTTTCAGCTGAAAGGATTGGACGGACAAGCTCTGGAAGATGAGATCATGAAGTATATCAAACTGATGGAGCTGTTGCCCAAGGAGAACAAGCAGTCGTGCACGCTCTCCGGTGGAATGCAGAGGAAGCTGGCTGCGTGTGTCGCTCTCTGTGGCAACTCTAAGGTAAAACAAGGCTAACCGTTACGCCACTGTCGTGTCTAGAAATAAAAACCGCCCGAAACGGAGCTAAACCGTTGAAAGCATGGACATTATCCTACCACTCTGCTTTACCAAGCATTCAATGTCTACATATAACTATCGTTCCTTGATTCTGATTCATTAACTGATGAGGTGTGATATCTTGAATTCCATTTTGATATTTGATTAAAAAATGCCAAATTACAGTTCAAGTTCTGGTTTCATGAAACATTTCGATTCGTACAGGTTCCGATTTAGCCTTGTCCCTTATTGAACCTTTTATTTTTAAACCAGTAAAACAACCAATTTTCCCCACGTTTCTCAAATGAATCCTGCTACTTTATCAAGGGTTACTTCATCATTTATAAAGCTGCTTTCACCCTAGATGAAGAAACAGGCATAAGTTACAAAACATCAGGAAGATTAGTTGTTGTACTTAGCATTAAAAAACCTAGTTTAAAATAAATATTTTTCAAAACTAATGCTATGGATAGATAAAGTAGACATCTGAAAACCATAATAAGGTTCCTGGTTCTTATTCTTTTTTAATGTACGTTAATGATATTCCTATATTAGCTTTGTAGCCTCTAGTAAACGTAATAATAACGCACGCAGGTGGTACTTTTCGATGAGCCAACGTCAGGCATGGACCCCACTGCACGACGAGCGCTGTGGGACTTGCTGCAACTGGAGAAAAAAGGCCGCACAGTGCTGCTCTCCACCCACTTCATGGACGAGGCCGATTTACTAGGAGACCGAATCGCTATCATGGCTGGAGGGAAACTGCAGTGTGTGGGATCTTCTTTCTTCCTTAAGAAGAAGTATGGTGAGTAATGGAGATTCTTTATTATATTTGGAGTTATTATGGGTTCTAGACTAATATCTACTTATCTAACCTTACCAATAGTTTTGAAAAAACAAACTTAAAGGAGCAATTACCCTTAAAAATTTATTTTTATCATAGATTTGTAGCTGCAGTATGAATTGAAAATTAACCATTTAAAAGAATTTTCTGAAAATATGGATTTGCAATAATTTATCTAAGATTTCTGGCTTTTCGCGCGGCGCGATCTGCGAGCTGAGTACGATTCTCTTGTTGAATACTGTCTTTCCCTACGGGCGCTCCGTTGGCCGGCAGCGGCCAAAGTCTATCCCCTTCCTACCGATTCTTCCTTCCGAGCGCTGTCGCTCACGCTACGGCTCGGCCCCGGCACGCTCAGAGCTGTACTGCACGAAAATATTCAATATGCTAATTACATACCTGCGGTAATTCACTTACCGTGGCTAAACGAATAATCGTATCATAAAGCCAAATTATTTCAACACAGAGGAAGAATGGAAGACTATGCTCAAATTATTTGAATTTTATCTGAAGAGAGATTTGTTTAGGTGCTAGGGGTCGAAAAAGCACTATAGGTTATTTCTTACTGGAGTTTGTTTTCCAAGCACCCAAGCCGAAAAACGCGGACTTTGGCAATTTCTGCACGGACAGCCGTGGACACATGAGGTTTTTTTATAGTCCAAATGCCATTATTAAATCTTCCTAATCAATTATTAAAGTTATAATTTAAGGGTAAAGACGCATTTAAAAACTATAATTTTGAACGATTTTGAAACAACTAATTTCCCCAATGTTTTGCATCCTATTCTTGTTACTTCATCAGGGGTCAAAGCAGTTGTATGAATGATGAATAATCCCTTGTATGAATGAACAGGCGTAACTAAATTGGGAACGTCTGGAATCAGTAGTTTTACTTAGCATTCAAAAATTGAGTTTTTTAATGAAGTTTTTCAAGCAAAGTACCTACAACAAGTAGTTCCGCTGTTCCTCTGTTCCCCGCAAAGGGATTAATAAATTTATGTAATGCATATATATATATAAATATATTTTTTGAATATCCATTTATTCATCTATATACAGATATACAGGTTGAAAATCCATTTTATTGGCCTATTTCATAAAAATTCTGTTTGCAATACTTTAAAAAAATAATAATTAAAAAAAAAAAATTAAATTACAAAATAAAAAAATTTCAGGTGAGGGCTACAGACTGGTGATTGTCAAGGGAGACAACTGCAACATCTCTGGAGTGACTTCTTTACTCCGCGAGTTCGTTCCCAATCTCAACGTCAGCCAGAACATCGGTACAGAGCTGTCATACCTTCTTCGTGAGGAGCTCAGCGATGTCTTCGAACCGATGTTCCAGCGGCTCGAAACCCAGAAGGACAGCCTCGACGTGCTCAGTTACGGAATGTCTGTTACCACTATGGAAGAGGTCTTCATGAAGTGAGTTCAAATGATAATTCATTTGTAGTGCGTTCTTTTAAATTGAGATTTACAGAGAAATCTTATGAATCGGATAGGATTTCTCGAGTTTTTGAGTTGATGGACGATAACTTCTTACCAGATATTACTTAAAATTTGACCACAAGTACAAGTGCTGAGACATCTGGCAATTGACAAAGGAATCTACTTTTAATTATACATGGTTTGCAATATAACTATACTACACAAATATATTTATGAAACTAGTAGTTTCTTGATGCCAGGTACCAATTTTTGTCAATTTTATAAATAAACCGATTTCCGAATGCAAATGTGAAACATACCCACAACCTCTGTTAAAAGAAAATTATGCCATTACTAGTTACGGCTCTAAGGTTACGACTTTTATGTCAGGTAAATTATCAATAAAATTACGTTTCAATTTCTATGAAACAATCAAGAATCAAAAACTCAGCTTTGTGATAAATTTTGAGATAAATGCGATCTTTATTTGGTGCTATACTGATGCTAAGTTAAATTGTTCAGCTGTACATTTTTGAACTGTTGGCTGGTTACTACCAACCAGTGTTTTAAAATAATCTGTACTGTAACAAATGTTCTTCTTGGAAGAGTGGCCGAAAAATCATCAGTGTTACCGTGGGCTTTCGAGAAGTGAGTTTTCTGTCGACGTACTTGCACCATCACAATTCAGTCACTTTTTTTTAGTAGTTGAAGTTAATTCCACTTTCAAAATCAAAATCTCACAAACGCACGCAAGTTTTATCGCAATCTAACTTGGGTATTTATTAGGAATATGTTGATTGGGAAAGTTCATCACTTGTTCTAGCAAAATGTCCGCTTGGAATTTTTTTTTTCGCCATTCAGTAAATTAACAGCATGACGGCATAATTATTTCAGATATTTTTAGGATTTCAAGCGTATTGTGAACTCATTTCAGCCACTGCCTTGAATAACGATTACCGGCTACATTTGTGTGTTCACTATTTTTTCATATTCTTTCGCAAAGTTTGATTCCAAAAGTCATAACTGAAATGTCCCGAGTACCAATCGTTGTGTTAACCTTTAGGGCGGGAAAAGACGCTTCGGGCGTAATGGAAAACAGCGGAGCCAAGATGGATCAGAACGACATCGCTTTCAAAGGCAGCGAAAACGGCAGCTCTTACCTCGGGGACCAAACATCGACCACTGCTCGTAAGTTTTGTGAATTAGTTACTAGTTTCACAATGTCCAGTTTTGAAGATAACCTTAGGTTAGGATGTTAACAAAAGGGTCTAATTGAAGTTTTTTTTTGAAAAATCTTCTTATAATTTCTTTGCGAATATTTGAAAGCCCGATATAAATGTAATATCTAGCAAATTATCCTTATTTTAAACTGTCTCCTCAAAAACAGCTGCCAAATGTCTGCTTTACTGACAAAAATGTAGGATGCTATTAGTGGAGTCACCGTCGTTTCAATTGTGTTAAGAAATTTCATATCGTTATTTCTTGCAGATTACTAGCATTTGAAACTGGTTTATGCTCAATTAATCTTTATTGATGTTAACCTTCACAATCTATAAACATCCATCAATATTTTGAGTCGTAATAATTTAACTGTAGAGGTTTATGGAAACGAACGACCGCAAGCGCCACAGGGTGGCACCTTACCTGGTGTTGCCGGCTCGTTTGCTCAGCAGAAAGTTTAAAATTAACGCTGACCCTCTGACTATACCTATACTCTCGATGCTGATTCTTACCACTGTCTTCAAAACACATAAAATGCCAGACGATGTGTACCATACTTTACCCTCTGGCAAATCTGTTCTCTTTCGTGCAGTGGAAGAATCCGGTCAATCCCAGCAACTTCTCTCCGGACTTGCTCTATCTCGTAACCAGCTCTACGCAATGTTCATGAAGAAAGCGATCTACACCAAGCGCACGTGGCTGCTGTCGTTCATCCAGACGTTCTTAGTCGTCTTCTTTCTCGTGCTTACAATTATCATCATGCGCATGTGGACAGGTTATGCCGATCTGCCCTCGTTGACACTCTCCATGGATGTGAGTCAAACATAAATTGTACTTTCATGTAGAAAAAAATACTATTTAAAATTAGGTAAGAGTGATAAGTGCAGTCAGTTAAGTGATTAACAGACCTTTAACAAACTAACGACGTCTTCTAATTGGCTGTTGCCAAGCAAAAAACAAATTAATGGATATTTAGGATCTGTAAGGGCCACAGAAAAACCGTCCCTTCGTAAAATAACTGTTGTTTGTAACTTCATTCGCCCTGATGAGTATTTGCAGATGATATATTACATGAATTACATAAATAAATACATGGAAATTGAACTCAAATAGAAAAAAAAAAACACCAAAATTCACTTGCATTACTTGCAATACTTCCCTGCAATATATTCAGGGTGCGTAGGCAAGGTGATTGTGTTTGCTGTGTTTTTACAGTTTATTTTTGTGTTTTTTTCTGTTATTGGAGAAAAGTCACGTCTGCTTTCACCCCTTATGAAGTAACAGGCTTAAGTTTTAAAACGTTGGAAAAATTTGCTGTTTTACTTAGCATTCAAAAACCCAGTTTTAAAGAGGTTTAAAAAAAAATCGTAAAAAAAAAGTTGAACATAAACCTTGATAGAATTAAATTCATACAGGAATAAGTGTTATCAGAACCGAAACCCAGAAAATGAACCAAAAATGAAACCCAAACAGTGGAAAAATTGGTAACTAGGATCCAAACGAAAATAAATAATTGTTTTGGCTAAGGTCCTTTGAAACGTTTGAAAGCAATTTTTTGGTCTAATAGTGCAATAAGTAACAAATGGATCAAAATGTAGAAAAAACCTAACGCCAGTCCTATAACTTCTTAATGCCTGCCTTTTTGCCTGTTTAAAAACTGATCTGAAAATTTGCGAAATCATTTCTCCAGAGCTACGGTCCCGAAACCGTGACTCCCGTCTGCTTGCTTTCCGACAACCCGCGAATCACCGCCTTCTACAACGCCTTCACCGAGGACTATCCTAACGGGTTGACGGAACTGCCCACCAACTGTGACATCTCCGAATACATCTTAAAACAGGTGAGCACTGGGTTTCAAGTGTCGGAAACATTCTGGGTGTTTTTTCCGATAGGTGGAATTTTTTGTTGGTATTAAAAACCAGAGCTCTATTTTTTAAATAGTACTTTGGTTACTTATTTTAAAAAACAAACAAGTTTGAAACTTCGGTAATCATGGTAAACATTTTGAAAATAACACGGGTATATTATGGCCTAGCTATAGGAGGTTCAATGGTATATATTTAATGTTTGGTAGCCATGGAGATGCTGAGATCGCCTGACAGAGCTTCTCAATTCTGCTATCTTATATTACCAGGGGTAAATCATGACGTAGCATAGGAGGTGCGATGGTAGATTCAATGTTTGGTTGCCATAAAGATGTTGAGATTACCTGTAAAAGCTTCTTAATTCTGCTATCTTAGGGATAATAAAAAGTATAATTTGATTTTTTTTAAAAGGGACTTTTTAATTAAATGTGTCCTTACAGTTGTGGACCTTCCAATAGAATTTTAGTGACCCCTTCAAAATAAAATATCCTGACCCTAAAAAATAAGTATATTCGACAGAATTAGATAAATCAACACTGCTTGGTTGGCATTATTGCCAACAAACCTAATTCACTGTAAAATGTTGATTAAAAATAAAATGATAATTACTACTCATTAAAAGTTTTGCAATAACCTTCCTCCATTCCCGCAGTCGGAAGAGAACCTCGCCTCCGTCAGCAAGCACTTCATCCTGGGCGCAACCTTCTCGACCGTTTCGGTGTGGAAAACCCCTCGCATAACGGCGTGGTTCAACAACCAGCCACTGCACTCGGTGCCTCTCGTGCTGAGCCAGGTCTACAACATGGTGCTCCGGAAAGAGACTGGGGAACCAAGGCAACTCACCATCGTTAACTCTCCCCTGCCGTTCAGAGACTCCAGTCAGGTAAGCAAGGCATCAAGGCAGAAAAAGGGCAGGGACAATTTTACGACGTTTCAGCTTTGCTAAGATAGATGAAACATGCTCGTTTCACTGCTTTGCTCCTTCTGCCTGAATAGCGGTTGCCATAGAGAGACTTTGATGCCAAAGTCGTCATCTTGAGAGTCCCTGATTTTGTCTTATCTCAAAGAGCCTATACTATTTTCAGTGTCGGCACTAGGTTTCCCCTCCTCCCTTCTAGACTAAATTAAGTTCATCATTCTCCTCACCATTACCAACTCATTCAACGACGCCATACGTCCAGTGCCACTGAACCCGTTGTCAAAACAGTGCATCGCTACACTTAAAAAATATCAAGAAATTGTTCTCTTCTGTTCCAGTTCTCTCAGCTCGCCCAAGGTGACAACATGGGTTTCCAGATCGCGTTCAACATGGCGTTTGGCATGGCATTTGCTACGTCGTTTTACGTTCTGTTTGCGGTGCGTGAACGTGAGAGCAAGTCCAAGCTGCTGCAGTTTGTGTCCGGCGTTGAGGTTCTCGCGTTCTGGGGGTCGGCTCTCGTCTGGGACTTGCTCACGTTCCTAGTGCCGATATTCAGCACCATTATCGTGTTCCTGGCGTTCCAGGTAAATTAAATGGCTTGGGTGGCTAGGTTTAAGGCGCTGGTAATGACTCGACAGTGCATTACAATAGCACATGTTATAAAACATTAAAGAAAAACAATTTAGCATTCATAGACCATTTTGAAAAAAATTCTATTGTAAAGATCTTAATTTTAACGTAAACTTAAAATCAACGGCCCAAAGGTACAAAAAAAAAATTGCTCGCAATATTCTTCACCCTAAACTAACCGACATTTTCTCAGTCTTCTGTGTTTTTATTTTTTTATTATCTTTAACGGGTCGTTAACTATTGGCCCAAACGTTGTGGAAGGCAAACCATAACACTCACAAGTGCAAAAGTTTGGATGGCTACTGCAAATGAACAGTGTGAGATATAAATTTGATTTTTTTCTGGGCCTTCTACAAGCATAAGCATACTTTTTTTCACATATAAGTTAGCTAGGTTTGATGCTGTTGATTTGACATGGAATGACCCCATGGTAACATAATCTGAAAATCTTTGTGGTTTCGGTCTTTGATCTTTGACCAGTGATTTTTGACCAGTACAATTTTTCATGGAATTAACATGCTTTGACACACAAACGCCTAGATTTCAAATATTTTTTTACACTGACATGAAGCAAGTTTTAATTTTGTCAATTTTTGCGCGATTAAGAAAGTGATGGCCTCATTGTGTTTCTTTGCAATGACTTCAATTTGACGCCCTCTCTGTTTCTAGGAGGATGGATACCGATCAGCAGAAGATCTCGGCAGACATCTGCTAGTTTTGCTGATGTTCAACTGGGCATCGATGCCGCTCATGTATCTTTTCTCGTTCCTCTTCACCATTCCGTCGACAGGGTTCACTCGAGTCTCCATGTTCAACATCCTCGGTGGTAAGCTGTGGTGTGGTGGTTAATGCACGCTGGTGTACGCAGCCCACCCCATGATGTAGTGTTCAATGCATGTTGGTCTGCTTATAGATAAAACCAAGACATATCAGTTCAGCATTAAGTAAATTAAAATAATGCCACGGTCTGCGTAGCACTGCGTGGTATTGGATAGGTGATCATCATACACATGACCAGTTTTGTTCGGGAGAGATGCTAGAGAGATAAAAGTTAGTAAAGCAACTTCACTCTCCTTGCCTATCAACCTCTCGGCATTATAGATTTGTGGAGAAATCCTTTTTTTTTGCGTTGTACTGTCCTTCGAAAGGGACGTCAAGCTAGTGGTCCCTTTGGTGCTCTTCAACAGGTGTAGACTACTTGCTGGCATTTGGCTTCCTCTCCTCCCTACTAGGCTAGGTTAGGTTCATCTTTCTCATCATCAACCATTCATTCATCGACGCCATTATACCAGTGCCACATTGCCCGATGTAAAAACACTGTGTCGTTAAACATCACTTATCAGCTGCTGATCGATATCGTTTCCGTCAGGTTGTGCCATGTTTATGACGGTGACGATCATCGAGTACCCGCTACTGGACCTGGCCGAGGCTGCCCGAATCATGGACTGGGTGTTCCTCGCGATCCCTCACTACAATCTGGCCATGAGTTTCCGAAGCCTGTACAACGCTCAAGCCTACGGCAAGATATGCAAAAAGACGTTACCCTTCTGCGGAAAGCCCGGAGTCTTTTCCCCGTGCTGCAAAGGTGAGAATATTTAGAGGTCATCAAGGATATAAATTAGAATATAGGCCAAGGAATGCCAGTTTCAGGTATCTATTAGGGTCAGGTCAGGCTTAGATATCATTTTTACATTTGAAGCTACTATGTTTGCCCAATTTTGTCACTGGTTCATACTTTCTCAAACGCAAATGTATGGGAGTTCGAGTCCCCGATGAGACGCCAATTTTCGAGAGGTTATTAATAAAATACTTTATTATACTATACTTTAAAATACTATACTTTGCTTGTTGCAAGTATTTGTAATTTGTATAAAGTTTCATACCTAGTAATATGCAATTGTCATATCCATGACAATAACGTGTTATAATTAATATTATTATTAACATTATAAATTTGAAACATTACAATTAAGTTATTAGTTATTACTAGAGCCAAGATTTTACGGTGTTATTATTTCGATAATTTCGTGGTAAGCTTTTTGGATTTCGGTGTTATGGCGGTGTTATGGAAAAAGTACAGAATTTCATGTCTATAACAGATTTCAGACATAGGTGACGAAAAAAAGAAAAAACGTGTTTTTAGCATTAGTTTTATCGAAATTTTAGTGCTAATTATTTGAATTTTAGCGTTTATAGCTAAATAGAAAAAAGGGGTTTTGCGATCTACATTCGAAAGGAATGAAGATTTAGGGTAAGCACTGGGATCTTTAATAAAGAAGTGATCAATAATAATTACAATAAAGCAAATAATTAGTGTAGGTCCTCAACATCGGTATTTGTTAGGGACTTGGAACAAAATTAATAGCACAAATCAATATTTTACATAAATGCCACCATGAAATACATTGTATGGCAGTAAGAGCGACACCTACCACTTGTTAAACTGAACATTGAACAAGTTTCAATGGTAGCTTCCCTAAAAAACCTCTCTGCATCAACACTGTTCACTGGGGCCCAAATAGTTTGCTAAGTCAGAACTACAAATGAGAAGTTTGAGATTTTTATATCCATTAGAATTTGAATTAGACCCACTGCCTGGTACTAACAACATACATTGCAAGATTGTCTTTTTTCTCCCAGACAAGTCTGGTGTTCCAGATTCCACACATCAAAATATATCCATCACTCACAAAGAGTTGCTTTGTTTGATCCTCAAAAGTCAAAGATTTATTACACCCCATTGAAATTTGAAATCCCAGCTAATCTCTATATAGACTGAATGCATGTGGTGCTGGTGCTCACATGGCAAGGAGGGGAAGATTCAGCCAACCAATGGCAATGGTTTCCTACTGCAAACATTTTGCCCCACTACTTCTACCCCCTAAGCTTAGGAATGTTGACAGCATTTGATGAGAAACAGACCTGAATATGACAAATTCATGGAAATGTGTGTTTAGAGAGATAAAATAAACATTTTAAATATTTTGCATGGAAATAAGTGGCTATTTCGCAAAATACACATATTGCAGTGAAATAGCTTCATTATCTCTTAATTTAGCATAAAAACAAACGGGTTATTTTATTTGTTTATTTTTTTTCCGTGAAATATGGTTGATAAAAATGAAAAAAAAACCGATTATCTGAAATTTAAGATAATTGGATGGGAAAAGGCTCATTTCGCGATGATTTCGCGGAAAATAGTTGATTTCGTTGTTATGGATGATTTTTCGTGAATTTCGCGTTTTGTCGCGATGAGCTTCTTACATATTTGAGATGGGAATTCAATGAATCGCACTCATTTGTAAGAATAACAAGAGATAAGAACAATTCGCGATTTCGCGCATCACCATATAATCGTGGCTCTAGTTATTACACATTTTTTTCTTGAACTAGTTATTTTGTTTTCTAGTTAATCCAGTTATTTTGATTTAAACCTGTAATGATGTGGCTCTCGAAAATATACGTAAACCCGGCATATGGCTTTCATTGACCTCATGTCAGCCCACCCCTGTGCAAGAAGCTCAACTCAACAATGAAGAATTTGGTAAAACCCGTGCCAAATCGGTGACTCAAATTTAAAACTCCGTTTGCTTTTGATCCTAGTTCCCGATGAGTGTGGCCCCACCGGATGCGTTGCGTGGGTTGAGAACTACTTCTCGTTTGAAAAGCCGGGCATCGGGCGTCATCTGGTGTTCTACGCAGTCGACGGCATCGTCTTCATCGCCATCCTGCTTCTGATTGAGTATCGTGTGTTTGATCGCCTCATTGCCAAGTTCAGAGGTCTAGGACCGAAACCCAACGCCAGTGAGTCTTCTTCAAGATTATTTTTTGTTGCGGTGTGCTTTAGTTTGATTTGGTAATTTGTTGGAACTAAAATTGTCATTGAAAATAAAAAAATTACAAAGTGGGTTTTGAATGCTAAGAACTACAAAAAAAAAAAAAATCGTTAGAATGTTTTCAATGGTTCCAATTGATTATCAATTTTTATTGAGAAAATTAGTTTTACTTGGGTCTGGTATTAAAATTGTCTCAAATCCTGGAGAAAGTGGGAGTTAAATTAATTGCCATGGCAACAACCAATCCCATCCAGTGAAAGTCAACTGTTTCTGACAGTCAGGAGCTTAGCTCAGAGTTAAAATAAATTGAAATAACAGGCATTGGCATTAAAAAAATCCATTTTTTTTTTTTTTTCTAGTTATAAACTAACTAGAAAAAAAACAAACATAAGGTTGGCTAAGGTTGGTTTAAAAAAAAACATGAATCTAAAAAGCAATGAAAATTGCTATTCTTGCCATTTAAATTATTTCTATGAGTGAAAAATTCAAGGTGTACACCAGTTTTTAGACTTTAGCTTCAAAATGAAAGATTCAAGCTGAAAACAACCACACGGATGATCGTTTAGAGCACATGTTAAAACGAGGAGTCCAAATAACTTGCTAAAACGTATTGCCAACCTTTTTAGTGTACAAAAAAAAGGCTGTAGATATTTGGAGAAATCGGTTTAACAGGCTATTTAATGTCGTATTATTATTTCCGTTCAATGCATTCAATCTTTTAGTTAATTTGCACCTGAGCAATGTTTCATAAACAATTTTATTCATAAACAATACTCATTTCTCCGTAGCACTTCCTAGAAATTAAAAATACATGTCCCTCAAAAATTGCTCTAAGTTATTTCCCTAACCTAACCCCACTTCGATTCCAGTCTCCGTGGAGCTGACCGACGAACTGGAAGACTACGACGTCGCCGCCGAACGGCACAAGATACGCAAGCTCGGCGATTACCCGGTAGGCTACAGCCTGCTGCTTCGAGACGTGACCAAGTACTATAACAACTTCCTGGCGGTGAACCAGCTGTGCCTGGGGGTGAAACGCGGCGAGTGCTTCGGACTGTTGGGAGTGAATGGCGCGGGAAAGACAACCACGTTCAAGATGTTGACGGGAGATGAGAGGATTTCTAGTGGGGAGGCATTCGTCAATGGGTACAGTCTCATCACTAACATGAAGGAGGTGAGTTGAGTGTTTGCTTTAAAGTATTCTGGGCAGGATCCACAAAGCTGAGTTTATTCTTAACGAGATTTTAGTGTCGCCATCTTTTTCTCCAAGGTAGTGTTTCCTAAAGTGTGATATGCGTACTCCCTGGGGTACGCGATGCATTTTTCTCCAGAGCTTTACATAACTTCTGGACACATTTCAAGCATGGTTACTCCATGAATTGAATTTCTAATTTTTCATGCATTTTTCTCACCTGAAACAAACCAAATTTTTGTAGCTTTCTAATGGCTCAAGTTTAGACAACTGCAGCAAACTGGGATTCAATTTCCTGATTTTGTACCTATTTTTGATAGAGTATTGGGTTTCTAATAACAAAATATTCTATTTATAGATAAATTGCTCACACAACTCCTTCCAAAGTCTCGATTAGAAGCATTTCGTTCGGCGGAACGGTTTACGTGACATCTACTTGCTTGAATTATCTCAGGTGCACCAACTGATTGGCTACTGCCCGCAATTCGACGCGCTGATCGACGATCTTACCGGTCGCGAGACTCTCACCATGTTCTGTCTGCTCCGTGGCGTACCATACCGGAAGATCCCCGGCATCGTGGACCAGTTGGCGCAGGACCTGCTGTTCACCCAGCACATCGATAAGAAGGTAGGTTCGTGGTTTCAATCAATCGACATACTACGGGCTCTCGAAAAAATTATTTCAATAAATTAGCATAATGCAACCGTGTGGAACTGAAAACTGGCTGCCAGTATTTTGTCAACCACTACATTTGTGTGGAGAAAGTCTAAAAAGATATCCAAAGCGAACAAAAGATGCATTTTTCTCCTGAATCTTAAGATTCATTAAATTACCACAACCTGTCCATAGTGTATGATGGTTTTTAGATTCATGTCTACTTGATTTATCCTTAGCACAAGTTTTTAGAAAAACTATTTGAACTGGGTTTTGAATGCTAAGTAAAGGGCTACTAAATTTCCCGACGTTTCGTAACACATACTAGTTACTTCTTCAGAGGTTTCCATAGTGATTCCTTACGGTAGTATTTTTCTGAAAATTGTCCCGAGAAGTTTTGTGAATGGCACACAGTTTTAAATGCTTAATATTTTGTTCCTGATGTAAACTATACTACAATTTTTAGACTTGTGTGTACTTTATTCAGCCTTAGCTCTAGATTTGAAAAATAATCTTTTTAAGAATCTTAGCTTTAAGAATGCTACGTAAAACAACTAATTTTGTCGACGTTTCATAACTTATGCCTGTTACTTCATCAAGAGTGGAAGCAGTTTCACCCTTTCAAACTGGTTTTTCATACTTTTTCATCTGCTTTCATCCTTGATGAAGAAACAGGCATAAGATGCAAAACATTCGAAAACCAGTTTTTTAAATAGTTCTTTTCTATGTCGACGATTTTTCTATGATTCCCATGTCAAAATAAAACCACGCTAGCAGCACTACAAACATTTCCCGCTGCAACAGACAGCAGTTCGATTATGTTTAACCCAGAACTGGGCTGGGGGTAGCCGAGGACAGCCCTATTCAGCTAGCAGCCATTTCTGCAAACGCTCTTCTCTTCGTACCCTCAGGTGAAGGAGTACAGCGGCGGCAACAAACGCAAGCTGAGCACGGCGGTGGCGTTGGTTGGCGACCCACCCGTCATCTACCTGGATGAACCGACCACCGGCATGGACCCGGTCGCCAAGCGTCATCTGTGGAACGTCATCTGCAAAGTGCGTGATGGCGGCAAGGTCATCGTCCTCACGTCACACAGGTCGGTAGCTATTTTAAGAAAGTTGAGAGATATGTTTGGTTACAGGTGTCTGGTAATATAACAGTAACATTAAGATTAGTTACGGATATAGCTACAGAACAGCAAACCTTTAAATACTGACATATTGGCATATTGACATATTTCATATTCAACACTATTTAAAAACTTTTTTTTTTTCAAAAGTAGTGCTAAGGTTAGATAAAATAGAAGTCTAGAAACCAGAATCTATAAAATTGAGAATTAAAATAATCCTTTAAGTCTAGAAACCGTAATGTTCTACATGTTTGCCGACAGCATGGAGGAGTGCGAGGCATTGTGTACACGTTCGGCCATCATGGTCAACGGCAACTTCAAGTGCCTGGGCTCGACGCAGCACCTCAAGAACAAATTCGCCGAGGGTTATACGCTCAGCGTGAAGGTCAAGCAGCGCTCTGTCAATGACACGAGGATACAAGACTACATAAGGCAGTCCTTCCCGGGTATGTACCTACCCAAAAAGAATTAGTGGTTGGCATATATTTTCTTCGTGGGGTCAGAATATCAATATCACCTAATAATAAATCAACATATCCTTAACATCTTGAATCTATCCTTAATATTTTAACATCCTTGTATCTTTATATTATATTAATTTATCCTAAATATCAACTAAACATAGGAATACCTTGTCCACACATTCTTAGCTCTGTTAATGTGGGATATCGGAGCAGTGCATCTTAAACCTGTGGTAATTAATAGCCTGTTCGTCTGGCTGCCCAGGGTGTGCACAGGAGGTGATCTGCGTATTCGACTGGACGTGTGACTGCCCCAGTGCAACTTTTAAGTGTTTGACAGGCAGAGTTGCTCGTTCTTGGGTCACTCCCAGTTCACTTCTCTTGCTTCAAAAATTTTGACAGTGCAAATGGAAAAAAAATCACTGACAGCTAGTGATCGCTTGTTCGGAGAGTTCATGTTTAGAGCTGGTACAAACCCGGTGGAGAGCATAATGTCATCGAGCAAGTTTCAAACCCGCTCTGATGCAGGCCAGTCGAAAACGCCATTAGACTGTACATACCAATCATAGGTACTTCTTATGTGAGCAATGAAACAGTTGTCTGGGGTGGGCATGTATGAGGTCAATGATAGTCAACTTCCAGTTTTTCACATTCTATACTAAACCTCTTCCAGCATTTAGCGATTGAACCTACCACCTAACATCGAGGCGACTTCATGCCACTTGCATCTAAGCCACCTCTTCAATGAGCACACTTTGCCGGCTATTAGGTTATGTTCTTAACTGTTTAGCGATCAGTTCAGTTCAGTTAAACCTGGAGAAGGTACTCTTTAGGTGGGGGCAACTCCTATTTCTTAGGTTTATTATGGCAAAAGCTTTTACGAAAGTTACGAACGCGCTCCATTTTTAAAACGGCAAAATTATTTTGAAATTAAATAAGTCAGTGATTATTATGTAATCCATTGTTTAGGAGCTGTCCTTCGAGAGGAGTACCAAGGGTTGCTGTCCTACTACATCCAGAACCCGACCATCACATGGTCACGTATGTTTGGCATGATGGAGGCTGCCAAGAAAACGCTGGACATTGAGGACTATGCACTTGGCCAGACCAGTCTTGAACAGGTACATTTTGGCTTTGCTAAAATCATACTTCTCCTTAGGGCATCAAGTAAAGTTTCTTGAATGTAGCTAACTGAAACCATCTCTATTGTTTCGGTCTTGATACTTATGCAAAAATTTTGTTATAAATATTACATTTGTGTAAATGGTAAGAGTTACAAAAGCCTGGTATTTTACTTGGGATGACGGATGAGGAATGAAGGGCCACAACTTACCGAATTAAGGAAAGCTGGTTGCAATTCTTGCAGAGAGTTGTAAGACTTTTTGACTATTTTGTTTTTTCCTCGTAGTGATGAAGTAAAATTTAATACAGTTAACATTAAAGAAAAAATATGTGATGGTGTTTTGGCATTTTAATGTTTACAGCATGTCAGATATGGATAAATGCAGTGAAAATAATATAACTCTTTTTTGCCAGATGAAATGTAGTTGACATTTGGGAATTATTCCTGTAGGTTTCAGCCAGCTTTTGCCTATCTAAAAGAATTCTTAGCCAACAACACGACTTTAGAAAATGTTGGTATTTTTCAGGTGTTCCTGACTTTCACGAAGAAGCAGCATGGAGAACATTTTGATGGGCAGCGATGAAAGTCAATGTCTAAACCTCTTTAAGAGCATTGCACAGTTCCTATGAACCTTTTAATCCCATCAAAGAGGCTAGAATGCCACTTTCCAATGTGCTACCAACGTTCCAGCCCTAGGAAGTCTCGAACATCTCAAGAAAAATTGAGTTGAGAAAATGGTCGAATAAAACTGTCCTGAGGAATGTGCTTTTGTACAGAATTTGTTGCCCATTACATACTAGATAACTGGCAAATTGAACAAATTTTGAATTTCGAATCAATGAAATGGCAGCTGTGAAATAACACGTGAGCTAGTTTGAATACCAGAGCCAGAAAGATCTACAGATTTTAAGGTATGTTACCATTTTGAGCCAAATATTCTGTTCTTTGCCATTCAAGATTTGTGGTCAATTTTAGCAGTTGTCATTTTAAAGCACGATATATTTATTGACATCTGTCAAAAACGATGACCAAAAACTAATTTAGTTATTTATATAGATGGTAAGTGAAAAGGATGGGTGAATCAAGATATAAGGTTAATATCAATGTTAAACATAAGAGATATATTACTACAACTAATATAAGCCCACTTTATTTTCAAATCTACAGTTGTGTTATTACAATCAATCGCCTTTGAGCATCTCCATGATGTCACTCTCCGTTGCCAACTCCAGAGGCATTGATCCCGACTCATCGACCGCCTCCTTGTCTGCTTTGTTCGCAATCAAAAGTTGCACGACTTCCCCATGTCCGCATCCAGCCGCGTAGTGCAACGCTGTCTGTCCTTCAGCGTCCCTTAAGTCGACGTCCGCGCCGAGTCGAATTAGCAGACAGGTAATCATCTCCGCATTGCCTCGATCAGCTGCCCAATGAATCAAACCCATGCCCTCAGAGTCGAGATTGTTCACCGTCGCTTTACGACCAGTCTGCAAGACCTTATCGATGTTGCCTTCTCGCACCCAATCAAAGACAGTCTTGTCCTCATCATTGATAGCTTCGTCAGTGTCGGGCATAGAACTAACAGCGACCCAACCTGGCGCTTTCGACGAGGATCCCGACCATTCTGGATCGAGCTCAGAGATTTTTTCTATGTAAGCTTGCATCGCGGTGTGAGACGGCATGTCTTTGAGTTGTTTCCACGCGTCCCATTTCTGTCGGTTTTGCATCTGGAACCAACCGGGCTGCGGAATGTCGCAAGGGCCAACAGTAGCCTGTTTAAAGAGGCCGTAAAGGGATAGAATGGTCTTTGTGTCAGTGCGGCTGAACAGAGTTTGAAGATGGGCGGCCGCTCGCTCGAAGGTTTCGGGCAGGTCAGTCTCGGTGTACACTTCGATTTCTGGCAGTGCTTCAGCCATATTGATTTTGGAGGCTTGTTATTATGGGATTGCTTCTAAGTCCTAGAGTGACTAAATATTAGGGTCGTCTTACAACTCCGACACACTGGCTCGTTGGCAGTTGATTCTTACGCCTTCTAGTTCGTGGTTTGGTTTGCTAACTGCACCTTCAATCCCGTCAGACTTCTTGAAAATCACAAAGCCGTAGCCCTTAGACAAGCCAGTCGCTTTGTCGAAGACCACTCTGGCAGAGTTGATGGCACCAAACTCGGAGAAATACTGGGCCAATACTTCGTGACTGACTGTCCACGGTAGGTTGCCTACGAAAAGCTTATTCGCTGCCCGTCGTGCTGCCATAGTACGATTTGAAGTTAAGGATAAGTTTACTGGCCGACTCGTGTGATTTGAAGCAAATGAATGGTGTGATCTTGCATGAGATCGTTAACGTCTATGCCTGATTCGACACCAAGGTTGTTCAGCGGAATGTGTTCACAGTGGAGGTGCCACTTGTGTAGCAGGTGTTCTATGCACCAATCAGCACTTCGCTCTTGATAAGTGCACAGAAACCTGGCCCCCTGGTTCTTTTCAAGTAGGAACGCGACTGTAACAATAATATCTTCGAAAACTGAAGGCTCGTAAAAGCAATCTGACCCAAGAATCAAGTCGATCGGCCCTAGTGTAAAGATGCTTCCTAGAAAGAGACCCCACGTCAATCCTAAGACGCGAACCTGACTCGGTAGAAGACCGTTTGCTTCGCAGCACCTCTGAACGTGATGCAGAGACTTGGGCAAGCTTGCCGAATCGGTTAGAGTAACGGCTGCGCCACACTTGGCAGCTACGATTCCAGGAAGAGCAGTACCGGATCCAAGCTCAAGAATGTGTTTGCCAGGGAGTTCGCGACGATGCTCCCAAAGAAACCAGGCGAGGATGGGAGCCGACGGCCAGGTGTAGAAACTGTAGCTCGCTTGTAGTTGCTATTAAGGAAAAAGGCGGTGAGTTGGGCGTCGAAATCGACCTAGCCTATTCAGCTTCCAATGGACACCATTGCCTGAGTAAAGCACCTACCTCTGGGATGAAAACTTCGAGGGATTCCTCGGGAACTTCCCCTGGTCGTGATATTCGTGACTTGAAGAGAAACTTCTTTATTTGCTCTGTAATCCCATCGGACATTGAAACAGAGGCAATTTACAACCGGGGAACATCGCCACAACGAAATGTAGAAACTGATAGCACATGGAAATGAACAGTAGCAAATATGAGTCAAAATAGAGACAAAGCGAAACACCTATTCAACAAAATCGAAATTTATTTGTAAGTCAATATGCCAGAAATTTGTTTGTTGTTTATTTGAGATCAAAAAATTACATGACAGAAAATACATAAAAATTTCTTTTTTTAATAACAAATAGTGACATTACGCTGACATGACGTAAGCGCCAAATACCTAGAACGAAAAATCTAGAATGCGGGCTTGCTGCATCCAGTCAATATGCCGCGGTAAAGAGATGACTTACAGAGTTTTCCTCGGGCTGGGTGCTAGAGTACTAGGATCAAAGACCACTAGGATGATAGGGCACGCATGGCTAGCTATCGAACTGTCTTGATATCATATGTTAGCCTAGTCCCAAACCGAAATAGACAAACAATTATCAAAATTTAGTTCGGAATTAATTACCCAAAAACTTTGAAAAGTACATTTGCAAAAATTGCAAGGACACTAGAGTATATGACTAGCTATCGAACTTTCATAATCTTATTTTTTGGCCCAATCCCAAACAAAAAACGCTAACATTGATCAAAGTTTGGGTGTGGAGTAATTTCACAAAAACATCGATATCAACTTCGTTTTACTGAACATTCACAAATCTAGTTTTTAAGTACAAGTATAAATTTTTTAAACCAGTGCTACATGGTTAGATAAAGTAGACATGAGCCTAAAATTTAAAAACCATCAATACAACAATTTTCGTGCAAGATCCTCAACATCAGCATCTCTTCTTCCAGGTAGTATCTAGGAGGACACGCTTGGCGTCAATGCGCGTGCGCTGTTAACTCTGATTATACATCTTGTTGAGCAGTGATTGGAAATAGTAGGCCACCTTGCACACCTGAAACAAACAAGCAGCGTGAGCGTAAACCATTAGGTCAGAGTCCTAGCGCTAATGTTAAACGTTCCTCTAAGCAACTTTAGGTGCCACCCTAAAGTGTTCTTTAAGAAACCTTTGCAATTATATAATAAAAAAGTCATGAAATATCGATAAAATACGTAAATCAATCGTTGAGGTTAGCATTAGTGCTGATTTATCGAGTGTAAACCATTCTTCAATGCTAGGAAACTGCAAGAAATAACGAAATATGACCGTTATTGGCGGCATTTTATGAAATATTATCGGTTGACGTTGATTCCAACACCAACAAACCAACAAATTTCACTACGCTGGAATGGCAACAGTGGCACAGTGACGGTCGAGGCCCAATGGGCAGGACTCAGTTTGACTTTGACTAGGGGATGAGGGGACGAGGCACTAAAATATTGTGCCTTGCAGCATTTTTTAAGCAGTTCTACAATACTTTTACTAACAAAATACCTCTTTTCAATATATTATTTTTTTTGACATACGCTTATGAACGAGTATGAGATTTTTTAAATTTATTCATCCCTCTCATAACATATTTTATTTTTGGTTTCTTGAGCTACGCTTGCACCCGGACACGATTAGTTTTTAAAATAATGCAAATGAGCCCGTCGGATCGCCTCTCATTATCCAGGCAAATCAAAAATTAGTTCTTAAACTCACCGTTCTGAAGGTTCTCCTAGAGATTGTGATACCGGCAGCTTTTAGCACGATGTCCTTCTGCGCACGCGTCATCAGCAGACGCAACGAACGTTTGAAGGCCGCCGACTGTTCTAACCAATCACAGCTGTAGGTGGCTTCGAAGACAGATACACTCTGTAAACAATGGGTTGTGCAAAGTGAAGACAGTCGATTGTCTGCTCATGTCCCATTGGACACTTATTTTTCGCAGTGTTCAGCCCTTATGGAATGACGCTAAGCCGGTGGTCCCCTTAATGCTCATCGACAGGAGTAGGCGTCATCCCGACACCGGGTTTCCCCTTTTCCCTTCTAGGCTAGGTTAGATTCATCATCACCTGCATCGTCATGCACTCATTCACCGACATAACAGTGCGTCGTTAAATGCCACTAATCAATCATCGACGTTAAAACCGAACGGTTTGACGTGTTGGAAACACCGGTTCTCGTGAGATCACCGAAGTTGAGCAACACTGCGCTCAGTCAGGTATTGGATAGGTAACCATCATACACATGACCAGTTCTGTTCGGGAGAGAGGTTGGAGGGATGAAAGTTAAGCAACACTGCGCTTGGTCAGATATTGGATGGGTGACCATAATACACATGACCAGTTCTGTTCGGGAGAGAGGTTGGAGGGATGAAAGTTAGTACAGCAACTTTACTCGTCTTGCTTATCAACCTCTCGACAGCATGGGTTTGTGGAGGAATCCTGCTGTTCGAGTTGTACCGTCCTTCGGAAGGGACGTAAAGCCGGTGGACCCCTTGGTGCTCTTCGACAGGAGTAGGCTACGTGCCGGCACCGGGTTTCCCCTCCTCCCTTCTAGGCTAGGTTAGGTTCATCATCATCCTCATCATCATCCATTCATTCACCGACGCCATTAGACCAGTGCCGCATGGCCAGATGTCAAAACAGTGCGTCGTTAAACACCACAAATAATAATAATAATAATAATCAACTTTAAATCTCTTAATTTTAATTTTATCTTTATTTTGATGTTTCGTATTCTCACCGCCAGTGTGAGTTTGTCGCATGCCCAGCACATGATGAGCAACTCGGTGACTCCGCCCATGACGCACGACGACATCACCAGCGTCTTCAAGAACGTCGTCTTCGACTGCAAAACAATTGATGCGATTGAATGGGCGACCAAAGATGGCGCTGGCACATGACGTTGTGATCCATCAAGCAGTGCTAACATCGCGATCACTTGTTTATGACTGTTTACGCTACGCACTACTTGATTCACAGCGTACATCAATTTGTCATTATGCCGTGAGAAATGTTTCTTGCATCAAGTAATTGATTGGGAAGGATCACTAAATTGAAGCCCAGGTAGTTTATTTAACATGGGCGCTATGACTAACTATGAACTCAATGGTAGTAAAAAACGTGGCAGTTGAGGCTGAACGTACCAAGGTGCTGATGTACAATCCAACGAGTCCTAAGAGTAAGTTGAAGACGATTTGTTCGATCAACATGGCTGCGAACACCGACTGCAGCTCCCGCACCAGGCTGCAAACACATTGCAAGAGTTACCGAAGCCACGAAAACAACGTCAAAAAGCAAAAGATTTTTTGACACATATTGTAACTTTTAATTGAAAAGACAAGATAACCCTATGATGGTTTTTAGACTCATGTCTACTTGATTTATCCTTAGCACTAGTTTTAACAAAAACCCATTTCAAATAGTTTTTGTTACTAGATAACCCTTTTTATATCTGCGATAGAAGCTGTATGTGTGTTACATTTTCGAGCATGCCGTGATTTTGCGACAGTTGGTGAATTTGTTACAGAATTGCCTAAAAGGGTGGTAGTTGACTCGTTAACGCAAATCTGAGTTGTTTGAACTTAAACAATTGAGACACAAGCATGTTTTATGAGGAAAGAGCGCATCAACGTGCCCGTGTGGTTGGCGACCGTTTCAAGGTGGCGTACCAGCGGGAGTCAACGAGTCAACCGACACAACCAAAAGAACTGAGATGAAAGAACAAAAAATAACAGAACAGAAGAACAGAGATAAAGAGATGCTCCCACTCACCTGATGATTTGCTGATGATGCTTTACGTTGGTCTTCATGGACTCCTCCATGCGTCCCATCGACAACGTCGCCTCTTGAGCGACCATCGCCCTCTCGATACTAGCGAATCTAGCGATACTAGCGATACTAGCCCGCAGCGACGGCCTTGGAACCACCGAGCCAAAGCAGTGCCTGTCATCTTGCATGGACACTCTGCTCGTGTTCGGGTCTTTCCGTCGATTAGCCAGAATTTGACGTGCAAGTCGGGCGTTATCGTCGGTGATCTGCTTTGCGTTTCTTATGTCGCTGCTGTGGGATGGAAATAGGGAGTGGAGGGTGGAGGGGTAGGGTATTAGTGAGATATTTTGCCTTGCTTTGGGATGGAAACGTGCCAGTGTACTAAACTAGGGCTTCTCAGAAGCAATTTGAGTTGCGTTATAAGATGAGCGTAGAGATATTTTGTGATGAAAAAATGTGAAGCCGTTCCTTGGTTCAGATCAAAGCAAAAAAGCCGAAATGCACACAAGTAAAGTCGGAATTAATCGCAGTGAAACTCTGGAGCATCTCATAGAAACGACCCGACAGAAACAAATTTTTCTGCCCATAAGAAATTAACTTTATTATTTATTTTGATAAATGCCTTTATCAAATTCTTTAATTGTACGCATGGTTTGGTTCAGTGCACTTAGATGGCACGTTTGAAGTTTCTTTGAAGTTTATTTATTTCACTAGCTATCAAGCTATCAAGCTGTTAACAGACTGTTAACAAAAAGAAAACAACCTGCATGGCTTTAGGCATACAGATAACAAATTAACGAATTGTTAAGTTCCAAGGGGCCACTAACACACCGGCACTAGTTGAAATGGTTGACAAACATTTCTTTCGTCTGCTAGCTCTGACAGGTGAATGTTGCTAGAAAGTGACGTGTCAGCCATTTTCTGGTGTTCAAATCTTTCAAAAGCTTTCTGTCACCTGAGCATCGTCAGCTGTCCTTCCACCAGTAGAACGGAAGCGACAGCCGCGACATCGACGAGCACGACGACAGCGATGTCGATCAGGAAACCCAGGACCATAAACGCCAAGGTCATCTCGAACGCTGGGCTCGCTTTGATATCGTAGGGAAACCAAAGGCTGCAAAATTCAGGCACACACTGGTGTAATTTCACAGGAATTATTTCACCGCCAAATGGCCGCTCTTGGTCGGAGTTATATAATACCATCGGTCGTATTATGAAGCACCATGGTAGCACCGCCAAATGACCGCTCATAGGTCGGTGTTATATAATACCACCGGTTGTATTATGTAGCACCATTGTAGCACCGCCAAATGGCTGCTCTATGTCGAAATTATATAATACCACCGTTCGTATTATGTCATATTAATTATTAATTAAAATGTAATCCAAATTTTCCTTGTCAAGTGATGATTTGAACTTAGAAGTTATCAGTGTAGTGCACATTACACGATATGTACCATTTGGTTGTATTATTTGATCAAAAATTGCATCGCAATAAAGTAGACAGATCGACCAATAAAATGTTACAGCTGTGAGATGTGTCAGTAAAATAGTTTTAGGGGCTCTGCAGTGTTGAAAAGTTGTAACTTCAATCAGGAGGTGTTACGACCCCTGCTGTCCACGACCGTACAAGAACTTACAAGAATGGAATCTCACGCGTTGACCAGGAGTTGAAACCGAGCACGATCAGCGTGGTGGCAACGACGATGGTGCACCACGCAGTTGGATACCTGTTGCAGATTTGGGTTACTTGATAGAGTGGAAATAAAACCATCGAATCTATGTAATAATTACGGTGGTAGGGGTGTAAATTCTTGCGCAAAGGAAGTCGTTGGCCCGATGCGATAGGATTACATTTCTAGCAAAATCATTTCCGGTCAAAACGACACAAATATGGTGCAAGAGTTTTAGCTCCCTATTTGTGGGAGTTGGTTCAATGACATTTGTTGGTGGACTGTTCAATGTATGCATTCATTATGTTGGTGGACGTTCCTTTTCCGGGGTTAAAGTCATGAGGCTGACAGAAGGAAAGAGTGGTGAACGTTCGGTAGTATTTTATTATTATGAAAACTACAAACGTCTCAAAAATGAATGCCCAAACGGGGACTGAGCTATTTGGACACTGGCTTTTTGCCGAAAAAAAACGTAAGTGGTCACTCTATACTTGTGATAAATACCGGCGCTCACCTGTTGACGCGGTAGCACAAAAGGTTCGCGTTCTTCAAGATTGCTGTGTTAGTTCGGTGAACCGCCTCCACGGACAAGGTTAGATCGTCGACGCGCGTATATAGGGCGCGCACGCGCTCACGATTTAGGAACAGGCACAAGTACTGCATTCAGAAGACTATAAGTTAAGAATGGTATGCGATCCAGATTATTAATACAATTTTAAACCTATTCTAGTAGTTCGTGTCTATGGTGCTGCTATCCGAATTTGAAATCCGCCATCCGTGTTAAAGTCTGAAGGCCAAATCTCTAGGCCGAGTGTCAAGGTCAGGCTGAAGACCAAAGACCTCAAGACCGTGACTAATTTTTCGATCAAATTCACTGAGAGCAGAGTTTTAGATTTCAAACAAAATCTCTTCAAAGGCTAACAGGTAAGCCTGATTGTCCGTCAACTTTTAATTTCATGTGTCCCCCGTCGAACAAGAAATCATTACTTTTTTTGTTAGTAACTATTATAGTTGACAAATATATTTACGTTTATATGTCACAAGTTATCAGAAATGTAGAAAACTGAATAAATAAATAGTACAAAATAGCACTGTTTTAATAGCAGTGATATGACTTTGCTTATCCTTTGCTACTTGGCGGGCATTCACATTTTTCCTCGTCCACTAACGTAGGACTTGTTGGTCTCAGTGTAATCAAATTCTGACAGGAAACAAACATATATTTTTAGGTTAGTTGAAATTTCTAGCATAATTTCAGACACAGCTCTCTAGTGCTTAAGGCAAATAAATAGCTCGAGAGGTCTTTGCTATGATATAGTCTCTCGTTACATGCAAACTCTACAATGCAAACTGGAAGGAGCTGGTGTAGTTTCTTGAAAACCCGTCTCAGACTTTAAAGACCAATACAATTTGCGTTACCCCTTACTTCCTAATTTTTGTTAGAAAAATGGTCTGCAAAAATTGTTCTGAAATTGCTAGTGGATTCTTTCCCCTGAGTCGACTACTCCAACTCCCACGCTTATCATTATCAGTAAACCAACCTTGACCCCTAAGTGAAAGTAGAAGATGATGACGATCGTGATCTCCACGGTCAGTATGGTGTCTTTCCACGCATGCGCAATGCTAATCGCTTCGATCACCAAAGTGACGGCAATGCGCAACATCATTACGACCGGAAATACACGTCTCCAATAGCGACCAAAGCGCGAACAATTGGTGGTAGGAGGCCAAAGACCTGCCGTGAAATTCACAAAATACCAAAACCTTTTCCAAAATCACAGTAATACGTTTTCTTAAGCTTAGTGCTTTGTACAGACAATTTAAGACACGAGCTTTCATTCCACGTGAAACTGATAGTTTTAAACGGCAGGGAACCGAGGGTGAACCCGGTGCCGGCACTTAGCCTGCTCCTGCCCGTGTTCGGCCACCACTTAGCCTTGTCCCTTTGACACAATGTGTTGGCTGCTTCTGTCCAATAGCACCAAGGACCGGCCACCGCTTAGCCTTGTCCCTTTGACACAATGTGTTGGCTGCTTCTGTCCAATAGCACCAAGGACCGGCCACCGCTTAGCCTTGTCTCTTTGACACAATGTGTTGGCTGCTCCTGTCCAATAGCACCAAGGACCGGCCACCGCTTAGCCTTGTCTCTTTGACACACTCTATTGGGCGCTGCCCCTGTGGCACTGGGCTATTGTTTGGACTTTGTTCCTTTGACGTACCGTACCTAGAATATCCATTGTTCTCCGATTGAAGTCCAAGGCACTTTTCCCGGCTACGACGAGGGTCTCCTCGAACAAGATGAAGGTCTGCAGAACGCTGGCCATGCTTAGCGATGATGACGTCGTACGGATGTGTGCAGCGGTTGGATTTAGAAATTTAGCTGCTGATGGCTGAGCCAATCCAAGTTGTGTGCAGATATTTGAGCCAATCCAGCTTGTAATAAAAGTCACCATAACAATACAGCGTCATTAAATGAGCCTAGCGAGCTTAGCATTTGCTTTTTCTTCTGACTAAACAGCTGAAAAGATTGGAATAATCTGAATAATAATATAATATTAATTTATAAAATCAATACCATCCAGGCAAACTCGAAATTGCCATCTTTTCATGCCGCCAAAGAGTATGATTGATATCCTCAAGCACGAGTACATCAAAAGACTAATATAGAATTACAACTACCTGGCCTGACATCGACATCCTTTCAGACTCCTTTATGACTTACAAATCCCGACTTAAACTCTGTTCATATAAAAACTTGTAAATATATCAATTACCTACTGCAGTCTCTCGTTGCGTCTTAATTTAAGCTTACATTTGTAAATAGTCATGTTTTTAACCGCTCATGTTTCTAAATTAAACATGTGTTGATTTTTCATGTCCTGAATTGATTGTAACGTCCCCTGTATTGTTCTAATTTCATCACATCACACTTGTGGACTTCCCTCCGTTGTTGATCAACATGAACAATAGAGATTGCCTATCTATAAACACTTTCAAGATATCTAAGCTTTCAATCAATCAATTGATTGACCAGTTAACGAATCCCGCAAAGCGTGTGCCAATTGTTGTGTACAGAACTAGGAGCGTGAATGGTTTTAGCCAAGTGCAAAATTAAGAGAACGAAGAAGATTATTAAAGCTTGCATCGTGGCAGATTAATGGGTTCAAAATTTGGACTTTATTTTACATCAGGCTTTGATTGGCCGGTGAAAGGTAGGAAGAGGAGCGGGGGAGGGGGGGGGGAAGACAAGTAGGCTTATCGATTTTCGGAAATGGACGTTTGACTTTGCATTAACGATTTATAAGGCGGTGAATTTGATATAATTATTCAAATCTATTTTTTCGATAGTTTTTGCACATTCCGCTGATCGGAAATGATCAGCATAAGAAAATCTAGACTAAAATTAAAATTAAAAATAAAAACGTTTCTGCTGAAGCCATACTGAAACTTCATTACGTTTCTCTTTTTTTTTTGTATTTTGCACAAGTAGGCATACTAGATTTACGATATATGGCTTTAAATTTCCTATACTATTTACCTCCCACAGAAAATGCAAGTAAAATCAGCCACACACATTTACCCTACGCCATTTATTCAACGCCATTTATTCTACGCCATTTATGCAAAGTAATTAATCCTACGCCTACGCCAGGCAATGCCCGATTTAGTTTTCTAGTCCTTCAAAGCGTAACATAGGACGATTTTTGTGCCAAGAAACCTAGCGTAGCTGGAAAGCAAAACACGTTTAGATCAATGTTATTTCTAATTAAATAGCGCGTTTTAGCTAAATTTAAAGTGGAAGTAAGTTGTTACCTATTCTTTGGAGATATCTACAAAGCGGATGACACCTGAAATTAGGGGTCCCTAATCGTAACCTGGTCGGGCCTAGCTCATTATGTAATCAACGGTAAAACGTATGTGCGTGCAACGAGATAGTCGGCCTTTGGTGTTCAGTAACGAATGAAATGATAAAGCGGTGATTAAGCGTTGATAAAGTACGGTTAAAGACCAAGCAAATGACTTGCGTAAGAACCTTATGAACAAGTACCTTGCAAATATGAACGTTCACGGCCCTACGTTGACGTTGTTGTCTGTCGAACGTAACAATGTGGCATTTTTTTGGACACTGCAGATATTTCTTTTAAGCAACTAGATATAGGGAATTAGTAAAAAGTCGATGAGTAATTGGAAGGAATTGAAATGTTTGTGACAAAGTTTTGTTTACTACACTTCAACGGTTATTTATCGACAGGAACGAAATGATGACAAAGCTGATTCGTCTACAATGCGTGACTTTCACGTAAGTGATTTATTATTTATGTTAAAAGTGGCCAAAATGTCTCGTGTGGAAAGCATGCGTTACCATGGCGTAAATAAGTCAGCGATATAGTAACACAATGGCAAAACAATTTCTATGCCGACGAGTGGCATTTCCCGATCGGTATGGAGACACCGTCATTCTGAGAATTATCAAATACAACTTCAGGACTTGATTTATTTGTGGTGTTTAGCGACGCTCTGTTTTGACGACTGGCCATGCGGCACTGGTATCATGGCGTCGGTGAACGAGTGGATGATGATGAACATAACCTAGCCTACTCCTGTCGAGGAGCACCAAGGGGAACCACCCTTCCGAAACGTCCCTTCCGAAAGACGGTACAACGCGAACAGCAGGATTCCTCCACAAATCCATGCTGTCGAGAGGTTGATAAGCAAGGCGAATGAAATTGTTGTACTAAATTTCATTCCTCCAACCTCTCTCCCAAACAGAACTGGTCATGTGCATGGTGGTCACCCATCCAATACCAGACCCAGTGCAGTGTTGCTAAACTTCGGTGATCTCATGAGAACCGGTGTTTTCAACAAGCCAAACCGTTCGGTAACTTCAGGACTTCAGGCATAACTTCGTTCCCAATGTTGCTTTGTTATTTCTCGCAGATTTCTCGCATTTGAGACTGGGTGAAACTCAATGAATCTTTGTTAATTACATGAATTGGTATTTGAAAACGTAATTACGCAATTTTTTCGTTCATTTTTTTAATATTCTTTGTTTGCATTCATTTTTCTTTTTGAACTAGTCAATCAATTCTGCCAGCTGGCATGTTTTACAGGTAAATATTGTATCCTACTTTTGCACGGACAAAGGCTCGTTGTTAAAAGAGTTTCAAACTCGATGTACCTATAAAGTTTGATCTTCTAAGCCTCACTTTCAAATGAATTATGAACGACTCAGCGCAAAGTTCCTATACTCTGCGTGCCCCGTATATTTGCGTATACAAAAATATAATGCCAGATAAATAATAAATTGTGTTTCCCGAAGGTTCCCCGGAGGACACGCTTGGTGTTAATGCGCGTGCGCTGTTAACTCTGATTATACATCTTGTTGAGAAGTGATTGGAAATAGTAGGCCACCTTGCACATCTGAAACAAACGAGCAGCGTGAGCGTGGACAAGCGCAGGCGGCGACGGAAACAATGACGCAGCGAGGGCACCCGGGGCAGAGCCCATGAATCGTACTTTTCACGAGGGGACGAGGGAGGAAAGAACAAAAAAATTGCTGAACATGCATTTAATCGTTTTCAGCAGTTTTGTGACCCTGTACTTTTTAATTGCAATTACGTACAATACGTACAATTTGTACACCTCTTTTTTCAGACTTATATCAAAAAGTAATTCTTTAATTCGTAAGATGATTGTAGCTTTTACACAAGTAATTATAGATTTATTTATTTTTTCATTTTTCTGTCCGGAAATCTCCTATTTAGATCAATTGTCCCTCGTATTTTGAGCCAGAATCTAGGTACAAGACACATAAAAGACAAATTGTGTTTGAGCTAAACTTAACCTGGACACGATCGATTTTTAAACGAATACAAAAAAGCCGAGATGATCGCCTCTCATTTTCCAGGCATATTTAAAATTAGTTCTTAAACTCACCGTCCTAAAGGTTATCCGAGAGACTGTTACACCGGCAGCTTTGATCACGATGTCCTTCTGCGCACGCGTCATCAGCAGACGCAACGAGCGTTTGAAGGCCGCCGACTGTTCTAACCAATCACAGCTGTAGGTGGCTTCGAAGACTGATACACTCTGTAAACAATGGGTCGTGCAAAGTGGAGACAGTCGATTGTCTGCTAGGGTCACTAAAGTAATTTGAAACTCAATTCTTTGAGCTTCGATCAAAGTCGATTCAAAGACAGTTTCGTTTTCTCACCGCTATTTTGAGGCTGTCGCAAGTCCAGCACACGACGGAAAGCTCGAGGATACCGCCAAGAATGCACGAGGACATAACCAAGGTCTTGATGAACGTTGTCTTCGACTGCAAAGAAGGCGATGAAGACTATGATGGTAATGACAGTGAAGGTGGTCACGTGATTGTACGTCTGGTCACACAGGAATGATTTTCACGCGCACAATATTTGTGAAGTTCGCATTTGGAGAAAAATATACCTATATGTGTAAAAAAATATATATATATTTATATATTTTAGGATGATATCTTATTTAAATTGCAAACGCTTGCAATGCGCGGGGTATTTTATTATTAACAACACTATACAACACTTTTGAGACGGTTATAGTGTTGTTAATAATAATGTAAATATATATATATATTTAAATATGATTTAATTCTAACAAAATCCGATTTAAGTCGAAAAATTCATCGGTCTGGCAGGTTGAGATCGACTGGTGCTAAACTAGGAGGGACCAATTGCGCGGAATATGTTCATACAACAAAAAAAAGCGCTGAGAATAATAAAGAGAAGAAGGAACGTTGACCTCGCTTTATATCTTAGAAGTAGTCTTATTTGTCGTTGACACGCCTGGCACCTTCACAACCACCCAAGAAGTGCACGGGAAAAACACGCGCGAAGCAAAGAAATAAGAGCATAAGGGAATATGAAACTTGATATGTCCAGGCGAGACGCTTCCTATGCTGGTGGTGCCCTATTTAACAGCCTATCGACGACTCTGAAGGAAACGAGAACTAACCAAAGTATTTTCAAGAGCAGGGTCAAACAATTCTGAAAAGAGCACTGCTTTTACACTATTGACTAGTTCACCAAAAGGCAGAAGTGCAATTGTATTACTTGTAAATAACTTTTATTACACTGGTGTAGGTGAAAACGGTTTTGCTCTGTTGATTAGGTTTTTTGGTCCTAAAAAGGACCGCGTCGGTGGTCGACGTTTCGCCAGCGTTGGCGCTGGCATTATCAAGACTGTCGTATTTTCGTATTTTCAATTACACTGATGTATTTCTATGCTCCAAAGTGTATTTATGTATATTTTATACTTTTATTGGAGCGTTTGAGTAATTTTTAAAACTTAGGTTCATCGAAATTAAAAGAATTTGAATTGAATTGAATTGAACCTACCAGAGTGCCGACATACAAGCCCACGACCCCCAGGAGGGCGTTGAAGAGGATCTGTTCTGCAAGTATCGGGTTGAAAAGGGTCTGTATTTCTCGTACCAGGCTGGAAGCACATTGCAAGATTATTATTACACAAGTATCTTGATTAAATACTCGTTATGATTTATTTAAGCTGCTGGCTGGTGGTAAAGCGAAACAATTGAGGGGTTAAGGTACCTATATTCTACACTTTTCTAAATTAACCAGCTAAAATCTAACATTCTTGGTACGCGAGAAAAGGAAAATACATTTTCGAAAAAAAAAGTTTAATTAAAGTTACATTTTTTGTCTTTTGATTTCTAATTCTTTCATTTTGACAATTTTTGCCTGCAAAATGTGATCTATTTCCTTGAAATGTATGTTAAAAATTTCATACTTTTACTGCAATCTTGTAAAATGGTAAAATACCAATTTTCCTGATCTAGAGAGTTAGGGACAATTTTTCAAAAAGTCATTGACCTTTCTCAGAAGTCAATCAACAAACTTAAATTGATCAAGCATCATATGTTTGCAAAACATAGATAGAGAGATGCGCCCTCTCACCTAATGATTTGCTGATGATGCTTCACGTTGGTCTTCATGGACTCCTCCATGCGTCCCATCGACAACGTCGCCTCTTGAGCGACCACCGACCTCTCGATTCTAGTGATACCAGCCCGCAATGAAGGCCTTGGAACCACCGAGCCAAAGCAGTGCCTGTCATCTTGCTTGGACATTCTGCTAGTGTTCGGATATTTTCGTCGATTCGCCAGAATTTGACGTGCGCGTCGGGCGTTGTCGTCGGTGATCTGCTTTGCGTTCCTTATGTCGCTGCTGTGGGATGGAACGACAAGCATGTCAAATATTTCAGTCAAACCAAGAAAATTGGGTGCTGTTAGGTGCTGTTGTGCTACAATTAAACGCAATGCTGAGTGGTAACTGTTGTGTCATTTTTTCACAAACCTCTACAACTAAATAAAAACTACTCAAATTAATCTTTGAGCTTAGCATCAACAAAGATTAATTGAGCGTAAACCAGTCATAAATTCGAGTAATTTGCGAAAAATAACGAAATTACATTTCCTATCACTTGAAACGGTGACTTCAACCTTGGACGAATTCCATTTTCGGCAGTATGGTTGTTATCAGTCGATATTTTTTGATATATTTTGATATATTTTTTTATATATATTTATATACGATATAACATTTTCACATTTTAATATCAAAATTGGCTTTGGATCTGAGTATTAGCGTTTACGATTATGAAGAAAATGGTTGTGCAGTTTGCCTGTGATCACCTGAGCATCTTAAGCTGCCCTGCCACCTGGAGAAGGGTGGTGGCGGCTGCTGCATCACAGAGTACGATGGTGACAAGGTCGAACAGGAAATTCAGGAACACAAGCGTCAAGGTCACCTCGAAGGCTGGACTCGCTTTGGCGTCGTAGGGAAACCAAAGGCTAAAACGATTACGAATGTTACAAAGGATTACAAACGACTCTCATTTTTCTAAAAAGGTAATTTACATTGCCAACTTTGAAAACAAAAAAAATAACTTTCAATCATATGAGATTTAACGGTAGGTTTGACGTTTGGTAGCCATGGAGATGCTGAGATCGCCTGACAGAGCTTCTCAATTCTGCTATCTTATGTTACCACGGGTATATCATGGCCTAGCATAGGAGGTTAAATGGTAGATTCAACGTTTGGTAGCCATGGAGATGCTCAGATCGCCTGACAGAGCTTCTCAATTCTGCTATCTTATGTTACCACGGGTATATCATGGCCTAGCATAGGAGGTTCAATGGTAGATTCAACGTTTGGTATCCATGGAGATGCTTAGATCACCTGACAGAGCTTCTCAATTCTGCTATCTTATATTACCACGGGTATATCATGGCCTAGCATAGGAGGTTCAATGGTAGATTCAACGTTTGGTAGCCATGGAGATGCTGAGATCGCCTGACAGAGCTTCTCAATTCTGCTATCTTACTTGACCACGGATATATTATGGCCTAGCAAAGGAGGTTCAATGGTAGATTCAACGTTTGGTAGCCATGGAGATGCTGAGATCGCCTGACAGAGCTTCTCAATTCTGCTATCTTAAGTTACCACGGGTATATTTAAATTTTATTGTGCTTTGCATAGTTTTCATTTCAAGAAAAGGATCAACTGAATTTCAGTCCAATGTGCATTATTGTGACGCTTGACATTTTTTGTCCATTAATTGAGGTGTTGCCCAGCCAAGTTTTTGCCTTGCCACACGATGGTTGGAACTTTGAAGGGGTGAGTTATGAACCGTTAAGTTTGATTATTTACTAAATAAACTGCATTATCATGGCGTTAAATATAAATCGCAAACACTTTTACGTAGGTATCAGATATTCACGTATTACCAGATTTAAACTGCAAGTGCGACAATTTGAATTCTAGCTGAGTAACGCTAATTGGCAATGGATGGAATGCAATAGATTGGCTATTTTTGCAATGGATCGGTAATGCAAGAACTTACAAGAACGGAATATCCCACGCTGACCAGGAGTATAACGTGAGCACGGTCAAGGAGGCGGCGATGACGCAGACACACAAACCTGTTGGATACCTGTTGCAGAGATGGTAGTTATTTGGGGGAAAACTAGGTATCAAACTAAAATTACCAGGCAATAAGTGCACGTGAATTTATTTATGACCGTGGTAAGCAAGCACAAAGAAAGTCTTGCTAGCCGAATTCAAATTGAAACCGATTGTCGCTGTGTTCTTTTCAAAAGCATCCTCAGTCGTTACTGGGGTTTCTCCATTAGAAAGAGACCTCTGTTTGTGAGCGGTTGAAAGTTTAATACAACTAAACTGTGGGCTGTTTTTTAAGGGGGTTCATACCGAACGTGAAATTTGACATTAGCGCAAATCTGTTAGCATTGATTTATTCTCACGTGTAGCTGAGTTACTAATAAAATAATCAACAAATTGTTCTGCAGTAAATTTGTGAAAATATTTCAGAAATGTTGGTCTCATCTCGATAAAACCGAAGTCTGCGCAAGTCGGCGCGCGGCGCCAAATTACGTCCAGCGAGTCGCTCGGACTCGCTGTTGGTAGCTACTCATTATCTCTCTCAACAGCGTAGTGGGAAGACCCATGAAACCTAAGAGCCTGAAGTCCTCAAATGAGGTTGTTGCAAGAAGCGTGAGAACACAGAAACTTATGAACGCTGCCTGAACAGATGAACGTTGCTGAAAAGAATGAAATAGGTAATTGCAGCCCTTCGATCACCTGTTGACGCGATAGCACAGAAGGTCTGTGTTCTTCAAGATGGCGGCGTTAGTACGGTGAATTGCCACAAGAGCTAAGGTCAGATCTTCGAGGCGCACAAGCATGGCACGCACGCGCACACGATTCAGGAACAGGCACGCATACTGGATTCAGAAGGCCGTGAATTAAGACCGTGCAAATCCTGACAATTTTGCTTACAATGTTCGCACTAATGATTGGCCAGGCTCACCGAATGCGACTGCAAAGTTAAATCTCAAAGCCAACTTTCAAGGTCAAATTTCAAGACGAATTCTCAGGATCGGACAAATCCTCCTGATCACTCAGCATAGGCGGAGTCTAATTTTTAAAAGAATACAGTTCAAAATATTTGTCTACTTTCACTAAATGCTTCTACTATGTTTTATTTCTTTAATTGTTTTGTGCGTGCTTCAAGCAAACAAGCAATACAGGGTATTTTTTGCGATCCTTTATGCCTATGTGAGCCACCTTCCACCTTTTTGTGGAATGCTAGCAAAATTATGAACTGTAAAAGCCTGATATTGTACAAACTTGTTCGTTTATTTGGCTATTTTATAAGAAGCTTATTAATCAGCTATTCTCTGGAAGAGTCGAAAGGGTTATGGCAGAGAAAAATCGAGCCAGAAAGACGTTCCTCCAAAATGATATACCTATTTCTGGGAGCAAACCTACCTTGACTCCGATGTGGACGTAGAAGATGATGATGATCGTGAACTCCACTGCCATGCTGGTGTCACCCCACGCGTGAGCTATGCTCATCGCTTCGAGCGCGATCACGCAGCCAATGCGAAATAAGTTGAACACCGGAAGTAAGCGCCTCCGAGAGCGATCGCGAAGCGAAAGATCGCCCGTCGAAAGATGCAGACCTGCCGTGCAATCCGTATAAAAAATAAAAAATATTCAATTTGGTAGCACAATATGATTCTTAGCATCAGCACAAATGTTAGGGTATGCGTGCTAGCGTATCACGCACTATCTTGGACTGCGAGGTAATTGCGAGGGAATTGAGGGAAACGCTTGTGGACTTGCCTCCGTTGTTGATAAATAAACAATAAGTAAATAAATAAATAAATTTTACTCGGGGGTGAACCCGGTACCGGCACGCAGCCTGGTCCTGTCCAACAGCCCCAAGGACCGGCCACCGCTTAGCCTTGTACCTTTGACACACTGTGTTGGCTGCTCCTATCCAACAGCACCAAGGATCGGCCACCGCTTAGCCTTGTCCCTTTGACACACTGTGTTGGCTGCTCCTGTCCAACAGCACCAAGGACCGGCCACCGCTTAGCCTTGTCCCTTTGACACACTGTGTTGGCTGCTCCTGTCCAACAGCACCAAGGACCGACCACCGCTTAGCCTTGTCCCTTTGACACACTGTGTTGGCTGCTCCTGTCCAACAGCACCAAGGACCGGCCACCGCTTAGCCTTGTACCTTTGACACACTGTGTTGGCTGCTCCTGTCGAACAACACCTAGGGCCGATCACCGCTTAGCCTTGTCTCTTTGACAAACTGCATTGGCGCTGCCACTGTGTCACTGGGAACTTTCGCTCTAGGGACTTTGTTCCTTTGACAGACTGTACCTAGAATAGCAAGTGTTCTTCTATTGAAGTCCAAGGCATTTGTCTCGGCGGCGGCGCGCAACTTCTCAAGCGAGATGAAGTTCTGCAGGATTCTGGCCATTTTTGGCGATGACGACGTCTAAAGAAGTCAGGTGTGCATTTTAGTGATTTTAGTTTAGCTCATCTATGGCATGCAGTTGGCGACCAGAATAATAAAATGTACTACAAAATAAATGGAGCAAAACTGGACGAGAGTTCAGGATACATCCTTCAGGATACATCCGAAACTTTCGAATATTTTTTTTGTAATCGACATTACCATACTCAATTTAAAAAAAAAAATATAAATTTGAAACGATAACAAATTCCATAGAAGTGCTTACTAAACACAAGTTGAACAAATTTACCTCTTTTTAAGAATTTGAGATAGGAAAGAATTTTGATTTTAGTTTTAACCACGTTTTCCGCGTTTTGTGATGAATTTCACGGCACATTCAACGGGAATCGATCAAAATATAGCTTGTATTTACCGCGTCTTAAAAAATGCACTGACTTATAGTGTCCGACTCGTGAATGTCTCCCAAACACCGGGCCCCAACGTGGCTTCGCTCTATTGTGAAGCTTTTGTTTGGTTTATAGATAATTCATACTTAGTCCCGTGTTCCGAGAATAATAGAATTATCAGACAAACCAGGGTATGAAAAGAGAAGCGGTTAAATTTAGGTCAGAATTTTGTATAACGTCCTCGCCTGGGTGAAGGGGCGGGGGGACGATATGCAATTAATATTTATGGCACAGGCATTGGACAACTGCAGGTAAAAGCAATAGTCAGAATATTACCTGAAACATGTTAGGCAAACAAATGATCAAAATTGTGTACAATATGTATACCTATTACGTAATGTACACTATTCTTATAATATACATTCAATTTTGAGGTTTGCTTTTATTTTTCGAGGACATTTTTTTGGGATGATTTTTTTATGTCGATGATTATTTTTGGAACGATATTTTTATGCGACAAAATTTCTCCGAATTACCTTTTTTTAGTGTGGACATTTGTTTGAATATAATCTTTTTGGAGAAAATATTCTTTCTTGATACCTTTTGGGGATTCCTTTGTCGGACAAATTTTTTTGGGCGTTTGATCAGGTGTTGGCTGTACATGATATTTATTCGCATAATGATTTTCAGACAGTCAATTTGAGAATCATATTATTATTATTTGTGGTGTTTAACGACGCACTGTTTTGACAACTGGCCCTGCGGCACTGGTCTAATGGCGTCGGTGAATAAGTGGATGATGATGAGGATGATGATGAACCTAACCTAGCCTAGAAGGGAGGAGGGGAAACCCGGTGCCGGCACGTAGCCTACTCCTGTCGAAAAGCACCAAGGGGACCACCGGCTTCACGTCCCTTCCGAAGGACGGTACAACTCGAACAGCAGGATTCCTCCACAAATCCATGCTGTCGAGAGGTTGATAAGCGAGGCGAATGAAGTTGCTGTAATAACTCTCATCCCTCCAACCTCTCTCCCGAACAGAACTGGTAATGTGAATATTGGTCACCCACCCAATACCTGACTCAGCGCAGTGTTGCTTAACTTCGGTGATCTAACGAGAACCGGTGTTTCCAACACGCCAAACCGTTCGGTGTGAGAATCATAAATTACTATAACATTTAAAGTGAAAATATAAACCAAGAGTGGGACGGTAAGAGAAAAGAACATTTACTGTTGTTAGCCAGTTCCTAAAAATGCATAGTAACATTTCTTCAATAAAAACGTTTTCAGGTTAGTCTTAAAAAATGTTCCTAAATCCATTTTCAATTGGTGAAGTAAGGTTAGGTAAAGGTAAGGCGTTGAAAAGTTATAAACCATTGAAAATTGGGGTTTGTTTTCAAACAGGACCTGTAACAGGACCCATTTCTATACGATGGCGTGCTAAATGCAGTGATGAAACATTGAAAACTACCCGAAGCTAGATCAAGTAATTCGAGTACGAACCTCTCATCACTAATTGTAATGATAATAATTAATAATTACTTAAATCAGTTGTACAAACTACACACCTTAGGAGCGGGTACTTAGCACAGCCTTCTGATGATGTTCACGTTGCCACTTTAAAAACTCTTGAAGGCGACCGTGTTTTTTCTTTTCAAGCTAGTAGATAGACTGAATTATTTCGAATTCTACGAACCTATACATTTTATTGAGGAATAATGGTAGTGACAGGGCCGACATCAAAAGCGCTAACAATCCTGGCAGAAAGGCGGCAACATATATTTACATATAACTTGTGGCTTCCGTACGTCACGCGTTCAAGTTGAAGTCACTCTCTTGTAAAGTGTCCCAAACATTGGTGTCTTATGATGAATAATTCATGCAAAATGTAATCCCTTTTTGAAATCTAAATGCATATCAATATATATTTTATCTCAAGCAACATGCCTTCCAGTGGACGAGCCTTTGGGACTACCAATGATTTGCGGTGTTTAACGACGCACTGTTTTGATAACACGACCTGTGGCACTGGTCTAATCGTGTCGATTAATGGGTCAATGCTGATGATGAAGCTAGGGAGATAGGAGTGGCAAACCGGTGCCGGTACGTAGCCTATTCCAGACGAAGAACATCAAAGGGACCACTAGTCTTTCTATCTCTTCCGAAGGACAATGCAATTCGCAAATTACAGGATTCCTCCAAAAATGCATGCTATCGAGAGGTTGATAAGCAATGCGAGTGAAGTTGCTGTACTAACTCTCATCCCTTCTACGTCTCGTCTAAACAGAACTGGTCGTGTGTATGATGGTCACCACGCCAAACCGTTCTTTGGTGGTTTCAAGAATGGTTCCTTATGGTTGGCCCATGCGTAAAGAGACTTCTTCTCTTATTTTAGGTGAAGCATAGAAAAAATATCTTCGGTTGGGGTCATGCAATGCGTCGACCAGTTGCATATCTCTTAATTGGCTGATAGTTACTTTTATGTATCGAGAATTTATTATCTTTCATAAAATGTTTCTTTTTTGCCGCGCTGTGTTTCCGCGATACCGTTCAATGCCGTTTAAGTTCTAGAGATGGCTTGCGTCTACACTCTTTGGTCTGCACCGCCCACTAATTAGATGTAAAGCAATATGGCTGCGGTGGTTGATCAAAAATTTGGATATACTCGAAGAAAAGCGTCACAAGTAGTCACATTTTGTGTTAAAGAGGAAAGAAATGCATCATTCAAGAAGGTAGTATCCGAAATTTTTCCAATTGATCCAAGGTTATTGGTATTTTACCAAACTCCTGTCGTAATTGAACTTGACCCTGTGACTAGGTTATTGAATCAAATTGTAATATTTGTGAACTAATTTAAATTACTTTCTTTTATTCTTTTCGAACAGGTTTCATCAATTCTTCAAAAACCCGAAATTGATCGCACAGATGAAGAGAAAGCAGTGTTGTTTAGGTGTTCGGACCTCGTGAAAGAAGTGAATCAGCGGATAGCCAAACGCCGACAAGTCAAAGACCGTCTCTTGGAAGTTCAAGATGACCCAGAAGTTTTGGAACAGAAATGTATCACTCTAGCCGGAGTCTTAGCCAGTGCGCGTCATCTAGTAGTGTACACGGGAGCAGGAATCAGTACATCGGCCTGCATCCCAGATTACAGAGGAACCAATGGCATATGGACGCTTTTACAACAGGGCAAGGACATTGGGTAAGAAATAAGTACTGGAATTGGTACCTGGTACTACCACTGACTTTTTAATATGTACGTAGGATGATAGGCATAAAATGTTGGCTGTGACTGGGTTAAAACGTTAAATACATTATAGACACCTGTCATTGTTAAGTGCAGACACCCAATAAATAAGTCATTTAGGTACATAGGTTCATTGGACATCAGTGTGTAATAAAATAACCAAACAAATACTGTTCAACATTTGTAAAGCCTTATAAAAAAGACACCACTGAGTAAAGCAGTGTTTTGTTGGTAATTGCTTTTGAATCTTCAGTCAAGCTCATAAAGACTTGACAAGATCTTAACCACTTCCGGTGTCTTGACAGTCGACACGACCTCACGCAAGCAGAGCCGACGCGCACTCATATGGCACTCGCGGAGCTTCACCGAGCTGGTCTTCTCCGGCACGTCGTGTCCCAGAATTGCGATGGCCTGCACCTGCGCTCTGGACTGCCTAAGTCCGCCTTATCCGAAGTGCATGGCAACATGTACATCGAGGTATGGCTGACAAAATAGCTTTATTTGCCAATGCGTGTCTTTGTCTTGCACCTGCGCTCTGGACTGCCTAAGTCCGCCTTATCCGAAGTGCATGACAACATGTACATCGAGGTATGGCTGACAAAATAGCTTTATTTGCCAATGCGTGTCTTTGTCTGGTTATCGTACAGTTGATCGGAGTAGATCATTGATCTAAAAAGAAATCTGTAGACTTATCGTCCACTTTTAATTTGTTCTCTCTTCCACTTTAATGCCTTTTAAGCTGGTGCAAGAAATTTTTCCTGTTCTGCCCAAATGTAATCTTTTGGAACTGATCTTACACAAGGACACTCCTTGAAAATACAGGATTGGGCAAGGGAACTTAATCTGGTTAAATGTATTTAAAGCTTTTGATAAACCTATAGGTTCTTAGGTCAGACCAAACCAAGAACTTACATTTACAAGTGAATGTGATGAAGCGTGATTTTAATTTTATATTTATGAAGCTGGGGTAGATTCTTAAAAGTCTGATTTGACTCTGGCCAACCAATAGGAATCTTTTGAACCCACTATTTCAATGATTAAACAAGTCTGTTATTATTATCAACACTTTAACCGTCTTATGAATCGATGCCCAAACGGGAACTCGAATCCCGATCTCCACCTATCGCGGGTGTTGGTCTAATCCTTTTAAGACGATTTTAGTGTATTTGATGAGAATGACTTAATAGATATAATGAGAATGAGAAAGTCCCCGCTTGGGCATCAATTTTTGAGACGGTTGTAGTGTTGATAATAATAAAATACCCCTTGCATTGCAAGCGTTTGCAATTTAAATAAGATTTCATCCTAATTAAAAAAGTTGTTTTTCTTGAGCCTTGAATTTTCATTGATCAATACATCAATCAATTAATAACCAATCAAAGTTGTTATCGATTTCTTTGTCACAAGTGATATCTCAAATAATAGCTAGGGTTTGTTCTAGATTGTTCTAGAGTAGATATTTAGTCTTGCGATTAGAATTGCTGAAATTGATTTTGGTGAAGAAAACCCATCTAAAACATTTCTTACACCACAGCTCACATTTTTTGATTTGTATTATTATTTGCCCTATTTGATTGCATTGGACAGCAGGAATCCGAACTACATTAAAGCAGTAGAAAATTTGGCCGCTTCAGCAATTAGATTGACACACATTTTCATAGTTAAGTGTCTCAATATTTTTTGGAATCTGTCTTATTGTCTGCCGTCTGCCATGCATTTTTGGTTCACATCTACCAGCTTTTAGTGGAAACTTCAGTTTTCAGGATCCTCACAAAATCACAATTTGGATTTTAGCAAAAAAGTTGGTAAATTAATTCGACTGTATTTTCTGTGAGGGATTTCAAAATACAAATCAATAGCCTGAGACCATAGCTATTTTATTTTTGCCATCACATGAAACGTTAGAGGTCAAAAATGCAATCGATTCTCACTCCTAAAATTGCCTTCATATCAAATTCCTCTATTTCCACATCATTATTTTCAACTCGCCAACGTGTGCAGGTTTGTGCCGGATGCCAGCGCGAGTACTGGCGCCTTTTCGACGTGACAGAGCACACAGGTCGCTACTCCCACCGCACAATGCGTCGGTGCTACGCCTGCGCGGCGCCGCTTGCCGACACCATCGTGCACTTCGGAGAACGCGGCTCGCTGCGTTGGCCACTCAACTGGACCGGCGCAAGCGAGGCGGCTGACGCAGCCGATGCCATACTGTGCATTGGGTCTAGCCTCAAGGTTCGTTGGTATTGTATTTGTATTTGTATTTATTTGAAGCAGCGGACAAGTACATAGTATTTGTATGTGCTTTTTACGATAACTTGTTAACAATAAAGTGACAATAGTAATTAGCAGGTCATGCAGGTCATGCAGGCCAACAGGTCATGATTATGGGGGAAGGTTTGGAGTTTGGAGTCAGAGGAGAGATGGTTGGTGAGATGTTGTGGTGAGGTATTCTTCGAGGCTGTAGAAAGGGTTCTGGAGAAGGAAGTTTCGAAGGTTCGAATCGAAGGAGCTACGTTTGGAGGATTCTTTGATATGGGTCGGGAGGTGGTTATAAATTTTTTCACAGATGTGGGGGGGACTATGTGTGAAGAGGGAGGTGAGATGTGGGATGGTCCGAATTTATTTTCTACTTCTGGTTTCATGGGTTTCTGTTTTTCTTTGGTTTTTTTTTTCTGGTTTTGTGACTAGGCAAAGTCACAGTCGTTTTGAATTATAAGAAATGTAATTTCCTTACATCACACAGATTACCTGCATATGAGTCTGTTTTAATCTCGATTAATCTTTATTATTGCGAAGCTCAGCAATTGTTTTACATTAAAATCTTAAAGTCATAATTATATAACAGTAGAGGTTTGTGAAAAAAGGACGGCCCCAAGCGCCATTGGGCGAACACAACCAGGAGGCTTGTTTGCTCAGCAGAACGTTTAACATCAATGCTGTTTGTGACTCTGGCTTACTATTAACCTAATGTAATGGTTTCTAACGGTCACGACTTCCTATCGCGTTCCAGGTGCTCAAAAAGTACCCGTGGCTATGGGGTATGGACAAGCCGGCAAGGAAACGGCCTCGTCTTTACATCGTCAACCTGCAGTGGACGCCCAAGGACGACCAGGCAGTGCTAAAGATCAACGGGCGTTGCGACGAAGTCATGGACAGGGTCATGCGTCGCCTGCACTTGCCGATTTCTCCGTACCGTCGTGACCGCGACCCCATGTTCCACCACGCCTCCGATCTTCACCCTCTCGAGCTGCACACGACCTCGCAGCCAAACCTCAAGCTGCCGACTCCTGAAGCGAAACCCGACCCTGTTGAGTTCGAAGCAAAGTGCTCCGTCGAAACGAAAGACAAGCTCCTCGCCGTCGAGTTTGATCCCGTCGTCGCCCGCGACGGATTCCCATCCGAAGCTCTCGTTTTCCCGCCAAACTGCATCGGCTTCCGCGATGTCTTCAACGGCTTCTTCTCGCCGATGTTCGCCGTGCCCGTGTTCATGGTCAGCCGTGCGTTCCAGCTCGACCACAATTACAGCAAGACGCTGCGGATGCTGGCGGACGACGGACCAAAGAAGTCGATAGAAATCGCCGCACCACCGGTTGTGAAAGACTCTGAGTCGTGCGAGTTTTGTGACACTAACTATGAGTCGTCGCGGTGCTTGTACTATGCGCGGCGAGAGTCGGTCTTCTCTGTCGTGCTGACAGCAACGACTGTCATTTGCGAGTGTTGTGATGATGAGGACGTGGAGGCGGAGGCAGGGGCAGAGTCTGGGCCGGTAGAGGACGAGGGGCCGGAAAAGGTTGTGAAGGCGCCGGTAGTTAATCCGGGGTGGTACGGCAAGGGGTGTAGAAAGCGTGGCAGGAAGAAGAGATAGCGAGGAGTGTTATGGCAAGTCGAACGGCACTTTGATATTTGGAGGGTGGCGACAATCGGTGCCGGGGGCATTGCGTTGTCCATCGCTTTAATCGGTGAAATCCTTCGATGGAGCCTGCAAAGTGATCGTTTCCATGATTGTCGTTGTTGGTTTAAATTGATAAAATATCTATTGGGCTCAGGACGAGAAAGGCGGTAGGTGGCATTACCGTCGTTTGCTGATGAGTTGTTGTTCCATGCAGCTTGATTCCAGTATTTCAGTATCAATTTCGGTAATCAGTAGTTTCCAGTTTTGTCGTCTACTTGCATTGATTTAAACTGGAGGTTTCTGATGTTGAGTTTTCTGTTCTGATCTCCTTTTGCGTTTTTGGCTTATTTTGAGCTATTTTTTAGCGGAGCGTCTAGGCTTTCAAATACTTCCAAAGCACGGCAGGGAAGGGTAAACGTTTCAGCCAGTCCTTAATTTTTGGAAATCACCTTTCTATAGAAGTATAATTCTTCCTTTTCTCTCTGTAACTTCCTATTATTTCATTTGATTTTGGTGTACTAAACCTAGCTAGGACAGTACAAGAAAAATCCATGTAGTGAAATGCTTTACAAAATTGATATTTCTCCACCTTTTGTCATCAGGCCACAAGTCTTTAGACTTTTCCTTCAAGTTTCTCTCTGATTTTATCGCTAAGATTAACAGGCAAGTTGTAATTTTAGAAGTCACAATCTACCTACAAAGATTCCCAACCCTTCCTTTCTTTGCAATCCAATTAAACCACTCTGTTTGTGTAAAATATGGGTGAGAGCAATTGATATTACTAATATTTAGTAGTCATCCCATCGAAGAAAGCTAATGCTTTCACACAACAAGGTCTCGTCGCTTGCTCAGACTATGTTTGAGTCGTGCGACTTAATCTACGTTAACGTATTTAAGAAAGTACACTCGAGTTGTACAATTCGAGTTGTGAATTTGTGTTTGGTCTTAACAAATCGCTGGGTTTTCAACGATTTTTTGGGTGTATTTGGAGTGATATGAAGTTATTCCTAATCGAACTAAGTAGTTAGAAATTTGATATTCGTATATGAAAGTGGTTAGTTTATACGGTAATTCTTTTTTCAGTTACAAATTCTTGTAATTGGCTGGACATTTTCTTATCAAGAACACTGATACCCTCTCAAGATTGATTTCCATTCAAAAAATCGAATACTAGTCTCCAGCTCTTTGGCTTTGGGCTCTATCGATTTTTCCGATTGTTAACATATTTTTTATATGGTACTCGATAGTGTTTCTTTAAAAAAAAATGCAGTTTGTTTCTCGTAGAAGAATGTTTGATGTTATTTTTAGCAGACTGTTTCTCAATTCCATTGTTCCCAACACAGTGTTCATTTTTATATAGGGTTTTAGCAGAGCTTAATTATCCAGAAAAACTACAGTATTTTCAGGTTAAGAACCACCAACAAAAATGGTAAATTTTGGAAACAAAATTTGCCCTTACGACCAATGAGCAGGAAGGCTGCATGTCGGCCGTTTTTGTTGACGGTTCGATCGTGAAAATATTACAATAATGGATTAATCTCTGATAATAATAGTATCTAACAGTATTACTGTTAATTAAGTATTACCGCTGCTTGCTGGAGACAACTCAAGCTTGCGCCAACTGACTGTTGTATTTGTATAGATATACCGTTGCAATAGAAATCTTGTTTTCTCTCAAAACCTTTATTAGCCACAATGTTTTCAAGTTGCAAAACCACGTTTTGTTTCTGCGCACACTGACCGAATTTCAAGAAACGTTTGATTTCAAATGCTTTATTTCTTGTTGTGATTATTATTTAAAATTTTAAATACTAATGGTGATTACTATCATTGAAATATATTGTTTTAAGTGATATGTGTGTTTTATTTTGTGTAAAAAAAAACTTTGGTTAGGGATTGTCGTCATTTGTTTTTTGCCCAAATGGAGATTTACTGAAAGAATTTTGGTCAGCCAGGTAAAGGCTAAGCTGAGGACTTATTTAAAGCCTTTGAGTAACAACAAAAGGTTTTTATAAGGACTTTATCTTGAGTATTATAACATCTCGGGCAAAGCCACGATTAACCTACCTTCAAATTTAACAAAAGCATCCCCAGTAGCATGGGAAGAGGAATGTATCTCATTTCTTCAGGAAACCTATATATTTTCCAAATGCTTGGGGAAAATAATATGCATATGTATATAAATTTTAAATTTTTTTTTACATGTGAAATCATATTTACTACATTTGTCTTTTTTCACGCACTTGTAGAAGTAAATTTACCTATGAAACATCTCAGCTATCCGAATTGATTGGGCTTTGTTAGCGAATTTATTGCGTTTCATTGCAATTGTATATCTTTTGTTAGCCTGTCATGTAGGGATGGGGGTAGGTACGTGAGTTGGCAAAACAACTCGGATAATCGAGTCGAGACGGGTTTAAATTTTGACACCATACAAGATGGACATGAATCGAACAAAGACACTCCTGATTACCACTTAAAAACTTGAAATGCCAATGGACCCTAGTTTTTTGGATGTATTTTAAGAAATTCTGCACTAGCAATCAAAAAGGGGGGAATGCTGAAAAATAGTTCTTCACCTCTGAAAAGGATCACCTATAGTCAGATCCCAGTGATTCAAAAAGTTTTTTTTCTGCCATCGAACTATTTGATTTTGGAAGAGATGCTAGTGATTCTAAGCTATGGTATTTTATTCAATGAAACAAGCAGCCTGTATTAGCTATCACATTTTTAGTATTCCGACAAAGCGAGCGGCCTATTACACCTATTGAAGCACAAAATCAAACCCCTTTTCTTTCAAATTAGGTATGTATAACCATCGAGAAGTAAAGCAAAACAATGGGACTAGAAGGCTGAGTCCATAAATCAAGTAGACATGAGTCGAAAAACCATCATACTAAGTGTCAGCTGTTTATTTGGTGATTTTTTTTTTTCTAAATAGACAGTAAAAGTTAGGATATAGAGTTCCTGAAATGAGTCCGTACTTAATTTGAGTTGCATCCAGTCGGTCGATGGTCATCGAATGGCTCTGTTTAGTCAAACTACAACGTGTAGCAAATACGACCGAGATAGCCACAGACCATTCAGCTACAAGTACACGAAGACGTCATGTTCTCCCAGAACCACAAAGATTCCATTCCATGTTTCTCAGTGTAGATATCCAACTCGCCACTGAGAGACACTTGTCAGTTGGGTGGGAGGAAATCCATTGTTCAGTCCAAACCCGAGCCAGTCGACACACTAATAAACTCCCGTGCCGCGAGGGGTGAAAACTGCAAAGAGTCTCCTCTCTAGCGCTATTCGTCCCGTGTTGTGAGGGGATGTAAAGTATCTTCCCCGCCGTTTCTGCGATATATAGGCACCTGGGTTAGGGTGGGTGGTGGTGTTGAATTGAATACATGTATAGTAATGGGGTAAAGCGTGTAGCGTGTAGCTATTAGAGTTCAGCTCAAGAGTGCGACGAACTTTTTGGTTTTGTTTGAAGAGATTGTGTGCTTAATCGTTATCAGGGAGGTAAGACTATCTGTGGGTAGAGAGGGGGCCGGGAGGGGGGGGGGGGGGGTTAGGGAAGGGGAGAGGTTTGATGTACCAAATCTGTCTTGAGAAGGTTTTTTTTTATGTTAAGAAATGTATTTATTTTTATTTTGTGTTTGAATTTTGTACGTTGTTTTGTACCAACAGTTACACCTGTGGTTACACGGTAAATAAGCCTAAACAAGTACAGAAATAATAATGAAAAGAAAATAATATAAAAGATAAGATTTTTTTAATCGTCTGGGACTTGGTTTCATTCCATTTTGACGGAATTTTCTTTAAAAAAACACATCCGTACTTCTTTCACGGTCTTCGGGGTCTTCTTTTAGGTTGTAATCATCTCCTTTGCAGCCCACGGCGTTTCCGCCATGAGCGGTCACCCAGCCAATATCCAGCTGCAAGCAACGTTACTTAACTCCGAATGGCCATCTTAATTTTAATGTTGCCAGCAACGTTGCTTTGGCTACGAACGATATTTGGTCTTCCAAGCAAAACCGTTCCCCTAATTGTATTTATTTGTTCTATTTATTTTTTTGTTATTTTTTTGTTTGTTTCCTGTGGAATTTATTTTGTATTTTTACTGTCTACCCTATGAGAGAAGGTAGCATTTCGATGTTCTCTAACGTTATTTTTGACTTAAGAACTATAGCGCAAAAAATGCATACTGGTATCATATTCATCTGGTATCAAGGTTATAGAGCAATGGAAGGCAAATGCAGATCTCTGTAAAGTGGAAATATATCATTTGCGAATTTTGCGTTTAAATTGTAGCTGCGCCCGAATCCCCTCTAGTGTGCGACTCAAATCCTGTAACACCCGCCACAATTCCGTAAGAAAATGGTGGCCCCTGAGGACCGACCTGTGCAAATAGTGAGGGAAACATTCTCCGTGCCGTTAATTACTTGTAATCTTTTGACTTAAATTTCCAATTATGTGGATCTCAAAAATCTAAGAAAAACCTGAACGTGGCCGTTATTGACTAATGCGTGTACACCACTGGTATAGACTGTAGCATGGTTGAGTCCGGTAAAGCGAAGGTTATTCACATTTTCGACCAGAAAAACGTGAACTTTTTCCGTCGAATGACGTTCGCCTTCTCCACAAAACTCCCTCAAAACCTTCGAATCCAAGCTCCGTCGCGCATATTTTAGGAACCGATTTTAATAAATCCCATTCCCCGAACCAGCCTTTGCTCTCAGCGGTCAGATTAAAAACCGAGCAAATCGCGTTGCAGCCCCCTTCGACCTAGGCAACGGACAAACCGTATCACCACAAACTTTTGGCGACCCCCGAGCGCGATTCGTCGAAACCTAAAGGGCCACTCGATCATCACGAACGCTCCATGAAATTTCCATGACACCCAAATGCAAAGCCCTTCTTCGCGAAACCATCTTTCAAAGAAAAACGAACATTGGAAAACTTTCAATCGCGCCGACGCGCCCGAGAAAAACAAAAATCCCATTGTCCAAAAAAGAAAAAGCGCCTACGCCTTCTAGATATATACTACGTTCCACGACCCCAAAGAGCAACCCTTTAAATAGATTTTCCTAAATCACAGCCCCGCAAAGACCAAACGTCTCTTGAAGAAAACAAAACAACAAATCCCATTCGCGTGGCGTTCTTTTTTTTTCTAGCCACTGTGCGAGTTGGTCGTCCGGGAACGGGTATGGGGTGGGATGAGAGAGGGGGGGGGGGGGGCCGCTCAGGAAATAGGTTATGTCCCACACACTGCCGGACCCGAGAGAGTCCAAACCCATAGCCAGCGTTCGGTCGCGCGCCCGAAAAGAAATATTTTTGATATTAAGACCAACCCCCGTACCCCCACACCCCCCAAAAAATACCCCCTCCAACGATACTCCTCATATTCTCAACATATCCCTACCACTCACTAAGTGTCTCCGTTTTTACCCATACTCCCCATATATACGTCCCCCCCCCCCTTCTCTCCCGTCGCTATATAGCATTATGCGCTGTGTGCGGCGACTAGTACTAAAGCAAAGGGCCACTGGCACCCCACTCACCCACCCCCCAAACCCCCCGAAACCCCTTCGCCCTCCTTCCGCCACCCATGTAATAATCGATATCGTGGCCCATGCCTCTCGACGAACCTCCTCTCAACGCGCACCGACCATTATAACGTCGTCGTCGTCGTCGTCGTCGTCGTCGTCGACGTCGTCCTCTTACGAAACCTTTACACCCTTCAAGTTGCACATACCCACCGGCACACGCACTCATAAAAAGAACGATTCGACTATGCACACCTTTTACTAAATTGGTTCATTTATTTTTATATTGAAGACGTTACTGATTTTTATTTCTGTTTCGGTGTCGTGTTGCAGTGCTAAGAACCGTTGGGCAGTGATTTGAATTTGTGTGTGATATTTTTGAATTTGAATTTTTTCCGTGGTTTCGTAAGGGCGGTGTGCGATGTGTTTGAATCGTGTGTGTTTTTTTTTCTTGTTTGAATTTGTGCTTTGACGTTTGATGTGGTGCTCGAGTAGAAACGGATTCTAGTCTCGGCTGCAGTGTTTTTAAGGTCAGTTGTTTTGCTCCACGTTTAGCCGTTGTATTAAAGGGTATAGCTATTGGCTTAGTGTTTCTATCTCATGTATTATTAGCCGGAAAGGTTGCCCACGAGCTAAACTGTTCTCTTCGGGGTAAGTGTTTTTTCTAAAGCGAAATAGTATTCGTGGATTAGGGAAATAAATAGCGTGTATGGTTTTCCTATACGTGTAGTTTTTTTGTTGTTTTTTTGTTTGACTTTGATGTTTGCAAGGTATGTTTGTAACTGTGTAAATAATGACTCAGGTACACCAACCAGGAACTTACCGACAATTTAAGGGGTTATTGAACATAATAACCTAAATTTTATTATGCCAATAAATTATTTTCTGTGCTGTTTTCGCTGAAACAAACAGGGAAAATATTTTCTTTACAGAGAACAGCTGATGCGGCCGAGCATAATTACGTTTTAGCCTATCTATAGTTTAATATTCTCTACGTTTTATAAAAATTGACTATTCATTTAAAACCAAGAATGAAAGCTAAATGAGAACGTTCTATCGACCAATTATAGGTGTGAATCTATTAGGTGTGCATCTATTATAAATTTCGTCACTGAATACAATTAAATAAAAATAAAGAAACCGAATCTGTATCACACAAAACATAACATCTTCTCTCAACTAAAACCTTTGAAAAAAAATGTTACCCGAAATATCAACCATAAAATAAAGCAACGGGACAAAACAACGACGCCATCTGCAATATCACTAAAAATTCGCGTTAGATTTCGATCTGTGACCTTTAAACACGGCACCAACGATACTTGCGAGTGAACACGAGACACCAACCGTGACAATATTGCAAGCGAACCGGTCACCAAGTTAAATTGACATCACACCCTCGTGGATAGTCGCCTTTGCTCTGTCGACGTTTTACCCTAGAGGGCGGTGAAACGGCTAACTCGTTCAAATTATTCACCTGTTTTCTTCACGTTCAAGTCACACATGGCTCGCTTTCGTAGGAGCATATAAATATCGAATGTTAACGACCTCACCTGCTCAGTTTAACGACGGTTTAAGTGGATTATATGTGTACTTTTGTTTTATGGGTAAAGAGGTAAAATGATTAATAAAAGTTGTGATTAGACGTCGTGTGGTTTAGATGAAACTTAATTTGGTACTAACGTATACTACAGGAAATGGCTGACCTGACATTTAAAAGGGTGGAAACCAAGAGCAATGTTACGATCATAGTTTTTTTTGTATATATATTTTTTGTGCCATTTTTTTGTGTAAACTAAAATCAATTTTGTTCCCTATTTCATTTAAATTTTGATTTTTCAATAGTCGATTGATCACTCCCAAAAATCTGACGGACCGGATGCAGGTGGGATTTATTATATCTTAGCTCATGAAATCCAGAACGCCACTTTAACACTTTCGTGGGAAAACGGTTTTCCCACTATTCAAATTGCTGTGCAACTTTTTAGGGATATATAATTTGGAATAAAGAGTATCAGTGGGAAATATATGAATGTATCCCTAGATTATTTAACAGCTTTGTTCTATATCAATAAAAAAATATATATTGAACAATTTTCACAATAGCAAAAAAGTCAAATCTCGAAAAAAAATTGAACCATGAAAGGTTAAGCACAATTATAGTGAAAACCGATCAATTTTGTACTGCACATTGAACTGGAAAAATAAATCACTTTTGTCCAATAACACTTTGATGTACCGATGTAATGCTTGTCAGAAGGGGAAATTGGAGGGGGAGTACACGGTCGTGCCCTTGAGTGAAGGTAATAAACCAAACCCAACGAGACTGTCGGTTAGCATGTCACAACTCGTATATGAGTCAAACCATCACATATGGTACCGAAAGGTTAGGGGAAACAACGGTCCTCGTGTGACCACCGAAGTTAAGCAACACTGTTCTGAGTCAGGTATTAGATGGGTGACCATCATACACATGACCATTGCTGTTTGAGAGAGGTTGTAGGGATGAAAGTTAGTACACAAACTTCACTTGCCTTGCTAATCAACCTCTCGACAGCGTGGATTTGTAGAGGAATCCTGTTGTTCGCGTTGCTCCGTCCTTCGGAAGGGACGTTAATACGGTGGTTCTTCTTCTTGGACACCGAGTTTCCTCTCTTTCCTTTTTAACAAATTAAGTTCATCATCACTCTCATCATCATCCTCACTGCGACGAGATAAGTGCCACAGGAACCGTTGTCAAAGGAGTGCGTCGTTAAACTAAAAAGATCAATCAATTAATCAGATGGTCCCTATTCAAATGTTTGACTAGTTGCTTTCCTTGTTACTTATTGAAAGGTACGAACGGTTTATTCTGACCTGTTTATTTTTGAAAACGTCTTCGGAAAAGCTCGTGGAAAATGATGGAGCACTTGTTTCTGGCGGCATCTACTTAGTTAGTTCATGGGTTTGTAGGTTTAGTCAGCGCAGGAATGGAAAATGTATCGATATATTGATAAATCAATGTATCGATCTAGCAATATATGAAACATCGATACATCGATATATTTGATATTCTGCAAGCAATATTCTGAATTATTGCTAGCCTCAAATCATGAATATATCTAAATTACTCGCACTAATTTGAGTCGTAACTTGTATGTAAATAATTATAGAGGTTTCTAAAATAATGCCACAAGCGCCATTGTGTGACCAAAACCAGTACTGCTCGTTTGCTCATCAGAACGTTTAACATTAGCGCGGTGACTCTGACCAAACCTATGAACTCAATGCCAAACAAAAACTTACCAGCCCGCAAGAGAAGTACAGAAAGAAAGTCCCGCATTTTGAACCATCTTGTGACGATCATCGCTAAATTTTATTCCCGCACAATTCGATGAAAGAAAAGCCTTGTTTCGCACGGCGTATGCGGCAACGGACGGGGATTTAACCTCGTTTTTCCATTTTCCTGACTGACGTGCCGCCGGCTTTTAACGCTTTCGTTTTCTTTCCCTCGACCAATCGTGTTATGACTCTGATCTAGTTTTTCTTCACCGGCATCCTGACGTGCTGAGGTGCTGTGGATTTGTAATAAATAATTAATTTCTCCTCTGATATAATCTTCCATCCAAAAAAATTGAATTCTTCAATAATAATAAAGGAAAAATTATATTAGCCATTTACATTCACAGTTGATTATGTTTGTTATTCCAACATTGACAGTTGATTACTGTTGATGTGCATGATGGTCACCCATCTAATACCTGACCCAGCGCAGTGTTGCTTAACTTCGGTGGTCTCCCGAAAACTGGTGTTTTCAACCCAAGTTTTTAGGAACGAATTTATCACAGATGTTTGTGGTAGAATGTCTAACACACTTAAAATTCTTATCTTAACTCTCAAGGTCAAGGTCAAAGCCATTCTGTTTTTCTAGAGTCATGGCTGTTGTATAATTGTTCGAACAGAAAATGCTTGTCAATTTATGAGTTTTAAGTAACCATCAGGAGGGTCTTTGTTCGATTCATGTCCATCTTGTCAGGTGTCAACATTTCAACCAGTCTCGACTCGACCATCTAAGCTGTGTTGCCAACTCACGTACCTACCCCAACCCCTTCCCATCAGGAGGGTCTTTGTTCGATTCATGTCCATCTTGTCAGGTGTCAACATTTCAACCCGTCTCGACTCGACCATCTAAGTTGTGTTGCCAACTCACGTACCTACCCCCACCCCTTCCATCAGGAGGGTCTTTGTTCGATTCATGTCCATCTTGTCAGGTGTCAACATTTCAACCCGTCTCGACTCGACCATCTAAGCTGTGTTGCCAACTCACGTACCTACCCCCACCCCTTCCATCAGGAGGGTCTTTGTTCGATTCATGTCCATCTTGTCAGGTGTCAACATTTCAACCCGTCTCGACTCGACCATCTAAGTTGTGTTGCCAACTCACGTACCTACCCCCACCCCTTCCATCAGGAGGGTCTTTGTTCGATTCATGTCCATCTTGTCAGGTGTCAACATTTCAACCCGTCTCGACTCGACCATCTAAGCTGTGTTGCCAACTCACGTACCTACCCCCACCCCTTCCATCAGGAGGGTCTTTGTTCGATTCATGTCCATCTTGTCAGGTGTCAACATTTCAACCCGTCTCGACCCGACCATCTAAGCTGTGTTGTCAACTCACGTACCTACCCCCACCCCTTCCATCAGGAGGGTCTTTGTTCGATTCATGTCCATCTTGTCAGGTGTCAACATTTCAACCCGTCTCGACTCGACCATCTAAGTTGTGTTGCCAACTCACGTACCTACCCCCACCCCTTCCATCAGGAGGGTCTTTGTTCGATTCATGTCCATCTTGTCAGGTGTCAACATTTCAACCCGTCTCGACTCGACCATCTAAGCTGTGTTGCCAACTCACGTACCTACCCCCACCCCTTCCATCAGGAGGGTCTTTGTTCGATTCATGTCCATCTTGTCAGGTGTCAACATTTCAACCCGTCTCGACCCGACCATCTAAGCTGTGTTGCCAACTCACGTACCTACCCCCACCCCTTCCATCAGGAGGGTCTTTGTTCGATTCATGTCCATCTTGTCAGGTGTCAACATTTCAACCAGTCTCGACTCGACCATCTAAGTTGTGTTGCCAACTCACGTACCTACCCCCACCCCTTTCCATCAGGAGGGTCTTTGTTCGATTCATGTCCATCTTGTCAGGTGTCAACATTTCGACTCGTCTCGACTCGACCATCTAAGCTGTGTTGCCAACTCACGTACCTACCACCACCCCTTCCATCAGGAGGGTCTTTGTTCGATTCATGTCCATCTTGTCAGGTGTCAACATTTCAACCCGTCTCGACTCAACCATCTAAGCTGTGTTGCCAACTCACGTACCTACCCCAACCCCTTCCCATCAGGAGGGTCTTTGTTCGATTCATGTCCATCTTGTCAGGTGTCAACATTTCAACCCGTCTCGACCCGACCATCTAAGTTGTGTTGCCAACTCACGTACTCAAAACATAAAAAGTGGTGTGAGTTGGAGCTGGAACAAATGAAAAATATTAAAGATGTTTTTTTTCTTACCTGAATTTTCCCAGTTTCTGATCTGCTCTGTTCTATCATAGTTGTGAACTGCCAAAGACAGCTATCACAGCGTTTTAAATAATTCTGTAACTGGTTATCAGTAAGCTAGTTATGATCCAGAAGCAAAATTAGATATGTGGTAATAATTAAAGAATACAAAAATAGTTAAAAATAGTTAAAATAGTTCCTCAAAATAAGTTCGTTTGAAAAAAAAATCTTGATGCACAACACATTTTTTAGTTTGTTTGCTTATAGTTGTTATTTTACTCCGATTCATTGTTTTCTGTACATGATGGTTGCGCGCCTGCATTATCTATCACCTGGAATCACGTTACACAAAATTACAATTATTGTTTTACAATACGTTGTTATATTAAGATTGCGTTTTTTTTTATCTGCGCTACTTATTTCCTAATTATAATCAAACACAAAATGCTGAATTAATCTTTTACACTTGTGTTATTTTATGAGTGCAAATTATTGGAATAAATACAAGTCTTGATATTAAAATAATGTTGGTATCATCTGAGAAAACTTTGTGACGGCTTTTTTGTCAAAGTTACAACAATTACCCCTTCCTTTTATGTCCCATTTGGTATCTGCCATTAATTAATGATGCAGTTGAGAGATATAATTTTCTGACAACTTGTCCTCAAGACAACTTCAGAGCTCATGTTTAAACTTTATTTTGATTGGTAGTGAAGGCATTATTTTAAGTGCAATTAAGTACATTTTTCAATACAATCAACCGTCGAATATCTCAGGGGACATTTTTTAAATTGGTCACTTAGTAGGTACAGTAGTACAGTGCATGTTTTTCTTTATCGCCAGTACGAAATCGTTTCGATAAAAAATAATCACAATTGGTCCAGGCATAATAAGGTTTGAGCACAGATAGACTTATTCTGTGATAGATAATCTGTGGTTTGAGGTAGACATGAATAGTGTCAAGCTGAATTTTGCAGAATATGTTCCTTACACCTCCCCAAACTTTGGCCAGAAAGTTGATAAAAATCTAACCATGGCGTCATTGTTTTCCACCCCTATTTAGGGGCGGCGTTGCTGAAATACGCCATTATTGGCGAAGATAAGGGAGGTATCAAAAAAGTTTCAACGGCAATGTTGTAGCTTATAAAATTACAAATCGAACAGTATCAATTACATTGCAAATATATTCAGGAGTGACCAAGATATTGCAGTTTAAAGATAACGCATTTTTTGGCATTTGCTTTTTCTGGGCTATCTCTTGGGTTTTGACTATAATATTTTTAGTTCTATCGACGAGGAAAACTTATTCAGTGTAAATAATAAGTAAAAGTACATAGTTACGGCAGATTCCATTTTAGTAGCGTATAAAACATCCCAATAGAAACTCTAATAAAGGTGTATCGAACTAAACTATATGATAAACTATATAATTGTGTTACAAAATCTATGGTTTTTATTTTCACTTTTGTGAGAAAAATCTCATGCAAATTGAATAGGTAGTGCTTTTATGTAGAATTGAAAATCTATGATACTTTTTCATAATTATTGATTTTTTACGAATACAGTTTGAAATCAGCACTTGAACTTTGACCAAACCCCTAAACCCTACGATATAACCATATAACAAAACATACAATGCAAGCTAGCTCAAATCAATATTAAAGTCAGTTTGAGGCTGTCTACGATATTTGCTGTGGAGTCGCAACATGCACCCTACCAATCAAGTCACCCCATTCCCCTAAATTTGTATGACATGTGAAGAAAATACCATATTACTACCAGTACCATGATTGGAGAAATCAAATCTTCAAACTGTGACGCCATACCAAAATAGTTGACATGAGAGTATACAAAATGAAATGGAAAATAAATTGCTTGTTTTCTTTTCACCAGTTATTTTTATAGATCTCAATTTCAATTCGTTTTCACCGCCGTAAAGTCAGCAAAAATATTTTTATTTAGAAAAGCTGTTATTTCATTGTTAATGCATTCATCAGTAACGCTCTTTTGTGTTGATCTTTACTGCTTCCAAACTCATTCCTATTCTTTTAGTGTTCGTTTCTAATTCAGCACAGAAACATGGCCGCTGTTTAATGTTCGTTTATGTCAATTAAGACCACTTTGGGGCAGAATAGTTGACGTTTTCCTGCACCAGGCTTGGAGGTGATGTGCGTTGGGACAAGAAAAAATTAAAAATATTAAAGATGATCATTTCTGCTCTGAACTAACCAACTCTCTGATAGAACAAAGTTTTGACACAATCGAAGCTAATTTATCTAATATATGATATGCCTCTACCATATCATCTGATTTTCATGAGCTCATCCAACAAATACATAATGCATGCTAATGATGATGTGCTATACAATCTCAATCTCATCAGTCATGTACCCGGCATGGTCACATAAATAATGCAAAGGTGTAATAGGTATATGTAACATTACCACTGGCAATCACCACAAGTTTCCCAACTAAATTGTGTTCTGAATTTTAACCGGGAAATTGGTTCAGCAAATGCATTTTCTAATTAGTTTCTAGGATTGAGATTTGTGCAAGATTGAAAATGAATTGCGCTCCATGCTTTTTTAGTTTCAAAGTCAAGAGGTGGGAAACTTCAGTGTAGAGAAACTAGCGTGAACTGCTGTAATATACCAGAAATCCGTTTAAAATTGAACCCGATTCCAAATTAAAACCCTCCATTGATAGATTTGTGAAGCTTGGAAATGAAAACAGGAGAAAATATTAATATTTTTTTACTTTAAATACATCAGACGATTACAGTACAATTTTTCTGTGAACTTCACTTATCTTCATTAATCCTAAACTCGACCGAAATTCCCTAAAGACACAATTAACATAGCCGCAAATAACATCAACATAACCTAAACAAGTTATTTGTAATTTTACAATTTTACAGTTACAATGACATAATTTAAAAAACATAACGGCCGGTTAAAGACATCTCAATTGTCACAGCCAATTAGATACTTCCATTAACATCTTAAGCTCTAGTTATTTATTTAACGTGTCGTTATAAAACTGTCCTTTAATTACATAATAAAACAACCTTACAGCCCCTAGCGGAAAAAAAAACCCTCTAACATCCCCAAGTAATTCGAAAATAATTCTTAAAACCGTACAATAATTGTTAAATAACCCAGGTTAATTACCAAGCTCGCAATAAGTACAGCAATTGAATTTCCTGGCCGGTGTTAGGTTGCAACATGGAATAACATTTTGATAGCTGCTTTACCTCCGTTTGGTGCACCCTTGGGTCTTCTTAGCTAACACCTAGTGTTAATTATTTTCATTTCAACCCTTCTCGCATCCAGCGTGTACGGCGCACTAAGACGACCTAATTATAACGTCCTGATAAAGCTAGAGCCACCTTGAGATGAACTTTACTGTTTGCGGTTAAAAGCACACAGAAAGAAGGAAGATTTTACAAAAATCTGTAGAATTAGGACCACCGATTACCACAACCTCAAGAATGAATAAACTTCTTTACAGTTGACACACGTATTTAACTCTGCTGAGGTCCGGTTTTACCGAATCTTCGTCTCCTAGTTGAAGTGTTAGTTGAAACTATTGCCATGACGACTTCCAATCACATGCAGTGAAATTCAGATGTTTCTGTGAGCTAGATGTCCAAATTACAGTTGAACATTTTAGTTGAATTTTGAATATCGAATTGGAAAATCTGAATTTCACTGCATGTGATTGGAAGTCGTCATGGCAATAGTTTCAACTAACACTTCAACTAGGAGGCGAGATTTTGGTAAAACCTGACCTAAGCAGAGTAGTACCGTTAGAGGTTTTGTCAAAGAAAAAACAGCTGACGAGTCAGCGTTATGCAATAACAGAGGATGATACGCGATAGCGCTTGAAGCTGTCGTTTTAAACAAACATCTAAAATTAAATAATTACAACTCAAAATATCGACAAATGCTTATCGATCGTCGAGGTTAGCATTAGTAAAGGTTAATTGAGCGTTCACTACTCTCAAATGCGAGTAATGAGCGAGAAATAACGAAAATAAATCTCTTAACACTCGAAACGACGGTGATTCCACCTATGCTCCATTTTTGTCGAGGTATAATAGTAATTTGGCAGCCATTTTGCGCTCACAGTTTAATAACAGTAATTTGGGAGTGTGCTATGATAATAAACCTAACGTCACAATAGATATATTTTATGATTATCAAGAATGACGCAAAACTTAATAATTTTCTTTTATCTACAGTGCAGCCCATATCATCGGAAGTGATAGGAAGGTATATTTAAAATTGAAATAAATGCCAACAATGCTGTGCAATATTGTTCAAAACCCCAGGCCACTTTGAAGATGGTACATACTGTAGCACTGAAAGAGATGCGTTCGCGTCTTTTAGTGCGTGAGCGGGGCGTTGCGTAATACGCACTCCTTGGGGTGCGTTTCCTACTCCATCCACCCAACCGCTGCCCCGAGAACTCTCTTTGCGGAACCGGATGTAAGACGAGGGGCGAGCAATGTAACTAAATTAGCGAACGCAATTAGAGTTCTACATCCAGATCGGGGATTTTGTTCCGATTTTAAACTCGGAAAAGTTTTAAATGTTGGAAATCTGCGAGGGAAAGTTGGAAGGGTGTTGGCGGATAGCTTCTCTTAAAAGTTTTACAACTGTGTTTTGGATACTTTTTTTTTTTGCTAGTGACTTTAAAAGAATTGGCTGCGGTGAAGAAGAGTATGTAATTACTTTCAACAAATCCGGAAGCTGATCGAAATGATGCCATGAAGTTCGCTAGTCGAGTTTACAATGTCGAGGCTATTTCTGTAACGTAGGAACTTTTAAACTCTAAGTGTGACCAGTGTTTATTAAATTTTCTTTCATTTGGTGAACACCTTATATCTAAATTTTATGAGTTTTTTTTTTATGGTCTTTTTCTTTTATCTTTATTGTGAGGGCAGGTATATTAGTGATCTAGTAAGTAACTAGCAGATCGTTAAAAAAAAAAAATCTTCTGATTGGCTTTTGCCTAAAAAATAACTAGCGGACTGTTAAGTTCTTGACGAACCACTGAAAAACCTGACGTTAATCTCCGAATCAGCGATGAAATCACAGTAGGTTTAATCACTACTAAAACAATAGGTACAAATCGTAAAAATATCAGACACTTCTTCATAAAGTCATTTGATTAAACCAGAGAATTTCTTACCTAAATGGGAATAACCATCAATCGTAACCACCACCATATAAACCAGAAACCGTCGCCGTTATATCGCAGCATGGGCCACCGCGATCCACGCTTTCATCGCGCAATTTCATCGACGAAGTCCTGGAAAACTCTCAGAGAAAATTCCTGTCATAAGATCTTTCCAGCCCACAGAAGGCCACCCCTTTGTCGTGTGCCAGGAATGCACAGTCGCTCGGCATTGTCACAGGTTCGTACCCCGGGGACGCCTGCATTCTCAGTCTAGGATACCGTGAACGACATGAAAAGGATTGTTTAATAAAGCAGATATTGCAGATTCTTAGCTTATTGAAAGTTGACACTTTGTGGTCTCGCCATTGTTCAGTCAAGGATTTTCGATAATCGGTCTCATCAACGCCATGGTTTAGATTTACTGCAGCACGTTCAGCCCGTTAGAATATCTTTATTTAAGAGAGTTCGTTCACAATTGATTGCCAATGCTTCAAAATAACAATAAACCCTTACAAACCAAAAAGTCGTGGCAAGTACAATCCATTACATGCTGTATGAGTAAAAGTTGCATAATTCTGAGTGATCTGATAGCATTGGTTTTACATGTTTAGCCAGAATCGCAGGGCTCATGTTGAACTGTTTTTTGTGAAAAAAAAAAACCGACCGATAATTTCTAAACCGACGAAAACCATGGTCTTTCTTACAGATTACTCGCATTTGAGTCTGAATTAGGTAAATTTAATATATTGTTTATGCTAAACTCAACGATTGACATAGGTACATGTATCGATGGCTTAGCGGTAATTCCTTTTTGTATAAGTTTTTTGAAAAAAAAAAAAAAAAATGCAAGCGACATCGGGTGGTCACGGCCGCTACCAAGTGTAGGACGCTCGTTTGCTCAGCAGAACGTTTAGCATGAGCCCTGTGACTCTGACTGAACCTAAAAACTCAATACTTCACTTTAGTTAACTTTCCTTGCAAACAGCCAGCGGTTGAAATTTCCAAGCCTGTTTGTCGACTGCCACTAGTCAAATGCAGTCAATGACTGTGACGTACTTTCCGTGACATTTGCAATGTCAAGTGCACGATATTGCAAAAGCTTTATCGAGCGCGTCCTTACCTAACCTTAACCCTAACCTTCGCGGGCCATACTAGAAATACATATCAGTTATGCTATTTACATTATCGGCATCATACCTGTGCCCAACAGAGCGCTCTGACGATCACTATGCGCTTTAACACGAGTTTCCATTCGGTGAGACCTAGTACAAGACGAGGGTCCGAGAGCGGTGGTAACATTAAGACTATACTTTACAGGATCATTTCTGTAGTATTTTCTCAAGAACCTAAGTACTAAACTTAGCCTTTCTACAACCATGATGATGAGGTATAACATCCTTCCTTGAGCGTGAGGCCGGCCGGGCAACTTCCCTCGTGGAAGAAACCCGGCTTACGATGATCGTTCACCCTTGTCTTCGGACTCGGGCTGGGAGGGATGTCTTCTGAGTGGTTGAAAAAAATATGGAAATATGTTAGGAGACGATAATTAACATTTTCAAACTTACTTCATAGATGGACTCGATTAAATTGGGGTGAAATCCCTTAGACTAGACGAATTTGCGCTGAAGATGAAGTTAAAAAAAAGGGAGAGTCCTCAAATTACCAATTAATATCATCGCATATCTTGCAATGACACTTATCACATTTATTTATTATTATCAACACTATGACCGTCTCAAAATTGGATGCCCAAAACGGGAATTTTTGAGACGGTTATAGTGTTGATAATAATAAAATACCCCGCGCATTGCAAGCGTTTGCAATTTAAATAAGATTTCATCCTAATACGTATCACATTTCCTAGAAAACTCAGAATAGCTTTCGCACCATAAACGAAAAAGTATCTTCACGATTTGACTTTGAAAAGGATTGTTATGTTTAAAAATTTGGCCACGTTTCAATGTTTCAATCAAACTATATATATTACTCTGGTATTGTGAAAAAGTAATTGAAATTCGTTGCTCCAATCAATCAGTTTCACAAAATACTTGCAAGTTTTGCTCAAGTGCCCTATGAGTAAAATATATTTACATTGTTCCCTTCATTCTGAATTCTAACTAAGTAATTTGACCAAAGCATTAACAGAATAGATTAATGACTGGCCGAGAAATCACGTGCCAATGGCAGGGAGAGAAAGAACTGCCAACAATCCATCATCAGCCTACTTGATGGATCTACTAGCTTGCGACTGTCATGTTTTTGATAAACACTACCCGATGATTTACTAGAAGAAATCAACCGGAATGAGAACCATTTTTTGAAAGGGTGCTCCGTAAATAAACGTCACACAAAGAACAGATCTGAGGGCAACGGAAGACGGGACAAGGTCTTCGACGAAATTGATTGATTTTACTGATTTATGGGTTTATCGATTTATTTTTATTTTGTTTTATTAGAAGCACTATGTCAAAGCCATCTTTATGAATTCGCTCTAATGGCAAATATGGATCTAGATGACTTTCGTCTGGTTTACACACTGTGTATATGATTTTACCATAAGTGCAGATATTCACTTTCAGAAATGCATACACCTTAAGAAAAACTATTTGAAATGGTTTTTGAAAGCTAAGTAAAGGACAACTAAAATTTCTCGACGTTTCGTAACATGTACTAGTTACCCTTGAAGAAGTTCGGGAAATTTTAGCTGTCCTTTACTTAGCATTCAAAACCCATTTCAAATAGTTTTTCTTAAAACTAGTGCTAAGGATAAACCAATGGGGAACATGAGTCTAAAAACCAGCGATGCACACACCTTATTTGAAAATAACGGCGTTAAACATATCGTATACAAAAAACAGATAAAAATGTATGTAAAATTGCAAATGAAGGGCATATTTTTGTGGACATCGTGGAATTGTCCGATAGTCAGAACAACTTCATGATCCCCCCCCCCCCCCCCCACTCTTAACACACATACACATACACATACATAAGACCACGTGTGAGTCCGACAAGAAGCGACGCCCGGCGTCGCGACGCCTTCATGTGGCGCATAGCGGCGTCGGTCGGCGTCGCAATGCGTGGTTCCGACGCCACGACGACGTCGTCGTCGTCGTCTCGATGTCTGGAATGTGAACCCGGCGCGGCTGAACAAGCGTTTCTGTGCTTGGACAATGTTGTAACTATAGTCTATTGAGCATTAGATTGAGATCTCAGGCGATCTAGACGAACAATTGGGAGTGCTTGGAAACGGATGGATATCGAGCTCATTGTTGTTTCACCGAAGAATTAAAAAAGGTCTCCAATGCAAAATCTTCTATTTATTCTTGATTCCATAATTGATGAGTATAAGTTCGTTTTTGCAATATTTTTCAGCTCTGATTTAAGGTCCTAGCCAGTGGTTGATTTGTAACGAAAAAGGTGGGTTCGCTCTCAATTGAATTCAGGTGCTGTTCTAGATCGTGTTTTCTTGGGGGTGGGGGGAAGGAAGCTGTGCCATAAGGCGAAAAACATTGGAACAATTTCTTTACTCTCGCCATGCTTTGTCGGCGCTGCCTGACAAAAGGTAGCGTTGCCTGAGCTTAGCTAACCTTAGCCTTGCTATCGCTTTGCGTAGTCATAATTATGAGCTAGTGTATTTGACATTTAATTTTCAGAATGATAAGATTTTGGGAATGTACCTACGTTCTAAGTTTTGCCAAATTCAATTTTCACCAACACGTAGAAATAACCTGTGTTCCTTGAATTTAAATGTAGAGTAGACCAAACTTTTCCCGTAATGAGTGATCGACGTGCAATATTGCAAGAAAAGGTGGGCGCGTACGTAAGTGTACGCCCAAAATAATCGCTCACAGAAATAGCTGACTTTCACTGCTCGTAATTGGTTGTTGCCATGGCAACTAATTTAACTCCTACTTTATCTAGAAGTTAAGAAAATTGTAATACCGGACATCAGCGAGCGAAGCGAAATTACAATTTCATCTGCCCCAGAATTTAATTTTTGAGTGCTTGGTGCTATGGTAGTGCTAGTTAGCAACACGGTGCTACTGACAGTAATACCAGGGTTACGAATCACTGCTCTAGGTGTATGATGGTCTCCCATCCAATACCTGACCCAGCGCAGTGTTACTTAACTTCGGTGATCTCACGAGGACCAGTGTTTCCAACACGCCAAACCATTCAGTGGTCACCCATCCAATACCTGACCCAGCGCAGTGTTGCTCAACTTCGGTGATCTCACGAGAATCGGTGTTTCCAACACGCCAAACCGTTCAGTGGTCACCCATCCAATACCTGACCCAGCGCAGTGTTGCTTAACTTCGGTGATCTCACGAGGACCGGTGTTTCAAACACGTCAAACCGTTCTGTGGTCACCCATCCAATACTTGACCCAGCGCAGTGTTGCTCAACTTCGGTGATCTCACGAGAACCGGTGTTTTCAACACGTCAAACCGTTTAGTTTGAGCAATAATGCTACCGCCCAGGGCCCAGCTCCAACTCTTCAGGAGTACGAAAAATTTTTATCAAACAATAGAAGGCGATAAGAATCGGATCAATAAAAAAAATAAGTACATGTAGGCTTGCATTGAAAGCATTTAAAATTCTAACTTTTCCAGCCCTATACATTTTAGAGGTTGTCATGTTTGTGAAAAACGGTCAAAACACACTTGAATTAAATCAAAATATACATAGTAAAAACACAAGAAACATTATTATTATTATTTGTGGTGTTTAACGACGCACTGTTTTGACAACTGGCCCTGCGGCACTGGTCTAATGGCGTCGGTGAATGAGTGGATGATGATGAGGATGATGATGAACCTAACCTAGCCTAGAAGGGAGGAGGGGAAACCCGGTGACGGCACGTAGCCTACTCCTGTCGAAAAGCACCAAGGGGACCACCGGCTTCACGTCCCTTCCGAAGGACGGTACAACTCGAACAGCAGGATTCCAGCCTCCACAAATCCATGCTCTCGAGAGGTTGATAAGCAAGGCGAATGAAGTTGCTGTACTAACTTTCATCCCTCCAACCTCTCTCCCAAACAGAACTGGTCATGTGTATAATGGTCACCCATCCAATACCTGACTCAGCGCAGTGTTGCTTAACTTCGGTGATCTAACGAGAACCGGTGTTTCCAACACGCCACACCGTTAATGAAACCTTGAAATTCCAAGAAGAAAGGCTTTTTACATGGGCCCAATATTTCACAATCGCCTTCCCAACAAAATAAAAATAAAAAAAAAGCCGAGAAAGCTGTAAAAATGAAGCGAAGGACTTTTTAATTTTCTTTTGGCGAATATGTGAATTTGAATAACTTTGAATGTATATACTGTGTGAAAGAAACAAGAAAGATTATGATTGTATGACATATTATATAATATATATTATATTATTATATTGACAATATCCAGAGCCATTTAGAATTTAGCCAACATAATTTTGTGAAAAATCTCTGGCATGTAAAATGTACTACAATGGAACGAATCGAATTGAATTGAATCTCACGTACATAACATCACCTGCCAATATTTGCATAGTGCTTTGCAATTATAAACCACGGGTACTGCAAGTTAACCAACACTCAATTGAAATCTAAATATTTAAAATATTAAATATCACCAATTTAATTTGCGACAAAATTAAGTTTCCAGCGTTATTAACGGAAATAATCTTAAAAACTAAATGAAGCCCGCGCGCTACTGTAAATAGAATATCAAGTATTCCAAGGTGATATTCTGACACGCCGAGTGCTGTTACCGACCGGTTATCGATCGGACTTCATAACTCAACACATTCCCGACCGAGCGCGCTGGGGAGCACTATTCGCTTTAACACGAGTTTTCATTCGGTGACACCTAGTACAAGACGAGGGTCCGAGAGCGGTGGTAACATTAAGACTATACTTTACAGGATCATTTCTGTAGTATTTTCTCAAGAACCTAAGTACTAAACTTAGCCTTTCTACAACCATGATGATGAGGTATAACATCCTTCCTTGAGCGTGAGGCCGGCCGGGCAACTTCCCTCGTGGAAGAAACCCGGCTTACGATGATCGTTCACCCTTGTCTTCGGACTCGGGCCGGGAGGGATGTCTTCTGAGTGGCTGTTAAGAAAAACAATTAAATAACCAATCATAAATATCTATAAGTAATTGAGAACTTTCGAGAAATATCATATAATTTGAAACTATTTTGTGAGAAAATGTTGAACATGAATTATTTTTCTCCTAAATCTCCAGTAGTGAATAAATTAGATTTACATGTTTAAAATGTTTGCGTTTCAATCTTGTACGAAATTGAGTGCCGCCATTTTTTATGATATGAAGTGAAATCTGGCGTTAGTATGACGTCAAAAAACGTCAAAGAATAGAAGCGAACGCAAAGGATGCCACAAAATGACGTCAGAACTACCTGTAATCACGGCCCGTTTTCATCCCGCCACGAGAATTTATATTTTAGCCATTCTTAAAACAAATATAAATAGAAAAGTTATGATCGGATTATAAAAAGAAAAAATATATCCGATTTTATTTTAAATGCGTATTTGAACACAATGATAATAATTAAATAATAATCTTAATGAGATTTCCCTATTTAAAAGTGGTGAACTTAGGTGAACTTAGGCCGAAATTTTAGTTTCAATGATATTTAGTGGTATTGGTGGTTGTCGGTCTACGTTACTCGATTTTTAACGACGCTCTATCAACAGAGCATTCACAAAGATGATTGCTTCTTGGAAAACTTGATCCGCCTGCATGTAATCTGAGAGAAAAGAGCGACATTACACGATCGAGAGAAGAAAGAAGTGACAACAGGGATGAATTTCACCAACAAGACGCATACGGGAAGAGGGTGTGACTAGCCGTGGACCACGTGCTGGCTGCTCGCACATGGGCGAAGAGGTTATTGTTGTGTTTTAGACATCTTTCCTCGACGTGATTCTGTTTTGTTAGATGATGGGGTGGGGAATTTGAGGGGTGAGATGAGGTTCGGACAGGAAGTGAAGTAATTGTGTTCTGGAATAAATTTATTATTCAGTTTCTGTTTGGATATCTAATGGAACTTTTGCGCAATGAGACTGAAAATATTTTGTATGCTGAGTTTTTTCTTGTCTGGTCCTGGACGATCTTTGCCAAAATGTTAGGTTGCCAGACTTGTGAAGGGGATGGGTTTTGCTTAAATTGGTAGCGGTATTTGGTTAGACTGATAAACTATGCAACATAAAAATAAATTGCGTAGAACACGCTCATCTCCTGTCTTACATATTATAAAAAAAAAAGAAAACCCAATTTGTTATTCGGCCTTTGTTATTTTAAGTCCAAACATACTTTTTGTGTAAATATCAAAATATCTCTGTCAGTCACAGAAAAAAAAACCGGTTCGTTTACATCGTCATTTTTGATCTATTTATTTATTGATTTTTTTTTACGAAAACGACTTTTTCGCGTTTTCCCGGCTTTTTTCCCTCGCGTTTTCCTTGTAAGACATTCATCTGTTCCAAACAGATGCCAGTCAGCCAGTCGTGTGGTATTGAACCTGAGGAGACGCGTGTACTGCCGAATCACACTGCTGAGGCGAGCACCGCGATCCTCTCGGAGACATCCCCTTTAATTCACCCGACGTAGAGAGTAAACCGATTCAGTTTCGTTGGGAACATTAAATCATTATCAAATTAGGATAGTGAGTTTATTGCAGTGTAAAATTATCATATGTTACATTCATTTAGACCTACACAAAATATTAAAATTAATTAAATTACTGTAATGTGCAATTAAACTTGATTGACGGACCAATCTTTGATTGTTGCCAACATGTCATGTTCGTTTGTTCTTTGTTCCATACGATTTATCAAAATAAACAAATGTCAAGGTAAAGAAAAACTGAATTTTTTTCGTTTTATTCAGTGCAACTGATATGGACGATTTAATGTCATAAGTTTGAAATGTTTGTTATAATTGTTAGTGATATTAAATGAAAAAAAAAATATTTTATAGTGTTTGTTATTTTAAAGTGTATCGACTTAGTACAAATGATTTTAATTGCATTTTAAGTTACCAAAGAAAATAAATGAAAATCGATTTCCTCTTTCATTTTCCCTTTTTTCTTGTTTAGTTTTCGTTTTTCACACCTAGTAACGACCACCCTTCGCCATTACAACAATTGATCAGTACACATCCACCCAGACAGTATCTCAAGTTACCACACAGATGGCGTCGCAGTCGACATCGCTCCACGCGCCAGCCGATACCACCCGAAACTCGACGAGCCCAACCGAAATCACCCGAATCGAGTCAAGCCGCAACCTTCCAAGCAAGATCGCTCGCAACTACCTGATAGATCTGCCTGTGACTTGAAAGTGTGAACGGCGTCGTCGTCGATCTTGCCAACAAGTCACTGGAGAGGTGCACGTTGGGGCTTGTTTAAAAAAAAGGAGGCGATTTTAAGTCACGCGTGTGCCAACATGTGATTGTCTAAATTGTGTGAATTGTGTGAATGCCAGCGATGGCATTTTGAGTTTAGTTTTTGTGGATTACGTTCAGTGCCTAGTGTTTCTGTGCAGCGTGATTACTCCTGGATTTGGTTTCTAAGCCTGGATTTTGGATAAATATCTTCTACTGCAGCGATGAGGCGAATTAGTGGTGAGTTTGACAGTTGTTTTCATTCAAAATCATAAGGGCAGTGGCAAAAAAAAAAGAATGTAATACATTGACATGTGTTTTTGTTGACAGTTATTTTTCTTGTCAGTATGGCGATAAGCTTGATTGTTACGCCATTGCGAGCTGATAGTGGAGAAACACGTGCCTTGTGGTATTCTAGTTTCAGTAGTTGGCTTCTAGTTCAAACGTCGGCCTTTGCATGATGGACTGAACATGGGTATGATATTCGACAGTGTTGTGACTTCGACGTCAAGCCTGATGGTGCACTGAAGTGCAGTCTACGCTGGTCAACGCTGCACTCGAATTCAAAGTCGACATTATGCTAGTTATGGAATGGTTTTTTCGTAGTCCGAGAGCGAATTTATCGTAGCAGATCCGTTTCGTCGGCGCTGTTTTAATTAAAAAACTTTTTATTACGCAGCTTAGATAGATAAAATTGAAATTTTCTTTCAAAAACAACGTATTCCTTTGTCGGTCGTCCAAAATCGGTACCGGATATCGTCGTCAATCGTGAACGAGAACGCCAAAATTAGTCAAAAACAAAAAACAAAAAAACTGAATTGAAATTTCAATTTCAATTCGCTACTCGAGCTAGCAAAATTTAATGCGAAAACCTTTGAAAAAAACGACTATACGACTAAAACGACTACACCCATTATATGCAACGCAGCACCCCGAGAGTGCGATGCTATTTCGTGCACCCTGTACGACTACGGGACCCTACCCATACCTACCCTACCTACACTCGGCATCGGCAGAGGGTGTGCTGCACCTCTGTCCGCGTTTTCACCCCCTCACACACAATAGGGATCTCTACACAAGGGATGCGCCCGACGTGGCTTGCGAGATACAACGCTTTTGGATACACAAATCGTTTGCTTTAGGACACTGCCAATGTTATGCGTCTTGTATTCGAACGCCGTAAACTCAATTTTGGTGGCATCGGTGGCCCCCGCGTGCGCCGTGGTGCCGATTGATATTTACGGGGTTATATAGGAGTCGGATTTTTATTGATGGCTGCACTAGCATTGTGTCTGTTTCAATGTGGTTTATGATCTACTTGAGTTGTGCGAACCACTCTGTATTATTTTCTATTGTGAACTTGCTACAGTAACGTAGGGAAACTGGATTTATAACTCAAACTATTTAGTTATAAGCTAGTATGCGTTTGGGTTTGGAGGTATAGTTAAAGCACAAGGGCTAAAATATCTGCTGAGCAAACAGGCCGGCAACACGTGGTAACGGTCGGTGCTACCCGATGACCTTTACAACAAACCTCTAAAATTATATATAGTTGCGACTCAATATAACGATATTTGCATCACAATCGTTGAGGTAAGCTTAAAAAATAAAGATAAATTGAACGTTTTCCAGTCTCAAATGCGAGTAATTTGTGGAAAGTAAAGAAATGGTAATCAAAATCAATTTTTAACGGTAAGTTAGTATTTGGCGGCCATTTTTCGCAAAGACAGTTTAACATTCGCGTTCTGGTAGTGTGTCTATAGTTAAGTTTTGTAACTAAACTCACGCACATTTCAGTAGATATAGCAGCGAAACCCTGTTTGTTCATTCAAACCCCATCTTGGAGATGAAACGAAGTTGAGAGAAACGAAAGAAAAAGGGTTGCCACCATGTTTTCACATCTCAATTTATACGGTAAGCGACAGGTCCAGGTGTGCTTATAAGAAATCTCATTATGGCACCCTTACGTATTTCCCAAACCCCCGACGCAAGGTGGTTCCTTTGAACGGGGTCCCTATTTCATATCAGTTTGTCACACAGCCTCGGGCATAAAATTGAACAAATTACGATTTCACTCCCCCGTGTGTTAAAATTCTTTCACACTCGTATAAACGGGCACAGAGACTCGTAGAAAAGTAAGACTGGATTCCGGATCTCTAACTTTGTCACATAACCATTTGAAACTCACTTCCGATTCAAACTTCTAATCAAATTCTAGCATGCCGTTGGCAGGACATAACAAGCTCAATTCTTCGATATCATAAAGAAAAATAGAATCATCTCAAGACATGTTCAAGTCTTTGTCATCACACCTAGATACCTGACATTACATAAGTACATTGCCCTCACTCACGATATGACCCCATTCGTGGATTGTCACTTTATCTTGAGTTATATTTATCACCAAGAATCATGTTCCGTATCAATGTAAATGTTGTCTCTCTAGGCTACATCAATATATCTATCATTGTCATCTACTAGCATCTTCACCATTGTGCAGGTTTCTAGCACTCATCCAATTCCATTTGGGAAATCCAATTTATTCTTATGGTCACCATTAGGGATGCTCTAAGACAGAACCATTGTCATGGACTAGAGAAACTAAGATTTGACCCTCACTTTCAGGTCTTGCACTGGGTTTTGGGGGGTGAATAATGAATGGCATTATGTGTTGTGTTAGATGAAAAGGACTTACGAGGACTACGTTGACTGAGGTAGTGCCGCGGCTAGGCGTTGTCCACGATTTCAAGTGTTCTGGACTTGATGGTCGTCGTATACGACTTGTGGTTGTAGTGACCTTTTTTTTTATCTTGTCGACGGTTTAGAAGTCACGTAGTGGGCATGGCTAGATGGGACAAACGTTTCGCTGTCGACTATTACGGGGTTTAAAGACGAGCACGTGACGCGACGAATCGGTCCTGTGTTCGAGGATCGCAGAGCGAATTAGGTGAATTGTGTGGAGAAATAGAAGTATCGAGAGGTTAAAGCGTCTTGGAGTGAAAGATTCTGCCGGCTTGTGATAGTTTCGTGGCGATTTTATGTTCTGAAATGCTCGTCGTTTTACGATTTGGCCGAATGGAAGACGTTTTTCCGTTGCTTCGTGTGCGTATAAAAACCCTTTTCAATGAAAAAAATTGATTACGTTTTTTCCAATCGAGTGCCTGAGGATATGGTTCATGTGGAGTCTTACACTTTTTGTTGACTCTCAGGAAAGGTAACCAGACACTAAAAAAACATGACAAATAAATTATACTTTAGTAGCATTTGGTATTCTCTATCCAGCAAGGTAATATACTTTTCCGTTAGAGGCGCCACTGGTCGTTTTGGGATATCTTGTGGGCCAACAGTCATTTTAAAAAAATAACACTACAGATCATCTCCGCTGATTTCCGCTGATTTCCCTTTCGCTCTAAAGCTTTTTTCGTGCCAAGATGTTTTGTTTTGGAAACAACTATCTTGGAAACAATTTTGAAGATTAAGTAAGTGTTTTTAAATCCCGTCACCTTCACTGATTTCATTCATGAGTTTGTACCATTGCTGGGGACAGTCTTTGGGCTGGTATCTTCTCTCACAGGCTAGACTGTAGCAATGCAGGGGACAGTCCTTGTGCTGGTATCTTCTCTCACAGGCTAGACTGTAGCAATGCAGGGGACAGTCCTTGTGCTGGTATCTTCTCTCACATGCTAGACTGTAGCAATGCAGGGGGCAGTCTTTGGGCCAATATCTTTTCCCTACGTGCCATACGTTTTATATATCTTTCTGTGCTCAACTAAAAATGAAAACTCTCTGCATTGGGTATTGCTAGTCAACATCCCGAATTAACATCCGCCATTACGTGCCCCACAGCGAAACATAAAAAAATTACTCCTCACCCCACCACATCAACATGAAAAAAAAACAAGCAAACAAAAAGCACCCCAAAACTCCCAAATGACTGACGGGAGCAGAGCAATAATTCACATCGGCAGAAACCATTTCACCTGGTCCATCTAATTCGACCTTTCCAGCGCACAAAGTTACATTTCCATAGAAACCCAAATAGCCATCGCCCCAACTACCCTCGCAGTTCAATTCATGCCACCTCCCACCGTTCCCAACCCCCTAGGATTGATTTCCGATATTTGGCGGGCTATTTGCTCGCTCCGTTTGGGACTCTCTATGTTTTTTCGGGGGCGGCTACAGGGGGTCGAAGCGGAACGCGATCACCAGATAATGGGCTGATAGTTGTGTGTGACAGCTGACGCTCGGTATGGGACGACGGCGTCAATCGATTGGCAGGAGTCAATTCACGGGCATTGTGTGTTTTAGATAGCGACGATTGGTGAGAATAGGATGTCGATTAAAAGGATACGGGTATTTTGACACAACCCCCTGTTCTGTCAAGATTCTAGACGTATGAACACAGAATTAGTGGCATTATGAAACATAGAAATAAGACAAATGTGTACCTACCTATATTCATGTAAAAAATCAGTTTTCAAAGCCTGTTTATTGGGAAAAAAACATGAAATCATTGTTTTTAAAGACTTACTCTTATTGATGATGCCTTTTTACTTTCTCGTCTATAGCTAAAACATTGTCGCAGAAACCTCGCCGACTTCAGTGTGAACTGTAAAATAATTGATAGACAAATATAATCCGCTTCGCAATTTTCAACACAATCTCTGTATTATCTCGAAAGACACGACACTGAAATGTGGCAGTTTCTTTGTTCCTTGTATGTCCTGTTAGAAAAACGTTGCCCGGGGTGTGTCCGCCCGGCGAGACGACCCTGACTGACTTCTTGAGATGTGCGGAGAGTGCTCTCTCTCACTTTGTTCTTGGCTTACGAGGACAACGCTTGTAGACAGCGTGGTCTCGGCCAAGGCGGCGACCACTGAGACGCTCTATCGAGCTCAGGATAGAGCATGGGATCCAGCCAGCTGATCTCAAATAACCTGGATAGGGTATAGGATCCAGCCAGCTGATTTCAAATAACCTGGATCGAGCATAGGATCCAGCCAGCTGATCTCAAATAACCTGGATCGAGCATAGGATCCAGCCAGCTGATCTCAAATAACCTGGATAGAGCATAGGATCCAGCCAGCTGATCTCAAATAACCTGGATAGGGCATAGGATCCAGCCAGCTGATCTCAAATAACATTGATAGAGCATAGGATCCAGCCAGCTGATTTCAAATAACCTGGATAGAGCATAGAATCCAGCCAGCTGATCTCAAATAACCTGGATAGAGCATAGGATCCAGCCAGCTAATCTAAATTTAAGCAAGGCAATCCATTGTTGGCAACAGAAAGGAGTCCCTAAATCCAAAGTGTCCCTATGATTTCAATGCTTATTTCAGAATTTTCCCTGATTTTGACGTTCATACTTCTTCTAAGTCTTCACCGGTCAGTAAACGGACAAAATTGTCCTTGTAACAAATTTGATTAAAACTGGCTTTTCTATGACTTAGCATGTCATACATGTAATTGATTTTAACAAAAATCGGTGATAAAACTATATAAGGAAACAATAGACGCAATGCATGTTCGTGGTAATAGGTATAATTTGACATTGTACATTTGCTCGTTTAAGAAAATAAATGAATATCTTTGAAAGTCAAGGTCAAGAATGCTACAATTTTAATTTCGAAATGCATTTCCTTCTGTACTTGTATAGCCTGGTTCTGTTTTGTAATGCGCAGGGGGCCTACCCCCCCCCCCCCCCCTGCCACCACGAGTCCCACGTGAGAAAACGACTCGAACGTGTTGACCCTAATGCGGCGGGCCGACACCCAACCTTCCTAGCGTCGTTTCCGTTTGCAGCCCCCCCCTCAGGACTTCCGGGGTCCTGTTTCCGTTCACCTTAACTTTAGCACTTCCGGTCTCCGATAACGCCCAGGCTCGCTCTTGTCTTATCGTGCATCGCGATTTCTTGTCTTTTCAGTGACAAGTTGTCAGCTGTTTTGATAAGACGTTCGCATGTCAATCGATTGGGAAATTACATTCTTTACCGGTAAATGCGCCACCGGTCGTCTTGGGGTCGACTTGTGGGCCAACTGCCACTTTTAAAAACACTTCAAACTCGTCTCCGCTGATGTCCGCCATGTTACCTTTGCTCTACAGCTTTTGTCGTGTCAAGATGTTTTGTTTTTCGAGCTATTATCAGATTTTTTACCGATTATAACAATCTTCGGAATTATTTTGTAGACATAATTAGTATTTTGACTCGCCTCTGAAATAAATAACTGAAATTTCATGTGGTAAAAGTGATGGTGGGGGGCAGACATTGTGCTGGCATCCAAGGGCTAGACTGTAGAAATGCAGGGGACAGTCCTTGTGCTGGTATCTTCTCTCACGAGCTAGACTGTAGCAATGCAGGGGACAGTCCTTGTGCTGGTGTCTTCTATCACGGGCTAGACTGTAGCAATGCTGGAGACAGTCCTTGTGCTGGTATCTTCTCTCACGGGCTGGACTGTAGCAATGCAGGGACAGTCCTTGTGCTGGTATCTTCTCTCACGGGCTAGACTGTAGCAATGCTGGGACAGTCCTTGTGCTGGTATATTCTCTCACGGGCTAGACTGTGGCAATGCAAGGGACAGTCCTTGTGCTGGTATCTTCTCTCACGGGCTGGACTGTAGCAATGCTAGGGACAGTCCTTGTGCTGGTATCTTCTCTCACGGGCTAGACTGTAGCAATGCAGGGGGCACTCCTTGGACTGGTATCTTCTCTCACGGGCTAGTCTGTAGTAATGCAGGGTTCACTCCTTGGACTGGTATCTTCTCTCCTGGGCTGGATTGTGAAGCCATGCAACGTGCAGTCGCGTACCACTTTTACACAGGAACCAAACCGGGCATCGAACCCCATCAAAGGATGAGCGGACCCACATCTTACGCGGCGAGAAAGTGGGAACCATCATGGTCCCTTGGCGACTACGCACTCAGACTCTGACAGCTTCCTGATTAAGATGTTTTCCCATGGAGTCTCCTAGAAAGAGAGAGAGAGAGAGATGGGGGAGAGGGTAAAGGAGATCGTTGCCAGTTTGGCATGGCGCCCTTGCGAATAAATCTTGGAGGGTTCTGGCGAAAAATCTTCTCGGCTTTTCCCTCTCTTACTTTTAGTCGTTACTTCTGTAAAGCTTGTTCTTGGATTAGCACAGCAGCTTTCTGTGAAGGGTTGAAAGCTACTCGTACACCTTAGTTACCTTACCCTAGTTGAACACACCCTTGATAAATTTCTACTCGATGTGTTAACTCAGGGAAGACCATCCCCCACAAGGCTAGCAGTGATCGCAGCTTTACCGTCATAAGTTATCTAGCAAAAACTTAAATTTAATTTTAATGTGCATTCATTTTAAAGTTTTCGAAGAGGCAATCAAGAGGGTCTTTGTTCGTTTCTTGTCTTTTTTGTCAGGTGTCAACATTTCGACCCGTTTCGAGTCGATCATCTTGCAAAGAAACATACCAGAAATATAACCAGAATAGAATTTCAATTGCAATGCAATACTCTCGACAATGGATCCCAATCAATCAAATCTGACAGCTAACATCAGTCAAAGGAAAATATTGACTTTTGCAAATATACATTCGTTATAAACCGATGCAATTGAGGATTTAGGAGACACACTTTAAATAAAAAAAAAAAAACATCAAAATTCTTGCTAAACCAGATTTTTCTGTAACTAAACTCCATATCACGCTGAAATGGTTTTTGAATAATCTACACGAAGATCTTTTGTTGCTTGCGGTGAGCAACGCTTACCAACTTCCAGAAGATTATTTTTAAAGTTGTGAATACGCTCTGATAAAAAAAAAACTGCTTTATTGATCCAAGTGCAGTGACATTAAATGTCTTCTGAAAACTTCATTCAAATCGGTCTGGTGTTTGGTCAGCAGCTTTCTCACAAATACAAAAAATCAAATTCTTTTCCGTGCTATTCAAATTGAATTGTCGCTTTGCGCTTGCTACGCTCATCCAATAAAAAATGTCCCATTCATTTTTAGAATTTTCTTCTTAAGGTATACGTTTACCTTCACCTTCGTCATCAAGAACGCCGCTCATGTTGTCATCCCCAGCGTGCATCGTCCCAAGTCTGGCTAATTTCCCTCCCTGATTTGTTTTGCCTCCTCGGCCGCGTCCCTCGGGATCAACATCCTTATGCTCGCGTCCTATCCTCAGTGTCCCGCGCGTGTTGGTCCGGTCTCTCTTAGATTTCCGCTTGATCGAGTAATCCTTGTCGGCATCCTCTCGGGAAGTAGAGATGACAGGCTGTCATAACAACATGGCTCTAATCTCTTGTTCACGTTGGGCATCAGATGGTAGACTTGGCTGTTGTTGGTCGGTGTTGATCGTGAATATTTCATATAAGGAGTTGCGGTGTGGATTAGGTTTGGTGTTGTTTCAGGTTCGGCGCGTTTGGAGACTCGATATTGGCACGGTACGCGTGTATCTGGTAGCTTTTTAGGCTGTTTTGTGATTTTGTAGGTATTACATTATTCAGTTTCGGTTTTTTTGGACGAAAAAGTGTTTACACCATTAGACCAGTCCCTTCCGAAGGACGGTACAACGCGAAAAGCAGGATTCCTCCACAAATCCATGCTGTCGAGAGGTTGATAAGCAAGGCGAGTGAAGTTGCTGTACTAACTTTTATCCGTCCAACCTCTCTCCCGAACAGAACTGGTCATGTGTATGATGGTCATCCATCCAATACCTGACTTGACGCAGTGTTGCTTAACTTCAATGATCTTGTGAGAACCGGTGTTTTCAACACGACAAACCGTTCGGTTAGGATGCGTGGAGTTTTTTTTAGCTATGAGAAGACCCAACACGCCTATAGGTTGATTTATACGAAAAGTTGAAACGGAAGTAATTTGTTTTATCATTTTTCACAGTTACCTAACACGCGCGATAAGCAATTTAATTGATTTTCACGTTTTGCAAACGTTGCAATTGAAGAATCGTCATTTCGTCGGGTTTTTTCGGTATATTGCTTCTAATCTTTGGAAATTTTTTCATATAAATGCTATCAATCACTGCGCTCATGATTAAAAAACATCAAAAACAAATTTTTTCATTATTGAAAAACCAATTTTACTGAGAATCGTGATAAGATTATAATGGTTTTTAGACTCATGTCTATCTTTATCTCTAATTTTTTTTTACTAATTCGGAAATACAAAATATGTTAATTTTTTAACTATTGATTGACCTTGATTATTTTAGTTAGATGCATTTAGGATGCTTGAACTAGGTAATTAATTCTTCGTGGTTCTTTGTTATCGGGAAATTGCCAGGACTGCTTTAGCCGTTGATAAAGTAACAGGTACAAGTTACGAAACGTCGGGAAATTTTTTTGTTCTTCATTTAATCGTTATAAGATTTTTAAATCGAAAAAAGATGACCACAATTTTATCGCTCAGCAAAAATATAACACAATCTACTTTTTCTGTAGTGTTTTGAGAGTCCCGGCTCTCCCATCTGTCTGCGTACACTGGCACTAGTAATTTACACAATCACTATTGTCTGCTCCACTCAATTGAGATATCTTCTGCAATCAACAGCAATTGTCTTGTTTGCTCGACACTTGACTCCTTTACTGTTGTCATCGTAGGATTATTGTTGTACGACTGAATTGTCTTGTCAAATTATTCTTTTGTAAACAGATTCTGTTGCAAATTGTACAACACATGTTCCAAAGGCATCAGAAGATGTCTTTTCGATTTGTTGTCCTATTTGCTGGATTGAAAACCATTTGCCATTTAGGTATTGTGATATCGGAAATAAATTACAATTTTTTTATGATTTTTGAATTACATTTTTTTTCTGGGTATTCCTGCAAAAATTATAATAAAAAAGAATATCAAATCTAAGTAAATTTGATTAAATTACACCTATTTGGCACTTAAAAGTTGGTACATTTCAGCTAAATAATATTATAAAACAGAAATGAGAGAAAACATGGATTTTTTAACACAAAATAATGATTTATTTTTGTAATCTAAGCCACTCATCTGATATTCTTCAGACAGGGGCGATTGCGTACTGAACAACCATTAACATTGTAATATTGTTCGTCCATGCTTACATCGGCATGTAAAATACAGAAGCTTTAATTTTACCGCTACTGTGGATCTTTCTGGATCGGGCCTACTCCTCCCATCCCCGTGATATTTTCTCAAAACAAGCCGTCGGCTCCCAACAACATCTTGTATTATATTCAGTCTCGTCCGATAATATCAGATCACAGATCCTCTATACCACCACATTGATCGAATAAAACGTCTTCCAATTTTTCTTGGCCGTATTAGATTTTACTTCTGAAAAAAAAAAAACGAAGACTTGCTCCTTGTTTCTCTGGAGCACTAAAGGAAATTCCATCCGCTGTCAAGTAACTCGATATCAGGACTGCATTTTTCCTCCCTGTCCCTTCCCGCGGGATCAGTTTTTACTTCATTTCCTTTTCCCCTTCCACCCTTCGTGCTCCCGAGTCCCGGAAACGCGACGCGCTCAGGAAGAGTCCTGGATTAACCGAATCATCGGCGCTGGAGTCTGAACCAGAAACAGCTGCTACTGGTGGAGTCACCCATCGGCGGACCAAAGAGCGGTTCCCTCTCTGAGATGAGCTAAAAATACAATCGTTTTTCGGTGAATGTCTTTTGGTGGCGTTTCAGAGCGCGAGGGGCGACCTTTTGTGTTTGTTTGTTCAGGTTGAAATGTGTGCTTCGCGATATCATTTGTCAGTTTCGAAGAGAATTAGTGTAACGCTTAGCCACGGTCGAAGATGGAAGGCAAAGATAAGAGTTGAAAACTGTTTTTTAAAAGGATGTAGATTTAAAAAAAAACTACCAATCTTTACCTTTTTTTTGTGACTGCATGATTTAAATAGTTTTCTTGGACAAAACTTAGCATCACAGATCAACTTCTTGGGGCTTAAATTGGCTCCGTGATATCTTTTTCGACGGAAATCACTCCCCAGGATCAGTTTGTCTGTGATGCTCCCAGAAAAATAGGAATACTACAGATAAACGTGTGCAAAACGGGGTTTCAATTGGCTTTTTGAAATCAGACCCACAAGTATTACAAGCAACGGCATGTACCCCTTTCTTGAAGCTAAAATAAATCGGAACTCGTTCTAGAGATGGCGTTGCTAGCATTTCAGTATGTCTCACTCGCGCTGTCGATCATAGCTATACAGTTCTCTCTGTTATTATCGAGAACCATTTGTTGCGATGCTAACGCACTCTGTCAATAGATTTCTTACCTTCTAGCATCGATTATTTTTCGCGTTATAGCCAAAAGTATGTGATATCAGTAACAGATATATTTGCGGTACATACATTTAACGCTTTCATTATTTATCGTGTATGAACTTAAATTATTTCCACGAAACAAAAACTTTGACGGTTGTGATCGAAAGAACCCGTGTACACAGCAAATTATTCTTAATTCAAACCAATATTTAGCAAATTTATATAAAGTTAATGCCACCGTAGTTTCAACTAAGTTTACCTTACCAACCGCGTTCAGGAAAATCCTTCCAAGCCAGATGGAAAAGCAATTCATTCAACTGGTGAACACTTTGTAAAACTTGCCTAATACCGACCTGAAAACTCATCTGCGAGAGTCAACTTTAACCCGACAACATGTTGCTGCGCCTAAAGTCAAAACAGGCTAGCAAAGTTTGAAGAAAATGGTTTCTTACGTGGAGCGCAGTTCATTCGAGACGGTCGTGCAGCGCAGGTATATCCGTGGGCTTGAAACTCAGCTAGCTCATCGTAAACACCTTATGTGTTAGTACCGAAGTTTCCAGCCCGACTTCTTGGCTAACCATATACCCTGAGCCAATTCGAAGAGGGTAATATTCTCTAAGTGCCAACTTGCGCGAGCGCTAAGTCTAGCTAATAAACTCACTCTTGCCAACTTGATAATTATGAAGGTAGTCGTAATTTTCGGCAGCTTGCATCCCTTCAGTTTGAACTTTATATGATGTATGGGGTCGGTGATCGTTATTGGAACAGGGTGCGACGTCATCGTTTTATTAGGCACACTCCGGAAGGTGAATGATTGTGATTGATATTAAAAGAACTGTGCACCATGGATTTGTTTGTTAATGATTTGTTTGTTTGACACAAACAAGATAGTTCAGTGAGTATATTTAATTAGGAAGTCGAGACATTTTAATTCGACAGAGTGAATTTTCGGAACATCTCCAATCACGTGGCTGGATATAAATTACGAATGTGTATATTTTTCGAAAGTTCCTTGCATAAAATAATTGAGTAATGCATTTAAACTGCTAGGGCACCCTGTGGTGAATCGACAATATTGCAGACAAATAAACTAGTTTTACTAAGCAAATCTTAGAACACCCAATCCTTATGTCGTGTTCGACTGGCTGCCCCGGTGCGCCCCGGGTGTGGACTGGGGGCGATCTGTGTGTTCGACTGGACATGTGACTGCCCCAGTGCAACTTTCACGTGTTTGACTGGGCATGTGACTCTGCCCCAGTGTAACTTTCACTTGTTCGACTGGGCATGTGACTCTGTCCCAGTGCAACTTTCACGTGTTCGAATGGGCATGTGACTCTGTCCCAGTGCAACTTTCACGTGTTCGACTGGGCATGTGACTCTGCTCCAGTGCAACTTTCACGTGTTCGACTGGGCATGTGACTGTCCCAGTACAACTTTCACGTGTTCGACTGGGCATGTGACTCTGCCCCAGTGCAACTTTCACGTGTTCGACTGGGCATGTGACTCTGTCCCAGTGCAACTTTCACGTGTTCGACTGGGCATGTGACTCTACCCCAGTGCAACTTTCACGTGTTCGACTGGGCATGTGACTCTGCCCCAGTGCAACTTTCACGTGTTCGACTGGGCATGTGACTCTGTCCCAGTGCAACTTTCACGTGTTCGACTGGGCATGTGACTCTGCCCCAGTGCAACTTTCACGTGTTCGACTGGGCATGTGACTCTGCCCCAGTGCAACTTTCACGTGTTCGACTGGGCATGTGACTCTGCCCCAGTGCAACTTTCACGTGTTCGACTGGGCATGTGACTCTGTCTCAGTACAACTTTCACGTGTTCGACTGACAGAGTTGCTCGCTCTCGAGTCAATCCCGGTGCACTTTTCTTTCTCCAAGAATTTCGACGGTGAAATAATAAGACCAATCAATGGCCTGTCAACTTGTGATCACGTGTTAGGGTAAGAGCGCTCTCGCTCGGAGCTGGTGCAAACCCGGTGGAGATCATGACGTCATCGAGCAAGTTTCAAACCCGCCCTGGTGCAGGCCAGTCAAAAACAGTTTATTTCTTATTCGTGCTGCAATCTATTTTTCTAAGGCTACCGGATTTGCTAGGAACTAAGACACCGAGTCTTCTGTTGGTGCTATGACTTGCAATTTCAGCGTTAATCGCAATATCGTGACCAAAACCTTGGGAAATCATTTAAATTTAATCGCATTTCAATGACACAAATCAGTTTGTTTTCAGACGTCATCGCCGCGGCGATGATTTACAAAGGAGATTGCCGACACAATAAAGTTCAGAAAATTCTTAAATCATAAAACTATTTGTACTTTGGTTATTACCAAACCGTTTGGCGCGTTGGAAACTCCGGTTCTCGTGAGATCACCGAAGTTAAGAAATGCTGTGCTGGGCCAGGTTTTAGATGGGTTACCATCTACCACCCATGACCAGTTCTGTTCGGGAGAGAGGTTGGAGGAATGAAAGCTCATCTTTACTTTCATTGCTTATCAACTTTTCGACCAAAAATACTAGTCAATGACAATGACAATAAATACTTTCTTACTTACTTATTTACTTTGTCTAAGAAAATCAAAAAGATAAACCAAGAATGAAGTAGACATTAATAACGACGATGGTACACAAGATTTTTTTTCTGAAAAAGAAATGGATTTTTAAAAAATATTTACCAAATTCACCAAATAAATACCCAGGATAACACGAGAAATAAATGGAAAATAAAATCACTCAAAATCGTCTTATCCGTAATTAATTTCAATCATCACGAAATTCAAAGATATTCTAGTTCTCCTTTAATAAAATACAATCATTAATGGAAGGAACCTTTCGACTCTACCCCTTCTGAACGCAATTGAAACAACCATTCATTGTCACACAACGCAGAAGTTTCTCCCTACCACCACCAGCTAAACGACAAACGCAGCCCAAAGTTCCCACACCTCAAGTTTGTATCTCTATAGAATGTTACCCTCCTCCATATTAAAATATAAATACAAATTACAAAACCTCAGACGCGTTCGCTCTCTCCCTCTATTTTTTAAAACTAAATTTAACTTAGCCCATCAAAGTTAGTCAATTAAAAATCCAGACGTTCGTTAAGCCAGCTCGTCTTGTCTGTGAAACGCCATCTTCGCGTTTCCAGTTGCCATAAAAAAAAAAACGGGCGTGGGTCTGGTGTTGCATCTGAATTTGATCAAGTCAGGTTGCGTAGAACATGCGTTACGAATAAAATATCATATGCACGCACAAGATCACACGCACAAGGATCATATTTGTACAAGTGAAGTATTCCTGGTCAACAATCAAAAAGAAGATCATCGGCCTTTGGTTCATTGATTGATAAGTGGGGCTCAACGACGCACTGGTCGTGTGGTACTGGTCCAATGGCGTCGGTGATTGTGCGAATGATGATGAACCTAACCTAAAAAGAACACTGAACATTATCTCCGCTGATGTTCGCCATTTTATTTTAGCTCTAAACTTTTTTTCCTGCCAAAATCGTATGTTTGTAGCGTTACTTCAAGAATTTTTCTTGCAATTTTTAAAAATCTCGGTAATTTTTACCCTTGATAACAAGTATTTTGAAACCCCACCACAAATATACTACTGAAATAACATTTATCAGTTGCGTAGCAATGTAGGGACGGACTCTGTACTCATAAATTAGCTCACGCACTAGACTAAACAACAAAAATATGAAAAATTTGTATTAATTCTGAATTAAACTGCGAATTCCCCTAATTTCACCATCTCAAAATTCAGCCCCCGGTCATTCGAAAGTACTAAAACTGCATCAACAGCTAAATATCAAACATAGCGCCCATTTATTAAAAAAAATTGCCACAGGCTCACCACTCTATCAAAACCTCCAAGACTAAATATACCCCCCCACTAAACGTGCACCATTCAACAGTTAATTCCTGCTCATCTCGGCTAGCCGTCTTGGTTCGCAGGACTCGCACATCACGAGACACTTTCACTTCCTTACAAGAGGTTTGCAGGGGCGCCTGCGTGTGCACGCACCGGTGCACCCCGGAAACCACGATGACGTGCTAGGCTGACCATCACATCACGGTGACCCTACTCTAGCGTTTTACATACGGTGACCTTCAGGGTTTACCAGTCTTTCTAGCCGACGCCACTGAGTCTATCCGCAGAATTCTTAGCACTCGATTTGTAATACAAAGTATCGGTAATAATGCATTCAATGATTGATTTGTTGTGTTTAGCAATGTACGGTTTTGACAACAGACCACTTTCGAAGGGGAATGAGCGCCGATGCGTATTATTATTCATTTAGCCTAGCCTAGAAGGGCGAAGGAAAAGCCGGGATAGGTACCTAGGGCTTATCGTCCCTTCCGAAGGACGGTACAACGCGAACAACAGGATTCCTTCACAACTTCATGCTAATGGTACCATGGTAACAATTCACAATTCCTATCCACTCAACCACCAAATAGACAGCAAAAGCGGATAGTTTATAAGATACTTGTAGCAATGCTAGAAAACTTCAAATTTGAGTGAAAAGAATATTTTTTTTATAAATTCTGATTTTTCCTAAATCAAAATAATTATCCAGCAAGCTCGTCAGACATTGCCTATAGTGTCAACAGCCAAAAATAAACAAATTGCTCCAAAAATACACAGCATTACCAAAACCCATTAAAATCTTGTTTAACCAGCACCGATGTCTGCATTAATTTCCAATTTCCATAAAATTAATGACCGTTACTGCAACCAATCACAACTCGTCACGAGTTGAGATCTAAATCAGCCCTCGCCGGCCATGACGAACGCTGCACTCGACTGCAGCCTAGAATGCAACAGCACGTGGGCCTACAGTTTATATGATGCACTTTGACCTCCCGGTGCAATTATCACATAGATCTCCGGTCAACGCATAACAATCTGCCGCATAGTGCATTACAGTTAAATGCAAGTGCAATGATATATGTGCAACCGTAAGCAATGCAATTGTGATGTCATCAACTTCTTGGTAAACGGATAGAACAGTGACTTGGCTGTATCCAACTGGAATGTCTATGTTTAATGAGTGCGGCTGTAGTGGTGGAGGTCGCGAGTTCGATTCTTCAGCTGGCAACGTTGGCTCACGTTATGAGGTGATGGTGCTATTCGTTGTGAACCTTTGAGAGAAATTTTGCTGAAAGTGCAAGATAGATTTTCTTGAAATTTGGTGGAGAGATTTTCGTAGAAATTCCTTTTTACATCTGTAGCATATGATGATTCAAATTTTGGAATGAAAATAAATGAAAAAAAAATTGAATGTATTTTGAGTTTAAAAACTTTTCGTATAATTTATAAAGTGTTTTTAAAAACTTAGCAGATGTAAGTCGAGAGATTTCGAATGTGTCCTGAAAAAGTTTTCCAGAATTGGTACAGCCGCGTTTGATCATTGCTATTGGACCCTATGAATGGCCGTATGTACGACCAAATGTTCGACTATCTGTCGACTGACAAATGTATGACTATACTGTGTATACTGTGTACCTACTTGTGTATAACCATATGAATGACTACGTATGCTCCTTTTGACCCTAAGTATGTCCGTATGTTTAACCCTAAATATGAACCTATATATGACTGAACGTATGACATTTTGGGCAAATTCCGATGAGAGTCGGAGCAGAAATCAACCAGCCATGGAGGCATGCTCGGGACTTGAACTAATTTGACGTTCCCCGTATTTCAACATGCAACACCAACATGTTCTAGCCTTTCTGTTTGACGATGGGGGCGGCGGGGAAGGCTGGCAGGGAGGCTATAGTAATTCACCTCGTCAACAACCCCGTGCGACAGATGTCCGAAAGACACCCCCTATGCTTAGAGAGCCACGACGCCGGAAGAGTGTGGCCTTGACGTGTTGTTCTCGGTTGAATTGAGACTTTGGCGAAGGATTCTCTTCGGGGAATTCTCTGGAAAGTGTAGATTTTGAGGCATGAAAGCATAGTTGCAAATAGTTTACAAATCTGGATCTTGTATGGGCATTTTTGATGTAAAAGATTGGAATGTTTTCACTGTATTTTTGACTTCACTTTATGGATTTGCGTTCTCTGATGAAGAACGGTTGCGTCTGGACATTTACTAAGAGTTTAAACACTCTTCGATTAGTTTTTTTGAACTGTATTGAGATTTAAAATGTCTGTTTTTAAATCTTCTTAAAAAATACAAATCTAAACTTAATTATAATTACGATGATATGGCGATATCAGACACAATATGTATTTCCACTTTTGTCATATACCAATTTTTATTCACAATTTGTGGTAACTATATCGACGATTCAGAATAATTATACTCTGTTTTAATTAGACAAGGTACTTTACCGCGGGAAGCGCCACCAGTCATCTTGCACTGAAAAGTGGGTCGACTGAATAATACGAAAACACTAAAATCATCTCCGTTTTTATCCGCCATTGTGCTTTTGCTCCAACTTTTTTGTAATGCCAATCCTTTTTTTTATCACAGATTTTATATTCTTGCTAATTTAAGCATTTTTTCAGTCGTTAAAATAATCTTAACAATTATTTTTTTAGATATAATTTGTGTTCGGAAATCCCACCACTAAAATTAAATTCATGAGTTGGCAGCACTGCTAGGGGGGCCGGTCCAGGGTCCTTGTGCCGCCATCTTCTCCCATGGGCTAGACTGCAAAATGGCCACCCTCAAATACATGTTTCACGACTCCCCCGGCTTGATTAGCTCTCTAATACTCCCCTTCGGTTGACTGATCTCGCGCCTTTTGGCTTACGATCGTTGTAGACTAAACGGATCTGTAGACTACCAACGAAACGACATGCTGGGGCTTAACGCCTAACTGCATTTGTCTTATGGATTAGGCAGACAAGAGTCACCGGGACCCATTGCTTTTTATTGACGACGGAATGCTCTTGGCCCATGGGAACTACGGGGGTGTGTGCGTTAAGAGTTTCAATTCGTAAGTGTCGCTTGTGAAGAGGGAGGTTTTGAAACGAACTAGATTTTTTTTTGCGTTGCGGACGCTGGTATTTATTATGTTGAGTTCTTAAAATGTTTGGTTTTTTTTCCATGTTGTTAATTCGGTTAAAATGTTTTTAGGGGAATGATGTGTTTTTTTTTAAGGATTCCCATTATTTTTGTGACTTTGCAAATGGGTTTTGAACGTTTGTTAACGAGAGCTGTCAGAGTGGATTTTAGGTGCAGCTATGTTGGAGCAATCGGTAAAAAAACGTGTTCTTTAATAATAAAGTAGTTTGGTACATTGATTCAGCGGGTGTGAAGTCAACAGAGGTTCTTTTGAAATCACTGAAGTTAAGCAATACTGTGCTGGATCAGGTATTGGATGGGTGACCTACATACATCGGGAGAGAGGTTGTTAGTACGGCAACTTCACTCGCCTTGCTTATCAACCTCTCGACAGTATGGTTTTGTGGAGGAATCCTGTTGTTCGCGTTGTACCGTCCTTCGGAAGAAATGTTAAGCCGGTGGTCAGGTATAGGCTACATGCCGGCACCGGATTTCCCCTTTTCCTATATTTTCGGTCAGGTTTATCATCATCCTCATCATCACCCAGTTTACATCCCGATGCCAGTACAGTGTTTCGTTAATAAACACCACAAATAAATCAAACAGAAAGATGTTTCTTCCTTTCAAAATATTTTGTAAATATAAACATATTACACCGAATTACTATTTTCATTACTAATAAGATGTATTTCGCTTTTTTCAGGTAAGTTGTCTCATAGTCATCTACTCTAAACGAAGATATCAACCCGAGGAAGAGAAAAAGTGAGTTTTCAATGCTTGCTGACAAACTAGATTCTATTTGTTATGTTCTTAAAATGCATCTTAAAACGTAAAATAAAAGATGCTTTCACCTATTGTCAATAATCTGTAGTCTGGCACGAGTCAGAGGTACTCAGGCGTCTAGTCAACCCCTCTATTTACCTTACAAGAGACCCACTATCTTGAATCCAGAAACCTCTCAAAATACGGCGCTATTTAAACGTCTTATCGGCTGGACCTCTTCAAACCATACGCTCAATAAGTCACTTTTAAATTTCTATTTTTGGTTTTAAAGCGATCTCGTAAGAAAAAAGGAATCGTTTCCTGTCCCAATGCTTTCGAACAAATACCAAATTCTTGTCTATACTAACAGATTCCATTCGTTTCAAGTCTTGGAAGACATTCGCTCGATCCGGGTTCGACGCCAACTATTCACGAAGCGAAGTAAAAACTAAAAAGTGTGAAATTGTTTTCAAGTAGACCCAAAATTCGACAACGTGAACGAATTTTTGATCGAGTAATTGCTATGGAAATTGGCTTTGTACTGTTTGTTGAGCGTCAATCACGGAGTTTTAGAAACACAGAAGCGACGGTCATGATATTTGATTGTGCGTACACCTGTACGAAACCGGTGTGGATGTGGTGGCATCATCGAGGCGTTCAATTGCTTGGTAGAAAAACTTGTAGCGGTCGAATCATTTTCGGTGGTACATTTCAGGAGCATATTTTCAGAAGAGTCTGGTGCATGAAAACTTGAATTTCCCAATTTATATGATGCTTATATACATATTTTTTTTAAACAATATTTCTGGGCATTTGAACGTGCAAACGGTGTTTGTTTACTGACGGCTATCTTCTGTACCGTGACCAGCTGAATAAGTGACCTTGACTCGATTGGAAGTAGTTTCTGAACGCATCTAAAGCGAAAATTTGCAAAATTACCGATCTAATGTGCGAGAAGCATGAATTTTATGATACAGTGGCAGCAAAAATCAAAAAAATATCGTTGCTATGTCACTTGCATTGTCATTTTCTCAAGTATTCGCCTCTTTATGAAAGATAATTTAGCAATACGGCCGATCGATCATTGCTTTTTCGGGGTTAAATAAGCAAAAAATTCTGTTTGGCCGGCCATTTTAAAGGTCACGCATACAGTAAAAGCACTGTACGTACAGATTTAAAAAAATTGGCAAATTCAGAGTTAACCACCACCGATAACCAGCGATGCCTATCCATTTTAAAAACGTGAAAACAGTCTTGAGCTCTATAGCGTACACATCTGCTACAAGGGAGGGCGCGGTTCACACAAGGCTAGTCTCCCATCGGTGCACCCACACACCTTTAACGGGGCCCACACGTCACATCTGGAGTCGAAAAACACAAGCTCACATGTGTGCATTTCCCCAAACAGCTGCAGCCGGGTTCCTGAGATACGGAGTGGCACAGTTTTGACGAGTTTTTCAGCATCGAGAAATGAGTTGTAGTTGAAAAAGTGCACGGGGAAACGATTGAGAATGCCAGGGATTTTCTCATTAGCATGGCGAATTATATGAAGTTATCAACCCGTGTACCTGGATGACCATTTTGTGGTATTTGTTGATATTTCTTGTCAGTTAAATTATGTTGACATTGTCCAAATGAATCGGTTACGATCTCCTACTGGGTTATTTTTATTGTAAATATCGCAATGGACCAAGTATTTTCTGATCATGAAAACTACTAATCTCTCAAAAATCAGAGAATCGAACCCATTTTGATTTAAATTTAAATTTGACCAGTCCCTGAATGATCTTACGAACGTATGGCTACAATTAAGCTCAGAAGTGAGTTTAACTTCTTGTACTTCTTAGAGCCAGTTTTACAATTTGCAATTAAAAGCAAGTGGAGGTAAGAATCAAGATGCAAATCGAATCTGATTGAAAAACCATTGAGATGAGTATGGAAGTGACTACTTTATTTTTAAGCGAAAATATTTTTGAGCGGCCCTTAATCGTTTTATAATATACGGCTAACATAATTTAAAAATTTAATCATGCAATTTCCGGGATATTTCCTCAAACAGGGTCTTTGACTTGTGAACTTTCCCGTCACGTCAGTGCCTAGTTGCCCCAATAAACGGTCACCACCCAGAGATCGTGCCAGTCTTACGACGCAACTACCCGTTTCCGCGGATTTGTCATGTTCCTCCTGTCGACCCTGGCAACCACCACGATACGCTCTGGACTGTCGCCTTCCTGGCCGCGAGTAGCGTGTTGTTGAAATGTGTCGAATGTAGAACCACTATCGTGCAGCTGCCCCCGAAAACAGCATGCAACGTTGGAACATAGCCGACCAGAGGGGTAGCTAGCCAACCACCACAACGCGGGTGCATTTGAGTTGGTCAAAGGGCTAGCAGTAATGGGAAATTTTCTGCAGAGCGCACGAGCCGGCAACATGTTGGTAGGTGCCATCCGATGGCACTTGCGGCTGTCTTTCGTAACAAACCTTTACAATAATAAAAATATCGATACATGTTGATCAATCGTTATGATAAATTAAGCGTAAACCAATCTCAAATGCGAGTATTCTGAGAGAAATAACTAAGTTAGATTTTTACGGTGACTCCATCTCTGGGCGACCACCATTTCCGTCGTTATGACAGTGTTGGAAGACTATGTTCGGACTTAAATTTCATCTGTTAACTCAATGGTTTTCTGGCAAGCTGTTTTCGGTGCCAAATCATGCTAAATAATAAACAAAACCCGAGCGCAAAGCCCTGTTTTACCCTCACTTATTATAGGGTCGAACCAATTGAAATCGATCATCCCATTGGCGCTCATCATCTCCCTATATACATCTGCATCGTCAATGGTTACCAATGCTTACCGGGTTGACTTGTTCATGATTTAAACACCGCCGCACGAGTGGCACGGGCCGAATTAATTAGGCAGGGCCCGCGTGAAGCCAGCACCTGGTCCTGAAACTAGAAAGGGGGGGTTCAATACACAATTATCGCAGCGGTGATCGCAATTAGCTAGTGGCTGGACCGGGAACTAACCAATCTGTCAGTGTCACTAGCAGCCGAGAGACTATGGTTGTTGTGAGTGCCGTTGTATACGAAATAATTATCTGCGTACCGATTGAGAATTAGACCGGCCGGCAATTGTAATAAGTGTTTTGTGCGTTTGCCGCCGCACTGTTATGAAAATGGTGCATGGTATTAATTGAAATTGCTTTTGGGTTTTATTTTAAATGTGTTTTGAATGAGTATCTATTGGATAAGCCATGGTACATCCTTTGGTAATGAGAGCCGAGGTCGAATAATTATTTCAAAACTTTTCACCTTTTGGAAAGAGAAACACATTATTATGTTCTATATTTTTTGGCCACTTCGCTTTTGGAACCACTAGTCAAAATGGCGAGTACACTGCTTTCTTACTACCTAAAAGCACTTAAACACGGGTAAATTGTTGCAAGGAGGCTGTGAAAGCGGCCATTTAAAAAAAAAACAAGCTGTGAAATAACCGTAATTTCTTCTAATGTAATGTTACCGTATCATAGAATCGTTGAATTTTGCTACAAGCCGCGCAGGAAATATAAAAAATTTCGTTGCCCTAGCTCGTAGCACCCACAATTAATCTCCAATTTCAGTGCCCGCAAATGGGCGCTGGCCAACGACCACCCCGCAAACTTTTCGGCCGACAACTTATTGTCCCGGTCACCATTAGCGGCATGCCCCTGCTCCGGGCCCCGTTAGCTGCAAATCAAAACCAGTGGTGGCGGGAGGTGGAGGGGGAGGGGGGGGGGGGGGGGGGGGGGCGCCGCGGACCGAAGATATAAATTCGAATTGGTGGAAATAAACGTCAATTGCGGAAACTGTGCCAGGGTGGAAATATACGTGGTGACTTACAAATGCGGACTGTGTTGCTAAAGTGGCGGTGTATTGACAGGGAAGAATTATGGCGCGTTGCCGGATGAGATTTATTATGTGTTTTTAATAGGTTGTGATACTTTTAAATTTAGCTTCGATCAATTTGATATGCCGCTTTTGAGATAAGGCATCGTTAGTCACAGATCAGAAAGAAATTTTATTGGTGATTTAAGTTCTATGGCAAATGAATTAATAAAAACAACAATTGCCTAAGAGAAGTCCCAGGTTCGATCCTGGTGGTCGGTTATCCTGGTTGTGAGAGCGCCATGTCTGCCTTGCATTCGGGAGGTCCCAGGTTTGATCCTGGTGGCCGACTATCCTGGTAGTGAGAGCGCCATGTCTGCCTTGCATTCGGGAGGTCCCAGGTTCGATCCTGGTGGCCGGCTATCCTGGTAGTGAGAGCGCTATGTCTGCCTTGCATTCGGGAGGTCTAAGGTTTGATCCTGGTGGCCGGCTATCCTGGTAGTGAGAGCGCCATGTCTGCCTTGCATTCGGGAGGTCCCAGGTTTGATCCTGGTGGCCGGCTATCCTGGTAGTGAGAGCGCTATGTCTGCCTTGCATTCGGGAGGTCCCAGGTTCGATCCTGGTGGCCGGCTATCCTGGTAGTGAGAGCGCCATGTCTGCCTTGCATTCGGGAGGTCTAAGGTTTGATCCTGGTGGCCGGCTATCCTGGTAGTGAGAGCGCCATGTCTGCATTGCTTTTAGAAGGTCCCAGGTTTTCCTTCGACTTTCCTGACAGTTATTTTCGGAGATTTTCCACGAGCAATCTTAGAAAATAATGGAATTATCTTTTACAAAAGAGCACATCTACCCCTCTTCTATACCTCACTAATTATTATATCATTATTATTATATTATTATTATATTTTGAGAGAATTCCAATTTTGCAAGTGTTGTTAAATATCAGATTTTATCAAAAAAAAAACTGGATACTTTTGTGTACCTTCTTGTACAAAGCGTTTGTGTACAACGCCCTTAAAATTCAATCAAACGCCGCTGATCACAATACACCACAAGGAGATCACAACATTCTATAAACATCTCCGTCAATTTATCGCCTTATGGTCATCGAAATGTAAATCAATTTCTGTAAAATTAATTTCAAGCCGAGACTAAAACGCAGCCCACTCGCGGTTCAGTTTTCTGATTTTCTTCACGACAACAAAGAAAAGCAAGCTCGCCACCGATGCATTTCTCCGCGACTGACGCCCTTGCGGTCTACATAATTATCCGGTCAGCAAACTTGATGACCGCGTGCTCTCCCTACGAACGAGTAACACACCCATTGCGTAGGACTGTTATTCAAATTTCAACGCGGTTCACGTGACAGCGACATAGAAGCAACCATCGCATGATGAACACAATTAACAACGTATCAAAATATTCAGTTTTCGTGTTTTATTTTTTATTTTTTTTTCGGTTTTGGCTGTCGTGTTTAACTGGCACAAAACGCTACGGTGTCGTTCAGGATAAGAGAATTGTGGTGGAAATGGCTGATTGCGTATGGCGTTGAAACGTTTACTCGTGTATTAAGTTGTTGTTAGAATGTGTTGTGTGTTCGCGGCCATTTTAACTGATAGTTCTAGTGGAAATTCTGTATCAGCTTAATCGTTGTGATATTATCACACAAGTTTATCTGTCATTCCAGTTTTTATACAAGGTTGCTATAGAAATATAAGTTTAGTATGTCGTGCAATTGTTTTTAATAAACCTAGATTTCAGTTTCAGATATGCGTTTGTGTGTGTGTGTGTGTTTGTGTATTTTTTTCTTTAAATTTTTCTTAATTGGTTTGAATCATTTTGACCTTTGGGTTGACCTGCAATGCTGATTTGTGGTCAATCCCGGTTCTAAATTGAGAGATTTGGGCTAGTGGCGCCTGTAGGCGATCAAAGAAACAACTGCAATTTTTAACCTTGGCATAATGTTTTAAATATTTAAAATCGTGAAGCAGCTGGTTATAAATGTCAACTGTTCACTTAGGGGCTGCTAGTTTTTAATTATTATTCTTAGTCACATGTCTAGTCGAACACGTGAAGTTGCACTGGGACAGAGTCACATGCCCAGTCGAACACGTGAAAGTTGCACTGGGGCAGAGTCACATGCCCAGTCAAACACGTGAAAGTTGCACTGGGACAGAGTCACATGCCCAGTCGAACACGTGAAAGTTGCACTGGGACAGAGTCACATGCCCAGTCAAACATGTGAAAGTTGCACTGGGACAGAGTCACATGCCCAGTCGAACACATGAAAGTTGTCCTGGGGCAGAGTCACATGCCCAGTCGAACACGCAGATCGTCCCCAGTTTACACCCGGGGCGCACCGGGGCAGCCAGTCGAACACGCCATAAAATACCGCAATGTCAAAATTCGTGACATGGTAGTTATTTCTTGTTGCCCATCTTTGGCAACGAGTTAATGTGTGTGGTGCATACTCATGGTGCATCACTTCCTATCGTTCATGCTTACAATGACTCCAAGAATAATCGTCGACATGAAGAACAGAAAGTTTGCTTTTTACCGTACCAACTGCAAAGGCATAAAAATATGAAAATATAGCCAACCAACTTGATATTGAAAATGAAAATATATGCACCCACCGCATCTTTTGCGATCCGGTTCCCGACCTCCGCCGACGACAAAGGATATCCCTCAACATCCTCCCGACGTCGTCCTCTTGTACCTACAACACTCACGTCGAAGTCCGACGTAATTTATTCCTTTCTTGCCAGAATGCCGTGCCATACAGCCCAAGTACCACGACCTGAAAGGTGCCCATTATCTTCAATTTTTTCAATGGGACGTTGACTCAACTAAAGTGTGTTTTAAATTGAGATGCAAAGTGTGTTTTCTGTGGATCCAACATAAAACTCCAGCCTGTTTGCAGTCTTCTCTAGACGTCTAGTCAAATTAGCATTGGGTTTTTAGGTTTAGCTAGAGAACCAACGGTTATGAGAATTTTTCGTTAAATATACCGATCGACCAACTGCTATACCGACGAAAAAAGGAGTTGATAATAGATGGCGTCAGGAGTCGTCGTCTTTTTGTGAGCTCAGAAGCTAAATTTAGTTATTACTGCAGATAACTCGCATTTGAGGCTAGCCTACGCTTAAATAATCTTAATTTATGCTAATCTAAACGATTGATATTCATTTATCGAAATTTTTAGTAGTATTTTTTATTTTATTTTTTGGTGTTTGTTAAAAATGACGGCCGCAAGCGTCATTGGGTGGCACCTACCATTACCACACGTTTCCGGCTCGTTTGCTCGGCAGAAAGTTTCTCATTAACGCTGGCCGACTATACCTATAAAATCTATGGTAACACTCACACCGAATGGTTTGGCACGTTGGAAACACCGGTTCTCGATAGATCACTGGATAGGTTAGGCTAGGTTAGGTTCATTATCATCATCATCATTCACCGACGCCGTTAGACCAGTGCCGCATGGCCAGATGTCAAAACAGTGCGTCGTTAAACACCACAAATATATATATATATATATATGGTAACACAAAATATAGAATATTTCCATGCCATCCTTTTCGGTTCACTATACGAATATCTTAAGGTTCGCGAGACTTCAGGAGGCACGTCGTCCTGGAAACTCTGAATGCGACCTTCTCTATGTCCCGTGTTATTTGTCATGCATGTCGCGATCCTGATAGCATCGTATTACTGATATTGTCATTCACACACGACAGATTTCTAGCATTCACATGCGCTGATAGCAATGTACGTTGAAGGGTCACGTCGGCATGTACGTCCAAGACGTCTAGTACTACTACATAGCAGATGCAGACTCTTAGTCTATCTCGGTGTGTATACAGGCAACCATTGGTTTACAAGAACTTCGGCTATTTTGTGTTGAATGGGATCTTTTAAGTGAAAATAAGTATTTATTATTGGCTGGTTGAGCAACGGGGTAAAGGAAGGCTAAAAGAAAGGGGTTGGAAGTGGTACAAGACTTGGAAGGGACGAGAAATGCAATGAAGTCAAAGAAAAGGAATCTTTTAAAATCAAAATGAGATGATAAATCAGATTCATCAAATAAGGAAGAACAATTGTGTGGTAAACATATGGTTTTTAAACTCATGTCTACTTTATCTTACCTTAGCACAAGTTTTGACAAAGACTTTTTGAACTTTGTGTTGAATGCTAAGTGAAGAACAACTAAATGTCCTAACGTTTCGTAGCTTGTAGCTGTTACTTTATCAAGGGTGAAAGCTGTCCTCGGTCCTTGATAAATCTCTTGAAACCCTATTCCTTGATAAAGTAACAGGTACAAGTTACGAAACGGGAAATTCAGTTGTTCTTCACTTAGCATTCAAAAACCAAATTTAAATAGTTTTTTTTTTGGATGTCAAATTATTTGGAACTGTTATTGCCATGTTTTGTAGAAATTTCTACATGTTCAAAAAAAAAATTAAAAGTCACAAAACATCTAATTTATGATTGAGATGTAAGAAATCGGTTTTGCACCGCAAAACAGAGTAAAGTGTTTGCATGTAAGATTTTTCGCGTCTCAAAAACGAGAGCAACTGTCGTATTTCACGCAGGTCACGCGGTGATTGCGTCAAACCGCAGATAAAAAAAATTTCACCGCCTTCTGTGCATCATGCGATGTGCGATCGCGTCGTCTGGTTTTTTTCCACCGCCTTTTTATTTACGATCCCACTTTGATGGCTGCATTGTGACGACCTTTCTTTTGTTTTTTTGTTGTTGTTCTTTTATTCTGACGGCAAAAAATAAAAGAATTTTCAAGGATGAAAATTATCTTGGAATTTGCATGTAGAAAAGAAAAGCGAATTAAAGTGGCTTAGTGCATTGAGGTAATTAAACGTCATGTTTTGTGTACTTTTATATTTTAGTACGTGTTTTGTGACAGTGCAGTAAGTTTAAACAGCTGTTTGAGCAAGTGTGCGGCACCTGTAAGTGCTCAAGTGCTTTATTTCAGCAAATTAAGTTCTTAATTTGCTTAAATAGACTTAAGTTTGACAAGTCTAAGCGGAAAGATTAAATATCAATCTGTGCAGACAATGGCAAAACGTGCAAATTCAACTGATCGTTTTGTCATAAAAAAAAAAAATATATAAAAAAATTATTCTGCAGATTTTCTCGCGAATTTCCGACAAGATTCAGTGACACCGTCATTGTTCTTAATTACTAAACTATCTTTTATGAATTAAAACGAAACAGTTTTGCTAAAAAAATACACTCCTGAAAATCGCTGACCAACTCTAATAAAAGTAAAATAAGCCACGAGTCTGTCGTGCCCAGACGGCTATGGCACTATCCCAACTCTTACCCCACTTATTTGCTGAAAATCAGCCATCGATCACCTACCTGCATTACCTACTTATTTTTGCGGGCAAGGTCACCGAGCCAGGTAGGCTGACCTACTCCACACGTCCGGCAAAGCGCAGCCAACGATTTATAGCCAAGAAAAACTAACAAAACACCCGAACTTTAGATTTCCTGAATAATTACTCTGATAGCAATATTTTTAAGACGTTTTAATTGATGAACTTGTGTTGCTTGGCGTGGAAACTAGCCGTGAAACGCCCATCTGTGGATCTGGGCAACGAAAGCGAATGGCCCGACCATCGCAACGGCTAAACCATGTTCTGGCGACTCGGTTTACGAGGAATAAAATTGCGCTCGCATAATTTGCCTACACGCTGCAGTAACCGTCTTTTCTATTGGCTCGAGTTAAACCAACGTTGGAGTTCATCACTTTCATAAGTAACACTTTGTGCCAATTGGTTGATGGCAGATAAGAGTGGGACGCCTGAATTGGCGGGGTTTTCGCTCCTCGGTGATGGACGACGTTGATTTATTGCTGTGTCGGTTTTATCAAAATCTCAACTGCCAGTTGAAGTTTTAGTTGAAACAATCCAATCACGTGCTGTGATATTCAGATGTTTTTGTGAGTTAGAAGCTTGACTCAGAGTTAGAGTAATGTAAAATTAAACATTAAAAAATGTTTGTTTTGTTTTTCGTACAATTAAGATGTAAAATATTGAAATTATGCAGTGAAAATAAGATGAAAATCAACCAACAAAACTGTACAATGTATTACAGTTTTATGCATCGAAAGAAAGGATACAAAATATTAAATTTTGGGAACAAAAATTGGACTTGGACTTGACGGGAAATTACAAAAAAAAAGCATAGAATTGTGATAACAAAAAATCAAGAAAAAAGAACATAGCATGTAACCAGCCTAACTTACTTTCATTGGTTTCACGTTGAAATTGAAGCTGCATAGTCAGCCATTTTAACTTACCCGTATTAAAAATATTGTAGATAAACACATGTTTATATGTACCTACAGCACCATTTTAACTATAACATATACTTTCAAGCTTAAATTTATAAAATCCGCTATTGCAACATTTTTCTGAGTTAAGTTGCTAATTATCAGAAACAGCTGACTTTTACTGCCTGTAATTGGTTGTTGCCATGGCAATTGATTTAACATCCACTTTATCTAGGAATTAAGAAAATTTTTTATACTGGGAATAATCTGATTTCCTCTCTTAACTTCTTCGTAAGATGATCGTAAACCGCCACCAATTCAGGCACCTTTCAAAAGTGCCACCAAACAGATTGACATTTCGCCTATTTCACACATGGCCGATATCGCTGGTCCAGATGCTCATCTTGCAAGGAATCCACGCAAGTTTTTCGCACTGAACTAGCTTTTTTTCCCGCCTTAAACCACATGTGTGGGCGATTTTCGCATATGGCTCCGACAGCAGATGGCATTTTCGTGATGTATGTAATGATAACGATATTGTTATTAAAATAACAAAACGCTGTGTGTTATGGTTATTTAATATAATTATGGTGGCTCTTAAATGTTTATGTATGTATTCTTTCTTTTTCCATTTTGCGAATTATAATGCTATTATTCATTCAGTTTAAGTAGGTGTGACGTAGTACACATTTCAGAGAAACGAGAAATTGTAAATGATTTGACAAAGTCATTATCTGAACTGTGTCATTAGTCGAAAATATTTTGCAAGTAGCTTAAAAAAAAAAAACTGTCAATATGAGACGGCAAGTTTCAGTGACTGCAAAATTGTCATGTATTATTTTATGTCCCAGGTATATGGCAGAAACGACAAACACATTTTTACCGAATCATCGTAATTAGGGTAATTGGGTGTAAGGTGCCAATTCACGTACATTTAACTAAAACTCCTTGTTTACCTAGCGTAAACGTTTGGGCAGGTTTATTTTATTTGAAAAACTGACAAAAATTTAAACCTTTTGTTCCTGCTGTCAACTATGCCTGCCCACGATTTGGTCTAAATCATTGTTCCCCCAAACTTTTGACCACTTATATAGGTACTTTTCGTAACACCGATCAAAAACAAATCGCAGATGGGTAGATTTATGTCAAATCAACACAAAAAATGTTAACCCTTACCCAATTGAAACCTTAAAAACTGTAAGCAAATAAACGGAGTAGGGCTTGGACAGATTTTTTTTTCAAAATTTTATCTCGCTCTGTTCATGCTTAGCAGCCTTCTGAACTTGAGCCATTGAAAAGCATAAAAACGTAGAAATTCAATCCGTGTGGTTGCCCATGCTTATATTAAAAAAAAAAAAGTATTTCTGAGATGTGTCGAGTAGTTTTCTCCAGAAAAGTGCATTACAAACTCCCACTTACTTCGTCGCCTACCTCTGGGGATACGAAGACCACTCTTAGGGAAACAATGCTCTAGATTTACCCCCGGGAATGGTGAGGTTTAAATGTTGGAGAATTTCCATAATTAGATAAACCTGCCCAAACCTTATTAGGATGAAATCTTATTTAAATTGCAAACGCTTGCAATTCGCGGGGTATTTTTAACCGTCTCAAAAATCGATGCCCAAACGGGGACTCGAACCCCGATCTCCACCTATCGCGGGTGTGGCTCTAACCCATTGAGCTATTTGGACACCGGCTTTTTGAGACGATTTTAGTGTATTTGATGAGAATGACAGTTCTCCAAGGAGTAGAACCATGAGGCTGTGAATACTCACAGTCACTCTGATTCTAGTAACGCTATATCACGTCACAACCTGTCAAACTCGAATAACTCCAATTTGACGTTGGATTCGTTGCTGTATTAGGATGAAATCTTACTTAAATTGCAAACGCTTGCAATGCGCGGGGTATTTTATTATAAACAACACTTTAACCGTCTCAAAAATCGATGTCCAAAAATGCATCGATTTTTGAGACGGTCATAGTGTAGTTAATAATAAAATAACTGCCCAAACCTTACTAAACCATAACGAGTACGTGAATCGGCAGCCCATTGGTTTCTACCGGGCACATGGCGCACTAATTACACTAACAATCTTTTGTTATCACTTGCTGTGGTTGACAGCGTATGTCAGTGTCCATTTTATATATTTTTTTTCTTACACAATTCTGCCAAAAATAGGTAAAGGTCGAACAAATATTCTGCTACTGATAATGCCAGGTGACAATGTGGCACAACGGTGCAAGTATTGAAATCACAATACCGATACAATTACATAATCAAATAATTGATTGTGGGCTTTGTCGCGCTAATGCCATTAATGCCATTAATCAATTAACAATCCACAAAATTAATTGATTCTAATTACAGCGAATCGAATCGGTGGTTGTGAACGTAAATTATAGTATTTTGATCAGATCTAAAACGGGATAATCAACGAGTTTATGTATAAATATCATTAATAAATTAAATCCAGTAATGACGATTTTTAGGAATTAAAACTATGCCATTAAAAGTGATTAGTATTTTAGATTGCAGGTAATCGTAGTTTAAAATGTCACTGTATAAGTATGTTATTTTGTAATCTACCGTAGTTGATGACCCTATCGACGCAGACACCCATTACCATGGGTGTAAAATTGACAAATCCAATGATCCAATCAATTATCGATCCAATCAACTCGGTGTGATTGGTGAGAGCGACGATTTATGATTGATAAATTACATAATGACATTCCCGTCATAGCGCCAAATTCAGTGATGTGTGACTGGCTCGCAATTATCTTTTCTCACCTGTACTTATTTAATAACTAAGGTGCCTAAACTTCAGTGAGGCGATTTCATATGTTGCTAACTTGTTTAATAGGTGGCTTATTTATTCTCTGTTAGATACAAAGTAGGTACAGGTACATTTTCTTGGTGCTTGAGTGTTATGAAAAGTTTTGAAAACTAGTCATGTTGTGAAATATTATTTAAATTGCAAATGCTTGCAGTGAGCAGAACATTTCATTATAAGAAACACCAATAACCTCTCAGAAATTGGTCAATAATAAAACAAATATTTTTTATACATTTCTGATTAAGAAAAGTCCATAACATTGACCGAACATTTACCAAACCAATTTTTAAGAAGTTATTTGTGTTTCTAATAATAAAAAACTCCGAGATTCATCTACATGTGATTGAAATAAGCCACCCGCTAGTAGACCATTAAGATGAATAAAGTTAATATAATTTCAAATTACTTGCTAACCAAAAAAAAAAAAACTCAGTTATGTTGGAAGAAGCCCCACAATTATTTGCAATAACAAGCAAATTTCAAGAGTAAACCCGCTATTCCTCTCTGTGGTCGAAACAAGGCGCCACGTCTAGCCCTGTACCATATGACCAGATCACACTTGATTTTGTAACCTAATAGAAAGTTCCCTCTATCGACAACGGCGTCGTCTGGCTATAACCATGCGCCGTAACAGTTTCCGTAGCGCGTCTGCGATCTGGTCAATTATGTGCGCCGACATTTTACCATCTGCTCCGATCCGCCCCTAATTGGGACAGATTCGCCGGCCCGATTCGACACTTGCGCCCCGAATCGGCATCACTGTGTCCAAAATATGATGAGGGATTTTTTTATTTGAAATTTTGACCGTTTTTAAGTGTTGTTCCCGGGCTTTTTCCTGCCAAATGTGGTCGATTTTGTTGTACCTTTTCAGCTAAGTAGCGTCCTGTACCTATTATGCAAACGATATTACATGGGTAATTGAGCGAAATCTGAAACAACTATCTTTTTGCATTACCTGTACGAAGATAACTTCAATTTTATACTTTAATACTATTATTTTTTATTCAATTTTTCTTTGATTATTTTTTAGATAAAATTGCTTGTATATGAAAATTTTTTTTTCAATCATTTGTTCGTGAACCAACCAATGCCAATGCTGTTTATTTGGGTCAGAAAAATATTACACAATGCATTGAGTACAGACTCTTATTTAGAGATCCTTTAAGATCTTTACAACGTTATTAAATTGTCATGTGTGCAATTGTGAATACCTATTCTATTCTGTTGATCTCGTTTACAAGTAATTTATTGCCCTTTACAAGTAAGCAGCATTTTCAATGTTTCTACTGCAATTTTCTACTTATATAGTATATCAGTTCAATGGCAGCTGCATTTTACAGTCATTAAAATAAATGCTTTGAAAACGTCCCATAAGTTAGAGATTCTTAACAAGATAAAATCATCCATATCGGGAGGTGTTTGATAGAATCCCGCTCGCTCTAGAACTCTGGGCATGCTCTCATTTCCGCCAGATTCCCGGTGAGATCTGACGACTTTGAACCCCAACCCCTCAATGAATCTTAAATTCTATTTAATAAAAAAACTGATTTTTAAACATTTATTTCAATATCTCGACTGGAATTAGCATAATTGTGTTTTTTTTTAGGATTATCAATGTGGATCGTTCAAATTTCAAAGCAATTTTGGTAAAGACTTTGCCAGAATTATATATATATATATGTATTATTGTTGAAATACCTCAGCTATATTAGTACCGCGATTAACATTATTTTCAATAATCTTTACCTTTCGTCTCGCTGTCCCTAACCGATTTTGTGAGAAATGAAGATTTTTGAAGATTTCTTGCAACATGGATTATTGCACGAAACTTTGAAAACAGACAGGATAAATTTCTCTGAAGGCCAGATGACCTAATTTTTTTTCACAGTTCCCTGCAATGCAACCATTTTTTCAACAAGAAAAAACATGGCCATTACCAAATGGTGTAACCCCGAACACCTCTAAAATCCAGATCTTTTGCCATCTGGATCTGAATTGTAATCAGCACACCAGACATCGACTTACAAAGCACCAATTGAAATTCTCTCGTGACCAATAAAAAACAATATCTGGTCAATCTTTTGCATGACGCGGCCATTTTATATAGTGCTCATCAATTAAAAACAAAAGTCAAACACAATCAGCTTCATCTCCATCATTACAGCGATCTACGTACAGCTGTGAATCGATTTGCTTTTGCCTTACAATACGAGGACCACGTTAATCAATGTATGTATATATAAATTGTAAAATTAATTGCATCGCTCACTTTTAATGACGCTCATTATTTAGACTAGAAAGAGAACAAAAGAAAAAAAAAAAAAGAAAAAAAAAATCGATTGAAGTGATATCCATCAGAATTTTACAACGTGCACTAATCTGCCATATCGAACATGGCCGACAATGTGAAAACGTACACGGTGATTACCTATTGAAAAATCGAGATGTATCGATTTATCGCACGATATCGATCCGTTACTTTCGATCACGATTACGACGACGGAGAACATCGCGATGCCAATGTACCAGTCACGTGATCTCGGATACTTAACCCGACATATGATATGATTGTGAAAATCTATTGTCGTTTGTCTATGAGCTAGGGTATTTACAACAATGAGTTACTATCATTTGATCTTTGCCGGTGTCATGCGAATCTGTTATCAATGTGCTAGGAGGAGGATCGTGGTAATTTCAGATGTGATAGATTATACTTATATTGATTGATTGATTTTTGACGATTTCATTATCTTTATCAGAACTTTTTCATGTCAAAATCTATGTAACTAAATGTCTCTCCCATTGAAAGTCTATTTCGTAAATTTTTTTTGTAGCTCATCTCTGAAAAATCTTAAAAAATAAACGCCTGTCCACGTTTTAAGAAGCAAATGCAGATTTCCCTCGTTGTAAAGTGGAACAACTTGAACCGGAAACGTCATCGAAAAGATCTCGTATCACGTATAGCACCGAAATGAAATCAATCACAGAATGCGAAACATGGAACAAATTCACGAAGCATCACATTCATTATCTTCAACTTCCTTCTTTATTCTCACGTCTTTATTCGCCTCCGTACTGCACCCATCTATCGTCTCACTCGCACCTCAGTAACGCCGAGTAGTGTTCTCTCGCTCGGTCTCCCGGCGGCAACTAACTGTACAATGACTCCGAGCCTCTTTGATCTCCGACGTTGAGGTCTCTTTGACTCCATTGCCGCCTGGCAGTTATGCTGCCTGCGATGGCTTGATTTGTTGTGTTCAACGACGTAACGGTGTGACTACAGGTTCTGTTGCACTGGTCGAATTCTGTCAGTAAATTAGTGAATAGTGATGATCCTAGCCTAACAGGAAGGAGGGGAAACTCGGTGCTGTCACGTAAAGGGAACCATCGGCTTAACGTCCCTTCCAAATGACGATAAAACGCGAACAACAGGATTCCTTCACAAATCCATGCTGTCTAGAGGTTGATAAGCAAGGCGAGTGAAGTTGCTGTACTAACTTTCCTTCCGTCCAGCCTCTCTCCCGAACAGAAATGGTCATGTGTATGATAGTCACCCATCCAATACCTGACCCAGCGCAGTGTTGCTTAACTTCGGTGATCTCACGATGACTGGTGTTTCCAACACGGCAAACCGTTTGGAAAAGTCCTCGAATAAACAAGGCTGTTGCTAAGTGCTGTCAGTACTGTCAGTGCTTTATTATCTTCTTTACCTGCTAACGATTTTCGGTACAAATGAAGCAACTTGAAGCTATTTGTGTAATTTTAGCCTTTAGAAATGTGTGAAGGTGTGACACTTTTCTTAAATCTTGATATTTTAAAACAAGTTACTTGATTTTGCTGAAAAGCACGGTGGATACAAGTTGATAACACGAAAAGGTATTTTGAAATTTGCATCAAAATTAGAGCAGCTATTTTTCCGGGACGTCGATGCAAACTAAAACAGAACGAAGATAAAAAAAATCTGAATCGCACACATGAAATGACTTTTTATCTACATGAAAAATTGGTGACTTTTTCTTAACTTCTAAATTGAATAACTACACATTTCTTTACATAGTTAAACTGACAGATCGGGAGCATCAATTCATAACCACGATTGAAAACGAAGACGATCATCTCAGCGATTGATTCCAGCAGTGAGTGCTTCAATTGTCTGGCTTCTTTTTCCCCGTCAAATCCCACAACGGCGTCCATCGCTTCTCACGACGAGCAAGTCGTTCGGCTCATTCTTTAATTGTTCGATCAATCTCGCTTTATCGGCTGCAGGGGAACCTGATCGCTCCTCAATTGCCTCCCGGGCGACGAGATTTGGACGCCTAAGTAGAAGCTTCTTTCGGGAACTGCGAACTTTATGGTATCTTCAGGAGTGCATGGTCCAGTGACTGAAATTAGATAAGATTAGTTTGTTCTATAGTTAGCATTGGGAAAAAAATATCATCGAATTTCTTCACAATTTTTCTTGGAATACAGTTACGTCATCGCACTCCAGGAAAACGACCACAAGTAAACATGGCGGACTCAGCCTTTTAACAACATTCCCTCATTAGTGCTAATAGCACTGAGTTTATAAGCACAGAAAGAGGGCCAGCGTTACTGTTAAAAATCATTTTTTAACTCTCAAAAAGACTCGGATCCTCTATTTTTTTCGGTAAAGAAGTCAGTTGGCGGCCATTTTTCGCGAAATCAGGTCCGAAGTATACCAAGAAACATTTAAATCATTGTTTTTTTTTGTTTGTGGGGAGGGAGGAGGGGTTGGATAGACTATTTTGCGGTGAATGGAGAATATCTTCGTCATTTTACCAAATTGTATTACAGTTTCCAGAAAAAATGCTCACTGAATTTTATCACCATCAAGATACTAGCGTCTCCTTTAGCTTGTGCGCGAAACTTGCTCCGGCTCAGACACCTTGTCTTATCAATTGCTGCCACGACAAGGAATTGAACTCACTTACTCTTGCATTAGCAGTGCAATTTTCTTTAGCACTTGCTTCAGGCGGTTTTTTTTTTCGGTTTCTTTCCCATCGGAGTTTCTCTCTCACTCCGGCCTTCACCAGCGAGGAAAGCGATGGATTTAAAATTGGTGGGAAATAACTGGCTTCATCTAAAAGAAGTTGTTGCCAATTTGCCAATTGCCAATCGATTGAGTTGCCAACGAAATGGCGTCTGCTGTGGTATTGCATTTTCTGATACACCTTTTTTGCCACGTATTTCAAAGCTTTCAGCACGTTAGTCGAATTTGACCAAAAGTTCTCGTTCTCTTAGCTGTCAGTTCAAAGTTCAAACAAACAGGGGGTTCGAAAGATTTTCAGATGTATAACACCGTTCAAATTGTCCAAACTATCAAGTTGAAAGTTTTTACGAAAAACTTTATACGATCGTCAAGACAATCAAACTAAAAAAAAGGGCATCCCCTGTGTCGGTTTAAATCACCGCTGGAAAAGTTTCCGTCAGTTTTCTCGGGGAAATTGTCTGGCCCGGTGGTGGAAAACCCTTCGTTCTGGGTGCCGCGAAATCGGTGTCCCTTGCAAGGGCCAGTGAGTTCAATTGATATTGTATTTTCTTTGGCATACAACTGTGTGAGGGTCGTTCTTATTGGGTTCTTGGTCCAGAGAAATTTTAAAGTTACCCCCAATACCGTATCATTTGATTTTTTTTTCTGTTCTAAATACATTTTTCTATGTTTCTAATATAAACGTGCTGCCATAACTCTAACGTTAAACGGTCTTCACGAAAAATGGCCGCCAATCGACTATTTTATCGACAAAAATGGAGGATGCTACTAGAGATGAAGTCACTGTCGTTTCCAGTGTTAAGACATTTTTTTGGTTATTTCTCGCAGATTACTTGCACTTGAGACTGGTTTACGCTCGATTCATCGTTCGTCACATGCATCGATATTTTGAGTCGTATCAAAGGTTGTAGAGGTTTGTTAACAAGGATAGCCGCAAGCGCCATCGGATGGTACGCAACCGTTACCATGTGATAACATTGTAACATTAATGCTGGCCTTTTGAATATACCGATACACTCAATGGTATAAATATGTTAAATTATTTTCGTGCTCGGTCCTGAACTGAAAATGAAGTGAAATTGTACAAATATAACAAAACAATTCCTGCGATTTATCATGATTTTTCACTAAACATTTTGTGTTTATGATATCCATCACATGCTCATCAACCAGTACCGATATTGAAGTTACCAATAGCATTGTTAGATCAACATTAATTTTAATGATCGCTAATAATTCCCATTTATTACCTTATTTTACCTGATTTACCTTATTGCCGCATTTCATTACCTTAATCAATTACCAAACAATTTTAATATTCCATAAAAACTAGAAGCATTTCCATTTCAAACCATTGCAAAAAAAAAGATTATTAAACGTAGTCCGTGCCAACTAGTTCACGTAACGTGTATAAACTGAAAACAGCTGTGCTCTCTCAAAACTAAATCAAAAGTCAACTCAAAACATCGTTCTAAAACGAATTTCCTCTGCCAAAAACTATTTTAACCTTGCAGATGTTTTCATCCTTTTTAGTTCAATGCCAAATACCAATATCAGGAAGTAAACATTGACAGAATCTTCTCACCACTTTATGATACCGCTATCTATTACGAGAAAATTGCCACAAACATCGTTGCGATCGTCAAAATTTTGTATTCTCCATAAACACCGATCGCTTTTATCACTTATTCACACGGCAATTTCCCAGACATGTACATAGAGTGTGTTCAGTGAACTGGTTGGCGGTGCGCTAATGGCGTATAGTGTCTGCATTACATATAAGTAGCATGGGAGCATGTTTAGTCGGCGTTATGTAAAGCAAGCTTTAAATAAGCTGTCGTATAAGCTGTTGCGCTTTTCCTTGTTTTCTCCTTGGGCAGCAGCTTTAATAAGTTCCCATGGTTACCGTGCAGGTTATTACCGACAAAACAGTGGACAGAGTGCTTTGAAATTTTAGTCGTTTTGGAATCGTTGTCAGTATATTTGAAATGTTCGGGTCCGGTGATCAAAGGGTTTTAAATTACCGGGTCTCGTCACCTGCAGTGTAGGATCCTGCCAGCTGATCCCAAATAACCTGGATAGAGCATAGGATCCAGCAAGCTGATCTCAAATAACCTGGATAGAGCATAGGATCCAGCCAGCTGATCACAAATAACCTGGATAGAGCATAGGATCCAGCCAGCTGATCTCAAATAACTTGGATAGAGCATAGGATCCAGCCAGCTGATCACAAATAACCTGGATAGAGAATAGGATCCAGCCAGCTGATCTCAAATAACCTGGATAGAGCATAGGATCCAGCCAGCTGATCTCAAATAACCTGGATAGAGCATAGGATCCAGCCAGCTGATTTCAAATAACCTAGATAGAGCATAGGATCCAGCCAGCTGATCACAAATAACCTGGATAGACAATAGGATCCAGCCAGCTGATCTCAAATAACCTAGACAGAGCACAGGATCCAGCCAGCTGATCTCAAATAACCTGGATAGAGCATAGGATCCAGCCAGCTGATCACAAATAACCTGGATAGAGAATAGGATCCAGCCAGCTGATCTCAAATAACCTGAATAGAGCATAGGATCCAGCCAACTGATCTCAAATAACATTGATAGAGCATAGGATCCAGCCAGCTGATTTCAAATAACCTAGATAGAGCATAGGATCCAGCCAGCTGATCTCAAATAACCTGGATAGAGCATAGGATCCAGCCAGCTGATCTCAAATAACCTGGATAGAGCATAGGATCCAGCCAACTGATCTCAAATAACCTGGATAGAGCATAGGATCCAGCCAGCTGATCTCAAATAACCTGGATAGAGCATAGGATCCAGCCAGCTGATCTCAAATAACCTGGATAGAGCATAGGATCCAGCCAGCTGATCTCAAATAACCTGGATAGAGCATAGGATCCAGCCAGCTGATCTCAAATAACCTGGATAGAGTATAGGATCTAGCCAGTTGATCTCAAATAACCTGGATAGAGCATAGGATCCAGCCAGCTGATCTCAAATAACCTGGATAGAGCATAGGCTACAGCCAGCTGATCTCAAATAACCTGGATAGAGCATAGGGTCCAGCCAGCTGATCTCAAATAACCTGGATAGAGCATAGAATCCAGCCAGCTGATCTCAAATAACCTGGAAAGAGCATAGGATCCAGCCAGCTGATCTCAAATAACCTGGAAAGAGCATAGGATCCAGCCAGCTGATCAAATTTGAAGTCAGGCAATCTATTGTTGGCAACAGGTAGGAGTCCCTAACTCCAAGGCGTCTCTATGATTTCAATGCTGGTAGAAGAGTGTTTGAAACACTTTTTCAATCAATTTTGACCATTAAAGTGGTGAAAACTACAAAAAACACGGAAACTGCTGATGGGCTCTTCGAGAGTACCCAAAATTTAAACACTTCAAGATGGCGGCATAAGTTTCAAAGTATCTATATGGCAACTGTTTTGTAGGTTATTGACGTCAGTGGGATAACCTTGCCAATCATAGTGCAACACATTTGAAATATCAAACTCCAAACGGCAGCAATGTTTTAACTTCCATCGGCCAACCTCTTATCGCTCGTGTCCCGTCCAGGGCATGGCTTCGCTTAAGTTCTCCATCCAGATTAGGGGATGGAACAAACCACCCCTTTAAACAGACATTCGATATTCTAACCTTGTCCGGCTTCAGCCAGTTTGCTGGAATAACATTGCTGGAACATTGGGGATTATCCTTCAGACGGAGAGGATTATAATACTGTCGAGGTCAACGATTTTGTTTTCTTTTATGAGACTTGAGAATACGATTGCAATAATAGATTGCGATTTTAATGTTATTTAAGCCACTGGCTTATTTAGCAATTGCATAGATTTATCGGTTTATTAAACCCTATGGGTTTCGTATTGAATATATAAAGGTAAGGTGCTTAAGGTTAGTTTACATAGACCTGAGACTAAAAAACACTAATTTTAATATGAAAAACGTTTTGAAAAATATATAACAAAAACAATTCGACCGAAAATTTATTTTTAATTGTGGTATTTGACGACGCACTGTTTTTTTCTCGTTGAATGGCGTCGGTAGAGAGGTGGGTGTTGACTAGGATAATGATAATACCAGTGGCATAGGTTTAAAATTTCCTGACAAATTTGTGTAAACGTCAAAAACAAATTAACCACTTCAAATATGATCAACATCAACAAAATGTTGTATTATCGTTAAAACGTTAAACGACAATGAAAGTCTAAGCTGCCATATAAGCCCTTAACAGAAATAAAGTTGATACCAAACATTGCTCCTTTAGAATTACACTGGAAAATCATCTGAGACAACCTCGTCAAACAGCACTTCCAGACCTAATCAGATAAAACCCTCCTCGTCCTATATTCCCCTTTTCCCCCCAACTTTCCCACGTGCCCCAAAGAATCTGTTAATTAAATTTCGCCCGCCGTCTTTTTGTCTTCGACGCTCTCAGGAAGCGTCCCTTGTCACGACGGCGACGCCATTGATCGACCCCCCCCCCCCCCCCCCCCCGTCCCTTCATCTTACCGTATCATCGGCCCGGGCCACGTCGACATCCTGTGAATGACAAGCAAAGGAGACTTTACGCCACTGAAAATTGCAGATAGAGCTCCTGTCCGTTAAATTTCGGAAATATCTAATATAATCATTGTCTTTCAAATGAACTCGAATAGGTGTCTTAGAAGTTAGAATATTCATAGAACTCCAATCAAAATTACTGTCAGGCACGTGCTGCTTTAGACTGTGCTTCTTTGGGATGAATCAGGTCTTTGCCAGAATCAGGTTTTTGACAGAATCAGGTTTGTGACAATATCAAACCAATTGCCGAATCGGGCCTTTCTGGTTCGGGCCATCGTAATTCGGGAATTATCGATTCGGGTAAATGATTTGGGTCGTGATTATTTGGGCCTTTGCTGATTCGGGCTTTGCTAATTCGCGCAGTGATAATTCGGGCTTCTATTATTCCAAACATAATGATTTTGGGCCGTTATTTTTCGGGCCGCGGTGTTTCGGGCCGTGGTGTTTGGGACCGTGATGAACCGCAGGCCGTTATGAAACTAGCCGCCAACAAACGGGCTCCGTTGCCGCCGCGTTGGCGTTTTGCCCTCGATTCGCTCTCGACTGAAATTCAGTCGACGACGATGCGAATTTTATGGAAATCGCTTCGGGGGTACGCGCCGAGCCCCCGTTGGGGGGGGGGGGGGGGGGGGGGGGGGGGGGCAATAATTTTTACTATCTGTCCGAACCAGATTGTTTGGCTTAATTTATATATCGAGTCGAGTTGGTTTGGGGCCATTTGCCGCGAAAGTCGAGGAACAATTTTATTAGTTGAAACTCTTTGAAATTGAGTTCGAAATGGCTGCAGGCATTTTTCTTGCTTGAATTCGACTTTTTTTGTATAAACAAACTGTACGAATAAAGTATTCTAGGTTTCCAAGAACCCTTGCTTCTGTCGGTGACAAGATTGTGAGTACTTGATGATACTAGCATCGAGTTTATAAGTAAACTCAGAGGACCAGCGTTAATGTTAAACTTTCTGCTGAGCTAACGAGCCGGTGACACGTGGTAACGGTAAGTGCCTTCGATGGCGCTTGCGGCTGGCCTTTTTAACAAGCCTCTACAATTAAGTAATTACTACTCTAGATATCGGTACATGTTTATCGAACGTCGAGGCACTAAAAATATGAATTGAGCGTAAACCGGTCACAAATGCAAGAAATCTGCGAAGTATTACGAAATCAAATTTCTATTACCTATATTCAACTTCATTTTTTTTCGGTAAAGCCGGTGGTCACCTTGGTACTCACAATACAAGAGTCCGCTCTGGGTTACCCCGCTCCCTTTTAGGCTAGGTTAGGTTCCTCATCATCCTGATCCAACCATTCTCAGTCTCATTAGACCAGTGCCGCATGTTTCGTTGGCAAAACAGTGCCTCGTTGATCCATAACAATCAAGAATTCCGGTAAAAAATGTTTATTAAGGCACTGAAATGCAATTATTTTACACTTTCAAGCATCTGTTTACAAAATTTACAAGCCAACATCATTATCACTAACATCAAAAACGTAAAAGGGCGAGCCACATCCTTGAAACTCACTTTCATCCATATCCCAAACGCACTTAATTTCCCAATTTCGGAGGCTGTAAATCGAGTTTGCCGGTCGGCCACAAAGAGGCGTAATAATCCCCCCCGTATGCCGAACAACACCGAGCGCTAGGGCGCGTTAACACGGGGGGCAAAGATTGCAACAAGCCCGTTGCTTCGCCGGGGGCGGTACTTTTTAAGGGGGTCATCAACTACCGACAACAATCTAATAATGGCGTCGGCGGGGGGGGGGGGGGGGGGGGGGGGGGTGGCGGGAATTTGTAGGGCTCCTTAGTTGGGCTAGGCTTATCATTTCGCGTCAAGGGTCATAGCTCTTTTTAAGGTGCTGTGAACGTCCGGTTTTTGGGTTGCAAACTCAGTTATCGTGCCCCGCTAGGAAAAGTTTTTAAATATTTTGATAGTTAGATTCATATGACATGAAAATTTAAGTATTTTCATCAAAAATGAAAAAAAAAAAAAACAGTTAAGTTTACTAATAAAATATATGGTTTCATTCGACCGATCAAATGAGCTATTGGAGCAAAGTTGACCGGATGACCTTGAGAAAAAATTAAAAAGTTACTTCAATGTTAAATTGGCATATTTTAGCAACCAAAATTTCTGGTTCGTTTTTTCCACAAGTTTTTCTTGTATTTCAAAATGTTTTTTACTTTTCTACGAAAGTATTACCCGGAATTACCCAGAAACATTACCCGGATGGGTTTTTGGCGGAAAAGAAAAATCTTCACTTCGATAAAAATTTGAATTTGAAAAATATCAAAGCTTCTTTATTGCCTCCGCTTGGTAGAATTATTCTCAGAAAATTGTGAAACAAAATCCATTTTTATCTTAATTACAAAGCATCTTTTGCTGAAATGTATTAATAAACCCTGCTTATAATTTGCCTATAATTTTAATATTGCTGGACTATCATAGCAATGAAAGATAACTATTTTCTTCTATGTAACAGGGAGTTAATTAACTGGCGTATGAGGCTCCCTAAACTTAAAATGCTGTTTTGTCTCTCTTCTAAGCTTTTTTTTTTCAGCAAACATGGTTTTTTGACATGTTTTTCTTGCGTTTGCAGTGCTAATTTTTTTCACCGCTTGACGTTTTGTGTATTTTGTGGGAAATTTATCAAGGCGACGTTGCCTCGGGCGCTCTGTCTTTTGTTGTTCTTGCTTATTCCACCGAATTTTCTGCAAAAAAGAAAATTGTTATATTTTTTATTTTTTTTTCGCTGATTCGGCATCTGGTTTTTGAATTTGTAAAAAATATCTGTCTCAGTCGCGCTGAACTGTACGACCATGGAACTGTGTTTTGAAAGGCCGGCAAAAGAAGTCGAAATCGCGGTCGATTTGGACCGTGATATTATTGTAAAGTGAATTTGAATTGTTGGATATTTATAGATTATTTATATTTTACTTTTATGGTCTTATTGGAAATAGCCCGAGGAACTTTATTATGTAAACTGTGAGGTCATGCACGGAAAAATATGATTACTATACAACCAAATCAAACATGTTCCAACGCATAATAAAAATTGAAAATACATTTTTTGATGTTCAAGAGAAAGATAATTACTTGTAAATGTGTATTTCTGTAGCAGATCTGAGATAAAACAGTTAAACAATCGTTCATTCTGTGTGAGATCTTTTTACCTACTCAACATCGAACGAGATTGCGTGTTAGAAACACCGGTCTTCTTGAGATCACCGAAGTTAAGCAACACTGCGCTTGGTCAGGTATTGGATGGGTGACCATCATACACATGACCAGTTCTGTTCGGGAGAGAGGTTGGAAGGATGAAAGTTAGTACTGCAACTTCATTCGTCTTGCTTATCAACCTCTTGACAGCATCGATTTTTGGAGGAATCCTGTTGTTCGCGTTGTACCGTCCTTCGGAAGGGACGTTAAGCCGGTGGTCCCCTTGGTGCTCTTCGACAGTTGTAGACTACGTGCCGGCACCAGGTTTCTTCTCTTCCATTCTAGGCTAGGTTACAATGAATATAAACTCATTAACCGAAGCAATCAGCAACACAACAAAGAAATATATCAATTTTATGTACTAAACACATACAAGTTTTAAATGTGTAACATTTTGACATGTTCAAAATCCCCTACGCACGGTTCAATCGCACCCCTAGAATTCAGAACCGCGTTTTGCGAACCAAAAATGTATGTATATCGAAAATGAAATCTCAGACAAGCGGCCGTCCGATTACACAGAACGGACATAAAGGCGCTGTGAATTTCAACCCTTTTCATGCCACCCGACGCTAAATTTAGATACAATTTACACGGTGTCAAGGGGTTGGGGCAGAACTGTCACCCCCAACTCCCTCCCCCTTTCACCCCTCGTCCACCCACACTCCCGTGGCAGAATATTGCCGAGCCGGCGCCTGGAGAGATTAATTGGCTTCCCTGTTTTAATTCCATTTAAAAGTCGATTATTTTAGGGTGGTGGTACGCGCGTTTTGCGCCATTTGGTTGGTACGTCCGGAAACGTTTTTGTCTGTGACGGCCGCAGGTGTGAGGCCGGATATTTGGTAGCGCTCGTTTGTTGGTTTTTTTTTTGGTTATTTTAGCGGTTGGCAAGAGTGATTTTGGTTATCTGTGTTGAAGATATCATGTGTTCCGAATCTGTAAGTTATGTTTTTTTTTAAACACATTTTTCCTTTTTTTTTGTGTTTGCATAGTGACAAAATGTGTAAAACTATATGTTTATACTCTCAAAAACTTTGAACTTTTGACTTATTTTAGTCCAAAAATTAGGCTCTTTGAAAGTGAAAATCATCTTTTGGCTTGAACGCGTTAAGAATTTTTACAAGAAAAAGAGTCCACTAAGAAAAATACCCCTTCGGAGTTCTCGCAAATTGTGACCGAACATTTCCTCAATCGGTTGTAGACATCAACTGTTTATTTTCCGCCTCGCAAAATGTTCGCTAATATTTTCGTAATTTTATCACCCGATATCATAAAAAAAAATCCGCGGTATCTCAATCACATTTTTCGTTTCTCACACCGAGCGCCAAACTTTTTACAACATCTGCCACATGGAAAACTTGTCTACACTTACCGCCTACGTGTACACAGGTACCACTCTCTTTGCTCTTGTATTATCCACCTTTACGACACAAAACATGCAAACATTTACCTTTTATAAGTTTCCTCTCCGAGGTATTAAAACTCAAAAGTAATAAAAACCATTCAGCCTTGACTGCAAATGATATCACAGAAAACAACCGCAAGTCTTGTCGACAATCACTGCCACGAGAGTGTCTCAGACTGCTTTTTTTTTTTAAAGAAAAAAATAACGAAACAAGCCACATGTATAATCCAACGTTGTCCGTGCACTTGTCCATTGTTTTGTAGTTGGCGATTGTTAGTAAACTGGTTCTGCTACTGTCACTGCAGGGTTTGCATTGTCAATACTAATTACTCTTAGATACCTTGTTTAATAGCCGTTTTCTGGGTTTGAGCGACGGTTTGTTTCAAAGCGTTTGAAAATGTTAGTTCCATATTGGCCGCTTGGGTGAGAATAGCGCTAGCACGGCAAGAATGGCTGGTGTTTGGTTATTTTTTTTAAATTTCGTTGCTGAACTTTTTTAGCTTTGCTTCATGTCGCCGAGTTGCAATACTTGCAGAGTTGGTAATGGTGAGGATTAGGTAGTCTTTTTCTGTTTTCTACAGAAAAATTGAGTCCAATCATAAAAATACACGATTTATTTTAGTTGCAATGTTGCCAGTTGCTGGTTTCATGACTCTAACATTTGAAAAAGAATCTGTACAATTCCTAGGAAGGAGTTTTTAAAGAGTTTTATGTATAAAAATCAACAGCAACGGTTTAAAAAAATAGAAAACAATTTCAAAAAGCTGATACTTTTATGAGAACGGCATTTTTTGTCACAATTTTCGAGTCTTGACCTAGGCATGACACATGGCCTAGTCTTGTCAAGCATGACCATGAAAATCGCCATTATGACCATTATAGACGTATATACATTTTTCAATTTTGCACCAAAACTGTAAAATTTTCGAAGATAAATAATTTTAACATTTCTATTCCTAATCCACGTACTAATTACAAAGAATTACAATAAATACCTCCTGTTTTTGACGCAGCAATCAACAGATTGTCAGAGCAATGTTCAATATACAAGCCGCTACAACAGGCTACATACCGATGTAGATGGCTATAACATGTGCATCCTTAAGAAACACAGGCTGTTGTGGAACTTGTAAAAATGGTTAATTAATATTAATTAATGATATTTTTTTTTATTAACATTAAACAGAACTGTTAAATAAATTAGTGGGACATATACTTCCCACTAATACTCAGTCGAAAAATATACCCAAATAAAGTTGCACAGCGATTTGATAAATGGGAAAACGTGTTCGCACTAACCAAGAAAAAGAACAACCATCTATAATTACATAATAACGAGGTAAAGTATCGATACGTGTATTTGAATCGTGGAAATTAGTGTCAAAGACGATACGTTTTAGCGCAAACCACGCTCATATCCGAGTAATCTGTGAGAAATTATGAAAACAAATATTTTACCTTTCAAAAAGACGTTTATGATGGTTTTTAGACTCATGTCTACTTGATTTATCCTTAGCACTAGTTTTAAGAAAAACTATTTGAAATGAGTTTTGAATGCTAAGTAAAGGACTAAGTAAGCTAAGGACTGCTCTAACCCTTGAAGAAGTAACTATTATATGTTACGAAACGTCGGGAAATTTAGTTGTCCTTTACTTAGCATTCAAAACCCATTTCAAATAGTTTTTCTTAAAAAAACGGTTACTCCATCTAGTAGCTACTACCATATATAGCCGGTGATCGGCCGGTAATTTCTATGGTTGGGTTTTTCCAAAATGTTTAACTATAAGTAATTGATCTCTAGCCCACAGAAACATCTGAATTTCACTGCATGTGATTGGAAGTCGCCATGGCAATAATTTCAACTAACACTTCAACTAGGAGGCGAGATTTTAGTAAAAGCTTACCTAACTAAACCTATAAACCCAAAAGTTTCAGTTTTATTTCATCTCAAGCCTGAACAAACTCTAGTCGTAGACCGCATAATCTTGTCATCCAGTTCTTGAGAACAAGGTAGTGATGGCAACCGAAGGACGTGGCCAGCATCGTAAAGTGCATCTTACGTGCAAGTGCAATTGCACCCGAGTGCAAGGATGCATGCCGAGACCACGATGCACCGTGCGATTGCACTTCATGGGCATTTCGATGCGTTTGCTGGCTAGGTTGTGTGATTTCAAGCAGCATTTAGTTTAATCATCGAGTTTATAGGTTTTGTCAGAGTCTCAGCGCTGATGTTAAAGTGTCTTCGCGAAAATTACCGACCGTTGACCGAAAACTGGTGATGCGCACAGATGGAGCCACCATCAGTTTGTGCGTTTGAAATTCATTCCGTATTTTTTTTTCATATTTCTATAAAAAAAAGCCCACAATTACTGGTATTCCAGCAATATAAAACTCATTTCACAAAACTTTCATACAACTAACACAATTTATTTGAATCTGCCATTAACTATCCTGTGATTTGCAATAAATAAATTTTTTATATTTACACAGTGGCTAATTAAGACACTCAAACTAAAATCTAAAACTAAGAATCAGAAAGTAACAGCGAAATGTGTCCAAGAATGCTATGAAAAACAATAAATGGTCGTTTCTGAGTAAGAATGGGTGATTTAAATATGTCTTTAGACCCACCAGTAAATGCAGAACGAGCTGCATCTGTAAAAATGCATTGTCGGATGCACCTGACAAGTCTGCTTGCAAGTTCCATGATGGATCGAGATGAGATTTAAACCACGTATCAAGCTGTATATGACAATCTGACCACGAGTCTGTCGATCGGTTTTCTAGCTGTCGGATCGGCTTGGGGTCGCTAAGTTTTGATTTGTGAAGCGATTCGTAAGTAGGAATATCACGTGAACATAACCTATATCTTGAAACTGGGTGAAATGTAGGTTGGAAGCTCCAGGAAAAATTGTCTCATAGATAGTATAAGAATTTTTTTTTTTTAATTTTTTTAGAATTTTGCTTGATGTGCTTATGTATGATTTTGCCACGCCTTTTGCTTTTGGAGCCATAAACCATAAACCAAAAGCCATTTTATCCATTTCCAGTGATGGACTTCTTGTATTTGCGACACAATTTTAAAATTGCGTCATTTAATTCTTGAAATTGTGCAATAAAAATATATTCTCGACTTGCAATGTCTTGCATACATCCTGTTTTTGTAAACTAATGATTTGTTTATTTCTTGTTTCAGGTAAGCTCATTACTCTTGGTACACTGACCTCGGTTGCAGTCGTTGCAAATTGAAGGCAATTATTTTCGATCACTTCGAGTAAGTACACGCATGGATACCAACTGGAATTTAGGTGAAGGAGGAGGAGAGGAAATTATATTTTGTCCACGTTGATAGCTCGAACTCAGATTGTCTGACAGTGATACAAATTTCTGCACCACTTTTCCCAGCTGTAACGTTGCTATTACAGTTGTTTCTTTGATATTATTTCAAAGCGACCTCTCTGGTGGGAGGGGGTACATTGTCCTTTGACCCCCCTCCCCCCTACCCCCTTATCAACACGATGCCCAAGGGAGAATTTAGGGACCGAAGGCTAATTCGAGATGAAAGGTGAACGCGCCATTTATTTTCCAGTATCTTATGATTAAAATTAAATAAACAAGTCCGCGAGGATTTCGCTTCTCTAACATCTTAAAGAAAGTGATATTAACTTTTATAATTAAATTTGTGTCCGTATATTTTTTACGAGATTTGTTTGAAATGGTTGTATAAGGGTGGACTCAGCAGTCTTTGATATTTCATTAAAATGCGACGAAAATAGCAAATAAGGATTACCCAAAATATCAAACATAATTTTTGTGACAATTACATATCCTTGTGAGAGTGACAGTTTCAGGGTTCCTACTCAAATTTGGAGAAAATTCTTCTGTTTTCTCCCTTGGATTCCTTTACCCCAAAATCTGCCCTCTCCCTCTCTCTATCTGTAGCTTTTTTTTAGTCACCTTTCTTCTAGTCGATGAGCCACACTTTACCTATGTACAGAGAATGTCAATGTCGATTACCTAAATATTTGCCAATCAAACTTTTTGCTAACCCTAAAAAAAAATCTTCAGTTACATATTTATTCAGGTGGTAAATTTTTAACCACCCCTGCCACCAAACGGATTTCTTTTCACTTCGAATTTTCATTCTCGAATGAAATTCAATTTTCCATCATGGTTCAAAATGTTTGTACATACCTAGAGACGTTAAAATACCTTCTTTGATAGTTTTCTTTTAGAATAAAGCCAATATAAGTAAAAAGACCAGCACAGAACTTGCCGAATGATAACGAAATTCCACACGATTGGGTTTTACTCGACGGGAAAGTGCAATTGCACTTATAACAACAGCTGCACACACGTAGACGTCAAACGTATTTTTAGATGCACTCAGAAAATGTACTCGAATTGCATTCGACTCGCGATGCACATATATCACGAACGATGCATTTTTACGAATTGCAGTTTGATATTATATCGACCGTGGCTCGGAGCTATCGATGTGTTCTTGAAAAGAATCTTAAGATGGTTCATAAGATGGAAATGAACTCTTATAGGGCGATCAAATTCATCACCACTGGGTTTTTAGTTGGTCAGAGTCACAGCGCTAATGTGCCCCTTTTTTCAGGAAATATTTACAATTAATTAATATCGACTCCAAATATCGATGCATATGTATAAATCGTTAAGTTTAGCATTAATAAGGATTAATTGTGCGTAAACCAATCTCAAATACGAGTAATCTGCGAGGAAAAACGAAATCAAATTTCTTTAACACACGAAACGACGGTGACTCCATCTCTTAGTAACCACCATTTTTGTCGGTAAAGTAGTTAAAGGTTGGTACTTTTTGAGAAGACAGTTTGCAGTGCTGAGACGTGCTAAACCTGTTGGCCAGACTTTTGGCCTGATAAAGAGATAAACAAATTCAAAATATATTGTATTAAATTCGTTAAGTAAAGTCGGGTCTTCGCTCCGCTCGCTGTGTGAATGTCCAGGTATATGAAGACCATTACCTTAGACTTTTACCCTTTAAGATCACAAAAAAAAAAAATCTCTAGCTTATCATCTCTCGTCATGACCGCATCAACATCTTCGACAAACGCGTTACCTCCCGACCTTCCTAGAACCAACCAGCCTCCACGTACAAGTGCAATGAACTGCATCATATACACTACAAAACTGAACGCTTAAAAGTGCATCCATCGTTGCACTCACCGGGGTGTTCAAAAGTGACCTTCACGCTTGCAATGCATGGTTGTAGCGCTACATGCATTCATGGACCTTGGCAGCTGGCTGGCGACAACGGTCTTGACTTAGCTATTGTCGCCAAAATGGATACGGCTGCTTTAGGCAAGGCTTCGGTGCAACTGCATATTTTGCTACAAGTTATGCGAGTTTAACGGAGATTCCCAATAAGGTCAGCTTGCCAGCTAGGTTGATTATAGAAATAAAAGACAGAAGGTGGATTGTGGATATCTTGTGCAACGGATTGGAAGTTTGGATTCACCACTAGAATGGTACTTGGGATATTGGTATTGTCATCTTTCTCATTATAGAACTTAAAATTGTACGTTTCGGAAATAATGAGCACGGTGTTTTGGCTATTATCTTTCACTATTTATTGATGTACTACTTTATTTGATTGGGGATTTACTTTTGTCATTATCGAGTGAAACTTCTAATAAAACGCTAAATACATTCAATTATTGAAACTGGGAATTTTTGGAACCAGTAATACCTACTTAGAGAGCGAGTACATAGAGAGTTTATGGTTATAACCGCCACTCATAAAGGCCTATAAGACTTTATGGGGGATTGTTAAGTAGCTTAGAAGGCTGTGAGACGTCCATTTTGCTTAGAAAACGAGATGAAACCTGCTAGTATTTGTCAATATCTTGGTCAGGAACTTTGCAATTGGTTTTGTAGTACCATTGCAAAATTACCTTTTTATGTTCCAGAAGACTCGAACAGGTAAAACCCAAAATCATCGACCCATGAGGTCACAAAACTCGGCATAACGTCGATAAGCACAGAAAAGCGCCAGACTTGCACTTAGTCGAGATCGGAAAGGTTAGGTACACCCGAGTGGCGTTCCTTCTTATTCTTCATCTTCTTGGGCGTCGCGGTCGCTCGATTTATAGCTTGCCATTATTTCTCATCGACGATTCAGCGCCGGAAATACTGATCCCTTTGGCGGAGCAATTCGGTCTTTCTATGGCCCACCCAGGGCTATGGCTAGAGGGCCACTACTGAAAAGAATGGACTTGTTCGTTTGGTTATATTTTCACAGTGCAAAATTGATTAAATGGTTTTGACGACGGCGTCTGGTGCTGGTTTAATGGCATCGGTGAATGAGTGGGTGTTGATTACGATGGTGAACCCAGCCTAGGAGGAAGAAGGGGAAACAGTATGTCACAAGTAATATGTCGAAGAGCACAGAGGCGACCACCGGCTAGACGTTCCTTTCGAAGGACGGTACAACGCGAACAACAGGATTCCTCCACAAATCCTCGCTGTCGAGATATTGATAAGCAAGACGAGTGAAGTTGCCGTAATAACTTTCATCCCTCCAACCTCTCTCCCAAACAGAACTGGTCATGTGTTTGTTGGTCACCCATCCGATTCCTGACCCAGTGCAGCGTTGCTTAACATCAGCGATATCACGAGGACCGGTGTTTCCAAACACGCCAATTGGTCTAACGCGTTCCGAGAGGACTTTCTGGGATGAGTTTTTTAAGATGACTGTGTGGTCCGCCATGTTTTCTTACCACTCTTAGAAAAAATAAACTGTATTTGGCGGCCATCACCCAAATCTTCAGTATTCACACATAAAAGTTTATTGACCAAAATCATTCCGAGCGCAGCGTTCCGGTCGGTTGCAAGGGTGTACGAGTTACAAACCTGTCTAGGGACCGTACCACGGCGTTACAACATTTTAAACTCTTTGTTTTTATGAGCGTCGTTCAGAAACTAAATGTTTTTCACTATGTTTGATTGGCAGTCACCACTTAACTCCCCGTTAAGTTTAACGGCCAACGGCAGTTAACGAAACAGTCGAATACTTGCGTTTTTTTTTTTCTTCTTTCAACAGTGGTCTGCAAATATCAGCAAGTTTTAAGAAACACTTTTCAAGATGGCCGTACACACAGCCTTTTTTTGAAGTTGCTTTATAGGTTAATGTTGCAAGAAGGCTATGATATCTACCTATGTAATTTTTTATTTTAGCACATGCTATTTTGAAATACATAGGTACTCACATTAAATATACTCACACATCAAATAATGATATTAACAAAGGTACAATTACAGATGATACATCAGATTATCAGATACAGATGTTGTTAATTTTTCTGAGTTTTAAGCATAAATACTGTTATAAAATTTGAACTAACGGCTTTTTGAGATAGAAAAAACACATTACCAACCCTACTTCCTTTCTTCATATCACTAATTCTTTCTGATATTACTTCTATTTCAATTTTCCGACCCCCCGACAAAAGTCATAAAGCAAATAATCACCATCCACGCACGCGCATACAATGGCCAGTGCTACCAACATCACGCTCGAATAACCCGCTGGCTGATGGTTTAGAGCAAATCATAAAAATCTTTTAGATGAAATTAAATAAAAATGCAATGACGCTCGTAAAAAAAAAAAAAAACCCTAGACTGGGACCACGCCGTGTGTTAAAAAACCGAGTAAGCTCGTAAAACTTTCAAGATTATGGCTTCATGTTCGTTTAATAGCAGCCGTGAACCCCCTATGCATTATGTTGCACGCCTCACCTCGGCCTGTCTAGGGAACACATGCCCCGGTAGACGGGAATCCATCGATGACTGCCGCTGACTTGGTATAGACATTTATTTTGATTGTAATTGGTAAAGCTTCTAGAGCGGACAGGCTGGCAACAGCTGCGGGAATTGAGCTTGTTGAGGATCGTTAAAGTCGACGTCCCAATTCCTGGTTTACTAGGTTTGGGACGGACTAAGGTTAGAACTTTTTTACTCTCGTTACAACGTTTTTTTATTTGTTTGTGCGGTTTTTAACGTTTGGATGAATACAATTATCACATTACCAATTGCCTCGATGAGTTGATTTACTCAAAAATGTATCTAATATGTATTATTTTGTAACTTTTTAAAAATAGTCTTTTATCATCGCCATAAACCCACGTTGCGTTTATTTTTTCATTAAAATAATTGAAGATTTTTATTCTAATAAAGAATTTAACCGCATTTTTTCACGTGAGCGTAAAATCCTTCGGTTCAAGGCCAATCAATAAAATTTCATGATCGAACGTAATGCACAATTGCCGAATGCGTGGATGTTTAGCAAAGATTCGTTCAGAACAAACAGCATGTTAACTTTTTTACTATTAACAACACTATCACCGTCTCAAAAATTGATGCCCTAACGGGGACTCGTCAGTTTTTGAGACGGTTATAGTGTTGTTAATAATAAAATACCCCGCGCATTGCAAGCGTTTGCAATTTAAATAAGATTTCATCCTAATGCAGCATGTCAACTTAATCTTAACAATACAGATCTTTTTATAGGACCATGAAAAACTTGTATGGACAGAAAATGTCCCAATAAATAGCCTGTCTTTTTTAGACAAGTCATTTAACAACTATACTAGCCAAAGAAACATACTCCTCTATAGCTGCTAAACACACGCAACCAACTCAATTTCCATCTCCACGCTTTTCCGGCTTTTCCACGCCGACGTCCTCGCGCCAAGAAAGACGCTGCTGTCACCGCGTCGGAGTCAGGTGGCTGCACCGGAAAGACAATTTGTCCCTTGTCACCTCGGGACACTTTCATCCCTCCCGGACGGCTGCCCGAAATTTCAATGAAATTCCTGTCCGCCTGTTATTGGGGCGGCTAGAGAGGGTGGGCAAACTTGTCGGACTGGACACTTTAGTTTCCTATTGTTGTCCTGAAATTGCTGGCGCCTCTCGCTGGACGTCCCTTTCGTCTCCAAACTCTTTAAAGCCATTGTGATGTTCCGTTTCATTTACACCTACCTCTTGCCTGGCTCAGTAGATTCCCCCCCTAGTTCCCCCTTCCATCTCACCCTCCTTATCTTGCACACGCCGAGCCTGGATCTGTCCCGAAGAAAACTGACCGAAGGACCAAAGAAATTTCAAAAGCAGGCCTTTTTAAGTTTCCGAAAAGAAGCTATACTACAATTTTTCTAAGGTAATTTTCAAAAAAAACTTTCAAGCATATGCGGTTCAATGGTAGATTCATCGTTTGGTAGCCATGGTGATGCTGAGATTGCCTGACAGAGCTTCTCAATTCTGCTATCTTATGTTACCACGGGTATATCATGGCCTAGCATAGGAGGTTCAATGGCAGATTCAACGTTTGGTAGCCATGGAGATGCTGAGATCACCTGACAGAGCTTCTCAATTCTGCTATCTTATGTTACCACGGGTATATCATGGCCTAGCATAGGAGGTTCAATGGTAGATTCAACGTTCGGTAGCCATGGAGATGCTGAGATCACCTGACAGAGCTTCTCAATTCTGCTATCTTATGTTACCACGGGTATATCATGGCCTAGCATAGGAGGTTCAATGGTAGATTCAACGTTCGGTAGCCATGGAGATGCTGAGATCACCTGACAGAGCTTCTAAAATTTACCTTCTTATCCCACCGGGATTATGTCGTGAAAATGTCCTATTCAAAGTTGTCTTCGCTCTTGTAAAGGAATGTTGCAAGAAGTATGTTTTTTCTTTTAATCCTGGAAATACTATTTGCATCGGATAAACTGTGAATAAAATGAACAAATGATAACTGCAACACTAACCTGAAAGCTCATTAAAGAAGGCTGTGTGTTTGTATGGTCGTCCATTTTGAACGGTTCTTTGCCTAAAAACACTTAGCGTCGCTCTGAAAATTGATCAATATCAAGTAAATATCGGCAGCAATGTAGGTCGCCAATCTTGAAAATAAAGAGAATCAATTATTTTGCTTATTTTTATTTTTCCGTCTGCCATTATTTGTATTGTTTGACTGACTGAGTCAAAAGATGTCGACACCACAGCAGCACTCGTGTCATCTCAAGTGTCAACATTACTCATAGTCCAAGGAAGTGGTTGCTATTTGACTTTATCTTAGTGCCTCTTACCTATCCGAGATTTCTCTTCATTGTCTCGTGCAGCTTTGTGAAGAATTCCTTACTGGGAAGTCCATTTCCGACAAAGCTTACCGCCAACTCATCTTGCTTGTCGCTAGAGTCCACTCTGTCAGCTGTGGGTATGGGAGTGCCTATCAATGTTTTTTTTTCTTCAAATTTAACGGTGATTTTTGAAAATTTTCCGATTTGGTCACCTAAAAGACTAAATGGCTGTTGGTGTCATTCGATTGATTTGTGTGTTTAACGACGCACTTTTTTTGACAACTTGCTCTGTGGGACTGGTTTAATAGCGTTGATGAATGGTGGATGATGATGAAATTAAACTAGCTTAGAAGGGAGGAGGGGAAATCCAGTGCCTGCAGGTAGCCTACTCCTGTCGAAGGGGACCCCGGTTTAACAATTTCCGGATAAACACAAAAGTGCGGTCAATTTGAAAATCATGGAAACAGAGTTGAAGATTAGCACTAAAGCTTAAATATGATCAGCCAATCACAGACGGTGTTTCCAGATTTTTAGGGTTAGTTACCATGGTGATAACAATTTAATCTCCAAATTTAGAGGGATTAAGCTTCAAATTTTCTTTCTGATTCCGGCAAACAAAAAAATATCTAAGAACATTCTGAATTGCCACCAAGACTTAAATGATACTTTTGCGTGATCTTTCTAAACCAAACGAGATCTTTCGGCCAAGATCAGTCTCAAATTTCAGTACTAACATTGCCATTTCGGTCGTAGCATACAGAGATCGCCGCTCTTTGGCCGTACGCGGCCCTCGCCAGCCTTGCTTGAAAGTGGACAGCACGCACTATGTCAACACGCAATGTCCGTGCGGTCACGTGACCCGCGAGCGAGGAATGCGTGCTTCCGCCTACGCAACGTTCGCCTCACACTTGACCGCTAAGATCCAGTGGGAGCAGCCCACTGATCTCAAATAACCTGGATAGCGATTGTCGTAGAGAGACTTTGAAGACAAGGCCGCCATCTTGTGAGTTTTCTCTAAGAGCTCGTGCTATTGTTAAGTGTTTTATTAGTGGTTTTCGTAGTTCAATGGTCAAAATGTGTCACGTTTTCGGGTAACTAATAAATATTTTTTTGCATTTGATATGGCGTGACAGATATTTCAAAACTGAATGACCTTAACGCCTAATATATGATTTTTATAAGCTAATTTACCTGAACTCTTGCCATGGGCCGATGCTCAAAGTGCCGCCTTCTTTTCTTATGTCTTTAGCGCGAAGATCTGAGATGTCTTCATCAGCAGATCTGTTGCTTTGTAAAGGAATGCCAATGAACGTCACCGAAATTAAATATCTGACAAATTTTAAGGTCGTTAAACTTCGAAAATGTCGACGACTTTGAATTTATGAGCTACTTTATTTTACATATTGATGCGTTTTGACCATAAGGGATAGTACGGTACACGTATGTTTTTTTTTTTATTTTTAACTTGATTTCTATAGGCTGGTTCAGCACAAAGCACAGTTGAAGCTAAACTCCCATTTATCTGGGGGTTATGTTTTCATCACTATGGTAAGAACCCCTGAAATCTTAAAAAAACGTCTGTAATTGGCCGATCATTTATAGAACAACGGTGAAACCGCCCCAAGAAAGTCAAGGCAGATGCATTCTTTGTCTTTAGGGCCATAATGGAATTAAATTACCTCAATTGCAAGCATCTATACCAGAATATGGACGGCGAGCTAGACTTGCTTGCTGGTTTCAGCTTCCTAGTGGAATCACCCTGCAATCTACCAGAATCTGTAACATTTGACACAATTCTTCAAAGTTTTTACCTCATATATCATGATATTTCCTCAATATTTTATTCTTCTCGCAATCTATTAGACAAATAACACAGTTTATTACCACATATTTCAAACCACAACTTAATTACACAAATATCTATCAATCCAGTACACAAAAGAATTCGCTCGATTATTTCTTCGATATATATGGTACATATCATGGCAGACTTTCTATACATAAACCCGCGTGAAATTGTCGTGAAAACCAATCCAGCGGTAAAACCTAAGTACATTCACAAACGCTGTTGTAATTGCCTTCCTATGTACATGCAACAGACATAAATCTATTTACCTAACAATGCACCAGAGTCACGCTGCTTTCTTTCCATAGCTACATAACACATTCACGATGGACCTATCAATTTTCAAATAACACATCTCTCCTCTCTCAACTTCGTAATGCCTGTCTTATTTCTTTATGGTCTTTCTCTCTGCTCGTAATCTTTGAAAAGGTGGAACTAAATCCATCCATGACCCACTTGATCGGTACAAACCACTTCAAAGGCGATTTTATTTTTTTCAATATGGCGTCGGTGCTGTGTTATAATGTGTTTGGTAAGAAAGAAACGAGTATTATACATATTCATGATATTCATGAAGGGCGCTGTGATCTCTGAAGATTTTGTTTGTTGTGCTTGTCGTTGTTGTTGTGAATCGTGTTGCATCTTTGAAGCTCGAGGTGTTTATTTATTTTCATTATAAGTGCATGCTTCGATAGAAATCGGCGCCGAAGAGCAACGGGGCGAGCACGAAAATTATGGGTGGACGCGAAATTTCTGATTTTGACCGGTAATTTATACGGTTTGAGTTAAAAGAGATGGTTTTACTGAAACGATTGAACGCTTTCTGTTATTATGTTTGATTCAACGCTTAAAAAGTTGCTGTATTTTTATTTCATTTGGAATAAAATCGATTATTTTAAGGATAAGGTTAAGAACTACATGTAAAAATGACTGAAATTAAGCAAGACTGGGGCAGGTTTAGTCAGAAAAGTCTTTTGCAAAGAAATACCAACTGATCTGATATTAAAACGAAGAAAATGGTACTTATTAAGAGATGGAGCCACTGTTGTTTCGAGTGTTAAGAAATTTTATTTCGTTATTTCTCGCAGATTACTCGCTTTTGAGACTAGTTTACGCTTAATTAATCTTAATTTATAGTAACCTCAACGATTGATCTACATGTACCGATATTTGGAAGTTGCAATTATTTAATAATGTCGAGAATTGTTAAAAAGAACGGCCGCAAGCTCCATCGAATGACATCTAACGTTACAACGTGTTGCCGGCCTCGTTTGCTCAGCAGAGAGTTTCAAAATAGCACTAGGTATCTGACAAAATCTACAATTTTTTCAATTTATTAAAAGCGTTGTAATAGGAGATTTGTAAATATTAATTTCTATCTGTGAATTCACCGCAGAAATGTCTATGAAACTCAGCCATGGTGAACCATCTTACAAATCGTAAGATGCATTTTCATCACGTCTCACCTAAAATACCAATTGCACCTATTTGCCCATTCGCCCGCTCTCGGAGAGAGCTTTTACGACGCGCAATCAAAAATTTATATAAACTGAATGGTATTGTTTTGCTAAATTTATCGCCGAAGAAACCTTTGTGTAGCTTTGCTTATAAATAAAAATCATCAAGTTTATAGGTATAGTCAGAGGGTCAGCGTTAATTTTAAACTTTCTGCTGAGCAAACGAGCCGGCAACACGTGGTGACGGTATGTGCAACAACCTAGCCCGTGAGAGAAGGTACCAGTACAAGGACAGCCCCCCTCAGCATCACTACCAACTTATGAATTATATGTCAGCTATGTTTTCATTAGCGTGATTTCAAAATACTTGCGATTTCTGAAAACAATTCCTAAAATTGTTATAATAGGTATCACCGGAGAAGATTTGTAGTGTTATGATGGTTTTTAGACCCATGTCTACTTGAATTATCCTTAGCACTAGTTTTAAGAAAAACTATTTGAAATGGGTTTTGAATGCTAAGTAAAGGACAACTAAAATTTCCCTTTACCTAAAATTTTACTTTACCTAAAAATTTCCCTTAATATGGGAAATTTTTAGTTGTCCTTTACTTAGCACTCAAAACCCATTTCAAATAGTTTTTCTTAAAACTAGTGTTCTTTTAAAAATGACAGTTGGCCCACGTGTCACTCGAAACGACCGGTGGCGCTCCTACTGGGAAACTTACGTGCTATGGCTGAAAGATATTGCACTTTATATCTTAGAACGGCATGCACTTTCAGTTCAGTTTTGCAGAAGGTTTCATGTCGAACGTCTGCGGTCGTGTACCCATATTAGGATCATCAGGATGCGGAGGATGCAGGTCTAGTCTCGATATTATATTGTGGTCGCTTTACGTGCCGGGAGCTTGGGCAAGAGCCGTCGATATCGACAACGTGCTTTGAGAAGGTCCTTTTTTAACAGACATGCCGTAGCGCTAATTTGCCCGCCCAAATGAATACTTCACCGCGTTAAAAATAGAAGATGCCACTATAAGGTGTCACCGTCGTTTTTTTTTTTAGTATTTCAGAAATTTAATTTAGTTTTTTTCTCGCAGACAACTCGCATTTGAGCCTGGTGTACGCTCTATACCTGTTTTTACCTTCAAGTTGTTGGTTGAAAGACCAGCGACTTTTCCAGGTCTCCCCCTTGGCACTGAGAGGTAGTAGGGAAGGGGTGGGCACCTTAATCAGCCCCATCCCCAACCCCGGGGGCTCAGCGTCATTATTTTCGCCTCGTTCGCGAATTTTCGAGTAGCTTTCTGTCAATGGTAGCGAGTTGTGATGTCGTCTTAAAGGCGAACTAGCGTTATGTGAACTTAAATGAAAACTATCTCGTATTTTTACTATTTATGGATGAAAATACTAAAAAAGAATCTGGTGTAGTGTTTTGAAATGGTATCTTCTGACTTTAGATTCACAAATAAAGATTGGAAACAAAGTCAAAATGCATCATAAATACATGTTTATTTAAAAAATATATTAATATTTCTACTTATCTTTCCAAAGATATTTGATGACCATCTATGCTGGCAGCTGTATCAAACCCAAGGCTTGACTTCCAGTCTTCTTGTTAAAGAGGTGTTGGGGTGGGGGAGGGTAGGCAGGACGCTACGACGGAGTCGTTCACCGTAATTATACTCGAGTCCTCATTAAAAAAATTGCCTTGATTGTTGTTTAGAAAGGGTGGATGGGCGATGACACCGTATCGCATCACGGTGTAATGAAAGGAGTGATGCCATGCTTGCACTCTTCTGTTTCTGTCTTACTCAGAAAAGAGGTCGGGGGGGGCCGGGGGGGCCGGGTGGGGGGTGGAATTAGGGAGGTTAGATTTTCCCATTTTTCCCCTCGACGTGTACGAGTTTTGGTTTAAAAATCAAGTATCTCATTCTTTGTTACATACACTTTGTTATGACATTCTCACATGTTATAATTTGAAACTATTTTACTAAAAAACCAAGGTGTAATTTCGAACACTTATTTGGTGATTAGGAGTAGACAGAGTTCCAGTGCTAATTTGATCTTCACTCTCCGCTTTTGACGGCAAAGGCGTCTGATTTTGAACGGCACTTGGATTGTCGGCCATCTTGGATGTGTGTTCACTTTCATTTGCTCGTTAGCGTGGCCCGGTGGGGGGGGGGGGGGGGGGGGGGGTCACGGGGTTGGGGTGTCAATCTGTGGGATGATCTCTATCCCGGGCAAGCGCGGGTGAACACGAAGTGCTGAATCGGTGTGCTGTGTTTTAGTTTGATTTTTTTAGCGCGTGGAATGGCCGTGCGTTTGAGTTGATGTTTTAATTTTTGGTAATAACGGTTTTTTTAGAATGATAGGATGTGACCAAAGACTGATGTGGCTTTCTGAAGTTTGAAGGGTTTTTGGTTTTTCTGGTGATTCCACGGGGGACCTGAAACCAGCAAGCGAGGAATGGAAATGTTGCTAATTGATACGAAATTGTTTTAGAAAAGGTCATGTTACTTATGGAAATAAGATGACTGGGGTTCTAAAATTTACAAATTGTTTAACTTTTCACATCTTGTAAAGCAGGGCTTGGTAATTTAAAGGGAAGGATCCATGGAGTTTATTTGACTCAAACCTAGAACAGCCGTTAACAATGGATTGCCTGACGTTATTTGAGATCAGCTGGCTGTATCCTATGCTCTATCCAGGTTATTTGAGATCAGCTGGCTGGATCCTATGCTCTATCCAGGTTATTTGAGATCAGCTGGCTGGATCCTATGCTCTATCCATGTTATTTGAGATCAGCTGGCTGGATCCTATGCTCTTTCCAGGTTATTTGAGATCAGCTGGCTGGACCCTATGCTCTATCCAGGTTATTTGAGATCAGCTGGCTGGATCCTATGCTCTTTCCAGGTTATTTGAGATCAGCTGGCTGGATCCTATGCTCTATCTAGGTTATTTGAGGTCAGCTGGCTGGATCCTATGCTCTATCTAGGTTATTTGAGATCAGCTGGCTGGATCCTAAACTCTATCCAGGTTATTTGAGATCAGCTGGCTGGTCAAATTTTAATCCTTTATCTACAACAAATTAAAATTCTAGCATCGTTAATCCAATCTAACGGCCGAAAAACCTCTGTAAAAATTTGTCTGAAACCTTCCCCTGAATCGATTGATCGCCCAAAGCTTGACCATCTTGCCCAGAAAGCAGTTAACACAACAATCTTCCCGCCTGCAAGCGAGAACATGTCAGCAAAAACAACAGGGGTGCCTGAAACAGGAGCCGTCTGCCCGACTTTTCCAGTACGCTCCCGGCTACTCCAGGCCACCAAGTCACGTGTTCCTGGAAGAAAGCTGGACATGTGCACGCCAAGTTTGTCACGTGATACAGCCATAGGAGATGTGTGTGTACGCTCATCGTTAAGTGGAGTAGAAAGGGGTGCGAAATGTGTATGTGTGTGGGGTAAAAAGATAGCTCTATGTTTGTTTGTTTGTTTGTTTGGGCTGAGAATGTCCCCTTGTTATGTCAACGAACGTCGTGTGTTTGAAGAGGATTGTTTTTGTTTACCTACATGGGAATGACCACAGTTTCTCGAGGAATCCGTTTCCGGATTGTCGTTGCGTGTTATCGTTTCCTGGTTCTGGGATTGTATCAATTTCGTTGTTTTACTTCTAGCTGAGTGGGACAGACAATTTGATGATATGAGTGTTATATCAACTGGACGTCTTATCAGTCAATAGAGTTTTTTTTGTGCGTCAATTTTCTTCCAGTTATTATCTTTTGAAACTCCATGTCTGCTTTATCGTAGCATTCGTACCAGTTACTTACACCTGGTTTTTTAATGGTCCGGTAAGAACCTAACAGTTAGTTATTTTTTTTATGTACTTTGCTACAGCCAACTAGCCTTTTGTACAAATCCTCTCAAAAATGCTTCCTCCGATTAGCCGAATTAATTAGAGCAACCCCCGCGATTAAAGGAGGTCAGGGTTCTAGTCCCCGTTTGGGCACAATTTTTCAGAGGTTCCCTATAGTAAAATAACCAATCAGAAAATTTTTTTGTTTGCTGAACCGTCTTTGTGCTAGCGCCGGGTTTTCCCATCTAAGCTCGGTTAGGTTCATCATCACCACATTCCCCGACGCCATTAGAGCCTGCGCCACATCGCCCGTTGTGAAAACAAATCAAAGAAGTAACAAAGTTACCTTTTAAAGCAACATGTAGTCATTCTTCCTGGTGTTCGCATCCCTTGAGTGACATACAGGGCTCTGTGCATTTCCTGGGACAAACTTGCAGACGAGCACACGGCTTCCTGTATTCACGCTGTAATTTGCATGTCATTGGCACACTTTTATGTCGCTCACAACTCTAGGTTGCCGTGAACGAAATGTGAATTACCTTACTCGAGTTTGTCTATGTCTTTTGCATAAAAGGTACTTTTTTTTTTTTTTTTTTTTTTTTGGTAAATAGTTGAAATTGGCGGTTGGAATATGTTATGAAGTTAATGTCTGCTAGTTTTTTTTTTTTAAGTTGATTTTGGTTCTGTCTTGATGACAGAAAGATGGCGCAGTTTTCGGTTGCTATATAAACACTCGAAGATTCGTTGCTTGTCGCAGATGCTTATGAAACCATCACTTTTTACAGAATTCATCAACAAATTACTGCAATGCATCTCTTAACGCTTGAAATGTAGATTTTGCTCCATGTTTGGGTTCAAAATTTAGAACATGTTGGCTTTGACTGTTTAATTGTTTCATGAAGTCATGAAGTCTTAACTAAAAACAATGAAAATATACTCTTCAGCATATTGCCGAAGACTGCCGAAGATTGCCGTTGTACATGGGTTGCTATTAGACTAAATTTCAATGTTTAAATTTTTCCCTTTACTATGGTGGCGCTCTCAACGGCGTACGCGAGAAACGAAAAAAGTCACATGTTAATCACGAAACGTTCTTGTTGCCAGAGGGTTTCTGATAATCGTTTTGGAAATTCCAAAAACTCTTACGAATACCTCGAGGAATTACGCTCATTATTATATCCATTGGCGTTTTTTTTTTTATGTGCTTTGACCTGGTTTTAAGATACAATAGCTGAAGAATATTTAATATATTGGCTAGAAGATGTCACGCACAATATTTTAAATAAGTGACAGTTACTAGTGAATTCAAAAGCAAGATGTAAAATAATTCTACGGATAAGCTAGTTGAAACGATGGGTTAAGATCAGTAAATTTGTCTCACAGTTGTGTTAATTTAATAGATTCCATTTGAAAATACCCGTAACCTTGACCTCCAATGACTTTGGTAAATTTAAAATTATATAGCTTATCTTTATTGCATTATACGATGGAGGTATATTTACGATTAAATTACAGGTAGGTACGTTTCATAAAATTACCGATTCGAACTTGTAAATACCTACACCTATAATTGTAGGTCGTTAAGAAGGTAATTGGCTTTGCGTTCGAAATAATACGATGTTCTTGAAAATGGACAAATTTCAGGGAAATTATTCTGAGAAAAATCGAGAAAAACTCTGTGCTCCAAAAAATATTTTTCAAACGGGATTTTTTTTGTTTTTTCACAGTGTTTTGTAACATGTGCACTGCAGTTATCTCTTTGCCTAGGCTTCCTGGATGCCTGTTAACAGATTTCAAGGTCAATAGTTAAAAAAAATTAACGCATTTAAATCAACTAACGCAAATTCCACTAACATAATATAGCGTGATGTTTCCAAGTTGTCTGAATTTCTGGATGGGTTCGGATGAAACCTACAACTAACGAAGAAAGAATTAGATGAGCCCAAAATTCGTATACCCCGTGAAACAGAGGTTTCCACCGGATGTCCCCTTTCCACACCCCTTAACGCCGTGCCTTGTGTAATAAGGAGCGGTACTCAAACCCCTCCCCCCCCCCCCCCGCCTCTCCTACCCCACGCCATCCCTATTCAGTTTTTTTGATACTCATATGAATTCCCCGTCGTAGTCCCCCCTTTCGAAGACACAAAGGAGATTGTCACAAGGGAGAGACTTTTCCGAGCGAGCGGGAAAACTGGCTTAGTCGCGGAAAATCAGGGAGTGCGCGTTATGGACTTTATGCACTAGGTGGAAAATTTCAGGCGTTCATTTTCATTTGGGAACAGTGGGATGCACGTTATTCGGGATGAAAAGTTGGTTGGGGGAAATTTTTTTTATCTTACCCTATATGTAGGAATTTATTGGTGCGGTTCTATAATATATTTTGGTGTCTAAATGGTGATTTTTAAGATTTGTGTAGTCAAGCTTCCAGGATATCTTCTCGGCCTCCTGCCTCGGACTCTGCAGGAGCGAAAGTTTAATATAGGCAGCCATCTGTAAGAGTGTAAATATGTGGGTTTTTTTCTCAAAATTTAACCTAAATGGAGAGAGCAGTTGGATTGAAAACCTAACCTCAAAATGTATGTCGAAAGTCCAATCTTTATCGCTGACGACTGCTCTTTTGTTTGTCAGTTTTTAACTGTTTTAAAGAGCAGAAAAAAAATCAAACTATTTGTGGAATTTGCTTTAAATTTCAAATACTTCCAATGGGCAAAATAGTTTATTATTGGGAACAATTTTACCTGTCGTTAAAGTTTAATGAAAGATGTCGTAGTCAGCGGATCACTGTACAAATTTGTTAGCAAAAAAGTTGTTTTCAGATTGAGCAAAAGAAAATGATTTTCTCTTAAATATCTATTTTTTTGGCAAGTTGCACGAGAAAATCATAAAAAAAAAAATGTCTTGGTTTTGTTGGAAATCTTTTCCTCGACACTCTGTTCTCTCGTTTCAAACGTTCAAACGTTAATTCAAGTATCGCAGTGCCTAGTCGACCGTGAAAATTATTCGACGAATAACAGCGATTTTTCCGCCCTCCGAGAGCCAAACGACTTTTCTTTCGTCAACTGCCGCGCAAAACGTTCAGGAAAACGCGCTTGATGTGAAAGTAAATAGGGAAGATAATTTTTTATGACAAACCCGCGCCCTGGAGAGCAAATAGGATCAGTGCTTTTGTGCACGCGAGGAAAAAGTTCTCTTGAGAAGATTTCCTCGGCGATCATTTTCCGAGTTGATTTTTTCCGTCCGCTTTTCCGCTGGTTTGAATGGCCGAATCAATATTCGTTCGACTTACGGCTGGGATGCTGAACAAGAACATCGCAAGATGTTTACGAGAAAATTCACTCACATTTCCTAGCAATATTTTACTCGATTTTAGTGTTTCTGAAGTTAAGCAACACTCGAGTGGAGACGGGTGTTGGTTGGGTGACCTCAGACTTAAATCTTGTTTTTTTCTTTGGTAGACATGGAACGAGTTTGCCGGTGATTGGTTTAATCGCTTTTTTCCCTAACACGTCCTGAATATCCTTCATCAACCAAGGGAAGTTCTTAAAGTTGCATATTTTTGAGATTTTTTTTTGAGTCTATGCAATAGTTCAAAAAAATGCTATCGAAAAATAGTTTCCAAAATTTGTTTTACAAAATTTGTGACAGGTACTAAGTTCTTTAAAAGGATAATTTTGCTCGACCGACTTGACATCCCATCAGAAATAACCAACAAAGGGGTGCCTTCAAATTCAAAAGTTTATTTTTATTTTATTTTTTTACTTTATTTTTTTAATTAAATTGCGAAATAAACCACTCATCTCTGGGCATAACGTATTATGGCCACATGACCCTGTTCATCGACTTTTCTAGCCCCCAAATGTCGGTTAGCTTTGACATAACCCCAAAGCTCAATTACCGGTCAAGCCCATGCACCACAAACCTATTAACAGGTCCAAGCACTTAGTTAATCCTGAATCCTGAATTGGTAGGTCCTAATGGAATTTCGTGTTTCCTGTCCATACACGTGTTGGAAACACGGTGTACGTGAGATCGCCTACACATGACCATCATACACATGACCATCATACAAATGACCATCATACACATGGCCAGTTCTGTTCGGGAGGGAAGTTAGGAGGGATAAAAGTTAGTACAGCAACTTCATTCGCCTTGCTTATCAACCTCTCGACAGTATAGATTTGTGGAGGAATCCTGCTGTTCACGTGGCACCGTCCTTCGGAAGGAACGTTAAGCCAGTGGTCCACTTGGTGCTCTTCGACAGGAGTAGGCTACGTGCCGACGCCTGCGTTCCCCTCTTCCCTTCTTGGCTAGGTTAGCTTCATCATCATCCACTTATTCACCGACGCACCAGTGCCACATGGCCTGTAGTAAAAACAGTGCGTCGTTAAACACAATAATCAATCAATCAACCAAATAAATCACTTCGAAATGCATAGGTCTATCGAATTGATGATATTTTCACTAGGGATTTAATGTTTTCAGCAGAAAGCAATATCATCGAAGTCATCTAAAAAAAAGCTTGACATCATTTTAGTCTTGTATTCTCTTTGTATGTCTCATGTTCATTTGTTTAGTGATACTGAGATGAAAGGAGATCGTGGATGAAAGAGGTCTCGGTAAAAGCAGGCGACGGACAAAGTGCACGTGATGATAGATATGGGTACATGAACGGGAGGGGTTGAAATATTGATGAAAAATCCCTGCATATGTACCTTGGAGAAATTTAGATGGAGTCCTTTGACGATTTTTGTCCTGATAAAAACATGAAAACGCGTTATGAGGCGTATATATATACTATAAAACTTGACGTCAGGGGTTGGATCGAAGAAATTGGCTTTAAATTGTCGGTACAAAATTTTAATTTTTTTAATATTAGACGCTTTCTGTGGAAAAGTCTTTGAAAAATATTATCATCAAGTCTTTTGAAAAATGTTTTCCTTTTATTAAATATTTCGAAACGATTTTCTGGGTGGTATTTCTTGCGCTGCCTGCCTGCGGATTGGATCCGTTGACTTGCCAATCCGTGGTCAACGCAAGGATTGGATATCTCCAATACCGATCCGAAACCATATCCAATTCGCGATTTTTCTATATTTGATCAACTTTTAACTTACATTTAATTGTACCGTCTTTCATAAAATTAAGTACATGTTGGCTACGAAGTTCTTAAGTAATAAACCGGGTTACCGAAAATGAACTCCTACACCGTTCGCCAGCGACGGTGCGGGGCACACCAGCAGAATTCACTCTTTGAAGCTCGAAATTCTTTCAAACAAAATGAGTTACTCTGTGATCTCTTTTATGCTTTACACTCTTGTAATTAGACACTCGACGGATGTTTAATTGATCTTTCTAGAAGTACAGAAGCCAGTGTAATTAGCCTCCTCACAACTTGTTTCCCAATTCTCAGTCCCGGCTCATTCCAGTGGCGTCGGGTACGGTCGCGCAAACACCTTTGCAATTGGGATGGTAACGGGTCTTTTATTGTTGTATTTGTCACCTTTGGACATAAAGCTATAGGTTAAGTCAAAGTCACAGTGCTAATGTTAAAAGTTCTGGCTCCTTGGTAACGGTAGTGACCACCCGATGGCGCTTGCTGCCGTCCTTTTTAACAAAACCTCTACAAATCAATAAAAACTACTTAAAACTACCGATCTGTGTTTATCAATCGTTGAGGTTAGCATAAGTGAAGATTAATTGAGCGTAAACCAATCTCAAATGCGAGAAATCTGCGAGAAATCACGAAATTAAATTTCCCAACACTCAAAACGACGGAAACCACACCTAGTATTATCATCGACTACCCTACTTTTTTGCGGAGACCATGTTTAACATAAGCGATGAAACTCCAGACCATACTTATGGACCTAATGGTAATAATGAGTGTACCAATTTAAAAGCTAACGAAGATGACTGCCAGCGACGCCACTGCCACCGGAGGGCAAACCAACAACTTTAAATCGCAGCAGCATTGGCATCCGCTACTGTGCCTTCCTATCTCACCTATATCGAGAACAGGAAGGCGTTTGGTTCTGAAAAGATTTCTGTTCTTCTAAGTGATGGACATTTTTATAATTATTTGTATTCTTTTGAAGAGCATTGAAACATTAGAGGTGTGGATTCGCACTGTTTTAACTTTAACAGATAAAAATCAGAATGGCAAGGAAACTTTGTTTCTTTAAACATCAATGAACGAACTACCTTTGTAATCAAGTCATGCTCTTTTCTAAATGTCAATTCTTTGATATGGTAAGTGTTTAATATTTTCTTTTAGCGCGCTTTTCTATTATTATAATTAAAAAAAAAGTTAAATGGCGGCACTTCTGCTTTGATCTAGACTGTAGTATAATGTTCAAACTTGGACTTAATGGACAATGATAAGAAATAATTTTCACAATAAAAACCATACTGAAAAAATTAAGGAGTACCGGAATTGGTGCGAAAATTAATAATGCAGTCACTGGATTTCCCGTCTTCTCAGCAGCAACAAGTTTTGCCTTCTAGTTCTGAGTTCACCTATCTTGCAATTAGACATGTAATATCTTCACCCCGAGATCACGAAGACGCTGCTGGTAACCTGAGCCGGCTGGTAATTAAGGTTTAACTCTCGATGTTAATTAAAAGTTAAAAGTGATCTCGCTTTGAATGTAGACTGGGAATTCGACTCGGATTTGCTGAGAGGGGACTGGGTTTTAGTTCGTTTTGAAGACAGAGAAGTTTTGTGTTTTGCTATTATAATGAACTTCAGTGCTGGGGCTGGGAACGATGGGATTGAGACGGTGGGTTAAGGTTTACTGGAGACGGAATTTGGGGGTTTGTGCAAACGTTCCGAGGAGAACGCTGAGCGTTGGGTAAATTGTAAAATTCTCACGTGATTTTTCGAAACTAACAATTAAAAAACTTTTCTATATCAATTTGTGCGCATTAAAAACATACGTTTTGTGTTTTTGTAAGATTTTTATTTGCAGATTTATGTATTATTATTATTATTGTTGTTTGCTCGTGCCTTTTTTGCAAACATCAACTGTCAGCCACGTCAAATTTGCCAAATTCTTTCAAAAAATGTCTGGTAATCGAGTATTTTTTTAACTGCAGCGTTAAGAAAAATGATTTGTATATTTTGATTTCTGTAACGTTTTTTTTTGACAATTTGGCAAGTGACAATTTGCTTATAATTGAATGTCGATTTCAAGACCATTCAGTATCAGCAAGTATCAGCGAGTTCTTAGTTAGTGCCCTTATACCTGTTTTGACAAGCTGTAGGGTCGGACTCAAACAATGGATTTTGATTTCCAGATGGCAAATCTTGCGCGTCGTAAAAAACAGACAGAAAAAAAACAGATCAACTTTATCTACACTTGGGAAAAATTAAAATAATCTACATTTGATCGTGGAGAGACAGTCTCCCTGTCTCTCATTGCCCTTGCCCCTCTACCAAGCCGGTCCCCCAAATACTCTATCAAAAAAAAAATGAATGAAGACGCTTGAAGATTTTCAATAACCATGAAATCTCCTTTTAATGATTGGCCAACTTCAAACTTGTTTTTATTGTATTCTCGAACAAAAAAAAAATCTCAAAAACTTTTCTAAAGTCTCCTCCAAACCACGGCTAAAAAAAATCTCTTATTTACACCCTATTTTTTGACATATTTCCTCGAGTGCTGTCATCTACACCCTTCGACACAACGCTCCCAGCGCAATTAGTCTCCGACCCCCCAAACGTTGATCCCCCTAATTTAGGCACTCGCTGCCCTCTCCACGTCAAATCCACACCACTTGTAGCTCGATCATGGTTACCGGTGAAAGGGGCGGAGCATCTCATGGCCACTCGATCAACCAACCACCGCTCTGTGTCTCGAGGCCAACCTTTTCGCCAATCACTGAGCCGCTATCAAAAAATATACAAACTCAAAGAAGTCCTTGAAGGGTTGTTGGCCTCCCGTGGGACCACATCAAACAGGGTCACCCTTTTTTTATGAGCTTTGGCGGCTTCCTTTATACCGACGGATGCACAGACTTTTCCTTTTTTTTATCCGGGAATTTTCGGCGTCGACTTTCATTCTCTGGTTCACAAAAACCTGACAGAGGTGTTTCCTTTTATAAAGCTGCTACTTCATTTCTTTTCTGAATAATTAAACTTGATATGACAAACCACTCAACTGAGTTCAGTTTCATTTTTCTTTGCCGGTGTAACTGTAAGATATGGCGCATCCCAAAAACACAAATGCATTGCTTTTTAAAGTTGGGAAGTGTTTGATTCGTGTTTATCTGGTCAGGTGTCAACATTTTAATTCGTCTCGACTCGACCATCTACGCTTTTTTGCCAACTCGCAAACGTACCCCCACTTTTTCCCATCAGGTAAACCAGTGATCTTAAAAAAAATGTATTACCTTCGATGGGAGATACATTTGACAACGACACCAAATCAGTCAATTCTAACAGCAAACATTTTTCAGAGGTATTTAATTCTAAAAATGAGTGAAAAACGACCCGTCATTGGAAATCAATACACGTCGAGATTTTGGGATACACTATACGAGCAATATTTTCATATTTCTACCATCAAAGAGCTTCGTTTTCTGTACCTTTTTGCTATGACAGCCAAGAGCCGCGGCCAGAATTTTAAACGCAAACTGAATTGATTAAGTCCCTCACAGAACTTCACGTTTAACTGGCATGGTAACGACAAACATTTCCACATTTCAAAGCGGAGAGCGACGTTAATTTTAAACGCAACGACTTTGCAGACGATCGGTGAAATGGATCTCAATGCGATTTAGTTGCCGAGCGCGATACCGTCTTTTAACTGCTTTTATGATGGCCGATAATTTCTTATCCTAAAAGCTTTTCTACCCTTATGTGTCAAAGCCCTCGAGGTTTTCTTGCACAAACTCTCAAGACTTTACATATCTATAAAACATGATCACTTAGAATGTTAATTTGGTAATTTATTTTGCAATCAAGTTTAATTAGAGATGTTTTAACATGAGATTTAAACCTAGTTTAATTGAGTCAATTTAGGCTACGCCTAACAAGGACTCATCCCTCCTTATGGATTTTGACTTAACATCTCATTTAGGCCATAGTTAAATTCCATGACGTGCGGTTAGGTTACACTTGGAATTGATCATTTCGAACTTTGTCGACAAATTTTTCATTATTCTGGCGCCTTTGGTTCGATAAATGGAATATCGGTGTGAGCTTTATCTGCGGTAGCCTTTGCCCCTAACTGATGGAATATCTGTGTAAGAAGCTTACATATAAAATATCCGTGGTAGCCTTTACCCCATAAGAATCGAATATCAGTGCAATCTTTATCTGAGGTAGCCTTTACCCCATAAGAATGGAATAACTGTGTAAGCTTTATCTGTGGTAGTCTTTGCCTCATAAGGATGAAATAACTGTGTAAGCTTTATCTGTGGTAGTCTTTGCCTCATAAGGATGGAATAACTGTGTAAGCTTTATCTGTGATAGCCTTTACCCAATAGGAATGGAATATCTGTGTAAGCTTTATCTGTGGTAGCCTTTGCCCCTAGCTGATGGAATATTTGTGTAAGAAGCTTACATGTACAATATCCGTGGTAGTCTTTACCCCATAAGCATGGAATATCTGTGTAAGCTTTATCTGTGATAGCCTTTACCCAATAGGAATGGAATATCTCTGTAAGCTTTATCTGTGGTAGCCTTTACCCCACAAGAATGGAATATCTGTGTAAGCTTTATCTGTGGTAGTCTTTGCCTCATAAGAACGGAATATCAGTGTACAATATTTACACCTTGTCAACCCTGTGATTTCCCTTGAACACAAGAGCCGACAACCCCTCCCCCTCGAACGCACCCTGCCGGGCACGCATTTAAAACAACGTGAGAAGCCGGCACATATGGCCCCACGCCACCCTGCAAACAAAACAGTAGCACAACCCCCCAAGGCAAGCTATTTTCAGTCGCTGGCAGTGAACAAACCAAAACGCTGCAGCCAGTGGTATACCGACAAAGAGAGATTTTGCCAGTGAACAATTTTACATAGTCTTCTTTATTTACATGAAAGTTTACATATCTTTGAAAAACGTATCAGGAACTACCACTTATCTTTGAATATTTGTTGCAAAAGTTCACCCTACCGCGTTTAGGCAGTCGCTAGGAACGAATTCAATTAAAAAATAAGATAGAATTTATTTAAATAAAACATCCCCTATTGCAAATTAAATGAACGCTAACTGGATTCTAAAAATTTTGTGGAGCTGTGTAAGAATTTACCTCTGGAATTTCTCTACACTGTATGCCTATGTCCCGAGCGGCTAGTTTCCGCCGTATACAAGTTAGTCAATCAAGGGTGTGGCTGTTTAGGGGTAGATAAGGGTGGCTGCCCCATCCGCCCACGCACCCCTCCCTTCCTTAAACCGGGGGTGTCTTATCTGAGACAATATGGTGGTATCGGGACGTACGACAAGTCCGGGATGATATTTTCATGTAGATGGATATTTTTTATTATTCATTGAGTAAAGGGGACGATATCTTGGTCGGCCATGATGGTAAGGAGCCTAAAACTCAAGTATCTTCGCAAAGGCGCAGCAACGGACCTTTGTGTCCAGGCTGCAAAGTTTTCAAATGAGTGGGTTCATTTCAATTAAGAAAATAGTTGTTCCAATTTTAAAATATTTTGAAGGTAAATTACTCACGTTTTCTCTGAAATTTAGAGTTTTTGGATTTTCAACAGAATTACATTTTTCGTAAAAATACTTAATCATTTATGTCATATTAAAACGTAAGACGGCATTTCGTATTCTCGGTTAAGCTAGGTACGGTTCGTTTCTGTCTATGGTAAGGTTAGGTTTGATTAGGACCCAAAAGCATGCTTAAATGTTGTTACCCTTTGCTGAGGTGCGAAAAAAGTGATGGTCCAGGCATCTTGTACTAAAGTGTATCGATATTTCTGTGATCGTTTTGGGCAATGATGGTCGAAATTTGGACGACGGACAGAATGTTCGCTTGCGAAATATGATCTCGTGTGGTTGAAACGGGATAGTGTACGATAAGAGTGGCACTTTTTTCTCTTCAACTGTTTCTCGACTGTGAAATACTGCAAGATAGTTTTGGGAAAAAAAAAACGGGATTGGATCTCTTCGTGTTCAGGTCGCGTCGTGTAGAGTTGGTTTCAACCATTTTTTGTCGCCCCGGGAATAGCTTACGACCAAAGTTTCGAAATTAGCGTCACTTCAATTTTGTGTTTTTGAGTCGCGAGTGAAGTTTCTCTAATCTGTGAAGCGATTACCTAGAAATTGAAGAATTCACGGAGCGTTCGCAATCATTGTAGACACAGAAACAACCTTAAGAAACTTTATAAACGGTTCTCGTGAGATCACCGAAGTTAAGCAACACTGCGCTAAGTCAGGTATTGAATGTGACCACTGACCGTCATACACATGACCAGTTCTGTTCGGATGAGAGGTTGGAGCAATGAAAGTTAGTGTACACTGCACTCGCCTTGCTTATCAACCTCTCGACAGCATGGATATGTGGAGGAATCCTGTTGTTCACGTTGTACCGTTCATCGGAAGGGACGTTAAGCCGGTGGTCCACTTGGTGCTCTTCGACAAGAGTTAGCTATACCTACTGGCACCGGGTTTCCTCTCTTCCCTTCTAGGCTAAGTTAGGTTCATCATCAACGTCATAAGCATCCATTAAATCCCCGATCGCCATTAGACCAGTGCCACACTGCCCGATGTGAAAACATTGCATCGTTAAACCTTACAAACCAAATCAACTGTACAGCAGTTAGAAAATAAATTTTTCCATAATCGACTTCTAAGACTTCTCAACTTTGATAGCAACATATACTGCAACTGCAGAAAACCTCAAAGTGTAACGATTTGCACCGAAAGAAGTGCATCCAGTAGTTCTATGTCACGACGCCACGATGCATTTCATCTCTCACGACTCGCAAGTTGGTCCCTAGCATCGTTGTAATTAACTATTAATTGGGGCCACCTAGCTAATTGGACGGCGACGACGACGACGTCGTCGTGATCTCGTGAGATCTGACTCCTCTACACGTAACTGCGCCCCGTGTGTTCCGTGCACTTCGGAGCTTAATTGACGAAGCCATGCACTGAACTAATTTACTTAACCCATTTTGTGAGTGCATCAACCGCTTAGAAGAGCACTAAAGGTGTTAGCAAGAACTGAAATAAGTTTCTAGGTGAGTTTGTTTGCTTGGAGATTGGCGGTTGGACGTTTTAGGGCGAGATTTTCAAGCCCAGTTCCTGATTGATGACTGATTATTGGGGTATAACGACGCACCGTTTTGACAACTAGTTTTTGCGGCGCTGGTCTAATGGCGTCGGTAAATAAGTGGAAGATGATGATGATGATGAACTTTACCTAGCCTAGAAGTGAGGAGGGAAAACCCGGTGCCGTCAAGTAGCCTACTCCTGTCGAAGAGCACCAAGGGGACCACCAGCTTAACGTCCCTTCCGAAGGACGGTACAACGCGAACAAATCCATGCTGTCGAGAGGTTGATAAGCAAGGCGATTGAAGTTGCTGTACTAACTTTCATCCTCTCACCCGAACAAAACTGGTCCACAGTTCTTGATCGCATAACAAAATAATTGATATTTTTTGGTGAATCTAAAAGGTTTTCCTTTTTTTCCTCAGTTTTATCAAAGACTAGATCGCGAGATACAAAGGTATTTTATTTGCTACATAACTGATCAATCAAAATCAATAATCAAACTTCCTTTCACAATAGTAGTAACCATTTTTCTTTTGGTTCCTATGAAATTAACACCATTGTACTCGCTGTTGGTTTCGCTAGTTCGTTTGGTTCCTCCATCCCAAATCCCCGCCACTCTACGTTTTATTTTGGCAATGCTCCCATTTCTTTTTTTGCTTCCCGAACGCAACCCGTGGCTGGTAATGTTCCAAAAAATCCTGTTCTGATTTCATCCGCCCGGCTAGCTCAGTCGGTAGAGCACGAGACTCTTAATCTCGGGGTCGTGGGTTCGAGCCCCACGTTGGGCGAAATTTTTGACCTCTTTTTAGTAGTTGCCCACTGAATCAACTAACTAACATTTGCAGTGCTTTCTTTTTCGTACTTTACTTGGGTTTATTTTATGCATTTGGATGGATACGATCAAGAATATTTAAAAAGGGAATTCTACGGTAATTAAACTTTCTAATCTGATTTTGGTATTTCATTTCAAATTTTGGTATGTCGATATTTTCTTTCTCGTTATTTACTATTTGATATTTACACAAAAAATTTCAACTTACTTATACGCGTTGTTAACTTTGATGATCAAGAAAATGGTTAGCTGCACACAAGAATTATCGCAAGTTTAAAAAAATAATATAGAAAAAAAAAATCAAAAACATTCTTGTGAAAAACACCTCTTCCTCTTTACACCATCTAAAATATATATATATAAACTGAATCATTCTGATTCACTGCCCACTGTCAATCGATCATAATCGGCAAGCTTCATCTTTCTGCTTTCCCAGAAAGCCTAGCTAAAATTTCTTACAGAGGGGTAGTTATATCTCCAACGGAGTCTGTCGTTCGGAAATGACGAAGCTATCACGATGTTATGATGATACGGGGCAGTGAAACTGGCTCACTTTCCTGCTACCATTACAGCAACAATCTCATTCGGAGAGAGAGGTATTGAGATGTTTTGCTATGCCATCTCTGGGTGGGGTTGGTTACGAGGGGAAAGCGGAAGAAAAGCCAGCGAACAGAAATGTACGAACCTGTTTTCGTTTATTAAAACGTAACTTTTGAGAGTTTTGTCGTATATACAGAAGCGGTCTATTTCCAGACAGAAAACAAGTCTGCATGTCATTTTCTTTATGCTCCGTTCAGCGAAAGAACATATTCTTGATGGTAGCGGCGCCACCGGTCGTTTTTAGGTGACTTGTGGGCCAACTGGCATTTTAAAATCACAGCAAATCATCTCCGCTGATGTCCGCCATGTTTGCTTTGCTCTAACGCTTTTGTCGTGCCAAGATTTTTGTTTTTCGAGCTAATAGAAGAACTTTTTACCGATTGTAACCATTTTCGATTTTTTGTTTGAAAATATAATTTGTGTTTTGAAATGCCTACATTGAAATTTTAGCAATGCAGGGGACAGTCCTTGTGCTGGTATCTTCTCTCACGGGCTAGACTGTAGCAATGCAGGGGGGCAGTCCTTGGGCTGGTATCTTCTCTCACGGGCTAGACTGTAGCAATGCTGGGAGCAGTACTTTTGCTGGTATCTTCTCTCACGGGCTAGACTGTAGCAATGCAGGGGGCAGTCCTTGTGCTGGTATCTTCTCTCACGGGCTAGACTGTAGCAATGCAGGGGGCAGTCCTTGTGCTGGTATCTTCTCTCACGGGCTAGACTGTAGCAATGCTGGGAGCAGTACTTGTGCTGGTATCTTCTCTCACGGGCTAGACTGTAGCAATGCAGGGGACAGTCTTTGTGCTGGTATCTTCTCTCACAGGCTAGACTGTAGCAATGCAGGGGACAGTCTTTGTGCTGGTATCTTCTCTCACGAGCTAGACTGAAGCAATGCAGGGGGGCAGTCCTTGGGCTGGTATCTTCTCTCACGGGATAGACTGAAGCAATGCAGGGGACAGTCCTTTGCTGATATCTTCACACACGGACTAGACTGTAGCAATGCAGGGGACAGTCCTTGTGCTGGTATCTTCTTTCACGGGCCTGACTGTAGCAATGCTGGGGCAGTCCTTGTGCTGGTATCTTCTCTCACGGGCTAGACTGTAGCAATGCTGGGGCAGTCCTTGTGCTGGTATCTTCTCTCACGGGCCTGACTGTAGCAATGTAGGGGACAGTCCTTGTGCCATTATTCTCTCCAATCTTCTCTCACGGACTAGACTGTATGTCTGTTTTTCAAAAGAGTAACAGTAAAATTTTAGATTTTAGAAAAGTCTCGAAGATGGACCGATTATCACTGGTACACTTGTGTAATCCAAATCCTAAAGATTTCCTTCTTGCCTCAAGCTTGAATCAATAACGTCTTTACTTATCTCACCCCAGCGAGGAGGGTGGTAAAGTTCAACTAGCTAACTAACTGCTACTCGAGAAGTTACGGATCTTGGAAATGAATTTGTCCTTTTCTATACGAAGGTGTGAATTTCTAGACGAAATCTCTACGCATTTTGAAGATATTTTTCGCGGTGTGGTTTGAAGCGAAAAACATTATTAAAAATCGAGGCGAGAATTCTTTACGGTTGTAAAGTTAAGTGGTTTCACATTTCAATTTGGGACTGAAAATTGCCATCCCCCGGCCCCGAACCCCTTGAAAAAAAAAGATTTTTACACTTCCGCATACATCTTTGGTTTATTTTTAGCCTAAAAAATACACATAAAGGGACAGTCCTTGTGCTGGTATCTTCTCTCACGGGCTAAACTGTAGTAATGCAGGGGACAGTCCTTGTGCTGGTATCTTCTCTCACGGGCTAGACTGTAGCAATGCAGGGGACAGTCCTTGTGCTGGTATCTTCTCTCACGGGCTAGACTGTAGCAATGCAGGGGACAGTCCTTGTGCTGGTATCTTCTCTCACGGGCTAGACTGTAGCAATGCAGGGGACAGTCCTTGTGCTGGTATCTTCTCTCACGGGCTAAACTGTAGTAATGCAGGGGACAGTCCTTTAGCGTGTATCATATTTATAGAGAGAGAAGATGTATATAAATATAAACTCGAGATATATAAAGTGAAAGTAAAAAAACCCTATCCCTATAAAAAGAAATAAAAAAAATATATAGGTATTTTTTCGATTCATGTTCATCTTGTCAACTCGACTCGACCATCTAAGCTGTGTTGCCCCAACTTACGTACCTATGCTCACTCCTTCCCACCAAGTAAACACCAAAGATAATTTAAATTCAATGCAATACATTCAATAACGTAGCCAAATCAATCAATTCTGACAGCTGACAAGTTTCAAAGGTAAACATTGACTCCGACAGATGTGTGAACAAAGACCTATTACAAGAACTTGATACACCCGAGCTTTTTGGAATACACTGTACGAGGTTTTGTTACCTAAAAGGTTGTGTTAATTGATTGTTTCCTGTTTAACGACGCACTGTTTTTGAAAACGGGCCCTTCTAAACACCATGTCAAACACAGCTCGAGACATGTAGAAGATGTTCTTCCAATCTTCCCCGGCGTCCGTATCAGGATGAAGGGGTTGCGTTTAGGGCACAGTTGGATATAAGGAAAGAGGTTCTGGGAGGCAGGAGGGGGGTTGTTACTCGCGTTCATCCCCTTTAGCCCTGCCCCACATCCCCATGGTTACGCGATAAATCCAGAAATGATATTAAGAAGCAAGCTGAACACGGGGAAAACCGGGGAAAGTTTTACAAGAATTTTCTCGATCAGTTTTCCTTTTTTTTTCGTAGATTTCCCAAACGGTAGGTTGGGACGAGCGAGGAGATATGGCCGAGTGTTATCTTAATAGGAGACGGGTAAACTTTGCGTGTGTTTTTACATGATTTGGTTAGGATTTTTTTAGGGAAATTGTTGGCATTTTTTACACAAAAATGGAGGAAATGTAAAAAAAAAAAAGTTCCTGTCATTTTTACACAAAATAAGAGAAATAACGGTGCTCATTTTTTGTGTTGCGGCCATTATTAACCTTGGTTTGTGTTGTGAAAGTGGAACTACCATGCTAACCAAAGTTCTGTAACCTCTCGCAGCAATTTTTCAAGGTCAACATGCCCAATTCCGATTTAGCTCAAGATATTGAACCCAAAATCAACTCATATTCTAAGAAAACAACGTTAAACTCCTACTTATACGATAACATTGTCATTAATTCAGTGCCAACGAACTTGAAGTTGTTACTTTCATTTTTGCACTGTTTTTGTTCGTTATCTACACACTTTTAAACTTGTTTGGATAGATTTTTGACAGTTTTTAAACAATTTTTGTAAAAGGGAACTCGTCTGAGCAGTTTTACATAGTTACGACTGTTTTGACCATTTAATTTTTTATAAGCTCTACACAAAAAAAAATGCGCTGATGGTAAAAAAAACTGATTTTCGAAATGGATGTAATATGCTAAACTACAAAAGCATATCAATGTCCATTTTAGATTTTTTTTTAACCTGTGTTGAAACTATGATAAAACACTACTTAAGTGTGTCAAAAATATTGTTTACTAACAAATGTATTTCCCTCTGTTTTCAGGTAAGTGTCGAGTCCTGTGACGCAAAGACTTCACGACAAAGACCTAAGGATATTTTCATCCTTAGACCCTGGGACCGCAAGTAAGCTCCTGCCGCGTTTAGCATTTCAAAGAAAAACAACATAAATCAACCGCGTGAGCAAGCGTGCTCAAGAAATCCCTTTCAAGCTTTGTTTTATTGCGAAATTATGCCCCCAGGATCGCTGTCCAAACTCTTTGGCCGATCGAGGCGCCCCCAAGTCTTAGCGGAAACTTGGCTAACTGCGTGGAAACTTTCGATGTTACGGTCGGCGAGTGAATGACCACAAACAGGATGCTTTTACGCACATCCGCGAAACTTTTGCGTGCTAAACTGCGTGGCGGTCTGCGATTGTGATACAGATCGATGGAAAAAAAGAATATTTCCAAGTTTGATTTTAGGCTGAGTGAGTTTCATCTGTTTGCAATGTCAGTTAAGAAACTGGGCTCCACGTTATTATCCTAGCCTACATTTTAACTTGCTTTGGCTTATTAAAAAAACACTGGTTTTCGCTATAGATCAGCGAAGTTAAGCAACCAGTGCGCTGGGTCGGGTATTGGCTGGGTGACCATCATACACATGACCAGTTCTGTTCGGGAGAGAGGTTGGAGGGATGAAAGTTAGTACAACAAATTCACTCGCCTTGCTTATCAACCTCTCGACAGCATGGATTTGTGGAGGAATCCTGTTGTTCGCTTTGTACCGTTCTTCGGAAGGAACGTTAAGCCGGGTTTACTCTCGTTCCTCATAGGTTAGGTTAGATACATCTTAATTTGTATCGTCAACCACTTATTCACCAGCAGGACTCGTTATCAAAAGTGTGCGTCTTTAAACACCACAAATCAATCAATCAGTAAAGGTACTGGATAAAATAAAATTGAGATACTCAAAAAGCCTTCCTGCTAGGTCCCCAATTCTCAAGGCGTTACATAGTATAGACGAAACTCGATTCTGGCTTCATTGTTCCAGTCCAACTTCAGAAATATCGTCTTTCATCTGCAACTTCCGGTTCACCATCTTACCCCACGACCAACAAGATACGCGTTTTTCTCGGCAACTTCCGTTACTCTTTTGTCACAACTCTTTTATTTTCTTGCTTGAAAAAGTAGCAAGAAAAGTATTGCGTACACAGATCATTTTCATTGTCAGTGGATTTCCTTGACAAACGCGACAAGATTTTAATTTTTTTTTATTGAGTTTTTTTATTGCCGAATCTACTTGTGCGTGTTTACATAAAGTCATGATGTAGAGGGCCATTAACATACATTTGCGTCGAGTTTATCGACAAAACGCGTTGTAATATAAGCAACACATAAAATAAAAATGAAGAAACAGACACAAAAAATGTAAGCTCTCGCTGACATCGCCAAAAAAGTACAATGAAATGTGAACATTTTGGCTGGCCATAAAATTCCAATTTCTTTGCGGGCTAACCTCGCCTACTTCTCCTAAAAACTCGACTTAACGTTTTTTTTTTTTTGCTGCCAGTCTGAGGGTTGTTTATTTTCTTCTTTTCTTTATAGAGTATTTTTGCCAGTGAAACTAACACATGCGTAAAAATAATTATCATCTGTTGTCGCGGTAGCGTTGAGAGTTGAAAGAAAAATTATGCAAAGTTAAATTGTTATAAAAAAAAGTAATAAAACTTCAAAAGCAGCGATCCAAGAAAATGAAAATAAAATGTGGGTGTTCTGTTCGGTCTTTCTGAAACAAGTTTACAACTTTGAGATCTACCTAAAATGCTCGTTCATCTGCACGTATATAAACCCTAAGCGTGGATTAAATTGGATAGCAAATTCAAACTTTTTAAACGTTGTATGTCCAGAAAAATTGGCCGAAGTTTATGAAGAAATTAAAAGTATCTGATTGGGTGTGATCATGGAGATGATTTTTTTAACTGACCGTTATCTTTTATAATACCGACATTCTTTAACCGGCCATTAATACAAATTTCAAAATATCCTAGAAAAATAGGATTAGGATCTGGACAAAAACCATTTTAACTTGGTTTTTAATGCTCTTAAGTGAAGAACAACTAAATTTCCCAACATTTCGTAACTTGTACCTGTTACTTTTAGGTACAAGTTACGAAACTTTGGGAAATTTTGTTGTTCTTCACTTAGCATTCAAAACCCAGTTCAAATAGTTTTTGTCAGAACTAGTGCTAAGGTTAGATAAAAGAGACATGAGTCTAAAAACCTTTATAAGGATTAGAATCTCTTATTTAAACCTTGCCTATGTAACTTAACTCTCCTGTATTTTATCCCTGAGCCAAAAACTGCACTTTTGATTGAAAAAATGCTAATTTAAAATTGAACCCTTAAGCTCCCACAAAAAAAATTTAAAAACATAATCAAATAACTCCACTTTCACCCCCTAAACAGACGTAGACAGCAAGCCTAACCCTGCATATTAGAGTCAACGATATAGCCTAGATATAGGTATAACCGCGCATCTACCAACGACCCCTTACCACCCTTACATTGCAATCGCACAATCTCATTTAGGGGTTGCTAGATGGATACCTACAGAACGACGCGGCATCGTACATAGGGGTCGGTGGAATGGCCACTTCCGCGCCGTTGTCTTTATGACTCCCATGCGGTGTACGGCGGCGGCTTCTGAAACCCAGTGGCGCGGGAACTGTACGCCATTTTATGTTATCTACGTTTTCTCTTTTACTTGACTTTAAAAATGTATATTTTAACTTCGAACAGAATGTTATTATTATACTTTTGAGAGCGGAGAGTGTATCTTTCTTTTATTTATTGATTCTGTATTTTAGGTTACATGCATCTAGGAAGCAAGGTTGTTGGTGCTTTTGTTTTGGGGATGTCAAGTCAGACAAGTTTTCTCTCTTGATAAAGTAACTAACTTTGATTTCTAATTAATTAAAGACCTAAAATTTAAAAAAAAATGTTGGAGAAACCGAAAATTTACACAATTTTCAGTCAAAAACTATCTTTTTAAAATAGGGAGTATGGTAATGGTGTTCTTGATGGCTCGGGACCTAGTTGAACCTTGGTCGGGACCTTGCTCCTAGTTGAAAACACCGTATTATTCGATATTAATCGCAGATTGCTCGCATTTGAGACTGGATTTCTCACAAATAATATTTTTTGAAGCTAACCTCGACTATCAATGTAGGTACATGTATCGATATTTTGAGGCGTTATTGTTTAATTGTATAGGTTCGTTAAAAAGAACGGCCAAAAGTGCCATGGGGAAGTACCTTCCGTTGCCACGTGTTGCCGCCTCATTTGCCCCGCAGAAAATTAAAAATTAGCTTGGGGATTCTAATTATTATTTGTGGTGTTTAACGACGCACTGTTTTAACCTATACACCTAATGGTACTTTTGCAATTAGAGGTTATGTTATACCAACATTTTCAACTGTACGTTAAATCTGTAACTCACAGAAACATCTGAATTTGACTGTATTTTATTGGAAATCGTCACATGGTAATAGTTTCAACTAACATTTCAACAAAGAGTTGAGATTTTGGTAAAACCGGATCTAAGTCTGTTAATCTGGACGACATGTCTCATTATTTCAAATAATTATCTTTGTAAAATCAGTTCTGGTTGAGACCTAACAGGTAGGCAATGGTCCCATTGCCAACAAGCTCTGGTCGCCACTGGCTACTAAGGAAGCTGAAGACGCCAGAGGTTATGGGTGTAAATATTTTGTCAGCGGCCTTTCCCTGCAACGGCGGTGGTACACTGGTAACCAGAGGGTTGTCAAAGCAGCGTTTGAAATGGCGAGACCATCTCATTTATGTTGCATGTGGACGACGTCCTCTGGCTTCTAGCGGGGTAGCTGGCTGGGAATTGTGCGCGCTGCGGTTAGGGGTTGGTCAGGGTTTTCGGGGGTTACTGTTGGGAATTGAATGGGATATGAGGACGATAGTGATTTTAAAATTTTCGAAGGTTCTGTTTGATTGGAACGTTAGTAGTCAATTTTAGATATGGAGTGTGGAGGTACGTCCGTTGAATGTATTTAAAATTGCTTTAATTACGTTGGTATATTGTTGATTTTTTTTTTTTTTTTGATAAGTGTTTATTTGTTTTATTTGATTTTGTTGCTTCAACACTTATGTCAATAAACAATCACATAAATGTGGTTTTTAAGTAATATTTTTCTTTTTAAAACCAAATTCCTGGGGGTATCAAGTGATTTTAATAACCGTTAAAATAGCAGATGTTTTTCACAAAAAAACCTGCATTTACTCAAATTTTTCTGAGACGGTAATTTAAAAACAAAAATATATAATCAAAAATATGAGATTCCATTGTAGATTCAACGTTTGGTAGCAATGGAGATGCTGAGATCGCCTGACAGAACTTCTCAATTCTGCTATCTTATGTTACCACGGGTATATCATGGCCTAGCATAGGAGGTTCAATGGTAGATTCAACGTTTAGTAGCCATGGAGATGCTGAGATCACCTGACAGAGCTTCTCAATTCTGCTATCTTATGTTACCACGGGTATATCATGGCCTGGCATAGGAGGTCCAATGGTAGATTCAACGTTTAGTAGCCATGGAGATGCTGAGATCACCTGACAGAGCTTCTCAATTCTGCTATCTTATGTTACCACGGTTATATCATGGCCTAGCATAGGAGGTTCAATGGTAGATTCAACGTTTAGTAGCCATGGAGATGCTGAGATCACCTGACAGAGCTTCTCAATTCTGCTATCTTATGTTACCACGGGTATATCATGGCCTAGCATAGGAGGTTCAATGGTAGATTCAACGTTTGGTAGCCATGGAGATGCTGAGATCGCCTGACAGAGCTTCTCAATTCTGCTATCTTATGTTCCAAGGGGATAAAATGGCCTAGCATAGGATCCTGAAAACACTTTGTATTTAAGAGAAAGATCTGTTTTGATATCTATATTCTATAGGACATCCATTTAATAGTTTGAGAAGATCTCGGGGGAGGGGGCAGCAACACATCCAAATAAGGACTTTGCTTGGAAATAACATAACCGAATTGTAGTTTACCATGAAACTGATCATTTTAGAGCGTCGTTGTCGTTATTTTCTTCTGAGACAAAGTCACGATTACCGACCAAGGACAATTACACTTGGCTAACAAATATTTCTAAACGTGATCTTCTTTCCAACCGGACGTAAAAATCAGCTCAACATCGTATTGAACACATCGCACGTCATTGTACTTTATAAGTGAAATCTTCGATGGATTAAAAACCGTACTAATAATGTGCAATACACATCAATAATCGATGATTAATAATTTTGCTTACATCCTCGTTTCTTTCCGCATGTTTTGATCAATTGATCTTGGCAGAACTGTGCCAACTTTCACGAACCTAACGTGGTAAGGCGAACAATTCAGAAACGTTCACAAAGTTCCCATGGTGATTTAATCATTTAATGTGGTTACGATCATGTTAAGCAGACAATTAGCATCATTTTAATCGGTGTTCATCTACAACTGACCTAGACCTTCAATGAAACTGACCCCTAGCACAAAATATTTGACCTTCCGTGTTCGATTTTAAAACTCGATTGTGTGCTCTTTTTTTTTTAAAAAAAGGAGTCGGTTATTTTTTTTAGATGGCCGTGAGAGTTGACGTGTGAATGGCGAAACGGTTTCCGACTGGCGTGGTGGTTCTGTTTGAAAAAAAATTACGGCGTTTTGTTTTATTATCGCGTCGTGGAAAATGGCTCTGTGGAAATGTGGGCTTTTCTTTAGAGGTTCTGCGCGGCGAGCAATTGGAAAAGCAATTTTCACGAGTTGGTTTTCATTGTGTTTCATACGTGATAATGTAACATTTTCCCGATGGTCACATGAGAGAATGCTTGCCAGGCGTATGTGTTTATAGGTTATGTTTTAGTGTTATTGTTGTTGATTTGGAAATTGCTTCGCGCAGAATAGTAGTATGTGTTCGAATGAGAATTCCGCAAATATTTGCGTGCGCCGAATGCTAAACGAGCGATTTTCCGCATTATGGCAATAAATACAGTCGATGGAATTCGAAAATGTAATTAAATTTTATGTGATAGCTACATAACCTCTTAATAAAAGGTAACGCAATCTTTAATTTTACAATGATTACTTTACAGTCGTAGCGAAATCTACGTGCTGAACTTTTTTAATGATAATCTCTGCAATAAAGTTTATATTAAAATGTCTAATTGGGATGAAGCATGTCCGTGGTGGTGGGAAATTTCTATGCTAAATTGTTACAAGCTAACTCAGCTTTCGGCCGACTGGCAATTTCCCAAACCGTGTGCCGGCTTACAAATGAAAATTCCAAGCATATTTCCGTTGCCGTCGGGAAAACCTCGCTCCAACGATTTTCATTCAACGCGCGGGCAAATTTCAGCTCTGCTTTTAAAGAATCTGTCGCATGTGGAAAATGGTGCAATTACGATGGGAAAAATTTAGAAATTCGTGGAAAATTACACAGATATCAACATTTTGGTAATATCACAGGTGAAATGAAAAAACATTTTCTAGTTTTATACCGTCGTTCTAGTAATATTCCATTTTTTTTTCTGAAATTCCTAATGTTAATATAAGTATCTACAACTAATTATAATTCAAAATTTCTTGGATACCCAACATAACTTCCAATAGAGATCTGAAAAAAAGGTAACTTCACATTTTAACAAGTCTCATTTTATATCTAACAATAACAATTGAACCGATTTATTCCTGCAATGACGATACGGTTATCAAAGCTTAGCAAAAGTCTCCAGTAATATTTCCTAATTACAAAACTCAGCCCTTTTAAATGTCAATCATCGAACGCCTCCCTCTACCCGTCAAACAAGCCGGAACCCTCCCCCCCCCCCCTCCCTTTATTTCAAACAGCCCATGCAACGTAAACTACCATGGCAACGCGACCAAGTACAGAAATCACGGAAACAGTTGCCGTCGCTACGTGCCCCCACCCCCCACTCTATGTTTTTCCTCGCTGTGGGGGGTGGTAAGCAATTAGCGCGATCACTGCGACATCTGGCGGCGCGTTTTCCCGGTCGCATTTTCCGCGTGGAAAATCTGTGCGACGATATTTGTGTAAAAATGTGTGTTTACCGAAATCGGAAATCGTGGGGTAATTTTGTGTTAGAATTTTGTTTTACAAACGTGCTTATATGTGTGTGACTAGTTGTGGCCCCGCTGCGCTCGCAGCTGATATGGATCGTGAATTGAAAGATTTTATTGCTGTGAGCTGATTTGAGTGATTGCGGTCTAAGGAAAAGAAGTTAACATTAATATCCACTGTGCTACAAACTTTTGACCATTTTAATGCTGGTAGATTTAATGTTTGATTGATTATTGGTGTTTAACGACGCATTGTTTTGACATCTGGTACAGTGACACTGGTCTTATGGCGTCGGTGAATGAGTGGATGTTGATACGTATGATGATGAACCTAACCTAACCTAGCCTAGAAGGAAGGAGGGGAAATTCGGTACCGGCATGTAGCCTATACTCCTGTCGAAGTAACCTTTCTGTTCATCTTCAAAGGTAAACGTAATTAATGAAACTTACCATCGCACTATGAAATAATTGTTACAGCGTGAAGATACAGTGCTAACAAATATTATTTCATAGCTAGTTGTGTTAAAACTTTTAAATTAAGTAATTTTTCCGCCAGTACTGAAGTACCTAAATATTTCCCCAAAGTTAACTAATGGTTGAAGGTAAGATAGAATAGACTAGGACTTAAAAAAACCATAACAATGTACGTTTCTTCTGAATTGGACTCAAAATCAAAATTATCAACAACAACAAAGAAGTTTGTGTATATGACACAAAATGAGTGTCTTCCCATGCCGGGAATCGAACCCGGGCCTGCTGGGTGAAAGCCAGCTATCCTAGCCACTAGACCACATGGGATTGTTCTTTTCAGCCCCGTAGGCAAATATTCTAGGTATAAAAAAAAATAACCCCTACAAAGTGAAAGCAGCCCTTAAAGACGTAATAGACGAAATAGCGGGAAAATTAGTTGCATTTGCTAAGCAATCAAAAACCCAGTTTCACTTGTATTTATTTTTGTACACCGATACCACAAACGCCATCGGGTGGCAGCTACCATTACCACGAGTTGTCGGCTCGTTTGCTCAGCAGAATGCTTAAATTTAACACTGGTTCTCTGACTTACCATACAAACTCAATGATTCTTTGCTAGTAAGCCTTGTCAGTTAACAATTAGCATGAATTACAGACGTTTTTTTTTTCGTTGTTCCAATCTAATTGAACCTAGCTAATTGTTATGTGATGACGAACGCATTTCCAAGCAGACAGACAACGTTTATCGATTCAACAGTAGCAACACATGTACACTATGTCGCCGTGATAATTGATTGTTTTAATTGTTTGTTCTGTTTGCTACATTGGAATATTTATTGGAAACAGATCAAGCGCTTCAACTTGTTTTTCTTACCATACATGTTACTTTGCAAGTAATGAGTTTTAGTGTTGGCTATCGACTTTTTGACTCGTCTCGCTTCTTATGTGTAATTAGTTTTAATTAGTGTTTTTAGATGCGAGCTCTGCGGATGGTTTTTAATTACTGTTATTTAAATCTTGTTTGGCGCACCTTTTGAAGTCAAAAGATAAGGTAAAATGAAATGACATGGTATAAAAGTAGATACGGTAATGGTGTAGTGGTACCAAGGTATAAAGGAAGTAGGTAAATGTGGTTAAAAATTATGTGTAATGGTCAATACGGAAATGTGTAAGAAAATATAAAGGAAAAAACGTCCGGCCAATGGAAAATGTTCGTATTTCTATTTGCTATCAACTCGTAAAGTAAACTTCAAATCAGATTTCAGTGACGGTATTGCAAAAAAATCACCGAATATTTTAACGATATTCGAATCATGCCAACTAAATCTAAACTGCAAGTTGCTCTAGGCAAATTCAACACGATAGACGACCACTTATCTTAAATAACCTGGATAGAGCATAGGATCCAGCCAGCTGATCTCAAATAACCTGGATAGAGCATAGGATCCAGCCAGCTGATCTCAAATAACCTGGATAGAGCATAAGATTCAGCCAGCTGATCTCAAATAACCTGGATAGAGCGTAGGATACAGCCAACTGATCTCAAATAATCTGGATAGAGCATAGGATCCAGCCAGCTGATCTCAAATAACCTGGATAAAGCATAGGATCCAGTCATCTGATCTCAAATAACCTGGATAGTGCATAGAATTCAGCCAGCTGATCTCAAATAACCTGGATAGAGCATAGGATCCAGTCAGCTGATCTCAAATAATCTGGATAGAGCATAGGATCCAGTCAGCTGATCTCAAATAACCTGGATAGAGCATAGGATCCAGTCAGCTGATCTCAAATAACCTGGATAGAGTATAGGATCTAGCCAGCTGATCTCAAATAACCTGGATAGAGCATAGGATCCAGCCAGCTGATCTCAAATAATCTGGATAGAGCATAGGATCCAGTCAGCTGATCTCAAATAACCTGGATAGAGCATAGGATCCAGTCAGCTGATCTCAAATAACCTAGATAGAGCATATGATCCAGCCAGCTGATCTCAAATAACCTGGATAGAGCATAGGATCCAGCCAGCTGATCTCAAATAACCTGGATAGAGCGTAGGATACAGCCAACTGATCTCAAATAATCTGGATAGAGCATAGGATCCAGCCAGCTGATCTCAAATAACCTGGATAAAGCATAGGATCCAGTCATCTGATCTCAAATAACCTGGATAGTGCATAGAATTCAGCCAGCTGATCTCAAATAACCTGGATAGAGCATAGGATCCAGTCAGCTGATCTCAAATAATCTGGATAGAGCATAGGATCCAGTCAGCTGATCTCAAATAACCTGGATAGAGCATAGGATCCAGTCAGCTGATCTCAAATAACCTGGATAGAGTATAGGATCTAGCCAGCTGATCTCAAATAACCTGGATAGAGCATAGGATCCAGCCAGCTGATCTCAAATAATCTGGATAGAGCATAGGATCCAGTCAGCTGATCTCAAATAACCTGGATAGAGCATAGGATCCAGTCAGCTGATCTCAAATAACCTGGATAGAGTATAGGATCTAGCCAGCTGATCTCAAATAACCTGGATAGAGCATAGGATCCAGCCAGCTGATCTCAAATAACCTGGATAGAGCATAGGATCCAGCCAGCTGATCTCAAATAACCTGGATAGAGCATAGGATCCAGCCAGCTGATCAAAACTGAAGTTAGGCAATCTATTGTTGGCAACAAGTAGGAGTCCCAAAATCCGAAATGTCTTAATTGACATTAATGTCTTAAAGTCTTTTTTGAGTTTTTGAAACTCGTTTGCAACCAATTTTGATTGGTTGGATTCAAAGTGTCTGTATGGCAACCACTATCTTCGTTATTTGAGATCAGCGTACACAACTGGTCGAATGTATGCAACCAGCGCAACAAAATTAAAACCAATGCCAAATGAAGACGGCGAATAATTTCTTATGTGTCTTGAGATGACGTATTGTTGAACTTTACATCCTTGACCGATGACAGCGCCACATGGGGTCACAGCTGACAGTCTAATCGCACCAATCAGATGGGCTGCAAATAGACTCATATTAATCATGTGAAAAAATGGTGCAGCATTCATACGAGCGATACTCTGTATTTGATTAAAATGGCAAGTTAAAATGACCGGCCAAGGATGGATCTCATTTGATTGATTATTGGGGTTTAGCACAGATTTTGACATCTGGCCATGTGGCACTGGTCTAATGGCGTCGGTGAATGAGTGGATGAGGGTGATGATGAGCATAATCTAGCCTAGAAGGGAGAAGGGAAACCTGGTGCCGGCACGTAGCCTACTAATGTCGAAGAGCACCAAGTGGACCACCGGCTTAACGTCCCTTCCGAAGGACTGCACAACGCAAACTGAAGTATTTCCTTCACAAATCCATGCTGTCGAGAGGTTGATAAGCAAGGCGAGTGAAGTTGCACTAAATTTAATAGTAGCTTTCATAGCCGATCATTTAAGTTTCTGTTTTCGAACAAAGACACGACAATTTTGACATGCTATTACGTTTTTATTCTGTGAAACAATAAATAGATGCGCTTTGCATAGAATCCCACTAATTAATTTTTAATCACGTCATAAACGAGGATGATTTAATTTTACCTTAATTACCTTTTCAGCTAATTATTATTGATCGAAATCGATTAATAATGAAGTGCACATCAATAATCCTATACATTATACACAGTGCCTGCACTTTCCAAGACTTCATGTCGGCATTCATGCAAACATAGTGATCAAAACGTACCTGAAGGTGCTATTACCACTTAAATATCTCATGGTAAATTACCCATAATTACCATACTATAACATCGAATTCCGCGTTGCAAAAATAAAACGGTCTTTCTCATGAAATTCGATTCATTTTGCCGCTAGCAGTTTCGTCGATCATCGATCAAACGACGACCTTCACGATGTCTGTTTTTTTTTTCTTGTACGTTTTATAGGCCAGACATTGTGCGTTCCGTTCCCGCTTCGTTTTCCTAATTTGGTGCAAAATTTGCGTCGCGGTTTTGGTATTGTTCTTTGTGGTGGTTTTGGTTTGGGATGCCTAGATAGTGGTCCGTTTCGCACAGACAGGTTATTATTTATTTTGTGGTGTTTAACGACGCACTGTTTTGACATCTGGCCATGCGGAACTGGTCTAATGGCGTCGGTGAATGAGTGTCCGATGATGAGGATGATGATGAACCTAACCTAGCCTAGAAGGGAGGAGGGGAAAACCGGTGCCGGCACGTAGCCTACTCCTGTCGAAGAGCACCAAGGGGACCATCGGCTTAACGTCCCTTCCGAAGGACGGTACAACTCGAACAGCAGGATTCCTCCACAAATCCATGCTGTCGAGAGGTTGATAAGCAAGGCGAATGAAATGGCTGTACTAACTTTCATACCTCTAACCTCTCAGACAGGTGGTTACATATGTGTATATGTTTGGAAATAGGTTTCCTGCATGCTACAATATTTTTTGGGTAACACATAACGGTTTAGCCAGTTGCTGGTTACACCCGATATTCGTGAGATTACCGAAGTTGAGCAACACTGCGTTGGGTCAGGTTTTGAATGGGTGACTATCATACACATGACCAGTTCTGTTCGGGAGCTGAAGGGACCAACCCTTCGACAACATGGATTTGTGAAAGAATCCTGTTGTTCGCGTTTTACCGTCCTTCGGAAGGGACGTTGAGTCGGTGGTCCCCTTGGTGCTCGTCGAAAGGACTAAAGTGACCGGTACCGGATTTCCCGTCCTCCCTTCTACGCCAGACTAGGAGCTCACTCAACTCACTCAATAACCACCTCCATTTGAAAAGTACCACATGACCTGTTATCAAAACAGTGCGTCGGTAAACACAGCAAATCAATACCAATCAACAACCTTGGCAATAGAGTTCAGTTCTTTTGAAACAGGTTGAGAAATAACCGCCAGTCTAGCCACCTTAACCACGTGAATAGTAAAAAACAAAACAAAAACGACAGTTGAAGTTCGCGGGAGAATATAGAAGCTATTTCTGAAGGCCGTGCGCTTTTTGAATTTCGCATTTGAAATATCCTTTCATGGGCCGATCGTGTGTGCACTGGGATTGCGTGCACGGCGCAGTTTAATCTTTGGGGCGTTGGACATGAATAACAAAGGGAAATGAAGTGAGCAAAGATGGCCGATCTTTATCGAGGGTCTCGTGCGAACTTGATTGAGATTAATAATCATCTCCGGCTTAGATTATAATTTACCAATACTTTGTGAATTTTCCTTTCATCTTCGCTGTATCTCATGTTCTATCGAGTTTCATATTTTTATAAGACTCTTTGTTATCTTTTTTTTTTTCTTACAGACTGCTTGACGCCTGTAATAAGATAAAAGCACTTGCTAAGTCTTTGACGAAGGAATTTGCGTTAGATTAGCTAAGTAAGCATGACGTCTAATCGATGAGATGTCGGAATCAGCTGGCTGATAGCAGCTAATGTGGGCTTGTCAAGGAAGGCCGTTTGCTATCTCACCTTGCGTAAGAATGCTGTGCAATGAACGGAAATACCAATATGTCATCATCTATACCTCGCCTACCGACCTACCCTAGTTTAATAGCAATAGCGATGTGATAATTTCAATGAGTGCATCTACCAATGTACCTGCTTTGCATTGTGGCATTAATACGTTTTAACTCATAATTGAACAATTCTCCTCCACTGGATTTAGGAATTCAGTTTTTTTTTTGCTGTTTCTTCTATCCAGATACCAATATATTATCACAGATAAAGTATTTATTTTGTAAGTTATGCATAAAGTAGGTATTAGTGCTGTACGGTGTATTTTCGGCTAAAAGCTACCACAGATAACGCGTACATAGATATTCAATCCTTATGGGGCAAAGACTACCACAGATAAAGCTCAAAGAGTCGATACGAAATCCAAAAGATGCTTGGTCTTTTGACCACATATCATCGAAGACTTCAAAGCTAGTTTCTGCCTAGCCAATACATCAGTCTCCCCACTAGGTGATGTCTAAACGCCCCAGGGCGTTCCCGATCAACGCCTCCTCACGTATGCCTCGTCTCAGGGCACCAGGTTCGCTTCCCGAGCAGGCTAATCGAGGTCTGCGGTCGTCGTTCCACGTTGCTGTGGTCGCAAACGAGGTGCCCTTCTCGGGAGTCGAAGTCCGCACATTGTCGGCGAGGTCTGTGTACTCTCAAAGAGTGGTCATCTCTAAAAACTAGCCACCATTATTTTTAATGGCGCGATATTACACTTTAAAGTTTTATTTACCAAATTCTTAGTTGATTTGTTTTTTTATTTTGACAACGGGTCATGTGACACTGGTCTAATGGCGTAGGTGAATGAGTTGATTATATAGAGATGATGATGAACCTAACCTAGCCTAGAAGCCAGAAGGGAAAACCCGGTACCGGCACTTAGCCTACTCCTGTCAAAGAGCACCAAGGGAACCACCGGCTTAACGTACCTTCCGAAGGACGGTACAACGCGAACAACAGGATTCCTCCACAAATCCATGCTGTCGAGAGATTGATAAGTAAGGCGAGTGAAGTTGATGCACTAACTTTCATCCCTTCAACCTCTCTCCCGAACAGAACATGGCCAAAGAGATGGCCACTCTCTTCCCAGCACCCTCGTTGTGCTCGACTCAAGGTGGTCGTGCTCTGCATGTTTGCGGCCGAGAAGCTGCATAAGAGACAACAGGGAAAATGCAAGGACCGAACATTCTTTTGTTAAACGAATCCTGCAGACTTTATTGGTGAGTCTGAGGTGCAAAATAAGGGGCGATAAGGACGAAGTTCAAGAATTTAACTGCCAGTTATTGGCCCATCTTCATGGTCACAGCCAATTAAATGCTAAATTTTTTTCACCTTTAGTTTATTTTTATAACGTATTGAAAAAAGGTGGTTTTATTAGATTTATAGCACACTCTAAAAACAGTTTTTTTTTATTCTTTGATTAATCCAACACAAATCCACGCTGTCGAGAAGTTGATAGGTATTGGCACCAATTTCAAACCCTCTAACCTCTCTCCCGAACAGAACTGGTCATGTGTATGATGGTCACCCAACCAATACCTGATCCAGCGCAGTGTTGCTTAACTTCGGTGATCTAACGAGTGTTTTCAGCATGGCAAACCGTCCGGCGGCTTCACGAAATCTTTTTTGTTCGCGTTCGCGGATGAGTTTACTCTTTTGGTTGGTCGATCTGTAAAATTTTATACCACTTTTACAACTTTTGCTTTTACTGTTTATTCGGTCATCATCAAGATGAATAAGAAACGACTATACGATTATTTAATTTCCAATGTCAACGATTTACTAGATGTGAAGTTAAGGATATAAACAATGCTATTTTATGTCTTATCACAGGTAAGAATAAACTAAACGTAATGACAGAACCAATAAATAAGAGCCAACATTTGGTCACGAAAAGACCTTGATGTGATCGATTTTAACCTCACCAGGAAGTATTTAAACTAAACCATGGAAATTTAAATTTTGTTCAAACAATGCATTAATCATTTATTGATTTACATTTATGTTAATAACAGCAAATGTAAACATTTCGGTTCTGAATAAAAGATCCACTGATTTACGTCAATACAGAAAACCTATCGCTCAAAAAAAAAAACATTCTCTAAGAGAATAAATATACATTTTGAATTGCGATTGCAAAATCTTCGATGCAGAATTTCCAAGCCACTTCCCTTTTAAGCAATCAGTAGCCCGTGATATCAAACAGATTAAAAATAAATACACACAATGTTTTTTTTTTTTACTTAAAATCTCATTTCTTCAGGGAAAAAAAAAACTGTTTTTTGATTAAAAGTGCTCGTTTCGCGTTTGTTCTTTATTTTCCACTGCCGCCGTAATAAAAAGTGCGTCTGTCATCAATCAAACAGGTCTTGCTCGATGTGATCATTCATCACTTGTCTTTCCAACACAAGGCCCAGGTTTACCCAATCCAATTCCTGCCGCGGACTACTGCTTATCATAGAATAATCAACAACAGAAAGATAATTACATATCTCTTTTTAATGAAGTCTGATTATTTTGCTTCTTGATATGGTTTCCGTGTCTTTTCCATGCACTTGCCGTTTTGGTTTTGTGTAATAAATCACAAGGCGTTATTTTGCCATTGACAGAAGATGGATATTTGGCAAAAGTGACTTTTTTGCTGGTAATTTTGCCAACCGGAGATCTTAATTTATCTGTCACAAAAATCTGCAAGCATACCTGAATCTGATTTTAGCTTTGCTATGAAGTTTTAAGGATTATTCTTATTATTTTTCCCGCAAAGAAGTAGAGAGCATCACCCGCGATAGGTAGAGATCGGGGTTCGTGTCCCCGTTTGGGTATAAATATTTGAGAGGGTAATGGTGTTCCTAATAATAAAAAAAAACCTGCATTGCAAGCGTTTAAAATTTAAATCAGATTTCACATAAGCAGATAAGACTTCATATCGAATCTACTAGCTTTTGTGGCTGAAGATGAAGCCGATTTAATTTCATCTCTCACTGAATGAATAATAAATGCTTAACTTAATTACTAATAAAAAAACTCATAAAAAACAGAGCTATACAATTCAAATTTGTTAATCTGTAACCGTAGGAACTGCATGTACCAAATTGAATTCAAACTCACACCTACATTTAAAATTATCCCCTTTCTAGGAAAGAAAAAAAAAATCGCACTTTTAGCATTCCGCACGTGATTTCAAAATTGTTGACATCACAAATCCGCAAAGCATGACCGATCTACTGCGATAATTGCAAGGCAAGAACAATGCACAAACATAATTGCTTGCAGAATGCACCGACCACTTGATTATGCATCGCTGCAGCTATTGTCTTCGCTACACGATGCCGAGATGCTTTTTTTTTATAGATCAAGATCAGGGTGGCTTAGACTTTTGTTTGCCGAAAGGCAATTTTGTCATCACTTGAAAGGATAATTGTGTCATCGGTGATCAGTTGTAGAAGATCAAGTGGGATGCATGATGTAAAAAAAAATATTGTTTTCTGTTTTCGCTAAAAAAGATATTCATGCTTTCGAGAGGTTGATAAGCAAAGCGAATAAAGTTGTACTAACTTGCATCCCTCAAATTGTTCTCTGAATGGAATTGGTCATGTGTCACCCATCCAATACCTGACCCAATCCAGTGTTGCTTAACTTCGGTGATCGCACGAGGACCGGTGTTTCCAACACGCCAAACCGTTCGGTGGTCACTCATCCAATACCTGACCCAATCCAGTGTTGCTTAACTTCAGTGATCGCACGAGGACCGGTGTTTCCAACACGCCAAACCGTTCGGTGGTCACCCATCCAATACCTGACCCAATCCAGTGTTGCTTAACTTCGGTGATCGCACGAGGACCGGTGTTTCCAACACGCCAAACCGTTCGGTGGTCACCCATCCAATACCTGACCCAATCCAGTGTTGCTTAACTTCGGTGATCGCACGAGGACCGGTGTTTCCAACACGCCAAACCGTTCGGTGGTCACCCATCCAATACCTGACCCAATCCAGTGTTGCTTAACTTTGGTGATCGCACGAGAACCGGTGTTTCCAACACGCCAAACCGTTCGGTGGTCACTCATCCAATACCTGACCCAATCCAGTGTTGCTTAACTTTGGTGATCGCACGAGAACCGGTGTTTCCAACACGCCAAACCGTTCGGTGGTCACTCATCCAATACCAGACCCAATGCAGTGTTACTCAGCTTCGGTTATCCCACAAAAACCAGTGTTATTTCTCCAAGATAATAGCTACTAGCAAGTACAGTAGGCCCACCAACGTTCATGGGTTGGTAAGCTTCTTAGATATTCAGCATTGCCAACCGAACCGGGCACGTCTTGGGGGTTGGCGACACTTCCTCACGGTCCATACGATAGAGGAAACATAAGCGATCGTAGCGCGTCGCCTCCTTCGTTGTCTGACAATAGACGATCGCCTTCGATGCATACTAATAAGTCGGGTCCGACGCCCCGGCCGTATTTCATCGGAGCCTGTTGACAAGCGATAGTATTATAGTACATCCCTCGGTCAGATGTTGGGTTTTTATCTTTCATATAATCTTTCTTGTCCACGGAATTATAACACTCAACGCTTACCTTTGAAACATGTTTATTAATTCAATTCAATTATGTTTTTATTCCATTTCTTTAAATACAGACAAAAAAAAAGAAAACTCTTGGTACATGGTAAATGTAAATGAGCATGGAAACAAGTCAAATTGATTAGGTCTTAAAATTTTAGATCATAGCTAAACAATATTCATATTTACAATCCTTTGCTGATTCAAATTCGTCTATTGTATAAAAACCATGATTTAATAAAAACAGCTTTGTCATTGTTTTAAAAACTGACCTTTGATGTTGTACCTTTTAATTTTTTCTGGTAGTTTGTTAAAAATCTTTGCTCCTAGGCTGTTTGGTGTATTAACTGTTAGAAATGTTTGATTTGATAAATGTGTCAAATGTCTTAATTTCATTTCCAGTGTATATCTGATGGTAAGGGGTGAGGTTAGGTCAGTAAGTTGGCAACATGAGTCGAGGCTTGTTGTAATTTTGACTTTTGTATTGACTTTAGTAATTTTCACCGGTTGGTAAGACTTTTTTATTGTGCTAAGACAGTTTAACATTAGCACTGAGACTCTGACTTAACCTATAAACCCAAATGGTCGAGCAAATACCTTCAAAATTGCGTATTAGAATGTTTTTACGACCATGAACTTCCAACTGGGGGATGAACTGTACTTGACTTAAAACCTATCATCGTGAGAAGAAGATAGGGGTTGTACCATGAAAGTTTCTTGTTGTCTTTTTGCTTTGAAGTTTGAAAGCAAACGCTAGGTCGCGTACTTGCTGGTGTCCAGCTCATGGGATGTTCGGAAACTTTAAGCTTTAATGGACATGCGATCCCTTGGTGATAAAGGCGGATAGTGGGACAAAGTTTTGAGTTGAAGATGTTGGAAAAGTAGGGTTAGGTCAGAGGCTAAACATGACGAAAACCGCAGAAATCCATTATATTTTTTATCATATACAACTTAAGCAGTTAGGTTAAGTTTTCCGTTAATAGCAAAAATTAAAAAAACGATTGCTTTCGCAAGTTTTTTGACCGCCAAATCGATATGGCGATTTTCTGACTTTTCCAGCCACAAGAAAAAAAATACTTTCCACCAACATAAACCCTCTCTTTATTTTCCTAATCCTATCGCCCAGATAGATCGTAATAAAACACGTCAAACACCCCCACCCCCTCCAACCCCCTTTCGCTTAGATATAACGACCCTACAAAAGACCGCAACCAAGATTATCTACCATACCTTCCTGGCTAGGCAACCTATGCTACACTCGTGCGTCGCGGGCTAGTATTCCCACCAGTCGCAGGAGAACATTGTTTGCTCATCTTTGATATGTATGATCTTATGGGCTATGGTAATCCAGCACGAGAAACAGGTGCGTTGAATATGCAATGAGGTGTGGGTGGTACGATCGTATGAGCCGTGTTTATGTAGTGATGGTGACGTGCCTACTTGTTGCTATTCTAGATGGGTGACGTTTGTCGGTATAATTGCATTTATTTGTTGGGTACATTTTGTATAATGGATTTTTTTGCATTAGGTGATTTAATTTTGGTTTACTTTGCAGTTACTTGGGGTAGATCCTGTTTTAGTCTTAATTATCTTTCTTGTAGAATAGCTTTTAGCGGCTTTTATTTATTATATAATATAATAATAATAATGTTTGTCCTGTCATATTTAACTAGGATTTGCAGTAAAATTGCATATTTATGCTAATTTTTCTTCTTCTTAACAACAGTTTTTAGCGTCTTTATAGTAAAGTTGGCATTATTGGCTGAAAAATTTAACTTTTAGGTCAAATTTTGCTAACGTCTTTCATAAAAGCCTATGGTATTTGCGTTACAATACCTATTTCACCGGTCAAAATTTCCCTGCGTCAACTCCCCCACCCTGACTTGCAAATACTGCAGCCAAACATTTTAACGGCGCATTATTGATTTTGACTTAACGGCCAGCTTCGTTAGCGCCGTCGATGATTTATTAGCATCGAAATTTTGACATTCGCTTCATCTGCCGTTGACCTGATTAGTTTTATCAATACTGTCCCACTTAAGTTAATTTGCATTTTGCTCCAGAAAATAATTAGTAAAACTGTTGAAATCAGCTTATCACTGCGAGTCTTGGTGGATATTTTGTCAGTTTGATGACAGAGTTATCAGTGAAATATGGCCTAGCTTTAGATTTGAGAATTTTATCGATAGTTTAAACAATGATAAGTATTTTTTTTTTTACTATTTGATAACCTTATAAAATATTGTCAACAGCGTTACGCAATCCACACAATCGATCTATATTTTTTTTATCATCTTATACATAATTCAATCTTAAACCCGGTGTCAAGCATTCATGATACATTCTGAATCGCTCGAACGAACCTAAGTTCCTTGTTTAATTTTACTACTTATTTTAATTGAAACTAATCCAATTGACTACGAAAGCACTTTCAAGTGCCTTGAAATATATTTACCAATGCACTCGTTCATAGAAAAAGGTTTTACAAGAAAAATAAACTAATATACCCAACAGTTGACAATCTTATTAAAATCAAAATAACCACCTGCACGTAATTCTAAAGCCACTTAAAATTACCATAAAAAATGACGTCTTTATTCATACTTATTGACAGAATTATTCACGACGAATACGCTTCCACGATTTTCGTCGCTCGCTATTTGCATTTGCAATAATGGCACATATTCTTCTGGCATCAATTATCTCACGAAGCTACTAAAAAACAAAATCAATACACGGCAAAAATAACTACACTCGATAATTGAAAGTAATCGATAGCGAACTTTGATAACAGTTGCCAAGCTCATAGTCAGAGCCTTCTAGAAACCTGCAGTCAGTTTGTCTAGGACGACGATCAGAGTCGTTGTGTGCAGTGCTTTTATTCGAAAGACATTTTTGCTTAGGTCATCGTTTGCTCGTCGATGAGGTCACGTCAAGTTTAGATTTTGTAATATATTGTGAGGTCATCGCTTTAGAGCTCAGCTGATGTTGAATTGTTATTCAGTTTCAATATCTGAGTGCAGGACTTTAGTTGTGTTTAAAGAAGAGACCGGTTAGGTTGAAAACATACGGCGTTTTAACAGAAAATATTCGAAAAATATTCAAAACAATTCAGAGATATTGTTTTTTTTTTATTCTCAGTTTCGAAAACAATAATATAAAAAGTGTAAATACTTTATTACGACCGTGACTTGCATTTTTGAACATTTCGTTTTAGATTTTTTTAAATTGATATCAGCTTGACTTTGAAACGTTATAAATCAACAATGTCGCGATCATGCCTCGTATTGTTCAAGTTTTGATGTGCTTTTTCTTAGAGTGAAAGTGTCGACTGACTTTCCCACCTATTTTCTTCGACGATAAAACGAAATTATTCCTAAGACGTTCATTGGAATTCAAACGGAAATAAGTGTTTCCATTCTGTTTCTAATTAAACTGACGTCATCCAGACGACAGAAGATTGTCTTCTTCTTGATTGCTGTTTCAATTGTTAATTACACAAAGTCGCGCGACAGAAAGAGTGGGAGGGAGACGAGAAAGAAATGAGGGGAAATTCTCTCTCTCTTCGTGAAAACCGAAATGCACATTAACTTTTCAATCTAGTCGAGCTACGTGACCGAGTGTCGGGAAATTCTTTTGGAATTCTCTGCGATTTGTGGTGACAGCTGTTTTAATTGCCGACTTGATTAAGTCTGAGTTAATCAAGATGACTTGTGTGGTGAAATGGTTGACATCGGTGTTTTCTGGACGGCGACACTCGAAGAGGAAGAATGAACGATATCAAGGTAGGCAATGGGGTTGAAAATGACAGGATGTGACAGACTTGAAATTTATTTTGTATGCGTATACTGCTTTCACCCTTGATCAAGTAACAGGTGTATTAATTATTCTTAATTTATTTACTTTGCATTCAAAAACCCTGTTCATTTATTTTTATCAAAACTAGTGTTAAGGCACTTGTGCTAGCTTATTTTGAGGCACAGCAGAGTTCAGACACGTGAAGCTGATTACAGTATTTTGAGGTACAAATCATGGGGGCGCAAATTATTGTGGCTTTTTCCTGTCATTTGAGTTCCGAAAGTTTGAGGTGTCGACTTTGATTCTGTCTTTTTTTAATTTTAACTTCTTGGTAGAACCATTTTCTCAACATAAAAGTTGAAATGTTAGTTAAATCACCCGTCATGGCCACTTCTATTTGCGTGCAGTGAAATTCAGTTGTTTCTGTGAAAGGATTTGGGAATTCCTGTTCTAAACAGTTGCAGTCATTTGGAATAATTGTTTTTTTTTCGATCTGTTCATTCTCATTGTTTCTATAAACTTTATAACTTCATTAATGTAAATAATTCTACGCCAAAAATTAGGTTCATTGAGATTTATTCTGTTATTTCACATTCGGACATTTCACATTAATTATGAAGAATTGAAGAAATGACCGCAATTTTGCAAACAAAATTAACATGACCATAAAATCATAACATTTCAGTAACGATTTCCTTCTCCTAATTTACAAGCCCACCTAAAGATTCGGCCCCCCCCCCCCCCCCCCTAAATGCTCGCGTGCCTAGGGTCACTTAGGCCCCAAACATGGGCGGGGTCGCCGGAGCAACAATTGTCATCATTTCTTCACATTACCGGAGTAAACATTTCTACCCCCGCCCGTTCACACGGCCCACTTTGTTCGCTAGCGTTCGAAAATCTCGAGAACTCCCTTGACGCTCGTTTTATCGGGACTTTGGACGCGCTAAACGATGCTCTTCTTTTTTCCCGTTGCATGCCTCGATGTGGAACGATTGACTATCGTCTGGGGCTAGAATTTTGACAGAATCTTCTTTGACTTCGTTAGACTTTTTATTTCTTTCATTTTTCTTTCCGGTCAAGTCCATTCTATGAAATAAAATACCAAATCAAAGCATTTTCAAATCATTTTTAGCTACAAGAGCAAGTGAAAACAAATTGATACGGAGGTTTAATGGTTGCATCTCTCACGCGGGTTAGACTGGATGGACATTTTTGGGTTGTAAATATTTTTGAGATGGTAGTAGTGGTTATAAAAATAAATACGCTGCCAACTTCAAGAAATCTCAAATAAAACAATGATTTTTTAAACTCCATTGTTGTAAATATAGTAGTTTTCTTATATCTCTGCTAAAAGTCAATTCCAAAATTGGTTATTTTCATATTTTGTTAGTTAGGAACACAGTTTGTTTACTGATTTCTGTCACAAATTTGGATCGTCAAATTTAAACCATTCAGTTACGGGTGCTTTAGTCTTTCTCTCTATCCAACCAAATCCTCCATAATTGCGATGATTTCTCTAAAAACTCTTCAATTCTAAAAAAAAAGGCAACTTTAAGCATTTGCAGATTAAGACAAAAATAAGAACAGTCTACACACAGCCTTCTAAGTTCTAACAACATTCACCCATTAGAGCTCAAAGGCAAGAATGCTGTGAGTCGGCCATTTTTGTTTACGGTTCCTAAAAATACCACAACAAATATTTTTAAAAGTTTTTAAAAGCTAACGGTTAGAAACATATCAAATCATGAACATCAACTTTCATCTTCATTACTCTTTATCATCATCTCATCTACATTCGACATCTTACTTCATGTCCTTTCCTTGGGACATGGGACATGGGATGGAAGTATCATTGAAATCATCAAAGTCTTCCCAGCAAAAAAATCGATTGTTTGTAAATGGATTCTGGTATCACGCCAGAAACAACAAATTGATCCACTTACCAACGCAGGCACCTTATCGTGTGATCACACCCAATAAATAACAAGCATAGTCTTCCTTTTTTATACATTTAACCGGCATCGAGAGCAAACAACCTGACATATCATCGATCAATAATTCGGTACATGTATATTTGCCAACGTCATGCCATGGTACCAGTTATCAAGGTTACTCTTATCATAACTACTTTCAGGTTGCTTTGTTCGGGCGTCCATTTGTCAATATAGGAACCACCGATATCTATATGAGAACCATTTATACCTACCTTAGGTCCGGTAGCACAATTGTCTTAACTCGTAGATAAATTGCGAGTTAAATTACTTTTCATAGCAATAACTAATTGCATTCAGTGAAAGTCAGCTGTTTCTGTGAGTTAGGAGCTTAACTTTGAGTTGAAAAATAATGTAATACTGGCTGGACCTCAGTACAACTATTACAATATCTTTCAACTGTGAGTTAAGCTTTTAACTGTCAGAAACAGCTGACTTTTAACTGCTTGTAATTGGTTGTTGCCAAGACAATTGATTTAACTTCCACTTTAACTAGGAGTTAGGATAATTGTAATTATCTATAAGTACATTATTAGCATTAGTACAAGTAACGAGTTTAACGGCTAATGAGAATGAATGCAATTACGATGAAAACAAAGTTTATAACAACATTTTTTAATGAAACTACATTCATAAATGATAAAAAATTGCTGATCCTACATGAATATGAATATTTATGTACAAACAAAAAACATAAAATCAATGCTCAATGAAGTATTTTTAATTAAATTTTGTTCTCTCTCTTTATTAACTCAGTTAAATTTGTTCTGAAATTGATAGGGGAAGGTGGTTCATTGTGGGTCACGGTCTATAGTGGGTTATCAAACTTTTCTGCCACCTGACTGGTAAGAAAATTTTCAAAAAATTACAGTGTTTTTTGTTGATCTATAGCTACATTCTTGTACAGTTTTTGAGTGGTGCTTGTATTGAAGAATTTGAAGATATTCAGTCATGGCAAATATAACCTGCTATATATGGGTGGTACATGGCAAGTCAAGTGGTTGATACCTAGTGGGTCACTTCAGATATTTCAGCCACAAATGCTTGCATGATTCTAGAAAATACATATGTTGTTCTAACTACTGTAATGCATGTGTAATAAAAATGTTCCTCCATTTACAGCTACTGTGAATGAGGAAACTCGAAAAAACTAAATCCGACCCATTCTGAACCACCTTCCCTTACTCCACGGTATGCGAGAAAAACTACATCATTCCATACATATTTGTTTTCAACCTTCTGCCCCTGACCCTTCTCACCGCCTGTGCCAAAAGTAGTTCCATCCCTTCCATCCATATAAATTAGCAAATACCAATTTCCAACCTTAATACATATATACACCTAACAAAACTTTGACAAAATTAGCATTTCAATTAATCGTAACTCGCAACATCACTTCCACATCAAAACCGATCAAATTCATCCAACGAAATGCCAAAACAACTAACCCTTTATGACGTCATCGTCCTTAAGGACCAGAGACAATTTCAAGCATTTAATTCAATTTCCTCAAAACAACCGAACATCGCTTTTATTATTGTCACAGCCTTGTCGATTCGCACGCTATGCCATCGCCGCCTCGATGAAAAATGCATCTGAAGACAGGATTTCACAGCCTTCTGAATGTTGTCTCAGAGCCTTGCTAAGCCATTGTTGTGATAAGGGTGTCTGACAGATGGTGGAACGGGAGGGTAGAGGGCGGTGGTTTTGAAACAGATAAATGGATACAAAGGGTTACCGTTACATACGGAGTTTCCAAAATGTAAATTGTACATAGTTGGAACAATTCGTTTCGGTATCGCTCGGTGTTACTCGAAGTTATTAGCATTTTGGTCTGTTAGCTGTAGTGTTCTAGAAGGGGTTTGGGAGGAGAGTGTTTAAGGCTGTTTTGCATTTAAGACGGGGGATAGCTGTCACTATGTTAGTTGATGTTGAATCATTTATTCGGGGGTGTGAATCTTACCAGAGTGGCTAACTGTTGGGTTGGTTTGGTGAGAATCTTCCTGGGGGCTTCTTGTTTGGTTCCAAATCTTGATGTACTTTGATTAGTAAACATAAGACCGTGGCCGTCTTGCGAATACTGCTAAGATGTTCGTACTGTCTTGTTGATAAGCTCTGGTTTAATTGAACGTGATTCGCCGTGGCTTTGAGGGTGGCTTTGTATTTTAGGGAGATAGCAAGCCAATGAGAGAAAATGTTTTAGGAATGGAAGAAAACGCTAAAGTAAATATGCTATTTTTAGAGCAAAATTACATGCCTTTTAGGTCAAATTGAGGCTGAAAATTCCGATGATCTATGCTTTGGTTATGATAGGTTATAGGTCCCATTACAATGATTGTTAGGGGAGGGTCTCTTCCCATACTAAAAGTGGTATATACTATTTTGCTATTAAACAGGGTAAAATAGCATTTATACATATATACATATATATATTTTTTTTTCAATTAAATAGGTTTCTTTTTGATCTACGTTACTTACTTCATGTGGTTTGCCAGTAAGTTAAACATAACAATATTTCTTCAGTTATTGAAACTCCTTTTCATCAATTTAAAAAAAGCGTTATGAATTCCTCTTGCGCCACTTGTCATGGCCTGCTAAACAGTGCATATGGCAGAGTCGATGGATCACCGCGACTATCGACCCTGCTAATGGGTGTGGTGGGCCGATGTGCCTTGCACTTTCAGGGGTTAATCTCATCTCATCTCCCCCCCCCCTTCCCACCCCCTACTAGGCTATTTCATCCCCCGAAATTACGCGGGGTCAGGAGGGTTGCTATCGTTCAACTCGAGATAGAACCCTCGAAAATTGTCCGCCATTATGTTTCGCTTGGTGAGTGCAAAAATGCATAGATAACAGTTGAAATTATCATTGTTACTAACAATGGTAATTCACTTATATTATTTACCTACTGACTGGATGTTAGCATACAGGGTGTATACTGGTTATTATCTTAAACTTCGAAAATATATATTTTGTTGATGAATATCCCAAACTTTGATGATATACAAAGCCTATCAAATTAACGGTTCATGGTGAAGCACAATTATTATTTTTTTAATTACATCTACCAATACAGACCAGAAATATTGTTTTGCCAGTCTATTTTGACAAAGAGCTCCAAACAGATTTTTTTTTATCGCAACCAATAACAATCGGTTCCTGGGTATAAATGCACCTTTGACAGCGTTCATTAATTAGCTATTTACCAAAATTCGACCAGCTGAAAGGACAACCAAAGTCCGAACTAACAACGTAACTCGCGTGAATTTCCATGTTTTAACTCGATTTTAACGAGGTTCGCTTCATCCTCATGCGCCTGCTTTTGGCATTTCGATTTCGATAGTGGACGGCTACAGGAGTGGCCATCTCCAAGCAATGGCCGCCATGTTTGCACAAGTTGCCATCATAAGTGAGATTCTGTTCCGTTTTTACAGTTAAATTAGATGAGATGAGACTCTGTCATTTGTTCCAAACGTAGGAAAAAGTTGGGTATCCCTGGCTTTTGGCGCCTTTTTTTAACCGTCGAGTTAAAATGTATGACCCAAAAGCTGTATTGACAACGTTTCACTCATAGTAACTTATGGTCTTTGCTGCAGAAGTTGGCCATTTTAACTTCTCATACCATAAAATATGGCTTTTAGTTACATAGAGTTTTTTTTTTCTGATACAGTGTGCACTGCAATAACATAATATAGCAATGCCTTTCCAGAATTAACTACGTATGCAAAAAATGGCAAAAAAAGTATTCTTTGGAAAAAAAAAAGTGTCCTTGTACCATAGTACATAGTACCACCAAATTAAGAACGTCTTTTGCAAGTAGGAACTTTTTTCGCAGAGATCCCACCGCTGTCACAATGTTTTATAAATGTGTGAACTTAAAACATATTAATTATACTTTTTCTGTAGATTTTTAAAATACCTTTCAAAAACACACATGTACCACCACTTTGCCTGCAACGAGACGACCACTCTCTGTACGCAATAAGCTCACTAATCACGCACAATACCGCGTCAATGCCTTTTGGCGGCGGTCCACCCCTTCGATTCCAGGCTTGTGCGCCTGGAAAATAATTAATCTGTCGATCAGAGGCATCGGTTCCAATTACCAGTCTCGTCGAATTAATCGCTACGATCGCTTCGATGGCCGATTTATCTCCCCTCACAAAACGACAGGGAAGTTCACCAGCCGGACGGATCAGAAATCACATGGACATGGTCGAAATCAGCGAATCGTTCGGTAGGATCGTTGAAAAGCTGACCGGTAGTCGAACTCGCGGTCAATTGTGCGAAATTGGCAGTTGATTTGTTTTTAATTTACACAGTTAATCTTGATTAATTGGTTGAGTAGTTTTGCTTGTTGGTCATTTTTGAATTTTACTGATCATATTTCAGTATCGACTTTTCGATTATTCAGGCGGTAATTTACAGACAATTCAAGCTCAATATTGCATACAAATAATTTTAAACGTATTTTTAGAAATACTTATAATATATTCATATTCAAAATAAAATAAACGTCTGCCAATGCTTTTTTTTACATTGGTTCCAACTCTTTTTGTACTTTAGCTTACAGCGGTTGCTATGTAATCTGCAAGAAATAACAAAATGAAATTTCTTAACACTCGAAACGACGGTGACTCCACTTAAAAGCATGCTCAAATTTTGTCGCGCTAAAGTACAGTCATTTTGCGCTGGCGGCCATTTTTCGCGAAGACAGTTTAATATTAGCGCTATGGTATTTTGCTGCTAGTATGATATCAAAGATTATTTTGCGATCATATATTTTATTTGCAATGTGGTGTCCTCAGGGCTTAAGATAACTACGACTTTCCAAGATAAACATCTTTATTTACAAAGGGTTGTATTCTTGTTTAAGAAAATAAGATATAAATGTCACAGCTCTACTTACGCCTGGGAGGACAGCTAGACATATATTTCATCTTAAGATAATCGATCGATTACCATATCCTCATCAAGATTAAAGACTGCGATCACAAAGAATTAGCCCAACAGCCACCACTTACACCTACAATTATAAACAGAGATAGCCCCTGCCCCTTGAAATCGTTCGCACCAAATTGATTAATCGCTAGGCCACCATATAATCGCGACCACATCCCATTGTTTCCTCTCATGCGTACCGCCCCAAACCGCATCTGCATAAATCATCAGCTAATTTCAATTTAAACCGACAAAAAGCGCGCCAAAACTCGACCACAGCCCCCTCGCACATCATTATCGAACACAGAACAAACAAGGCGGTGTATGGGTTCATTCCCCGCCGTCGAACTTTCAATCGCTTGTTCTATAGGTTTCTGCGAGGCCCGATCAAACAATCAAAGTTTGTGTTTAGAGTCGCTACTCCCTGCGCCTTCTAATTAAGGAATTGATGTATAGGTACATAGAGGGCTGTCGGTAGTCAGAGAGAGAGAGTTGCCAGGGAAATTTCGTACTTTCTGATGAAAGCTCTATCTGTGCTGACAAGAAACGAATCTGATAAAAGCATTGGTTTGACCTTTTTACAGTATTCTAATCGTTACAAACTATACAAATCAAGTTCAATATGGTAGTCAAATGGCGCATGATCTTCGGAGCACATGTACATAACCATAAATATCTTGGATTTGAGAGTTCAAATGTTTCACCAATTTACTCGAGCAAATTATTTGGTGGCCTGCCCTTATTTTCGAATGACTTTCAGTAACGTAACTTCAATAGTTAAAAAAATGGCATAGCCTTTAAATACGTTTGTAGCCAAAAAGTTAACAATTATGACTTCTGTTGTTTGTACTAATAAGTGGGAAATCCACTCTCTTACCGAAGGTGCAAATTTGAAACAACAAAAACTGTAATTCCATTGCAGTGTAACGTTATTCATAATGCCCTACCTTGCTCACATTATTATAAAAATAATTCTCTTGCCATTGACACGTTAATAAGCTATTAACCAATAATAAACTTCAACCTAGCTATCAAATAGCCACTCTCAATCAACGAAAACTCTCTAATTAAGCAGACTCAGGACGACCAACATAACGAGGCGTTAGCACGTTCTTGTGTACTAAGGGAGGCGTACGTAGAGGGAGGTGGACAGCTTTGTACTCCCGACAGCCACTGATTGAACGGTCGACGGTCAGAGGAGGGTTGACTCCTACCCGTGTGGTTTTGTGCGCTTGTCATTTGTTTAGGCACGAATCACGACCGCGAAGAGTGCACGTGGTGTTGAAAATGGCTTTTGTCTTGCCCGTTGACATTAATTTTCACGCCTGCCAAGTCTTGACAGTGAGTTTTGTTGATGTGGATGATTGGTAGTTAAAAAAAAGTGTTAAATCGATATGTGATGATAGATCGGATTCGTAGTTGATTTTGTGTCGATGCACGGTGCTCATAAATGGGGTAAATTAGTGTCAATGCCGAGTAGTAATTCGATTGAATTTATCCTCTATTCAAATTTCATATCCACGGGAAGCGTTGAATGATTTATGAGACTCGGTTTGCATATTGAATTGTGCACATAACCTTCTTGCCAAAAATCTAAGGTGGATTTTAAGTGAATTAAAAAGGGGTTGCTAAGCTAAGAAACGTAGATGAATAGATTTCCAGAGGGCGTTTTGCGAATGAGATTAATTGTCGCTCTCTCTCTCTCCTGTTACATTCTAACCGCTTTTCGCTGCGCTACTAAATCGATGGCCGATGGGATCGGTTTTGTTGATGCAAAGTTCTCGACACGCTCACAGATGGCGCGCAACTATTCGAATCCATATTCAAAAACACAGCCGTTAGTTTAAACGCGCCGAGTTCGTTAATAACGAACTTAACAGTAATTTCCCAAACATTTTAGCTTTTAGCGCAGTGTCGTTCCAGCAGACCCAGTGTGTTTGAAACCAGAAATCTACATATAAATTCAACCAGAAACACTTGCGAATTTGCAAAACTCTCCGAAATTGAAACGCATAATTCCTCGCTATTCTCATTATTACCCTACGTCATCTTTAGAGCTACGCTCTAAGCTATACTATGTTGCCATGGTGATATCTCTGTCACTCTCTTGCTTTAAAAAAAAAAAACGCTTGGTGGGTGTGTTCATTAATTAATTCACTTTAAATTGGCGTGCCTCTGAAACAACTGAAGATCCCCGTTTCCCGGCGTCTTGGATAATGCTTGCCGTTGCTGTATCTCGTGTCTTTTCTCGTCATATCTACGTCGCCGCGGCTTTTAGACGGCGTCGTTTCGGCCTCCTTTATCCCTCCTGTTCCAAGTTCATTTAGAAGGCGCTTTACGAGGGATGGGAGTGGGGTGAGGGGGGGGGGGTCGTTATCTCAGCATCACAGGGTGGGACTTCTTGCGGAGGTGTCTTCTTTTCTGTGGCTGTATGGCTGACGCAAAAAGCTTAGGTTGTTTGTGTTTGTTGTTAGTTTGTTCTGTGATCCTGATTAATCTCGACAATCCTGGATTGCGGGTGGGATTTGCTAAGCTTGTTTGTTTGTTTGTTTGTTTGTATGTTTGGTCGGTAGATAGCCAAATTTTGGACATGTGTCCGTCTGTTTACGAAAATGAAAGTAAACTTTTCGTTTAGTTTGTTGTAAAGAAAGTAGTGGCTGTTGCTACGATTGCAGCAAGGTAGATTCACAAATATTAATAGGTAAAAAAAAAAAAAAAAATAACTAATGCGTTTGCTTGGTGAAAAATAGCAAAGAGCCAATGCGATATATCTGGCCGTGAAATTACGCAAGATTTTTTTTTTTGTGAGGATTATCGCTGAAAAATGTATTTAAAGCTGTAACGGGAAGACTTTTAAAACAAATTGTCTCTCATTCTTTTTGGGTACGCCACATAGACGCAGCATAAATATGTATAATATTAATTATTTTGACAGCTGGGAAAAATTATTTATGCACTTACGGCTCGTTTAATCATTTTTATAAACCTTAGTTGATGTGGTAGTTGAAAAATATTCCACGGCGAATTTCAATCAAATGTAGTTAAATTCAAATGTTTCTGTGAGTTAAAATTTGGCAAAACCGAGTCTTACCAAGTTATAGATGTTTAGCTGACTACAAAAAAAATTGTCATTCTCATCAAATACACTAAAATCCTCTCAAAAATGATGTACCTATTCATGTAGCTCAATGGGTTTAGAACAACACCCGCGACAGGTGGAGAACGGGGGTCGATTCCCCGTTGGGGCTTTAATTTCTTAGAGGCTATTAGTGTTTTTAATAATAAAATACCCCGCGCATTGCAAGCGTTTGCAATTTAAATAAGATTTAATTCTAATACAGCAACGAATCCATCGTCAAATTGGAGGTATTCGAGTTCGACGGGTTGTGACATGATATGGCGTCACTAGAATCAGAGTGACTGTGAGTATTCACAGCCTCTTGGTTCTACTCCTTGGAGAACTGTCATTCTCATCAAATATACTAGAATCGTCTCAAAAAGCCAGTGTCCAAATAGCTCAATGGTTCAGAGCAACACCCGCGATAGGTGGAGATCGGGGTTCGAGTCCTCATTTGGGTATCAATTTCTTAGAGGCTATTAGTGTTCCTAATAATAAAATACCCCGCGCATTGCAAGCGTTTGTAATTTAAATCAGATTTCGCAAGATCACCGTTTTTTTTCGCCACCCTATATGAACCTCGTAGTCACAGCCCCCCCCTGTTGTAATTCTTTTGGACGATTATGCAGATTTTAGAAGGCGGTTGCCAGGAGTTAATTAAAAGAGACACCGCGCCGTCTTGATACGTTTAAGACGACGATTTAGGGGGCTGTGGAAAGTCGCATCGCTTTTGTTTCCACTCTTTTTTTTTTTTAAATTTATATCGCTGATGAAACGAACAAGCTGACGAAATTGTCTCAGGAAATTGAACAGATAGGAGCGCGCCATTATTATACTTTTGGCTTCGGCAATGACGTCTGGCAGCTTTAATTAACGTAACAATGACAATAATTTTAACTTCAATGTTTCATGCTTTAATTTTAAGCTTTCCATTTTTCTTGTAGTAAAGTGTTTAAAAAAGGAAATGAGATTAGATTTTTGTTATAAAACAAAACGTTGCGTGCTGCCTTGCTAAGCGTGCAACTGCACTTAAAATATTCTCGTTCGGCTATCAAAATTTGACTGTCTATCTATCTCATTTTAATTGTCATTAAAAGTTGGTCTTTCACTGCGTGTTTTAATCACTTTATAAACATCACGGTCACGACAATGATGCGGTTTGCTCCGAAATGCATATAACTGCATATTATCACAGAGTGGTTGTTCATATAATAAACGATTATCAAAATATTCACCCCAAAAGCTGAAAAAAACAACCCTAAATAATCATTTAATTTAACCGTTACGCCTAAAAATTATAATAATAACAGGTTTGAAGCACAAACACAAATTTTCATTTATTTTTTTTTGTTTTCAAATAGTTTACCAGACTTTAAGAATGTGTAACCAAACAGGGGTACGAACCAGGGACCTCCCGGTTGCCGGTCGGATGCTCTACCAACATGTTCCAATTGGATTTTCTAGTACTTGGAGGTTTTGGATTCGTATCCCAGCTTGCTCATTTCGCCAGCCTAGCTCCTGTCTAAGATTATCTGCACAAATACGTACAAGTTATTACCTGTTTTATTTCCCTCCAAGAGTGAAAGAATTTCCCAGATTTTCCAAGATGACCAAATGCTGGTAAGCGCAGATCTAAAGATTAAAAACTGGCAAATTATGTTTACGCAAATTGCAAATTGATTACGTTATGCACATCTTAGCCTCGCTTTCAACTGACGAAAACATTTGAATCTCACTGCATGTGTTTGGAAGTCGCCATGACAACCGTTTCAACACCTTTTTTGAACTAGGTTTGGAACAAAATGGCACTGTCAAACAATGCCAAACTCTAATTGTCCGAATCGTCCACAGAGTGCGCTCGCTGTCATGTATAGCCGCCCCTTCCCCTCAAACAATAACATGCGTCGTCATGGCAACGGCCGGCGAGTGGGCAAAACAACCTCTGCCCACTCGGCTACTTAGATCTTTAAAGTTTAAAGTGAAGTCGGTGATTGCCAACCTTGGCCTTACTATCTCATGAAGCTAAGAAACAAGGAAATCAAGATATTTTTATGTTCTTTAAACTCACTTTTTTTTCTTTGGAATCTTACGGGCTGTCTTTGTAAGTTTGTTGGGGAAAAAACAAATGATGTTGTGTAAATAATAGGCTTAGAGTCTACCCACAATCACATTAGTCGCAAGTGGGTGGCGTAAGCGCAACACGGAAGAGACGTGAAAACGGAAGGTGTAAGAGTCTCAATTTTATAATCAAATTTTCAAGCTAGGTAATTTCGTCGAGAAGGCCAATGGTCTTCAATGATCGGTGTTTTTTTTTCACTGTGAAATTTGATTGATTGGATTAGATGTGTTTAACGACGCAATGTTTTGACAACGGGTTCTGTAGCACTGTTATAGCGGCGTCGGTAGATGATGGGTATGATTATAAACCTAACCTAGACTAGAAGAGTTGCGGGGAGACCCGGTGTCGGCACGTAGCCTTCTCCTGTCGTAAAGAACCAAGGGGACCATCGATTTAACGTCCCTTCCGAAGGACGGTACAAAGCGAACAACAGAATTGCTCCGCAAATCCATGCTGTCGAGAGGTTGATAAGCAAGACGAGTGAAGTTGCTGTACTAACTTTCATCCCACCAGCTTCTGTTCCGAACAGAACTGGTCATGTGTATAATGATCACCCATCAAATAACTGACCCAGCGCAGTGTTGCTTAACTTCGGATTAATCTTTGGACTCAAACTCTCAATTCTTACGTTTGCGGGTTAGTTTAAAAATATCGGGTTACAAAATTAATATTGTGGGTCCATCCTTGGCATGTTGACTCCATTCATTTCGGTCACCACGGCTTGCACGGAGGCGACCATACAACATCTTGGATATGATCTCTGCTAACTGCCTCCTTCCTGTCAAGCGTTGCCATGCCAACGGTCGGCGTGCAGCTTTCGGCCAAACAGATTGACTCATTAGCTCATTCTGTGAACCCACTAAAAGCGTGCGTTTGTTTTAGGGAGACTTGACCGTCGCCTTAATCGCACCCTGCGAAGAAGCCGTGCCAAATAACTGTAACAAAGTTACGTGTATAGGGGATTTTGATTGAATTAAACTCTATTTTATGTGTCCAATTCAAATGGCAATGCATTCGGAATCGAAAATTCGCGTCTTTTTAACATAATCAATAAGAAAATACAACAAAGAACGGTCTGTATCAGGTAAATGCCAACCGAAGTTAAGCAACATTGTACTAGGCCACGTGCTGGTTGGCTGACCACTCAGAACCCATTCTATTCCGGAAGATGATTGGAGAGATGGAAGTTGTAAAAAAAAAGCTCCCCTCGCTTTGAAAGCAATTCCTCTCAACGACATGGTTTAGTAGAGGAATCATTTACAACGGAATCTACCCTTTTAGGTTAGGTTATGTTCGCCAACAGATCTCTACCACTGTGTTTAAAAACAGCGTTAAAAAATTACTGATCTTACTGATATTTGTTAATGTACCTAAAACTATGTTATATCTATTAGTTCTCAGCATCTCCATGGCTACCAAACGTTGAATCTACCATTGAACCTCCTATGCTAGACCATGATATACCCGTGGTAACATAAGATAGCAGAATTGAGAAGCTCTGTCAGGCGATCTCAGCATCTCCATGGATACCAAACGTTGAATCTACCATTGAACCTCCTATGCTAGGCCATGATATACCCGTGGTAACATAAGATAGCAGAATAGAGAAGCTCTGTCAGGCGATCTCAGCATCTCCATGGCTACCAAACGTTGAATCTATCATTGAACCTCCTATGCTAGGCCATGGTATACCCGTGGTGACATAAGATAGCAGAATTGAGAAGCTCTGTCAGGCGATCTCAGCATCTCCATGGCTACCAAACGTTGAATCTACCATTGAACCTCCTGCCTGATTTTTTTTTTCAAAGTTGGCAACGAAAATGACATTGGAAAATTGTCATTACAATACAGTTACAAAGTAAAAGTTCAATGATTTCATTTTTTTTATCTCTTGGGCCCATGAACCGTTTGTTAGGCCAATTTTTTAATTGTAGAGGCGTCCCATGGATCTTGCCCAAGCAACACATGGTCCTCGCAGGTCTAGCGGCATGTTATTGTTGACATGTGTGCGCCTGGCAGGTCGGAGGGTGGTTTTCTTCAGCCGGGTCATTTTGCTTCACATCTTGGGACAGATCGGGTGACATTAAAGTTGTAGCGACGACCACCTTTGTGTTGTGGAATTCTCAAAACGCTTTGAAGTTCTCGAGGTCAATGAGTTTAAAATACCTTGTTCCTAAAAATGATAAATTTAAGTAATTTTGAAAAGGCTTTCATTGTTGCTAGAAAATGAACTGTGATTTTGGATTTTTTTTTAATTCTAGAAGATATGGGAATGGAATTTGGAAAAATCATAACTGTATGACTATAAAATCAAGGCGTTTTACTATGAAAGGAAAAAAAAAACTTAAAAACATGAATCCTATTTACTGTAAAAACTTTAAATTAAGGTTAGGTGTGTATATAAGGCGGCGTAATCCAATTAGCTTTGACGCAGTTTTCAACTTCTATTTTGTTTTAAAAATATTTCTTGTTCCTTTTCGGGGTTAATTTCGTACGCTTCTGCAACCGACACCCAACCGTGAGGCCGACGAAAATGTCGAAAATATCTCACGCGAATGTCACCCTTAATTTCAGAAATGAATTTTCAGTGGTAATTTTAATAATAACCAAGTTGCTATGTGTACCTACCTATATTACATCTTATGTCACTGCGTGCTACTCGAACGTAGCTGCCGTGAGTGCGAACACCACGCACGGTCGTGCTATATGAATTATTTACGTGTGCGTGTATTTCTGTGATGATGAGACTTTTAGTAATTAAAAAATATGTTGCCGAAATGAATATTTAAATGTGAGAAAGAGACACGCGGATGAGCACATGTTTTTGCGATTTTGAAATTATCTATATACGCAGCTCAGCGGGGGGGACGTAGTTTCCCGATAGAGGCGCCACTGGTCGTTTTAGGTTAACTGTATTTTTTTTAAATACTGCAAATCATCGCCGCTGATGTCCGTTATTTTAAATTTGCTTTAAAGCTTTTGTCGTGCCATGATCTTTTGTTTTTCGAGCTGTTATGAGCATTTTTCTACCAATTATAACAATCTTAAAAATTATGATGGTTTTTAGACTACTAGTGCTACTAGTTTTAAGAAAAAATATTTTTTTCATACACATGATTGGTTCGTTTGTAAAAAAACGCCAATGTGTTCGGGATTTTATTTCAGAAAATACATAATACATTAGTTTTTGAGTTATTGACCCTGATTATTTTATTTAGATGCATTTAGGATACTTGAACTAGGTAATTGTTATAATTTTATGTGGTTCTTTTGTTATTGGAAAATTGTCGGGACTGCTCTAACCCTTGAAGAAGTAACTAGTATATGTTACGAAACGTCGGGAAATTTAGTAGCCCTTTACTTAGCATTCAAAACCCATTTCAAATAGTTTTTGTTAAATCTTAGAAATTGTTTTGCGGTTCAAATGGTATTTTAAAATCCTGCGACTGAAATCGTAACTGAAATGTAATTCATGAGTTGGTAGCAATGCTGGGGGGCAGTCCTTGTGCTGATATATAAATGAGGCAATCTGTTAAATGATATTTTTTTACTTTATTTGAAATTTAGCATGTCGTTGTGTTACATATATCTGTCGCCATCTTGTTCAGTTTTGAAAATAAAAATCTCTTCGCCGTAAAATTTGTCTCATGATTAAATTTAACAAGCATTAAAAAATAAAAACTCGGAACTCCACTTCCTCCTATAAAAACGTCGACGTCGGCTCGTAAACATCACGTCGCGGTGCATCCATCAATCGAACGATCACGTCGAATGCGTCGTTAAACACGCGTTAAACATGCCAAACGACTCGTCGTAAAATCACACGAGCGCGCCAAGCGGCCCGATTCGAAAACCGATGGCAAAAATAACTTTTTTCCAAATATATAAAATAATATTTCCCAAACAACAGCTGTCGACAGTGATCTAGGGGGTGGGGGGTAGGGGTGGAGGTCGTCGGGCCGTGACTTGGACGACGCTTAATGCCGAAAATACATGACACATATTTCACAAGGCGTCGGGACGCCGAGACGAGGCGTAGCGGTTTTTTTTTCTTGGCTTCGAAGCAACTTTGGACAGAAAAAGGTGGATTTATAGAAGAAGCCCTTTTCTGTTGATGATATGAATTCTGATTTTATCCCCATTCTTTCGTCGATATTGCGTCTCTTCCTAAAAACTACATGTTACAATTTAAGAAATCCGGCAATTTAATACTGGGTTATTTTATTGATATCATAACTTCTATCTACACCCTTGACTTTTTCTTTGCTTGGGCCCGCGTCCCGCCCGCCATCGCTCCTGCCTTACACAATCTGCCACCCTCTATTATTACTAAACTCTCGTAACTATAACGACCTTATCAGCCACGAAATCTTTAAGAGAAACCAAGAAAAGAAATTCGTTAATTATTTTTTGAGAAAATCGCAGTGTGCTCCGAAAATTCCGAGCATCTGTTGTGTAACTTTTTTTAATTGTTTTATTTTCCATCGCTTGTTTTTATCAAACAGGTAGAAATCTTATATTTTAGGTATAAATAAGACTTTATAAAATGGTCTGCCAACTCAATTTAAATAAATAAATAATATTCAGATAATTATTTATATTTGTGTTGTAACCTGACCAAAAAAACCTGACAAAAACAAGCCTACCACATGGAACAAATCACTTCAATAATTCTCCTTACAAAGTTTCCACAAATACTGCACCATCCAGTAAGAAGCAAGTGGCAAAACCAACGAGTCATTCAACACTCATTCAAAACTCACGACACTTCGACCAACCCCCAAAGAATCCATCGATATCTTAAACGCTGTCTTACGACGCCCTGACTAACGACTCAGCATGGCTACGAGCAGCTTTCCACAAAGAAACCTCCGTATAGCCAAGAAAGCCAACTACTTCCTAATCGCAAAGGGGGTGGCTACCATATGGTCATAGTGCACAGGGTGCAGATACTTTCTCTGCCTACGTCTTGTCACTATAAATATAAAGGGTTGTTAGGGCGGAGTTTTCAAGAGAAGGGAGACCGTACAATATTTCTTGAGTCGTTTCGGAGCCAAGAAGCAAAAAATTCAGCTTGGCAGCTTCAACAAAAGCTAACTGACAAGCCTATAGGTTTTGAATCTGATCTTCAGCTTCGAATCAGCGCCCCTATTTCTACCGAAACTACTGCATGTACGGTGAGAGAAAATAATAGTTCATCATATTTTTTTAGATTTTTGGTTTAGCTGAAATGCGGCGTAGCGTTCACTAGTAAAATGGGGGGAGAAAATGCACGATTTATGTTTTTCAAATACTATTTCTGAGTGCCGCCCTATGTCCCGTTTTAAATCTCGGGGACAAGACCTTATTGGTTTGGTTGACATTGGTCCGTTTTTTGGTGGGCGACAGGTGCCAGCAACTAAGACTAATAGGTCCAATATAATTGTAAAGTGTGATGGACTTTTAGGTTATAGACGACATTTTCCTTCTCTGAATCTAAGTTTCTCTATTGTCAAAATCTATAATAGCTCCTTATTTTCACCACGTTCTCTTCTATCATCATGAGGAAATCACAATTCTCAACTTTTGTCCTATGTTTACTATTACAGTTCTATCAATAAGTCATTCAGTTCTTTTGGGAACCATCAAATGGCCGACTAATTCACCATTTTGATGTTCGGTCAGCCATTTTAATTCGTAATTCTTTTAGTTCTGAGCGATTATCATAGAAACACTATTGAACCTTTTCTCATAGAGATTTGATTAATTTTTTTTTGACATTTGTATGATGGCAATAACTTTGACATTCTAAAAAAAATGCTAATAACTTTTGTCTGTTTCTTTACAGGTAAGTTTACCGATGGCGTCCATCTTTGCACCCAGCGTTCAAATCTCCCACGCCGGTCAAGTAGGTGTCTACAATACCGACATAACATTTTTATTACCATCATTCGCAAAGGTTAGTCAGCTGACGTCAGCAAAGGTCTAATTTTGCGAGAATTACAAAGCGCAGAAGTGGGTATCATAATTTCTCATTTGTTTCCAACAGCTGTCAGCTATTTTTACTACATTCCACACGTGTTTTCTTATAAAACAAAACGCAAGTACTTTTCCTTCAAGTACGATCTGCAGAGCTTACGCAATTATGATGCACAGTCCGCATTTCTTAACGAGATCTTGCTCAGTAAACTTCAGTCTTGGCTTCAGTCATGATATCAAGATATTCTGGTATATTATTAAATTAAATTAAACATAAACAGTCCAACAAATTAAACAAACACACGAGCTGCTTACATCAATTTAAATTAAACGTATTGCTGTCTCTTTTCAACAATTAAAATTAAATATTTACACTCCCACATCCCACGAGACTCTAGACTGTAAACTGACAACTGACTATCGCTGAAAGATGATCAATTAGGCGTTGATGTTGATGATTCAGTGTCGATGAGATCAAAGTCAAAGATCAACGATCATTCGCGAGCGAATCATCGCGGGCACGAATATCTAGTAATTAAAGCGTCATCAAATATCCGGATGGCTGTGACAAGAGTCGAGTTGATCTGCATAGCCGTGAACTCAAATCAAATCAAGTGGGCTGGGCGTGTGGAAATTGAGAATACATGGGTTTACTCTAAGAAAATAACGGATATTTTGAAAATGCATTTGATTGATTTGTTGTGTTTAACGACGCACAGTTTTGAGAAAGGCCTCTGTGACACTGGTATGGCGGAAAAAAAGGATTCCTCGACAAATCGTTGCTGTTCTGAGGTTTATAAGCAAGGCGGTTGTACTAACTTTCATCCCTCCGACCTCTTCCCGAAGATAACTTGAGAATATTGGTCGCCCATCCAATACCGGAACTATCACAGTGTTGCTTAACTTCGGTTATCTCACGAAATCCCTAGTTTCTAGCGCAATATATTATTAATTTGACGACGATTTTGTGGTCGACAGATCTATTTTTTTCCATATGTTTAAATCAAACACATAAAGCTATAGAAAGCAAACTAGGAAATTGAGAAAAGTCCTTCTCCTTTCATAATTCATTCAACAGTCTAATTAATTTCAAATACAAATTGTATTCTGATGGCCAATATAAATGTCATTGCTTCAAATCAGCCATCTTCCTTCCCGGTTCCTTCACAACAATAACATCTGCAGATTCAATCGCCATTCAATTTACCAATCCAACATGTCCCATGATATCGAGACTGAAAATTATACATTGAACAATCCAATACTAGATACCATTGACATCGATGTCACTTTCAGCCATCGGGGATGTTACCACCCTTATCTCTACGTTCGGTCTACATTGCATTAGGGGTTTGATGTATGGCTATAAATCATGCGTAGTGCTCTCCGGAGGGGGTTGATAGCAACACCCATGCGTGCGTGCAGGAGTGCCATTTCGGTGGAAGTAAGTAAGGATGTGACGATGACATTACTGATGGTTCAATGACAGCGCAAATAGTCGTGTGGTGTGTTTAGAGAGCTGGTAAACTTGATTCTAATTTGAGAATTGTATGGTGTTTTTTAATTTTTAGCAGTGGACGAACTGAAATGTTAGATAACTGATGTTTTTGTATTTCTTCCGGGTTTTTTTTATTGATTGTTCGGTGCTTTTGTTTGCTCTGTATGTCAGTTTTAAAGTAAATTGTGTCAGATATGGGCTTGTCAACTTAATCCACAGCATAAACAACTAAAAGATAAATTACAACAGTAACATTTTTATATGTTTCCAGTCTTTTTTGACAATTGTGTGAAATTCGTTAAAGTTATAAAGACCCTTTTCTAAAAGTACAAATTTGGTAGTCCTTCTAGGGAAGAATTAAAAAGATTCTATGAATTTAGAGAAAGTATTTAAAATTTTGGGCAGAGGTCCAAGGAACTTTCTGTGTTTATCTCACTGGAAAAAAATTCGAATTTTCTCCAAATTTGAGCGAAATGAGTGTCAAATTTGAGTGAGATCTTTTAAAATGTTTCATCGGAGGTGCCGACTTCGACCACCACGAAGGGCCACCAATCATTTTGCGTCACACCATTCAATTTCGTTCGATCTCAGCGCGCCCAAGTAAGGAGCTCACTAATCAAATCATGTCGTCAATTTCGCCTTCATTAATTAGCCCGTTTCGATTATCTCCATTAAATATCTTTGAAAACAAAAACAAAAAACACTCTTTTGCGCGGTCGCCCACATATTTTCTAGAGGCTGTGTGTCTGAAAGAATGCTTGTCATCTGTCTTGACGAGTTTGACAGAAAGTGGCGCCCGCCCAGTTTACAGACCTCGAATTCTAGCAAAGAGGCTACAATTTTAGATGAAATCTGATTTAAATTGCAAACGCTTGCAATGCGCAGGCTATTTTATTATAATTAACATTATAACCGTCTCAAAAAGTGATGCCCAAACGGATATAGTGTTGATAATAATAAGGCTACAATTTAATTTTAACAATTCTTTCCATATGTAAAAAAAAAAACGAGCTTGAGGGTTTTGCTGTCTTAAAGGTGTACAGCAAATGAAAAAACTTAATGAAACAAAATTAAATTAAATTCTTGTCTTTGTCTGACATATTGGTCATCATAATTGAAGCTTCATATAAAACCAAGATAATTTGCATTTAACCTATTACAGGAAATACCAGTTAAGCGTGTAATTTTTTGCTTTAAATTGGTGGTCAACAATGACTTGCCATGCAATTGAAACTAGCAGAGCAAACGTGCTTGTAACAGGAGTGAATTTTAGACTAGAAATCTCGTCGATTACGATAATTACAATTTTAATATCCAATACATGTTCACGGCGTTTGCTGAACGTTTTTTCTACGTTGGTACGCAGACATTTTCGTTTTCCATGCGGAACTTTTAGCTAATGTCAAGGTGAATTGACATGACATGCGCGTGAGTCGACTTACCAAATAAGTATGATGATATTTACATTGGAATCTCTGTTCCCCTCCTACATAAGACGCTCGAGCATGTAAATGCTTGGTACTTTGTATCATTTTTATGTTTATAGCTATTACCATTGGGTTTACAGGTTCTAAACTCAGTGTAATTTCTTCTGTGCTGTTTTCGTATTCGGCCATAATCGTAAACGAACGATCTCAATATTAAAATCATCGTAATTTTATGTTAAACTACGTCGTATAGTATTTTCAGAATAAGAAATGTACCGACTAAAATAGTCTTCCAACAAAATTCACTATCAGAGTTAATACCATTGAGTTTATATGTGCATGCAGAGGCCCAGCGTTAGTGTTAAACTTTCTGCTAAACAAACGAGTCGGCAACATGTGGTAACGGTAACTGTCACCCAATGGCGCTATCGGCCGTCATTTTTAACAAAACCTTTACAAATCAATAACAACGACTTTAAAGTACCGATCTATGATTAACAATCGTTGAGGTTAGCATTAATAAAGATTGATTAAGCGTAAATCAGTGGCAAATGCGAGTAATCTTTCAGAAATCACGCAGTGCAATATTGTAATACTACTTCTATACCTACCTATAAACAAAAGACACATAACAAAATGTATCGATAATATTCATCCAAAACCCTAAACACAACATAGACACCACGATCATCCCAACTCATCAACATTTCCCCACCGCCAATGTCCAACGACGCACCGACGACGTCGGCGGCGAGTTACAGGGACCCCGCCTCTCTTGCCGAAGGGGAAACCACGGTCGCGTGTTGTCTTCCCACCCTACCTACCGTGACTACCATGCCAGTCCTCTGCAGTCTGCGTGCAGCGCTCTCTGCAGAAGGTCGTCATCAATTGTTGTGTGTGCGAGACTCGTTCGGTTTGTGGTGCAAGCGGTCGTCAAACTCTGGTGCTACTGCGATTAAGAGGACAATCGAGGGCGTTATCTGGATTCTTTTTTGGTTTCCGTCATGTCGCTGTCGATGATGTTTATTTACGGATGAGTTACGATTGTGATCGGTGTGTTCTATCAGGGATTTTGTGACGTGTTTTTTTTTTTTTTTTAGTTTTAAGGCGCGGAAGGCTTTTTAGCTTGTGAAAATAATGGTTTTGTGAGATTTTTCTCGAGGTTTTTAAAAGATTTTTTAGCGATTCTCTGTTCGTGATGGCGACCTGTTTCGGTCCACCCCCGTTACCACCGAAAAAACCGCCCCCCGCACCATATTTCCGTCCCGTCGTACTCGACGGCTCGCGTAACAAACGTCACCAAACGCCTCCGCAGCATCCGCGACGCGTCGGCAAGATGAGCAAATCGTCAACATATCACAGTTTTCGCGAGCCAGACGACGAAGCCGACGATGACATCGTCGTTCTAGGCTCAGAGGTTGTCGAAATGGAATTGATCACTCCGAAGAAACCGATGTTGCGTCCGGCGAAAATTACGATGAAGAACAGCTCGAATTCTTTGAGTAGGAACTCGACGGCGAATACGTCGTTCATGCCGTTGTCGCTGATGTCGAGGAGTTGCAGTGATGGAAACATTTCGGGGAGGGACACGTTGAGGAAAGGGGGTGCCGTTGGTGTGTCTGGAGGTGGAACGCTGAACAAGTTGGCGAAAGCGTTGGGCACCAGCTGGAAGAATCTTCTGCAATGTGAGTTTGACGACCAAGTCGGTGATGTCATCAAATAAATTTTAAGTTGGATGGATTTTTATTGAATCTGCATATGAGGTGTCTCTATGGTATTTTAACAGATAAGGTCAAAGACCTTGCCATTTCCCGTAGACACCTCTTACAAAACTTCGATGATTTGAAGAAGATATCGTAAATGGACAGTGGTCCTCTGTATCAACTACAGAAATATGGATTGATATGCTATGACACTAACTGTTTATTCAAACTAATGGGACAGCTGTGTTTAGTTTGTTTGAGACGAAGTTTGAACAGTGGCTCCTTCCCTTGGAAATGGGGGTAAACGAAATCCATTGTCAAAATAAGGGGTGATAAGGTCAACTTTCTGTGTGTCGGGGTAGCAATAAGATTTCAACCTCTAAGCACACCGGTTTGCTGGATTTCGGGTAAAAACGAGTGGTAAACTAGCAGGTACCTGGAACTTTGACAATGAGACATCGATATTACGGTACACAGGTTCAGAAATATAACCAATGGCACTTTCCAAGACATGTATTCTTGTGTTAAGCTAAAATGGGTTGAGTCTTATGAGTCGTGTTCGTTTTCTAAAGTCCCCATGTTTATTGCCTTCAAAATGGTCACGTTAACTTTGTGTAAGGGATGGGACGGCCAAATGGTGAATCCAAAATGATATTCACAAGCACGCAGGACCCAGATCCTATCATAATTGGACATTTCCGTTGGTTTTTTTGTTTTGACAAGCAATTTACCAACTTATAAATTCGGTTCAAATCTATAAAAATGTAAGCGATACAGCTTGTATTGTGCCTAAATAAATGGGTTTTACCTTTTATTGAACACAATGACAAGTTTTTATTGGTATTATTAATATATTTTTTTTACAAATTTTCATGAAATTATCAACGTGCCATATTTAATCAGCAGATCTTTTATGTTTTTTAACTCTCAGTAAACTATACCGAGAAACCGAAACTCAGCCTTGGAAATTTATATGCCTACAGCAGAACGCAGATTTCCATCCATTTATATTTAAAAATTGACAACAATTCTCAAACTAATTCGCTATAGAAGTCACCTTGAGTGTTTTTTTTTTTAACTCTCCCCTAAAACGTTAACTTCCTTGCCAAACAAACAGGGCGTTCTAATGAAACACCTCCCCCAACCCAAAACCCTATATGCAAAGTCATAAACAAGCGTACACCGATCACCCTCCATATTACCAGCACGGAAATGATGATCCACCAGTCATCGATTATCCATCGCGATTAACAACTGACTATAAACTACCCTCAGAAAACCAATCCATTAACACATAACGTCAGACTCCACCCTCCGTCGTTCTGACCACCCCAGAAGTTCACCTCCTAAAGTCACCCTTAATAATCTTATCGTGCCCCATGTATTACCCCATAGTTCATTTACCCCCCGTGTGGCTAGACTGGCAAACTTTGACAACCTTACCAAAGCCCTTGTGCTCGAAGATTCCCTGATTACTCTTTTGGGCATTGTCCAATTGTATTTGGGCAGCGAATGGCGACACGAGATTCTCAAATCGCTGCTTCTTTTTCTTGTCGCCGAAGTCATGGTTCATCGTTTGGTACAATGATTGGTTTTCAAAGCTTTTTGAAAGAGAAACGAACCTCGAACAGGATGTTATGGGAGAGCCGACCGCTCCTTGGTTGAAAGCCGAATAAGCTATACTGAGTTTCATCGTGAGAAGGAGAGTATCCAGCCAAAAGAAACCGCACCCTTCGCTAGATAAGTCAAAAAGTCAAAACTTGCCAAACTGCACTTACTTTGAGAATCGCAAATTATGATTGCGGGCCTACTTCTACTTATTTTCTCGTGAAGAACAATTAGGATAGTGGGTTTGCATCTTCTCAGAGCACCCACGACCTCTAGGCATAAACCATGTATTTAAAAACAATTAAAACACCTGCTGCAAAGAATTTCTTCCAGTTGTTGGGTTCACTTGTCCCATAATAGTGGAAAATGAACAGAAAATAGTAAAACTTTACCAATGGTTAGGATGAGTCAAAAGGCCAGCGTTAATTTTAAACTTTCTGCTTGGCAAACGAGCCGACAACACGTGGTAACGGTAGGTGCCACCCGATGGCGCTTGCGGCCGATTTTTTTTTAACAAACATCTGCTATTTACTACACAAAATATCGTAATTTTTCGCGAAGATTGTCTATATATGCATTATGGTAGTACCGGTAGTACTTAACTCTGTGAAATCTGATTTAAATTGCACATGCTTGCAATGGGCAATTTTCTTATCCTTACTCTCTTGTTACTTATTACACCTATTCTCAGTATGAAAGACAAATTATGGATCTAAGACGTAAAATGGCAATGTCTTTTTACTCCCCCATTGTTTGCCCAGGGTTGCAACCACCAAAGGTGGTTTTGCCATAGAAGGGTGAGTGCTGCTATGCGCTTATCTGATTTTGAGTAATGTCATAGCGCTGTGAGGTTAGGGTGGGGAAATTCTATGCCATTAGTCAAGGAAATGGTTGATGTGCTCGCCGGCACGGTGGAAAACTGGGTGGGGAAAGTTGCTAGTTCGACATGCGATGGCTAGGTGGGAAATTCTTGTGAAGAAAAGCGAGTTGGTTGATAGTTTTGGGTGACAGTTACTCTTAGCTACTGGTGCTCTGAGAGACTGTGGTTATTGATTTAGATGTGCAGATGAAAATTGGAAAGATTACGAATCGAGAAAGCACTGTTTTGGTAATATTTAACTTTATTGACAGACGGTTTTAAAAAAGGAACTTGATTGCGATTGCAACTAAACATAACGATTTTATGTTAAAATTTGCCATATAATAAATATAAACTTTCAAAACTTTCAAATGGCAACAATGAATTCAGCTCATGTACTACCTACAGTCCTAACACTCGAATATGTTTGCAATGTTTCTACATTCGAGTCAAGCCTTTGAACCAAAAAAAAAAATATGTCAAATAATTTAAAATTGACAATCCAATCCCATTTTCTAACATCAGATACCAACAATGAAAAATGCCAATCTTTCATCTGTCAAAACCACCATCCGATTTGCGACCACAAATCCTCGACTCTCACAGCTGTCCCTCCAGATTCAGAAATCAATCCGATATCGTTTTCCACTTAACATACATTTTATGAATCGTTGAAGATGATACTTTTAGCTCGGTCTCGCGTTGTGTCACTGGAACAAAAATAGTGCGGCTAGATGTTATTTCTTAAACGACTCGAGTTGATGACGACAACGAAAGAGCGTAAGAAGACGCTCTGTAACGAACACTCTTGAGAAAGCCAGCTTTTTGCTCAAAGACGGATTCATATTTCTTATACGACCGCGTGCTACAGGGATGTTTTTTTCTTTTAGCAATGTAGATAACTGTCTCGGGTGAAATCATTGGAATAACGTCAGAGTCGCAGCGTTGATGTTAAACGTTCTGCTGAGCAAACGAGCCGGTAACATGTGGTAACGGCGGTGACCACTCGATGGCGCTTGTGGACGTTATTTTTAAGTAATATCTAAAATTATATAATAACGATTTAAAATATCGATGTTTATCGATCGTTTATTTTGGAATTAATAAAGATTAATTGAGTCAAATGCGAGTACGCTGAGACCATAACCTTGGCCATAAGCACCATTCTCATCGGTAGAATTTTGACAAACTCAATGGTAGCTCTGGTCGCAGCTAACTCATTTGAAGTTTTTTTGAAACTTATATTTATCTCACCGAAATCTTCAATCATAGTTTTTTTTGCCTACAAAGAAGGAAATTTGAAGTGACCCTGAATACCAGCTGGGTCATACAAGTTTTGCGATGGAGAGTTTTTTTTTTGCCACGTTCTAAGCTAGCTGGATGCAAATTGATTGCAATTAGAATTGCCCCCTCTCCCTGTCGGTGCATAACTGAAAAATAATTTGCATAATTAAAAGTACATTGTGTGTATGTTCGCTGAGGTGTGTTGCCTTCGGAAATTAAATTGTTTTTGCCGAAAGTTAAAGTGGAATTATTCCTATGTTGAGATGGTAATACATATATCTTGAGACAAAACATGATTCGCTTTTATGATTCTTGACATTTTGTAACATCACTGATATTACTGTTAATTTTGTTTGCTTTCTAACAATAGTTCATCTGCTAATTCGCTGATATAGATGAAGTTTAAGAAATGCTCTTATAAAGTTAACTTAAATTAATCAACTCAATTAAAGGTATCATAATAATTCACTTTACTTCGTATCCCAAACCATTTTAGAAGAAAATTCAACCAATAAAAATTCGTCAAACATAAAAAACTTGGCACCCATATGCGGACGCACATTTTTAAGCGCCGAAATTAAAATCTCCCTCATTTTTATTATTACGAAACGCATTCAACGCAGAGCGGTTCTTAAAAAAAAAACCCTAGAGCAGACTAATTGCTTTTAATAAATCCACTAAAATCCGGGACACTTTTTCATCTCGTCCAGGATATTTTTACGATCCCAGTTCTTTGCGTTCCGACGCATCTACTACATCCGGTGACGGTTAGTCAAACAAAACGACCCAACATTTGACTCTCTCTCTCTCTATCCCTTTTTTCCTGGACCGAGAGAATTTATGTACCCTTTCCATCTGCCGTACCAGAGCACAACGCTCCCTAATTAAACTTAATGCATAGGATAAACACACTCTGTTTAGGTACACTCTAATTACTGTACTAAAGTACAAAGATGGCGGTCCTGTAATCGCGTTGTACCTTCGAGCTGTCTTGCAAAGATGACAACAAAAACTCGGGCTGCAAATTTCTCTGGTTCTTTACACGTATTACAGGCTACTGCTATAAAGCTAATGTTAAACTGGCATCGAACAATACTGCGCTGGGTCAGTTATTGGATGGGTGACCATCATACACATGACCAGTTCTGTTTGGGAGAGAGGTTGGAGGGATGAAAGTTAAGCAACACTGCGCTGGGTCAGTTATTGGATGGGTGACCATCATACAAATGACCAGTTCTGTTCGGGACAGAGGTTGGAGGGATGAAAGTTAAGCAACACTGCGCTGGGTCAGGTATTGGGTTGGTGACCATCATACACATGACCAGTTCTGTTCGGGAGAGAGGTTGGAGGGATGAAAGTTAAGCAACACTGCGCTGGGTCAGTTATTGGGTTGGTGACCGGCATACACATAAACAGTTCTGTTCGGTAGAGAGGTCATTGCAATGGGTTTTAGCCTTGTCCAATACGTGATTTCTGAGAAGAATAAAATAAAGCAAGATTGTAGTTATTATCGCGTTTCCCTTATGTCAGAGAACTACCTTCAAAAGTCACAAAACTAACCAGCAACCATGTGCAATCATCTCAAGTCAAGAGATTACTTTTATGTAACTTTTAGAATTCGGAATCAAAGAATTTGCTCAAAATACAAAAGCAAGCATATCGCCAGCTTGTGCTCGTGCGTAGGTAACTGTCCCTCAGTAAAGACTTGCTTGCTGCTGTTCTTCGCAATGCGTCGTGGACAGCCTCCAGGTTGATTCGTTTCACCGTCATCGGCAACGCCTATCCTCGACGTGGTCCAATGATTGATGGCGGTGGCGCCAAGCGTAAGCCGACCAAAGAAACGACAAAGAAACACTCGACGGGATCTTCAAAGGTCGTTACACATTTTCCTCGGTGACAAAGAGATTATTTAACATTTCAACTAGAAAAAAAGACCGTGATTTTAGTGAATTCGGTTACATGTGTATTTTAATTTTTGTTCTAAAATTCGAACTGAATGTTGACAGTATTCACTGCCTTCTAGTAACATTAGATTCTGTTTCTAGAAGGCTGTGATTTAGACCGTTTTGATTCAAAGTTCTTGTGCTGTAAATAATGCACAAAAAACGCTTGAAAATAGAGTCATACAAGGCAGTATAGAAAGACTCTCTCAACCCTGGACCTAGCTTTCATTAAAAACCTTTATCACTAGCTCAGCCCCTTCAAAAACAAACCAGAAACCAGCTTTGATCGAAATAGAAATCAAGATCTCTCGACTTCGCTCAGCTCCAGAAAACATAACCTCAAAGCTCAACAAGTTTTCCATTCATCCTGCCTGAAAAGCAAGGCTCGTTCGATGCCACAATTCTGATAACGCTTTGAAAACTATCGATAGCCTTAGTACTCGAGATTTAAGAACAGGAAGTGCGTAATTGCGTTCTAACCGGAACCACTACAGAATCTCTGGATACAGCTGTCTATGATTTGACTTTGAAAGTCGAGATAGCGCTCATTTATGTCTAGTTTTTCTGTAATTATATATCACGTCGCTTAGTTAGATATGAAGATCGCTGTAATGAGGTGTTTATTAGTGTTTTTGTTTAGTGTACAGCATGTGGATGATAGCTGGAAAGGGGTAATTTACGAATTATGTTTGGAAGAAATCTTTGTAATTATCTAGAGATAATTCCATGTTTTGAGGCATTTTGCTGTTTGATTGCAGATGTTAGTATTTTTTTGGGGGGGGGGGAGTGACAATGACATGCGTTGATCTGGAAGAGAGATTACATTTTTTAGGGATGTGTTTTTTTTTAAGACCATTAAATAGTACTTGTTACACAGATAGCAAGTTGATGCATGTGTAAAATATTCTAATCAGAACATAAGACATGGCAATTACGAATTTCTGTGCAATTATTAAAAAATTACACATGTGAGCTTTTTTTTGTCAATCTTTCAGTAATTTTACAAAAACCCACTTATGAGACGTCCGAATAAAAACGAAATAATAATTGATTGATTAGTGGGGCTTAACGGCACTCCTTGTAGCATTTGTCTCATGGTATTGGTGAATGAGTCAATGATGATGAACCTAACTTAGCCTAGAAAAGAGGAAGGGAAACCCGGTGCCGGCACGTAGCCTACTCCTGTAGAATCACAAAGAAGACCACCGGCCTGACGTTCCTTCCGAAGGACGGTACAACGTGTACAACAGGATTCCTCCACAAATCCGTACTGTCGAGAGGTTGATAAGCAAGGCAAATTATGCTGTACTAACTTTCAACAAATCAAAATAAAACCATATTCGTCTAGAATAGTCGGTCGAAAATTTTTCGCAAACCGAAACCCGCGACCCACAACCAATTTAAACTTCTCAGCAAACTCTTTTCAAACAAACTCTTTGTGTGCCTAAAATTTCACTGACTCTCGATTTAAATCGTATGGACACCAAGGCTCTAGATCTCGAACAAAAACCATTCATTCAAAACACACTGAAACCAAACAACCAACTCATTCATATCCCTATGGCGACAATACATCATTCCAAAATTTAAACCCGCAAATAAAACCACCAACCAAAAAACCACCAACCATTCTTTTAGCGTCCATCTCTGTGTCACGATCAAACGCGTTGGTCAAAACAGAAAACCACCCGAAAAAACCACCCCAAACGTGCGAATCACCATGTCTAGCGCACATGTGATCAAGTGAGCCCATTTAAAAGGCTGCTCGACGTTATGGGGTTTAATCTTCTAACCGTTTACAATGCCAATAATTCAAGGCGTTTCACACTGGCACGGAGAAATCCTTGCCGCCATCCCACACTTCGACTTAATATGGTCACTATGGTCTGACCAGCCCCCCCTCCCCCCCATGGCTAGAAGACCTGCGAACAAATCTTTGAAAAGCGTTAGGTAGACGGACCAAGATTAAGATTGAAAATTGTAAAATGAGTATTTTTAATTCGGGGCTTTTGAGTCGGTCGAATTTTGTCTTTTGCCGATTCGGTTATTCACAAGAAAACTCGCGATTAAAAGGTTAAGCAACGCTAATAAGAATCGGCTAATAATAGGGTATATGGTCATTAGTGTTTACCTGCGATTTATTTACACAGTTTCAAAAACTAATTTTTATATATTTTTTTTCTGATTTCAAAATTTTTGTTTTTAATTATTTATTTTTGTCATGTGGGTTGGTTATTTGGTAACATGTCACGGGTGTTTACCGTTGATATTTCCCGTATCTAATGGGTCATTTGACCATGTTGCCCGTTATGGAGAGATGTGGTTCAAAGTTGAAATGATGGAGACCTTGTTTTTCAATTCATTTGAATTTGCTTGTGCAACTGATTCGAACAGATTTGGAAAATCGTTTTTCGACACGCTAGGTTTTATTGAACAACGGTATGCTTTAATATTTTGAATAACAATGTCAGATTTCGTCATATTATTTTAAACATTGTTGTAGTTTATCCCGAAATCGTTCACACTAGTAAAAAAAAATATTTACCTTTGAAACATGGGATTGAATTTCCTTCGTTTTCAAATGTATTTCCTTCTGGTAAACCTGTAAATACCTTGGTATTTATATCCTATTTACCTACTGGGAAGTGGTGGGGTTAGGTACGTGAGTTGACAACATGCAGCTATAGATGGTCGAGTCGAGACGGGTTGAAATGTTGACACCTGACAAGATGGTCACGAATCGGACAAAGACCCTTCTAATTGCCACTTCAAAACTTTAAAACCAATGCATCCTAGTTTTTTGAACGTACTATATAAAAAATAATAAATAAAAACTCTTATAAACACGATATTGTTTAAATTTTATGGGAGTAGTATCATATTCGGTATAAATTTTCAAAAATTTCGTGAATTATTTCAAAATCTGTCGAGCGCGTGCATTGAAATCTCCGCCCACCTTGGAACACAACTTGAGACCCATGAGGCACACAACCACACGCAGTAGGTACGCATGACGGTCTCCAGTTCCAACCATGAACACCCATTTGTAATTCAACGACAAATTAAATCTTATCTTGCACAATCATAATTATAATTCGATGTGGTGTGCATATAAAAGACTTGTAATATCTGTGCATTTATCTAGAGTCATTACATATACAGACAACTTCCAAGCTTTAAGAAGCTATACTCAAAACCATCTTGAGAAAGATAAAGATTTGTATGTTCGGAGATGGGAACCTGCATACTGTATTCTTCAAAAACTTACTTAACTTCCCTTGTGTTAGGGGGAAAAAAATATATGAGAGCTTTGAAATTTTTCTTTGTATAGAGTATATGTAAAAGATTTAGCCTAAGAAACTGCAGAAAATATGGCCGATAACTCTGCTAGAAAGCGGTGTGGCGGCTATTTTTATCCACGATTCTAATCCTCAAGACACCTAACAACAACGGGCTCTTTCCCTATTTGCCAAACCATCCAATTCTCAACTTGAATGTAACTATAACAAGAAAATATATATCTGACAATTTTCACTCACATTACGCATTTTTCAACTAAAAAATATATACAAATTACCATAAACCCGTTTGTCCACAAGCAAATAATCTCTGGCGTCGTCATCATAGTATTTCAATGAGAGTCAATACTAATTGCTCTGATAATGAGCTCAGTGCAACAGTAATACCCGTGCATGATGCATGTTATAGCTGCATTCAGAAAGTGCACTTTTTAGTGCATCGATGATGCAATATCGAAGGGGCAAATTAGTTTATAGAGAAAACCGAGTTGCGTTGCATCGCGTGAAATTGTTAATGTATGAGTTTTATATCAATTTAAACACCTACTTACAAAGTTGCATACAAGTGTGCTGCTCTTTAATTATGGTTTTGAAATGTTGGCTGTGCAAAGGTGTACTGTGAGTGTACTTGCTTTTTACAGCGAGTAGTAGGTACCCAATCAATAATATATTAGTATAGAAGGATTCATTAATTAGCGACGGATTTTCGCTTGCTTCCATCTATTATTGGGCAAGTTTCAAATATTTTCAGACTCATTTTTACAAATCCGTATATGCTTTTATTTATACCTAGATTTTTACACATGTCTGACGTTTTTTGAGGCGTTTTTCAATATTTTTAAACATTTGCAGACAATTCTTAACATTTACACAAGCTTTTCATACAACCTTTCTAATTTTTTTTACAAATTTTCAGACATCTAGATCTTTAAACACGTTTTTACATATTTTGAATTTACATTTCTTGCATTATTAGACTTTTTCATTCTAACCAAGACATTATTACACACTTCCCCGCTTTTATTTCAACAATTTCACACATTTTTACAAATGTATACAATTTTTTACCAAGGTGTTAGCATTCGATCCTGATCAGCTTTTGCTTAGGTCGCTGCGGTCCTATTATACCATGACTCGAGGTTTTACAAGGAAGTATTACCGCAGTGATGCCTTACATTTACCTGCAATCGTGAGCTATGAATATTCTGAGAAGTAGGTACCTACCTAACAGTGTCGAGTCCCAGCTAGCGAATGTCCAGTGGGTGCATTACAGCTGCAGCGTGTTAACTGCAGTTAAGCCAGTGCAATGAAATCCGTGGTGGGCAGGTGCAAATTTATAGCCCCGTGCAGTATTAACAAATCGCTGGGTAGGTATATCCTCTTTTGCCTGTTAAGCACGCGATGAAGGTTATCTTTTGCACCATAGGGAAATTCGCAATCCACCGAGCCCTTTTTATGATTTCACAGAAGATATTTTTAGAACTCACCTTTTCTTAGATGCAAATTTATTAATAAATGTGTGGCCTAGGGTTGTTAAAAATTAAAATCAACCTTGTGTCGAACATTTTGTTCGATTCTGTTTGCAAGCGCGTACGAATAGTGATTCAAATTTGATCCATTTCACAACCTGCCAACCCTTTTTTTTTGCGGCAACGGCTAACGTCAACGAGAACAGCTGTTTTGCGACCATGTCACGGTCACGGAGATCAAAGCTCCTGAAAAAAAACACGTTCAAAATTAAACTGAACATAACAAAAAAATTGCAGCGATGTTCGTAAAGACGGGAAAAAAAACTTGAATGACGAGTATCTGAGATCAGTGCCTCTTGGGTCTTTGCCGATAAAAGACTCTGATTATATAATATTAAGTCGGGGTCGTCATGGCAATTTCATGCAGATTGATGCAAACAACGTTTTTAACATTATCTTACAGACCGCGCGATACCGCGAGCAGTCCTCGTTTCCTTTTTGAAATTCGATGCACAAGACAAGTTTCCAGTTGTGTTTTTTTTTTTTAAGATGGTTCGATAATCCGTGAGAGTTCACCTGTCTTCATTCTGGTTTTCATTACGGAATTCGCTCGCGATTGTCTCAAAATGAAGACGTTTTTCTTTGCGATCACCTGTAAACTTGCTCGCGCCGCCTGAAAGCGAGTCTGCTAAGCGCGAGCGGACACGGGTCGTTTCCAGAACACACACCTGTTTACCTGGAACCACGAGCGAAGAGCGCCGGCGTACAGGTGCACACGCCGCTCATTAGAAATTGATGCAGAAATTGCACCGAAACGATCGCACCATAGCCAATTAAAACAAAACTCGCGTGTAACTTCGAAGAAGTTGCTCGGGCAGGCCTTTAACAAGTTGGATTCGATGTGGAATCGATTTCTGCGTCAGACACCGTGAAACTAATTCAAATCGCGTGATGGTCGACGCGTTTTTTCATCAATTTGGTTTCGCTTTGACTGCTTAAAAGGCTGGCGAAAAATCGGGTAGGTGCCCAAAGGAGATGGAAACATCAGTCTCAACGGTGCTAATTTCAAACGTCTTCGCGAAAATTGCCGGCCAACTGACAAAATTTGTGGTATTTCAAATGTTAAGATATATCATTTCGTTTTTACTCACATTTAATAATGGTTTACGCTTAATTCATCTTTAATAATACTAACCTCAACGATTGATAAACATGTATCGATATTTGGAGTCGTAATTATTTTATAGTAGAGGTTTGTTAAAAAGAAAAAGACGGCTGCCAGAGCCTTCGGGTGGTCAACCGTTGGTGGTTGTAAAACGTTTATCATTAGCGCTGTGACTCTGACTAACGTATGAACTCGGAGGACGCGTTGGGACCACGCAGATGCCCGTGGACGGAGGCGTCGTGGTAGTGTGGGACGGACGTGCGAGGAATTCCTTGGCGGCGACGTACACAGCGGAGGGTCAAACTATGTTGAATGCTCGGTGCGGAACCTGAAGCGATCGAGATGTGCATGGACGGGATTGCATGATTGAAAGTAGTACAGTCTTGTCCGTGAGATACGATATCTTATCATGTAGGTATATGAATTTGTTACCACTGGCTTTTCTTGTGCACCACTATGGTTTTTTATAATTGAAATTTTCAATTATATTACCACCCAGGAAGCGCTGATTGCCATGGTTACGACATATTTGATACCGAGTTCGTGGTCATCCACCCGAGACATGATCAAGCGTGATGTTGCTTAACCTCGTTAATACACCCGAATATTTCTGCACAAAAACGAATAATGTATACCTATACTTACTAACTACTAGTGTCGCCGACTACCTACTACCTTCACTTACTTCCTATCTACTACTTTACATTAACATTGCATATGAAATGTTATTGAATTACTGTCATCTTGTAAAAATTTTATTCAAATCCTACTATATAACTATAACTGACTTATTCCAAAACAATATTTATGTATATTTGTATGTATATTTTGTTCCTGGAATAAAAAACCACTATATATATTGCATTCAATATGGACATACTTAACTGATGAAAATGGAGAGTACTGCTAGATGGAGTTACCGTCGCTTTGAGAGATAACAATTTAATTTCGCAGATTACTCGCATTTGAGACTGGTTTACGCTCAAATTATCTTTATCAATGCTAACTTCAACGATTGATAAACATGTATCGATATTTTGATTCATAAATATTTAACTGTATAGAGGTTTGTTTAAAATGACGGCTGCAAGCGCCATCGGGCGTCACCTACCGTTACCATGTGTTAACTGCTCGTTTGCTCAGCAGAAAGTTTAACATAATCTCTGTAACTCTGACTTTGTCTATAAACCCCGTGCTAATCTACTTACTTGGCTGATTGCAACTCAAAGTTGGATTTTCGCGTGCTCATATGCAATTGGGTTATCGACATTGCTTGCCAATTTTGATCCAATTACTTGCGTGTGTCTGCGCCGGCGCGCGCTGGACCTCGTAAATCTTGTAACGTCCTCCGCTTACCGCCAACACGTCGGTAATGAGTTTGGTAATTAAATTAATTTGATCACGCGATTATGCCGATGGTAATCATTAATATACCTGATTTTTGTTAGACGGTCTTTTTTAGTTCAACGTGTGGGTTCGATTCTGGTTTCTTCCTGGCTGCGTGATCGTCAAGGAAAACTTAACAAATTTTTAATGAATTTTGAGGAAATTAGTTGATATTTTTGTGAAAATTAAGTTTTATTGAGTTTATAGTATATAGTCAGAGTCACATTGCTAGTGTTAAAAGTTAAACATCCACCAACAAGTGGTAACGGTTGTGGCCACCCGATGGCGTTAGCGGTCGTCCTTTTTAACAAACTACTACAATTAAATAAGTAACATTAAAAATAACGATTTTTAAATGCTGTTTAAAAATATCGATGTTAAATGCTGTTTAAAAATTAGTTGCGATTAACGTGATTTCAAAACTCTGTATACATATGTGACATATAAGACATATTAGATGGGTTTTTACTAATTTTGTATATTTTTCTTAAATTTGATCGTCAAGCGGCAGAATGAGGGGGCTACTAAGTCTTACAGTTCCTAGCATCAAAAAACACTCTTGATATCAAAGACGAAACCTACGAACACCAAATTAGGCATCACACAACGTCGAATAATTCAAAACGGCCAACATTTCACAACACTCACAAAACAAATATATTTGTTACAACTAAAAAAAAGGTAAACAAATCGTTTTTATTATCGCTAATTTCTGCAGCCGTCGCGACACGTCTAGAAAGGGGCCACGGTCGACGCCTTCCCACTGAACCCGTACCTTTTTGTCTCGTGAGCAAAGTCATAATGGTGCTTGTACCTTTCTCAATCAGACGAAAGATTTCGACACATCTCGCACCTACTTTCTTTCGAGTGAGACACCTTACTGACCACCTCTTCGGGCGACATCTTCATCTCTGTTGTTGATTGCTTCTTGGGGCGCCATCCGCCCTCGTATTATAGCTTTTTTTTGTCGAAGTAGACCAGGTCTGTTTTCGCATACAAGTGGCCGATTCCTCACGTCTGATTTTCAGAGTATTTTTGTACTAATTTTGGTATGGTATGTCCCTAAAAATCAGGTGAATTGATTTTTCAAGTTTTCCAGTGACAATTATTTGTTAGATTTATGTTTGTATTGTTGACTGTCAACATTTTAACCTCCCCTTTCCGTCAAATAAAACAAAGACTTTGTCAAAAACAATTAGACAAACGTCGACTTTTTAGGTCCTTTCTAGGACCACAAGTCAATCAAAACAGAGCAAATCCGAAACTCACCACAACATTCACCCACGGCTCTGAACCACTTCACCAAACCAAAAAAAAAAATATTACAATGCAATTTGACACCAAAGTCCAATCAATATTTTGTGACAACTAACATGTTTCAAGAGTGAATATTGACTCAATTGTTAGAAAACGATGCAACTGATTCATTGGGATAAACTATAAAACGGAAAATTTTAAAAGATATCAGATGAATTTTTTTTGGCTTATGCATTTTATTTTCAAATGAGACCACTTGCATGTAAAACGTGCTAGTTTTTCATCGTGTGCCTTGAGCTGTTATAACTTGTGTACCATGACTAAGCAGACAAATTCAAAAATATTATGTTAAGACAAACGCTTTGCGATTTTCATGTCAAACTAATTCAACGATGATTGAAATCAGTTGAAAACTTCAATTTAGATGTAAGGTGTGTCACACTAAATTATACCAAACAAGCTCTAAGGATAAATGGTCTTCAATTGATCGAATTCGACGATATTTCGTCTACTTCTGCAGGCGCCTGACAGCTAATCGTCCTGATTGATCCTGTTCTGTAAGGGCATGAATGTCACCTGAAGGCATTCTTTATTTGACCTTCGATAAGTAGACCTAATCTAACTTTAAGATGTTAAATAAATGTATTAGTTTGTTGCGTTTAACGATGCCCTATTTTGACGAGTCTGAAGCACTGGTCCAGCGGCGTCGGTGAATGAGTGGATGATGATGAACCTAACGTAGTCTAGAAGGGAGACAGGGAATCCCGGTGCCCGTAGGTCGAGAGATTGATAAGCAAGGCGAGTGAAGTTGCTGTACTAACTTTCATCTCTACAACCTCTCTCGTGAACAGAACTGGTCACCCTTCCAATACCTGACTCATCTCAGTGTTGCTTAACTTTGGTGATCTCACGAGAACTGGCGTTTTCAACACGCCAAACAGTGGATATAATTCGTGGATTTTATGTATATTATAAATTAATTTTAAGGGGGATCGCAAGCCCAACTCATTTTCAGGGTGAGAATGACACAGAACAAAACGGGAAGAAAGTGTTTTTGGATGAAATCTTATAATAAATTGCAAACGCTTGCAATGCGCGGGGTATTTTGTATTATTATCAACACCATAACCGTCTCAAAAACTGATGCCCAAACGGGGACTCGAACCCCGATCTCCACCTATCGCGGGTGTTGCTCTAACCCATTGAGCTACTTGGACACTGGCCTTTTGAGACGATTTTAGTGTATTTGATTAGAATGACAGTTCTCCAAGGAGTAGAACCATGAGGCTGTGAATACTCACAGTCACTCTTATTCTAGTGACGCTGTACCACGTCACAATCTGTCAAAATTATAAAATTAAAATGATCAAAATTGTCAAAGTTATTATCATCTAAATTTGTAGCCCGCAGTCCTGGAGCGACTTGCGGGAAAACCTTGTAAAAAGCTTTCTTCGTGCATTTAACTTATAGCCCAGGAGTAATAGCGATTTTTAGAGCCATACCTAGACATGAATAGTGTCAAGCTGAATTTTTCAGGATATGTTCCTTACACCTCCCTTAACTTTGGCCAGAAAGTTGATAAAAATCTAACCATGGCGTCATTGTTTTCCACCCCTATTTAGGGGCGGCGTTGCTGAAATACGCCATTATTGGCGAAGATAAGGGAGGTATCGAAAAAGTTTCAACGGCAATGTTGTAGCTTATAAAATTACAAATCGAACAGTATCAATTACATTGCAAATATATTCAAGGGTGACCAAGATATTACAGTTTAAAGATGACGTATTTTTTTGCATTTGCTTTTTCTGGGCTATCTCTTGGGTTTTGACTATAATATTTTTAGTTCTATCGACGAGGAAAGCTTATTCAGTGTAAATAATAAGTAAAAGTATATAGTTACGGCAGATTCCATTTTAGTAGCGTATAAAACATCCCAATAGAAACTCTAATAACGGTGTATCGAACTAAACTATATGATAAACTATATAATTGTGTTACAAAATCTATGGTTTTTATTTCCACTTTTGTGAGTAAAATCTCATGCAAATTGAATAGGAAGTGCTTTTATGTAGTCTCTTAGTTACAATGTTATGTGTAGATATATTTAAACAATTTTTTAGGGATGATTGGCATGTATCGCCTTTAAACGTAAAACTATTCATACACAGAGCTGGAGTTAATATTAGCTGCAGGTTGCCAGCACATCTCTTGTACTTTCGATATTGGTCTAACTTTACATTTCGGTTCATCTCTGGGTCACCTGGGTCCTCTTCGAGTGAAATGTCGTTGTTGCACGTTGCACCGTTGCACTGGCTGCACATATGGGAGCAGCGTAATCCAGCTCGCACACAGCTGCACTTTCCACTGCACGATGTCTTGCAATTGTAGCTCACTACATTAAATAACTGATCGGGAGCTGGCAGCTGCAGGGTTGGTACTGGATGAAGTTCTTCATTTTCCAGTTTCCATCCCCAGAGGGTGGCTGGAAGGTCATTCCCTCGCCACTGCTGCAGTGGGTGGTAGACACGGAAGGAATGTTGTCGCGCTGCAGCTGTTGTTGGCGGAAGGGTGGCCAAGTCGAAGTTGGAACTTAAAGTTTGCTTAGCCACCGTTCTCTTCTAGGATATTAACCTCAGCGCATCGAGGGATGTGGAGGTGGTGTCACCATTGAGAGCTATCGGGAACTCCTCCCCTACAGCAGCGATCATTTCTGCGTCAGCATCAGGAGAGTTAAACACTTTTAAGGTTTGGCGCAGGCTTTCCTTCCGTGAAAAGATCTTGAGCGTCTTTTTCTTGCCCCGAAGGAACAATGCGGAGGTGGTGTCACATTCTGAGACGGCATGCAAGAACAGAATGTGCAAGAACAGAAATCTCATGCAAATTGAATAGGAAGTGCTTTTATGTAGTCTCTTAGTTACAATGTTATGTGTAGATATATTTAAACAATTTTTTAGGGATGATTGGCATGTATCGCCTTTAAACGTAAAACTATTCATACACAGAGCTGGAGTTAATATTAGCTGCAGGTTGCCAGCACATCTCTTGTACTTTCGATATTGGTCTAACTTTACATTTCGGTTCATCTCTGGGTCATTTTGGTCCTTTTCGAGTAAAATGTTGTTAAAATGTCGAGAGATTCTGGCGGTTCCAGGCTTGAAGACGGGGACGTATGCTGTTATAAGGCTGCTGCAGATGCTGACATGTTGATCTTCAACACTGACATCTAAGAATCAGATGCTGGAGAATGAAATGTTCTGCCAGAGTCACTTCCCACACGAGGAGGTTGGTGTCGGTTCCAACAATAGCTACACGGCGTCCAGCATTTGATTCAAATGCTGGACGCCGTGTAGCTATTCCAGCTATTCCAGCATTTGATTCAGCATCTGCATCTACAGCATCTGCAGCAGCCTTATAACAGCATACGTCCCCGTCTTCAAGCCTGGAACCGCCAGAATCTCTCCGAAGGCCTACACCACTCAACTGCTGCAAGATGCACTTGGTGCCGACCGCGAGCACATTCTGTTCTTGCATGCCGTCTCAGAATGTGACACCACCTCCGCATTGTTCCTTCGGGGCAAGAAAAAGACGCTCAAGATCTTTTCACGGAAGGAAAGCCTGCGCCAAACCTTAAAAGTGTTTAACTCTCCTGATGCTGACGCAGAAATGATCGCTGCTGTAGGGGAGGAGTTCCCGATAGCTCTCAATGGTGACACCACCTCCACATCCCTCGATGCGCTGAGGTTAATATCCTAGAAGAGAACGGTGGCTAAGCAAACTTTAAGTTCCAACTTCGACTTGGCCACCCTTCCGCCAACAACAGCTGCAGCGCGACAACATTCCTTCCGTGTCTACCACCCACTGCAGCAGTGGCGAGGGAATGACCTTCCAGCCACCCTCTGGGGATGGAAACTGGAAAATGAAGAACTTCATCCAGTACCAACCCTGCAGCTGCCAGCTCCCGATCAGTTATTTAATGTAGTGAGCTACAATTGCAAGACATCGTGCAGTGGAAAGTGCAGCTGTGTGCGAGCTGGATTACGCTGCTCCCATATGTGCAGCCAGTGCAACGGTGCAACGTGCAACAACGACATTTCACTCGAAGAGGACCCAGGTGACCCAGAGATGAACCGAAATGTAAAGTTAGACCAATATCGAAAGTACAAGAGATGTGCTGGCAACCTGCAGCTAATATTAACTCCAGCTCTGTGTATGAATAGTTTTACGTTTAAAGGCGATACATGCCAATCATCCCTAAAAAATTGTTTAAATATATCTACACATAACATTGTAACTAAGAGACTACATAAAAGCACTTCCTATTCAATTTGCATGAGATTTTACTCACAAAAGTGGAAATAAAAACCATAGATTTTGTAACACAATTATATAGTTTATCATATAGTTTAGTTCGATACACCGTTATTAGAGTTTCTATTGGGATGTTTTATACGCTACTAAAATGGAATCTGCCGTAACTATATACTTTTACTTATTATTTACACTGAATAAGCTTTCCTCGTCGATAGAACTAAAAATATTATAGTCAAAACCCAAGAGATAGCCCAGAAAAAGCAAATGCAAAAAAATACGTCATCTTTAAACTGTAATATCTTGGTCACCCTTGAATATATTTGCAATGTAATTGATACTGTTCGATTTGTAATTTTATAAGCTACAACATTGCCGTTGAAACTTTTTCGATACCTCCCTTATCTTCGCCAATAATGGCGTATTTCAGCAACGCCGCCCCTAAATAGGGGTGGAAAACAATGACGCCATGGTTAGATTTTTATCAACTTTCTGGCCAAAGTTTAGGGAGGTGTAAGGAACATATCCTGAAAAATTCAGCTTGACACTATTCATGTCTACCTCAAACCTTATTATGCCTGGACTATTAGCTCATGGGGTCATTTTACTGCTTAAACAAAATTGACTCCTGCAGGGTTGTTTCATATACCCCACCGGCACTAAGTAATAATCTTCTATACGGTAATTTCTTCGATTGTACAATTAGGCATGCATTTTAAACCTCTTTCGAGATTCGTTTAGCCTCAGGAAAGACTTTTTGCTTTATAATCACTTAAAAAACTACCCAAATTAGAGCAATGGTATAGGCGGCCATTTTAAGTAATCAAATGGTGCACATATTTTATAAAACGAACTTCATGACCAGTTATTTTGTCTTTTGGTTTAACTTTGTAGACAAACCAATGAAATTTGTTACTACTTGAGCGGCCATTTTCTCTTTTCAATGATTTCTTTGCAGTTTTGAGAGCGATTGGTATACCATTCTTGTGGTTTTCCGGTTAATGCTCTTTTGTAAAGGATTTTTAGTGCTAAAAAGGACTTTTTCCGACGTTTCGACAAAGATCGCTCTGTCATCTTCATGAGATTTTTCAATATTTTTAAAAAGCAGATCGTACATCCTGTTGCCCAGGGTCTCCGATCCCTACGCCACTGTTTTCTTCGTCGTTAGCTCAACCCGTTGTCACCCGTCACGGGGGGTTGAGCCAGAGTTACAAACGATTTTGTAAGCCTAGTTTCGTTGAACGACAAGATGATGATTGGAATTTTCAGCGTCGTCGTTTTCAAGTTCCTTAACTTTCAACAAATCGGCGAACACTCGTTTCAAGATTTCGATGGTGACTTTTTGTGTAATGGTTCAGTTCAAACTTTGTCCTGGAGCTGATCGCTTTGCGTTTCCTGTCTTTGACAATGGGTTTTGAATAAAACTAGTATTTAAAACTTTGACATTTTCTTTATAAACGTGCAGTCAAAATTCTCAATTGTAACTAAAAGCACTGCCATTCGGAAACTTAAATAAACAGACCTCTCAATTACGACAGAGCCAAATTCAATTTGTTCCCGTGCGCTGCACCATCTGGCGCACATTTCGAGAACGAAGAAAGACATCAACTGTCACAATTTTAAAATAATCGTTTAGTATAATAATAACATTTATTTCTCACTCAAATTGCGCTAGTTTTTTCTACCGCTTCCACGTCTGGCGAATGGTGAATCTCTGGCGTTAGCATTCTGCGTTGAAATTCAACTATAAACAGCTGCTGCAGCTGCATCTTCATAACAGTCTCTCTCTCTGTAGCACCGACCAGAAATTATACACACTTTTTTTCATCCATAGCCGTCTAATTCCCTAAACAATTAGCACGTGCATTTTTTGGATTTTCTAAATACATGGTACACGCGACAGAAGTCAAAAATCTACTACCAGGATGTGCTTTCAGAAACAACAACACGTTTAAGAAAAATAAATAAAAAAAAACGTACACATGCGAACATATACGTAGCCGTGACTAGAATTTGTTCGTCATTTGTTTTCGGTCAGTTTTTACGGCAATTTTAATATAATTCGTTACCTACTATCCCTTCACGGAGAGGCCGTGACGAATAAAAAAAAGCAACACGACTGTCAATGTAAATAAACGCGAGCGAGAAGTTTCCAAGTGTTGGTGCCATTGAGCGCGATGCGTCTCTGTTCTTTCGTGAACCCACGCGAAACAATTCAAGTCAATTACCTGTCACTGCCACTTGGCACTGGGTGCACTGAGATGCAAATGCAGTGACAGCAGCAGCAAGTCTAGAGGCTCCAAATGGCTCTGGGTAAACACTCTGTCAATTGGCAATGGTTGTGGTTGGCAGTGCTCTTAACATTGCTGAAGTTCAAGATCTGCATACATCTACCTTGTACGAATTGGCAACAGTTTTTATGGTTCTTCTAAGGCTAATGCTAGAGCGTACTTGACCATTGAACCTTCGTTAGGTTGAATTGTTAACCCTCTTTGCTGAGATGAAATAAAATAAAAATAAAACACTGGCACACTACGCAAATTTGGTACCCTCTGGTTCTTAGTAATTCCTTCTTGGTCGATTTTTATGTTCACAAAAGAATTTCTGAATCGATTTAATATGCAATGTGAAGAAATCAAATTTGTACCATCAGGCATGGATTTGTGGCGGAATCCTATTGTTCGCGTTGTACCGTCCTTCGGAAGATAGGTTAAGCCGGTGGTCCCCTTCGTGCTATTCGACGAGAGTAAGCTACGTGCTGCACTGGGTTTCCCCTCTTCCCTTCTAGGCTCGGATAGGTTTACCATTAGAGTGTCACAGGACCCATTACCGAAACAACGCCAAATCAATTTTCAGCCAAAAAAGAAAACAAAAATTGGACGTAAATTTAAATAAACCTCTGTAAATCCTCAAAACAGCTGCTGTAAAACCTACTCCCTGTAACACTACACCTTGACATTCAACCTGCTCCCAGTCTCGAACCCGGTGCTGTCGATAACAATAACAAGTGAACGCCGTCTGCTCGCACGACCGTCTAGATCCATGCTATTACAAGATTCACCTGCTGGTGAGACGTCTGGTCCCGGCCAGTCAGATGTTTGGGGGGGGGAGACGCCGGTGTTTGTTTTTGCTTCGAAAGTCTGGGTGCAGTGATTGGTGTAAACACTAGCGAGGGGGGTGGGGGGTAAGGGTGTAAAAATAAAGCGTGGATAAAGGAGATGAGTTTTGGTGATGTTGAGATGGTTTGTGATGGTGGGATGGGTTTGCGTTTTCATCGTTCAATTCATTATCGTGGTTACGCTGGCAAGTCAATTTCTTCGTTTTTTTTTCCAAAAATAAGTGGTGTGATGGTATCATAATTTTTTTTTAATTTGAATCAATTGCGATTAAACGTGTTTAATTAGATTACTGTTATTTTTTTCTTATTTTTGAGTATACTGATAACTGATAGTTTGGGGGTGCAAAGAAGAAAAAAACATTGGGCAGTAAAAACTGTTAAAATTTCTTTTGAAATGTGTTCAAACACTTTCTTAGCATTCAATTGTTTTGGCATTGCAAAAGTTGTTTTCAATTACAATAAATCTCTTACGTTTTTTGAATAATTATTCTCTGAAATAAAGTATTTTATAATTGACAGTTTTCTTCGTGACCTTTGAATACCGGAAGAAAATTGTTGTCCACTGCTAACAGAAGTAAAGATAAACGGCACCTAGTTAACAAAACACCGAGTTTAATAATAATACTAATAATAATAATAACAGTGTTGACATACCAGCATTCCGGTACAGATGTATTTAAGTTGAAACGTGACCCTCGCCTGGAACGAAGATTGCAACCAGCATCGCGGTCCAACATTCGCCGACCTTTCATGAAGTGAAGCAGGTGCATGCATGCAAAGAGCATCTGTTGCACTAAAACATGCAAGTGCGAAATGGAGCAAGAAAATCTTTTTAAAGTATCAGAACTTTCTCGTCCCTGAGCTCAAAGACAAAGACTTGGTCACATTTGATTTCTAAGATCGTGGCACAGGATGGCACAATTATATACAAGATAGTGCGTGGTCCATGACCAGTTTTCTTGAGTTTTGTGCAAAAAAATGTATAAGTATCTATTTTATTTCGTACTTGTCAGTGGAAACAATGATTCAACTGAAGAAAAAATGTTTTCTCCTGTAACCAAAAGAAGAGGACACGCTTGCTGACCTCAAAGACCATTTTTTGTATGAAGTGGGTGAGATCAGAATAAGAATCGAATTTCACTTTGTTTCTTAAAATGAACTTGGGTCAAGTAACTATAAGCCTTTGGTTTCCAGCGTTAATGATTAACTCTCTGCTGAGAAAACGAGCCGGCAACATGTGGTAACGGTAGGAGCCACCCGATGGCGATTGAAACCGTCCTATTACATCTCCAATTAAATCATTACGATTGCAAATATCGATACATGTTTATCAATCGCTGAGGTAAGCATTTATAATTGAGTGTAAACCATGCAAGAAATCTACGAGAATTAACAAAATTAAAAGAATTTAATTTCAAAATGCTGAAGTTGACCATTTCTAGAAGTGTGTGGTAATTTTCGCGAAGACTAACCAATAAACCTAAAACTGTCCTCGCCTTTGCGATGGGCCGAAATAAATTCAAATCAGAACCTTTCGGTACTGAACATATCAAATAAACGCAAGCCTAGTTCTATGAATAACTAAGAAACAATTCCTCTAGTGCATTACAGAAAGATAAACCCAATACAGAAATCCAATCAAAGATGGTCTTTACCTAGTCAACCAATCCGTTGAGAGTACACCAGTGGCTCTTGTGTTTGTGTTAGTAAAACCCCGTAGCACCTCGAGCAATCTCCCAGCCCATTGCAGAGTCGTGAAGTTGATTACCATGGTAAGGACATGACCAGAAGGCCCTCGGGAGTGACAGTGGCACGCATGCAGCTTCGTAATACCATGTCTTGAGCAAAAGAAGGCGCTCGCAGTCACAGATGGACGGCAAAGATAATTGCAGACGTTGGAAATTCTCTAGTGGTTATCGACATCAGCAGAAGGTGATTGACAAAGCCAGACATTAGGGTTGAAAGATGCTACCCTTTAGCTGGAAGTTATAAGCAAACTATTGGGCTGAACAGAAACTGACTGCAGACAAGCTTTCGATCTAGTGTCAGTAATAAATCCATGGTAAGATGTTGAATGATTGCTGATACCAACTTAGCAGTTTGTTGAGCTATCTTGCTCAACATTGATGTCAAAAAAATTGGGCCTGCTATTTAATGACACTCTCGACACTTTTTGTGGACTTTGCTTTGGGACGCCTTTTTTGCGTATCTGCGTCAGAATAAGTGACCATTAAGTCGTAACACGTGATACTTCAATTTATAATTCAAGAGAATTATGTTTTGTTACAAGGGCAGATTTGAAACATTTTTCATCGTTTATCAACGATCTAGGAATGCGTCATTATTGCAGAATGAAAAAAATGGATAAAACACTTTAATTCACCTATCACCGAAGTTAAGCAACACTGCGCTGAGTCATATATTGGTTGGGTGCCTATCATACACATGACCAGTTCTGTTCGTGAGAGAGGTTGGAGAGATGAAAGTTAGTACACCAACTTCATTCGCTTTGCATATCAACCTCTAGACAGCATGGATTTGTGAAGGAGTCTTATTGTTCGCGTGGTACCGTCCTTCTAAACGGACGTTAAGCCGGTGGTCCATTTGGTGCCGTTTGATAAGGGTCTACGGATCGGCACAGGGTTTACCCCCCTTCTATACTAGGTTAGGTTTATCATCATCCTTATAATCAACCACACATTCACCAACGCCATTAGACCAGCGCCACACAGCACGTTGTCAAAACAGTGTGTCGTTAAACAACACAAATACATCAATAAACAGAGTCGTAATTAATTTAATCGCATCATCCCGCTCTTCAGATGTATTTTATATGTTCCTACAAACAACAACCGTAGCCCAAAGATGAAAGTACACATGCCACTTCAAGTCTCTTCCGTAGAGGCATTGCCAGTAATTACGCCTAATTAAACCCATGTCTTGTCAATTAATCCGACAACGTTACTGCCTGTAATTATCAATGGACGCTGCTGCTGCCAGACTTCTATAACATGGCCGTACGTTTTTTACTGCTACGGTATAAAATATAAACACAGTGTTTTCAGATTGCTCTGGAAACATGCGGCATAATTTCAAGTTCGTGAGCTCTGCAGATCTTAATATAATTGCAATGCTTCGTGGCTGTTGTAAAATGGGAATTAAAACAGGGAAATGTCAGATTTTACGACACACAACTCTGGGGTCGGATCCACAAAGCTGAGTTTAAAAATGGTCACCTAATAACGGACTGGTTTGCAGACTTTCTTCGGTTGTTACCATGATTATAATAACTTTACCCCCAAATGTGTGGGTATTAAGCTTAAATCTGCTGTGCGTATCCGGTCATAGAAAAGTCAATATTCACGGTGCAAGATGATATTTCTAACCGAACTAGTTCATATGTGTGGAAGCTTAGAAAGCTGATGCATGATTTGGCGAAATCCAGAGCTTTCTCGCTGAAATTTGCTTCCAAAACCTAAAAATTAACATTTATGGATATCCCAGAAACAAGTATTGATGTAGAAATGAACTCTCCTCGCAAATATAATATTTCAAGTGTATAATTTGGTGATTTTAAATGACCAAAAGCACCTTTTCAATTTGCTTCTATCGCGAGTGCCAGAATAACAACTATTTACAACCCTTTAGGATTGACCATTTCACTCTTCGAATTTACCTCTAAGAGGAAACGAAAATCCTGTTTAAAAAATGAAAGACACGATTCTTTTCTTTAACTACCCGCAAGGTCGATCTACTTGTGAACTCTTTCTGAAGTTAGGTAACTAAGTATAATTACACTACATAGATTAAATTTCTTCCATATTCGGAAGATGATTGCTGAGGTTACGCAACCTGTAGGTCTATCAAAACATACGCGCTGCGAGCAACTAACTAATTAATGCCTTGTGGTTGTCTTGGAAATGAAGACTCTTTATAAAGAGTACAACTGCCCTCGGCGCCAAAACACACAACAGCCAACTCTCGAAATGCTCAACAAGGCGTGAAATCCGACGCCCTTTGCATGTGTTGGGTAACCATATCATGTCTTGCCCTGGCTAGGAGGAAAAGAAAAAACTCGTGTTTTGCTGTCAGTTTTCGTAGCTGTACTCGCTACCCACATTTCTACTGTCTTCAAAATACTATTGAATTATAATAATCATTTTTTATATGATAACCAGTTTAATGAGGTGAATTTCTTTAGAGTTCATCGCTTCGTTTCGTTTTACATCTCAATTTATTCCGATAGTCGAAGCTATTATTTATACGATCGCTCCTCTTTTATAAGCACACTAATTTTGTTTTATGTTTTGACAGTATTTTTCCACTAAAAAATATGAACAAACAACAAACCTTTTGATTGCATTGTTTGCATTTTCGTTTCTAACGTCTTAACTGTCAACGTCGGATTCTTCTCTTCTATTTCGAAGGGAAGTTCACGTCATTCAAAGGAACTTTTGCAAAGGGTAGAAAAAAGATGGCAGGAAAAAAGAAAATTTAACATTTCACAGTTTCTTTACGCACACCGCCAGTATAAAAGTTTTGTATAGCTTTCCCGCTCTTTAATAACAAGAGGGCAGTGAGAAACCGCCAAAATGAAACTTCTGTTTCTTTGCTTTAAAACTCGCGGGTAAGAAATTTCTTACATTACAACACCGATTTTTATGATTACGTACTTATTTTCCGCTTTGCCGCTAATGCATTTTCTTCTCCATAGAGAGCGCGCCAGCGCTAGCGACAAAAAGTTTCAAACTTTTTTGCACCGTTAAAAAGCCACGATTACAATTCCAAACTTGGAAGTGGAGTTATTTAACATTTTAATCAACTGTGATTAAATCGAGTTTTACTAACTGCCGATGTAGTTGGCAGACATTCGAAAGCCGCTGCACAGTCACGTGTTTAGAAAAGTTAACCGCGTTTTTAACACGTATTAGAAGCGTTCTGGAAACGTGCCGGAAAAATTAGACAAATTGCTGGCGAGAGCTCTCTCTCTCTCTCTCTCTCTCTGGCTAATCTTCAGTTAACTCTTTCGTATATGGTCACTGTTGGTATGGCTGCAGACTCACGAAATGCACCGTGCAGTACACTGCAACGCTCGATTTAGTGCAGATAATGTGCATCGGCAGCTGACTTGCACTTTGTTTTGTACTTTTGCACACTTTGCAGTTCTGTGTCAGTATGTTTTGCGAATCATCTGGCGTGCATTTTATAAGTGCTCAATTGTGGAGTGCTTTGCAGACATAGCGATATCTTGTACTGTTTTATCGTTGATTTTCTTTGTCATCTTCTCATATCGTGTGCAGTGCTATGCGTAGGATTTTAGCTCAGCTCCGACTTCTTGGAAATCTTACTTTAATGTGTCATATTATTGTGTTATTATTTTTTATTTACTTGCAGTTAATGTACCAATGCACATGCGGTATCTGGACAAATAGATAAACCTCCAAAAATGACTGACACACAACCTCCTAAATAAAAAAAAACCATTAGAGCTTGAATAGGCAAGAAGATTGTACGTCAGCCAAATACTACAAAACATGTTTCTACAACGTAATTTCGTTTGCGATCGCTCCGTGTCAACGAACAATCCTCTAACGCCTCCGTTCTTGTCTTTCCAGTGGGCGGCATGAGCCGGCCTCCAAAGCCGGTGGCGACCTCAAAGAAGGTAGCGCCCCCTGCAGTGCCCGACGTCTTCCGGCACTCCGGCAGCTCTTTCGGCTCGGCGGGGTACAGCAGCTCGGAGGATGGATGCTTCCTGCAGCCCGTCGACAACCACATCATCAGTGCTAGGGGTGAGTACTGAAAACCGAAAAGGAATATTTAAGATCTAGGTTTCTCACCCCAAAATTGGAGTAAATGCACGTTTTATTTCATAAAGATCAACACAGAAAGGTGTATTGTCTTCTCTCTTTTACTGGGGTTTCTTAAGGAAACCTAATTACCGATTACTGAACATCGAGTATCGAATATGGAGTAGGTACCGAATATAGCTACCATATCGAAAACCTATCATACTTACCTGCACCTATTCCAAAAGAGTTTTTTAATATCTTATTTTCTTGGGGGGGGGGGGGGGGGGAGAGAGATAAGGATCCAATGGGATTTCAGTGGTGATCGTTTATTAAAAAAAAAAAAAAAAAAATCGCTCTGAATTTCAGTGAGGAATTAAAAACTTAAAAATTTAATTTCCGATAAGACACAGGTGTTTCTTGGTTGTCAATCATGCGATAGGATATTAATATTTCTCTCTGCTTAAATTTGATAACCCTTAAGAAAAGCTTTGATTTTCAAGTGTGCTCCGGGAAATTATTCCTATACCATTATGGCGACTATAAATGTGTTGCCCATAAAAGGCAGGCATCAAACTTTTGTATATTCAAGAATAATAATGAGCCACTCCAGAAACAATTGCCTACATTCCGAAGGTTGCATGTTACATTTCAGTCATCAAGGTGCAGAACGTGATGCAGAGGCATGGTCACCCACCTAAAGCGTTATCCAGCGTTTTGTTGCTCAACCTCAGCAAACTCCCTAAAAACCATATTTGCAGCAAATTTCAAACGTTTTACAAACAACAGCATGCGGGCCTAAATGCTCTTCTGCGCACGACGCCAGTAAAAACTACACGGTCAATTTGAATCGCCTCTAATTTCAGACCGGGCCTAATTTTTTTCCAGTAACTAATTAGACCCATATAAAAAGATCAACACACAAGTATTCTAGATCTATCTTATTATTTCAACCGTTTCAAAAACCGGCCGATTCTAATTTTAGCACAACGCCCAACCCAACCAAAAACACAGCTAATTGATGAACTTAAAAAAAAAAACGCCGAAAAAGTTCAAAAATATTCAGCGCCAGCTGGCCGTGTGGCTTCGTTAACAGAGTCTAGATGGCGGTGGATTGACTTTCCCTTGCGTCGCATCGTGGTGGCGGTGACAAATTCACAGATTGATGGAAATGGCCGACCACGTGGATCAGATTTAAGAAGGTGCTACTCTTGTCATGGCCTCCCTTATGAAGTCCCAAGGCCTCCATCTTGGAGTTACGCTCTAGTAATTGCTCTGCTTTGGTGAACAGGAACGGCTGGGTTCTTATGGGACAGGAAGGCCGCAAATAGCTACCAGATAGAAAAGTCTGGATTAATTAGGAAACACAGGACATACGTCGTTGTGATTCCATAACTCTGATGATGTCGCGCTAGCGGCTGGCCGACAATAATAAAAAAAAGCACTAACAACAACATATGACAGATAAACCTAAAAAAAGAATGAAATAAATCGCTTTCCTGGACTAGATATTATAGAGTAAAAGTCGTCATAGATCCAAGATTTATTTTTGTTATGCGACGCACTGTTTTGAAAACTGTCCCTGTGGCACTATTCCAATGGAATCGATTAATGTGTTTGGTGATTAGGGAACTTAACCTAGCCTAGAAGGAAGGAGGGGAAACCCGATGTCGGCACGTAGCCTACTCCGAAGGGCACCAATGGGGCCACCGGCTAACCGTAATTTCCGAAGGACGGTACAACGCGAACAACAGGATGCCTCCACAAATCCATGCTGTCGAGAGGTTGATAAGCAAGGCGAATGATTTCATCCCTCCTCGCTTCTGAACAGAACTGATCATGTGTTTGACGATCACCCATCCAATACCAGATTCAGTGCAATTTTGCATAACTTCGGTGATCTCACGAGTACCGGAGTTTCCGATACGCCTATGTCGAGAGACATTAATTTTTAACGAAAATCAAAGGAAAAGGTAAAATATATCTAAATTAAACATGTAAGAAGATTAACCAAAGTACGCCAGTTAACATATCCGAGAGCTTACAGAGAGTTTAAACCGAGAGTTTTAGATTTAAGAATGATTCTTTTTTGTGAACAGAAATAAGGGCTGTTATTTCATCATGGCGCTCATTCGCAAGTTACGGCACAAAGATGATGATATTAATCTCTTCGTATCTCTTTGTACAAAATTGTCGAATGGTTGCCAACTTAGAGCTAGATATTTAATATTAGATCCTAGATATTTGACGGAAAACGTTGATATCAAATATTGTATTAACTTTTATCGGCGACGTTTTAATTACATTTACAGTATTTATGTCACGACTGTAAAAATATCAAACATGAAGCTGTCCCAGCTAACTCCATGTAGAGATGGCAAAGTCCCGCGAACTCCTCCAGCTGCTTGCGTAGCTTCGCTAGCGACCGCAAAACAGTCGCAAGGGACGTTGCTGCCGCGGTGGCAGTCTGTTGTCAGAATCAATTATCTGGCGAGACAATGGCGACCACATTGTCTCTCCTTAGCGCTAGTCGACTGCGGCGGAGACTACCTAACCTGGCTTTTCGAAACTTAAACAGAAACCGCAGCCCTTGACAGTGGATACATAAGTGCGAAATAACTTCGAAGATTGTTATAATTGGTAGAAAAATTGTTAGATTAGCTTCAAAAACAAATAATCTTGGCCCGGCAAAAGCTTGACACGATTGATTAACACGATGAGATGATTTGTAGCATTTAAAAAAATTACAGTTAGCCCACATGTCATCCCAAAACGACCGGTGGTGCCCCCTGGCGGGAAATTATGTTATCACGCTGAACGAAGTTATTGCAATTTTATAGGTATTGTATCTAAGGGGCATGCAAAAACCCTGAAACTAACAGCGAAAAAAATTCTGCTACATTTCTTCGTGTAAATCAATATATTACTCAAGTTGTTTGAAAGGTATGACATATTTATAATGCACCGTAAATTAATGGCATGCACAAAAGTGCATAAAGTACTACAGCAACAACATAATCTACAATTACTTTGTTTGCTAATATGCACGACTAACATGTGCCAGCCGACTTTTACACGCTGTAAAAATTATGATTTTATTGCATCGTTATATTTTGTAGCAAAAATCGGGTGCGCGAGACAAATTTATCACCGTTTCACGTCCCAAAAAAAAAAAAAAAAAAAAAAAAAAACACACACATTCTTAACAATGACCCATGCATACATAGTGTAATGCTACAAAGTATATATTGGAAAATGCAGTGAAAATGCAGTAACTCGAATAATTGTGCAATAACTATCACGCGATTTGCTTTCAGCGTTCGCGTGCATTTCTGTCATCTATGAACCTGACACCGGTCTGTCGATTGTTTCTTTCATTGTTTGGAATTGATTATTTTCGTCCCAGACAAACTAGTACCACTGCATGTCCTTGCTTTGTTCGCCATCGACGTCTGCTCGCCGGCTAGTCACCGACTTTAAAACGCCGGCGTCAGCTATACTAGGTCCCGTTAGACAGTTCACGTTCGCACGAACGCAACCGTCGCTGCAGCTATTTGCAACATTCCCCTGCGCGCTCGTTTTGTGGCCAGTTTTTCATTCAGTTTTCTGGTGGGATTCTTGATCTGTCAGATTGTCAAATAATCCAGAGCTGTGTTGCTTTTATTTCATGCCCCAAAAGATTGCTGAATGGCGTGGGAATTTTGTCTGGGAATCTTTGCAGACGGTTTTCTTTGTTCGGTGCTTACTTAATTTATATGGGGTTCAGTGTTTTTGTATCATACAAAATTGGTCTGTCCTATTCGCATCTACTAACACCACATATTGGATTGAGAATCAAACTACCTCGAGTTAAAATTAAAATTTAAGATTTTACATAATTGCATTTCTTATCGATGAGTGGGCACTGTCAATAACATTACACGTTAGGATGAAATATTATTTAAATTGCAAACGCTTGCAATGCGCGGGGTATTTTATTATTATCAACACTATAACCGTCTCAAAAATTGATGCCCAAACGGGGACTCGCACCCGGATCTCCACCTATCCCGGGTGTTGCTCTAACCCATTGAGCTATTTGGACACTGGCTTTTTGAGACGATTTTAGTGTATTTGATGAGAATGACTGTTCTCCAAGGAGTAGAACCATGAGGCTGTGAATACTCACAGTCACTCTGATTCTAGTGACGCTATATCACGTCACAATCTGTCAAACTCGAATAACTCCAATTTGACGTTGGATTCGTTGCTGTATTAGGATGAAATCTTACTTAAATTGCAAACGCTTGCAATGCGCGGGGTATTTTATTGTTATCAGGATATTTAAAAAAAAAATACCCCGCGAATTGCAAGCGGCTCATTGTTATTCTTTGATGTGTACAATTAATTTCAAATTTTAATATTTGAACAATCATTTTCCACAGCACTCTTGATAATTGAAGTTCTTTCAACTTTGTCCCACAGAGTGCAGTGTAGTTTAAAGTTTCCGTGGAAAGTTCCTTGGCAAGATGGCGTTCAAAAAACTAGTAGATTGTTTAAAATTGCCTCAGCGCTTATTGTAAACCTCCTGGGCAAAGCTCCTGGGGCCTCTTGCCTCTTGCGTCTACTTTATCTTACCTTTGCACTAGTTTTGAAGAAAATAAAAACTGTTCACAACCGGGGTTTGAATGCTGGGGCCCTCATAAATAAAATGTCAATCTAAATCCCCATAAATTTGCGTTTAAATTTATTATCACCATGGTAACAACCCCTGAAAATCTAGAAACACTGACCGTGATTGCTGCTTAGCTTCAAATTGCTTTAAATCTGGCCCCATATTGTTTTCAGCAATGGACAGTGCCATTATACACTCAAGCAACATGCAAATCACATACATGTCATTGTCATTGTTTGACGTCTTCTTTGCTCGTGTTGCAGATGGCTGCGACGGTGTCGATGTCTACGGCATGGCGGGCAAGAGTCCTCAGCCGCAGTACACCTACCCAGCCTTCACCTTTCCTGGCCCACAGGTAAGCATTAATAACATTCAAATTAATCAAAATCAATCAAGTTATCACAATCATTATCCTGCCTCTTAGCACTCTATTTTTGGTTTGAGACCAAAGTGACTTTTGATATAGTAAACTAAAATTACCAAACAGCTTTAAATTAGATCCATTCACACTGTTAAATCGTCAGTTCTGCAAATTGCTATTCATAATTTATAATCTTTTTGTATAGGTACTAAATATTTGAAATTAGTCAATAATAGCCCTCCCCATGAAAACAAAAATCAAGTTGATTCATTTAGTACCTCCACAAAATTATTAAAAAAATATGCTGCTTTATTTGTTAGCCCAATATTAATTGAATCAATTAACTAGCTTGGTTAATTAATTTGGGACATTTTGACATTTCTATCCCAACAACATCTGGCTTCCTGATTTGTACAACGTTTAAGTACAGCTGCATCAATCCCAGCAACAACTATAGTGCCATTTCTAGACTATTCACTATTCACAAATTAGCCATGTTTTTTTTTATACGTTTATCTTTGTCGCAAGCTTGTTTTACTAAGCTTTCCGATTACGTATACCTAAAATGAGCAGGGCCGAGCAACTCGTACTTTAAAAAGTACCTTGCAATGCAACTTATAAGTGCATATTGACTCAGTGCTAAGAGACAAGACTCCACTGCCTCCAATCCCACAATCCATTTTTATCTCTGAGATATAAGGCATGATACACTTTTAGGTTATACCAAACATTTGTCATCACTAAAGCATGTCAGAACGCAAAACATTGAAGTAACCGCCTGTTTTTCTTCAGGGTGTGACTCAGTTCTCACAGCACACTAGCAGTGCTGCGTACTACCACCACCAGATGGCTCTGCAAGAAGACCAGGGCATCGACATGACGCAGTCTCCCGGACGGGATAGTCCAGGTTCATCCGGGTCCGGGTCTGGCTCGCGGCACAGCACGGCAAGCTTGGACTCTGGCCGGGCATCGGGTTACCACCTGCTAGGTGAGAGAAAGCGGAGGACTGGCATCGAAAGTGTTTTGGACAGGGTTTAGAAATGAACGTAGAGTAGACATTTTATTCTGAGAAGAAGTGAGTTCCAGGTCAAAGATATCTCCCCATCAGAGGATCAAACCCTTATTTTCTTACATTCTTGCTTTTATTTCTTGAATCAACATTTGAGTACTTAGGCTTAGTTTGGATTTTTTTCCTTAGACAAAAATCTACTTGCCTTTAAAGAAAGTCATACATTTGAAGCCTTAAACCACTTATATACATTATAACAACTAAAACTACGGGTTTTTGCAATAATAGCCAATCAATTGTAGCCTCCAACTATAGAATGACATTATAAAAACCTCACAAATACATGGCCCAAACTTCAGCAACCTCCAGCTATTCGATTGACCGTGTCCCTGATTTCCAGGACCCGGCGGGCCACGTTCAGGAACGCTGTCTTCGAGCCCTCGCTGCTCGCTGAGCTCGTCTTCGCTGGGATCGACAGAACACGGTGGGCCAGGCGCGCGAGTAGAACGCCTGCTCAGCCAGGGAGTGCCGGTGAGTTCCTCGTTCTTCTAGCAATTATGTCATGCTTCAAAGATACAGAAGTATCTTTGTAGATTGGGTGTACCTGGGTTGGTAATAGGGTTGGCTGAATGGTATTTTAAACTCTTTTTTCACTTTTCATATTTACCTCAACATTAAAACGTAAAATCTTATAAAAACTATTACTATTCAGTACTGTTTAAAAAAATCTGTGGCAAACCTATGGTTGCCTGTCTATCAGTGAGCTGACATAGTTTAAGCTTGACTGCAAATTTGTTGTTGAGGACCACAAACAATTTAGAAGCTACACACATCATATTTCCAATCAGCACTGCGATTCCAAGATTTTTATTGATGTCCAAAACACTCATCTCCATATGTTGCCAAAAGTTTCCATGGAACGAAGATCAGTCTATCGATTGACATCCATCAAGGAAAATCTCAGAACCACTTCACGGAACCTCTGTCATGTTTGAAACTTAACTATAATGATGATGTTCAAGCTAACAATCCCAATGTTTACAGGACCAGGACGTGATGCACGCGTGGCTGATGGACCTCCACTGCGAGGAGTACTTCCCTCTGTTTGCTGCTGCCGGCTACGACATGCCCACAGTTTGCAGGATGACTCCCGAGGACCTGACAGCGGTCGGTGTCAAGAAGCCCAACGTACGAAAGAAGCTCAAGGCTGAGATCGCGCAACTCACAATCAATGACGGCCTACCTGACTACATTCCTGTAAGTAGCTAGCTTCCTTTTTGTTACGTGTTAAAATTTTGTGAAAGTTTTTTTTTATATTAGTTTTCTGTGTTGTACAAAAGAAATTGTACAAAAAAAAAAGAAAAAAATGTTACTTCAGTCAAAAGCCTATTACAGCTAGGAATGAATTAAATTTACCAAAGGACACACTTACCTTGGCTCAATTTACTACTGAACCCCTCATTTGCAGCAAAAATAAAAAATCTTCATTTAAGCACTGCTAGAGTTTGTTACACAAAACAGAACATTTCTAACCTCACTTTCCGACACCCAAAACTCAGGGCTCAGTTGAGGAGTGGCTGCGACTGCTACGCCTGGAAGAGTACGGCTGCGCGTTACACCAACAAGGCTACACGACAGTCGAAGACGTGACACAGCTGACGTGGGAGGACCTCGAGGACATCGGCATCGTTAAGCTTGGTCACCAGAAAAAAGTTATGCTTGCTGTCAAGCGGGTGAAAGACGTCCGCGCTGGGAAACGGTTCCAGCCGACGACGCAGGTGAGTGGTCGAGGTTGTGGGGACGTTGCGGAAATACCAGGCGGAGACAAGATTGCGTGGCGCTTTGCAAATACTGGAGAAATCTTACGCTTTACTGCCTGTCCATGGAACTGACAAAAGTTTTATTAGTCAGCAATTCATCTCAAATATTCCATTTTTTGTTTCTTTATGAGCCATTTCTTTGTAAAGCTCATCATTTTTGAACACATTTGTTGCCAGTAGCCGTCTGGCTTAAATCAGCAAGAAAAAAAGACATGATTGTGAAATGCAAAAATGGCCATTCACAACTTGCTCGCTATAGATAGGCCTGATTTTAGGTCATCAATATCAAAAAATAGTTCACACCAAAGATTTTTGTCAATGAATTTTCATTGAATATACCTTACTTTCACGACATTTAAAATGACACGGAAAATTCAAACACATTGTAACATTTCAACATACCAGTGGCCAAAGTCGCACTGCAATCGAGTCTCTGCCTGACGATCTAATCGCACGCCGCGTTGAGTTTTGTTTTGCTCTCGTTTCCATTGCGTGCGTCTGGATGCCCCGACCCTCTGCCCCCTCGCCCCCTGCATGGCACCGAGCGCGCATTTTGTCACCCGCCCCCACCGAACACCCCTCCCCCTATCTTGTCGCACGATCTATATTGACTTTCTACCCCACCTCCGTATGACTCATCTCTCATCTCGGCGCCGACTTGACGCCTCTGCACCCATCGTCAATCAGCCACAAGATCGTAGTGCAAATTACCAAGATAAGGACATCCTCCTTATTAAACGCCTCCGTATTTGGCATTAGCTTTGCCAAAATATCGCTGCTGACAATTTAATGAAGCTTTTTAAAAAGTAGACCCAGGGAAGTTTGACAGAAACCCCCATAGCAGCTCCAACTGGCTTAATAGTCAATAGTTATATTTCACAACGTCTATTCAACATCGCAAGATCCGTTGGAAGACAGCTGAGCTGCAATTTGTCAACGTAGGTGCACAAAGGAAATAGATTATTCCTCAAGACTGCTTATCCTAGAGCAGACATTTTTACAATCCCATATCAACAGCAACAAGTTAAACATTATGCCCAAAACTACGTAAAACCTTCTCCATCCACGTGCGATTCATCGATCAGCAGAAATTCCACCCCTCAAAGCGTGAATTCCGTACTACGTACCTAGAAACAGCCATTTGCGCCCAAGATTTCCAATCCCCCACATCTTCGAGCCGCGATTCCCGAAGACTGAGCCCGCGGTTGGTCCACGCAGGCGCTCCTGTCTTCGCCCCCTGCCGGCTGCGAGACGCCTGTCGACGACAATGGCGGCTTTCCGACCGGAGTACACGCCGCTTTCCGCACGTTTCACACGCCGTGGGAGCTGGAGACGACACAGCACCTGAACGCTGCCGCCGCAGGGCATGCGCTGCCGCACTCGCCGTACTTCTTCCAAACCGTCTACTGCCCTGACATTGTGCCCATAAAGGTAGACGATGGGTCCCGACCTCTCTTGCTATCGTAATCGGTCCTGTCGGCTTGGTTTAGTTGCCGGCTCTGTTTGAAATTGGTGGCCACGTAGGAATTTATGCAAAATGGTTACTGACGAAATTACTATACCTATCCAATAAAACCGTAATAGGGTGCCAAGAGGCTGGATATGTTGTGGTGAAGAAAGAAAGAGAGTGGGACCACAACCCACCGAAGAAGAAGAATGCGATTTCTTCTTTATCTCTTATAAGTTGCACTCCGTCTCTCTTTCCTACTTTATCACAACAATTACCTAGAAACATTCAATACATGTGAATACATTCACATTCAGTTTGTCAATCCAGGGAATACATTTGTACAAGATAAAAAAAAAAAATGTATATTTATTTTGGTTTAGATTAAGGCAACTTTCTTTCTGTCCTTAAGTACACTTTTAGCTGTAGCCTACACAAGAGTATCAACAGCAACACAACCGTGAAATAAAACACCCTTCCTGCTGACTTTTAAATCTCTCCCCGTACTACATCTCGTAATAACCACTGAAAGCAATAAACATCCCCCAATATCACAGTCACCATCACATCCACATTCACAAATGTGTGTACCATTGCAAACAGAGCTGGCTGGGAAACCAAGCATTTGTTCCTAATTGCCTGCATGATTCGAACTAACCTGCTAACCAACTGCAAGCAGCATGCATTGATTTTTGGTAGCAATTTTCTTGCACGTTTGCTATAACATTGTCTGTCCATGAAGTTGTGTAACATGTTTTACCACCACCACTTCACAGACACTTTTGGGGCTAATGATCAGTAGACATTTTTCTACTAGAGTTTTTTGCATATGTTTTGACTAGTTTTTCTTATAACTAGAGTCGTAGGGTCATCTTGGACCTTAAGACCAATAATGAAATTTTATATGGACAAAAATGCTCTGAAAAAAGCACTGTTTTGTTGCTACTGGTCAGTAATTTAATTACGTGCTGGCAGATAAGTGCTGACATTCCTTATGGGTTTGCGGCGAGCTTTTTAGGAGTGAGTTCAAATTATGTCAAGAAATGGTTAAAAATAAGGGTAAAAGTATAGTTCTATGCTCTAGAAATAGCAAAACAGCTAAGTTGTGACACAGATTTCCATTTTATGTAAGAACAAAAAATATAATCAAGCATGGAGGCTATGGGTAGATAAATCGACACATAGCCGGAAATTGCCCGACAGAGCTTCTCAATTCTGCTATCTTATGTTACCATCATGGCCTAGCATAGGAGGTTCAATGGTAGATTCAATGTTAAGTAGCCATGAAGATGCTAAGACATTCTGACAGAGCTTCTCAATTCTGCTTCTTTATGTTGCTGCTAGTATAGTACACATAAATGCATATTTTTTTGAGAAACCAAGTCCAGCTTCAAGTTGCAATATTGTAACCTCTGCAATACAAAATAACAAAACTAGCATATTCAGCTGCGGCCCTCCAAACGTCTTGCCAACATCCGCTTGTCTGTTCAGATTCGCGGCGGCCGAGGCAAGTCGCTCGAGTCGCTCGAGGACCCGAACGAGCGCGCATCGCACCACACGTTCAGCGCAGAAAATACGCAGACGTTCTACTTCGCGGGGCCCGGAGGATGGAGACCACGCAGCTACGACGACGGAGACATCACGCCCACCAATGAGACCACGCCTCTGCACGAGGTAGGGAATTCGGTTTTTAAACTTTCCGTTAGTTTGTTTTCCAATTGTACCCTTGAATTCTCGGAGCAAGAAAATTGACCTGAGAGCAAGTAACTCGGACAGTCGAACACGTTAAATTTGCACTGGGGCAGAGTCAAATGCCTAGTCGAACACGTGAAAGTTGCTCTGGGGCAGAGTCACATGTCCAGACGAACACGTGAAAGTTGTACTGGGGCAGAGTCACATGTCCAGGGCCAGTTGAACATGCAGACTGCCCTCAGGGCACACAGGGATCTTAGTGGATCTGGCCCAAGGAGATTCCTGGGCATGATACAACATTCACTTCAACACACTTTGTGTTTAGAAAATAATAGAACTAGCCTTGTATTTTTTAAAGGTTTTCTAATCTTATTGTGTTTAAAACAGTGTCTTGTCTTTCTTTTAGTACTATGAACACTACTACGCTTTCTAATTTATTCATGGTTTTGCTTCTTGAAGATCTATCATACTTAGAAGATAAACTAAAATTATCTCAAATAGGTCATGTTCAACTACCACAAACCGGGGTACAATTCCCCGATTGGGTACACATTTTTGAGAAGATTTTTGGAGGAGATTTCAATAGTATTCAATATAAAAGAGCTTGAATTACCTCTAACGTGACCTGGTTTTGACGTTTCCGTTGCGTTTTCAGGGCGGTGGCACGCTACCACGCCCCCGCGGCCTGGTTCGCCCGAGGCCGGTGGCCAAGATCCCAGCCAAGACTCGTGCAGACTTTAACTACAAGAGCCTGCCACGCGACCTCGTCGACATAGCCAAGTACAACCTAGATCGCGGGTCATATTCGGCAGGCACCATGACCAAGCGGAGGCCGCCGTCGCCGCCAAAGAGACAGAGCTCCAGGGTTGAAGACATTATCATTGGTGACTCGGTGAGGACTCTGACCAATGTGACAAGCTAATAGGATGGGAAAAGAAAACCGATCCAAGGATTAAAAGCACTCAAGAGGCTTTCTATGTTAATCTTATTGGAGAAAACATAAATTGCTTCTATAATTGATGGGAAAAATGCCCAGAGTTGTTTTGTTTTCATCGCTATTGTGTCCCTCTTAAATGCCTCTTACAAATATCTATTGGAAGAATGGGAACAATGGAAAGAATTGAGAAAAAGAAGACAAATAAATAGGTTATTTAAGTAAATTGTCGAATGCATAGAAAGAGATGAGGGATAAATTCAACAAGGCAAAGTTTAACTGTACAAATGAACATTAAAATGAGTTAACTGTAAGAAAATAGAAAAAAAGTGTTGAAGTGTTGAATGGAAATAAAATAATAAATTACGGTTGCTTTTGGAAAAATTTAAAACATAAATTGTAAGATGCTAAGATGTTACTCAGATGCAGTACATATTGTATAAAGCTGTTTGAAACAAATATATTAAAGTAAACATAGTTCTAAAATAAAAAGTTTACCTCACAATAAACCTAACGTCACCATCGTTTTTCCCAGCTGGTGGTAACAGTGGCAGACCTCCACGCGCCGCTACCGGCTTACCCGAGCACAGACGAGCTTTCGGTCGCAGACGACGACTTGCCTCTGCCGCCCCCGCCCGCCCCTGCCACCCCGCCCACCTCGAAGCGACTGCCTGCCCCCAACTGGGGAGCCGAGGAACAGGAGCTCATTGCCAGTCTGGCACTTACGCAGCCTGCACGCGCCGGATCCGATGCAAGCTTCAAGGTGCGTCAAGTTTTCATTGTGCTCGATTGTTAGACCTGTGGTTCATCTGACACTGTTGGAAATATTCGCGTTGTATTCGTAGATGGATTGTGAGTCTGAATTTCTGGATGAGTTATGGTCTTCCTTGTATGGTTAGGCGAAGTGGTTCAGAGCTGTGGTTGGATGTGGATTGCGGTTATGGTTTTGGACCATTTTAAAGCAAGGAACAGTTTTAAAGATGTTTTGGTCATCGCAGGCAAAACGTCAGCTCCATCCATGATCCTTTTTAAGACCGAAACCTACTAGATACTGAGAAAAACTCTTTCCTGTTGTTTTTTTTTTTTGGCGATAGTTCATGGTCAGTTTCTAGTTTATTGCTCAATTTTGCTGACGAATTTCTTGCCATACTTAGCAATCAGTGGCCTCATTATAGTTGACCACAGTAAGTTGGACTTAGTTGGAGCTTAAGTCTGTATTGCAGAAAGATTTTGTCACTTATCTTAAAGTTGCCGTAAAGCTTTCTGTGAACAAAAATCAAGAATACTCTCAACTTCAATCAAGACCAACTAACAAATGTACTTTTTAGGAATCTCTCCCAAAACCGCAAACTCACCTTTGCCGTCTTTTTCCACTTTCAGTCGAGCTCGAGCACCGAGTCCGACTCTCTGCCATTTGCAAACGAGAATGCAGGCACGATCAAGCAGAGGGCCACGCGGCCGCACCCTGCACTATCGACGCTAGACTACCCTAGCGCGGCACAGTTTTCAGCCGTCGACATCGCCGCCGGTCACAAAGCGCTGCGCGAACGGTAAGCAAGAGATCGCCACGGAGATAAGCAGCGTCTGGTGTTCCCTATGTTTCCTAGTGCTTAAAGTGGCGCATTCTGTAGAGTGCAATGTTTGCATGCCATTTGAATACCGAGGCATTTTTCAAAAAGATCAGTTCTGTTCTACTGTTGCTTAGTGCAAGATGAAGTTCTTATGGTCATTAATATCTGTTTCCAAGTATTTTTGCAAATAGACGTAAAATGAGCTACTGATTGGAAATTTTACCTAATCAATCTTGTGGAATCCCTTCTTGTCACCTAAAAGCTAAAGTTGTTTTAAAATTATACACTGTTATTAGCAGTTTACCCTGCTTTGCTAGTGCTGTCCAACTGACAACATCAGAAATCACCACGATGCTAAATGCTTAAATGTTAACACCTGTCGATGACTGACCTATGATTTCTGGTTGCACCGACTTTTTTCAAGCAGTTTTCACCCCATTCAGAGGAATGCCTGTACAAGTTTTAACTGCAATGTAATTTTTCAAAAATGTTTAAAATTGAACATTTAATAGCTCAGTTTTTTTTTTCGATACCAATGATACATTGAATTCATCTCACTTGATCTTGCTACATTTTCTTTCTTCCTTTTTATTTATCTTTTCAAACTGTTTTTGGATTTGGCTATTAAATTTGTCAGTTTAATATCCAGCATCCTTTCCATTGCTCGACTCTGATGTCTTTCTTAATATTTTACAGGCCTCAAGAGCCTGTCGACGTGCTCAACGACATAGGCAACATGCTAGCCAACCTAACAGATGAACTCGATGCCATGCTAGAAGAGGAGAAGAGACAGGGACTCAACCAATGAGAGCTCAGCCAGCCAACTTTAAGGTCATTGCTCACCCAATGAGGGTGAAGTCAGCCACCGGCAAGTTTCTATCTCGGCCAATGAGATGGCAGAGATCCGCTGGTCTTGGCCAACATGGAAAAAAAGCGCCTAGCGCTATACGCGAGCACTAGAGCGAAACCGGCGCTGAAACCGGCTGGTTTCGAGGTCTTTTAGCGAGCACGGTGGAGTTTGACCAGAAAAAAGAACTGCAGAAAGATTTAACGAGGTTAAAATTTCTCACAACATCTTTATCGGCTAGTTGTTTGATTGACAGACGTGGTGTTTGATCGTTTAGGGGGAGTAATACGTACCAAAGCGCAATACGGTTGGGAAAACGTGGTAATGTTGACGGCAGCTATCGCAATAGTGCACCTATTATGCAATTGACATTTACTAATGTTTAGCAATATGGAATGACTATCACATTTCAATCTTTTGAATTAATAATTAATGTATTTTAGTTACTAAGACTAAAAGAAAGGGGCAAGCGCTACGACCTCGGGTTTCTTTTCTTCTGTTTCACTTTTCGTTCTGGGGATTGTCACTCAAACACTCAGCCTGCTAAAACTAGCTTGTAGGAAAAGGTTGAAAACGGGAATAAAGGGTTAGGAGGTGGCAATGGTAGCAGTACGATCCCAGCAGTTGCTTGGATTGAGCCAAAGCCATCTGCGAGGGAGAATATAGACTCCCAAGGAAAGAGTCTTAAAACACTGTTGAACTGGAGAAAAGGTCATGAAAAGATGTTGTGGGAAATTTTACAATAAAATAATGCGTTGTTAGCACTGGTCTGTACATACTAGATATTGATCCATGTCAGTTGATTGACAAGATTTGCAAATCTAAAACGAAATTCAACTTTGTTTACTTTCCACCTATCAAATCTGTCAAATTAAAGGAGAGCAAAAGCTCACTGTTTTGAAGAATCTATTTGTATTTTCCATTCTCTGGCTATCAAGAACCAAAACATACTAAATCAAACCTAAAGAATGCTTCAAATGTCCTACTTCAGATGTCTGTTGTATGTCGGGAGAGGCACACAGAATAAAACAGTTTACTTAGCCAAGTTTTAAACCAATATAACCCATAATGACATCGCTCGTGGGCTTCTTAAACCATAGGATCTACAAAAAAAGACAGAAATGGAGTGTCTACTGACCAGTGCTTGCTCGCTTTTGCAACCGAGCCAGGGACCATGCTCAAAAGCCCCGAAACCTGTCTCCCCGTCGTAAGCCGGGGGCACAAATTCGACGCTCGATGCTCGATGCTTGTTAGCAGAGTGTCGCGAAGACGTCGGGTGTAATTATTTAACGTGAAGACTAGATTTTTGTACGAAGGTAGCGTGCGGAAACGCAGAGTGTTCAATGTGATAGATATTCGTTGAGCTGCCGAAGTTCGCGAGCGTTAACAAGAGAGAGTCGACACGATTTCGCGGCTAGGTAACTGCGATACGAAAGCAGCAACAATAATGTTATAAATAAAATATAAATACCGAGTAATAAATTAACCCTGCGTAGGCTTTCCATAATGTGAGAGAAGGCGGAGAATAGTTTTTAAAAATATGAATGTGTTTACAGAACAAATAAATTGAAGTTCCCAAGTCATTGATTGTTGTGTGTTGTTATTTTTTTATATAACCTTTCCTCCGAGGGTCAAAGAATTGAGTGTCTCTACTGTCAAGTTGGCTAAAATTGTGCTAACCGTGTAAGAAAAACTGATCCAGCAAATTTATTTTTCTCAAGTCCCTTCATGCTAATGCATGCAATCCTACTGTACCTGCAACTCTTAAGCGTACCATAGATTGCATACTTCCAAGGAGCACTCGAAGAGCAAAATGTGATACTAAAATCGAGGGAAAACAGATTAGGTAGCGCTAATTGCAACAAAAATGTCAAACTCAAGCGCTACATCCCAATCCAGTATTCCTATGTAATATCAAAAAGGCCCGGCGGCGTTTCGTTCCATCCGGTCGAAGCCTCTGTGGTGATGTGCAGTAATGTGCTTCACCGCTGGCGGCAGCGGCAAGATTTGTATTACGTTGGTATTGCGGGTCAAAGATCTAGCCTCAAATGAGTCAACCAAAGCGACGAGTTCGGATTCCGTTCATAATTTGGGCTCATGGTTGTGTTGAATGGCAGTTTGTTCATCCATGGCAAAAGATCCAGGTTGAGCGAACCGAACAAGACTTCGAAAATATTTCTTATGTTCTACGATGATGGACGATGTTATTGATGTCGTCGAAATATTTCTTGATTGAAAATCATAGATGCAGTGGTCGAGATTTGTTCGAATTATTTGCCGTCGTCGTCACAGTTCAACAGTTTATTAATCCCAAATTACAAGTGATCTTTAGAGCATCTCGAGTGGTCGAGCGTATGCGGTGGTAAACTGAACTGCAGAGAGTACCGGGTTCGATTCTCGTGTGAATCAACTTTTGTTTATCAATCACACCATTCATTCTCCAGGGCAAGAATTTTGTTCTCAGATAATTTTCCAGGATGGGTACCAGGTGGCGCCGTCGTCGACGTCGCAGTTCATGAATTGAATATGAATCCTATTTTCGTATGCCTCACAATGGCACCGCGGTAGCCTGCTTGATTAGCAATCAGGGGGGCATGCGTTCGATCCCCGAGCGGGTAGAATTTTGGCTGCGCCAAACTCGATTCGCTCTGGTTTCAAATCGTTGAACTAAGATGCTGTAAATATCAGATTCTGCCTACAGGTGGCGTTGATTGTAAAAAAAATGGTAAACTGAAGCGCTGCTACCCGATCCAATATTCCTATGTGATGTCATGAAGGCCCGGCGGCGTTTCTCCTTGCGGTCGAGGCCTGTGTGGTGAAATGCAGTGATGTAGTTCGCCTCAGACGGCGGCGGCAAGTTTCGTGTCACGTGGGTAGTACGTGTAACGGACAAGACTTGGAAAATATTTCTGATGGTCCACGATGATGTGCTTTACTGAAGCTGGTGAAAGATATTGATATCGTCGAAATAAATTTTGATTGAAAATCATCGATGTAGTGGTCGTGATATCTTCAGATTTTTCGCCGCTGTCGTCACAGTTCAACAGTTTATTAATCCTAAAAATCCTTTAACTTTCAGAGCGGCTCGAGTGGTCGTGTGGTATGAGTGATAGACTCATCTTCAGTAGGTACCGAGTTCGATCCTCACCTCCAGAGACTTTTTTGTTTTAGTCACAGTCATTATTCACTATCCTGGGTAGGATATTTTTTTCAAATAATTTTTCCAGAATAGTTAGTTCAAGCCTGGCTACCAGGTGGCGTTGTCATCGATGTTATGTCACTATGCCAGGTCATGCTTAAAAAAAAAAAGGAAATCAAATTTAAATCCAGGAATTGTTTCTAGCTGGTGATGACGTCAGCAAAGCACCCGCAGTGCACAGCTCAAGGAACGGACTGCAGGATACATAGCCCCAGGGGATATGGCAGCACCTGATTTATACCAGATGCAACGGACATGTTCATAATACTTGCTCTAAACGCAATGTAAGAGAAAATATGTCCGCACAAGAAATGAACCTTGCCTCCACCGAGGGGTGGACTAGCTTTCGGCCCTACCAAAAAAGGGGAGCCTCCATCGCTTGCCAAGATCCGACATGGAAAGGCAAGGCGGAAGGGCCCTACTGGCTATGCGCCAGCTGATACCTTCAGAGTTCGACCGGCAGGGAGAGCCCATCAAACTCCGGTAACCAAATTGGAACACCCAGGGTCTTGTCTCTATCTAAGTATGGCCGAATGGGAACTCGTGTTAAGTGCGTTGCGTTACCCCAGAGAACTCTGTTGGGACATCGAGTAGTGATTGAGCAATTAATAAAAGGTCGATACATCAGTGATCGGTCGGTAACTACCGTGTACCTACTTGCTTAATGATCTAAGCGGCCGAATCGAAAAAAACCGCGCGTTTTAAACCGTCTTACCGTCCATACTAGACAGTAGACCCGGCTGAATCTGTTAGTCTTGACGGCAAGTGGAAATTCATTTGCTTGTATAAACAATCCAGAATGCAAAACGGAATCATTCTTTGGGGACGATCAAAGAGTGCTGCCCACTAATTCACTCTAGAAATATAAGCACTTTGATCCATGGCGAAGGCAAGCTACGAGCCTACAACTGTCACATGTATAAAATGTTCCTGGTGAGACGCTATTTGAAAGATGCGGACTTCTTACGTTGCTAAAGTTGCTTTTCATTCGCTGCAGACCACAATCAACGCTACAATAATATTGACGAGGCATCAGAAATACGCACAAACAAAATACCAGAAACAAGTTAAGCGATATAAAACTGTATTACGCCTTACAAAGAATATCAAGGAATATTAAATTGACAATTGTCAAGCAAAATATCTGTTGACCAATGTTTTTATTAAGTCACAGAGCGCCCAGGACGAAAGAGTATCGCTGCATCAGAGTCTACGTGACGTCATACGCCATGTGCTCGTTCGATTGCCGGCTGAAGATGGTTTCTAACCGGGATCTTCAGAGCATCTCGAGTGGTCGAGCGTATGCGGTGGTAAACTGAAATGCAGAGAGTACCGGGTTCGATTCTCGTGTGAATCAACTTTTGTTTATCAATCACACCATTCATTCTCCAGGGCAAGAATTTTTTTCTCAGATAATTTTCCAGGATGGGTTATTTTCAGCCTGGCTACCAGGTGGCGCCGTCGTCGACGTCGCAGTTCATGAATTGAATATGAATCCTATGTTCGTATGCCTCCAATGTCATTATATTGCACTATGGCACCGCGGTAGCCTGCTTGATTGGCAATCATGGGTGTATGCGTTCGATCCCCGAGCGCGTAGATTTTTGGCTGCGCCAAACTCGATTCGCTCTGGTTTCAAATCGTTGAACTAAGATGCTGTAAATACCAGATTCTGCAAAAATGGTAAACTGAAGCGCTGCTACCCGATCCAATATTCCTATGTGATGTCATGAAGGCCCGGCGGCGTTTTCCCCTTGCGGTCGAGGCCTGTGTGGTGAAGTGCAGTGATGTAGTTCGCCTCAGACGGCGGCGGCAAGTTTCGTGTCACGTGGGTAGTACGTGTAACGAACAAGACTTGGAATATATTTCTGATGTTCCACGATGATGTGCTTTGTTGAAGCTGGTGAAAGATATTGATGTCGTCGAAATAAATTTTGATTGAAAATCATCGATGTAGTGGTCGTGATATCTTCGGATTTTTCGCCGCTGTCGTCACAGTTCAACAGTTTATTAATCCTAAAAATACTTAACCCGTCAGAGCGGCTCGAGTGGTCGTGTGGTATAGGTGATAGACTCATCTGCAGTAGGTACCGAGTTCGATCCTCACCCCCATAGACTTTTTTGTTTTAGTCACAGTCATTATTCACTATCCTGGGCAGGATATTTTTTTCAAATAATTTTTCCAGAATAGTTAGTTCAAGCCTGGCTACCAGGTGGCGTTGTCATCGATGTTATGTCGCTATGCAAGGTCATGCTTCAAACAAAAAGAAAATGATATTTAGATCCAGGAATTGTTTATAGCCGGTGATGACGTCAGCAAAGCACCCGCGGTGCACAGCTCAAAGAAACGGACTGCAGGTTACATAGCCCCAGGGGATAAAGGCAGCGTCTGATTTATACCAGATGCAACGGACATGTTCATCATACCTGCTCTAAACGCATTGTTAGAGAAAATATGCCCGTGCAAGAAATGAACCTTGCCTCCACCGAGGGGTGGAGTAGCTTTCGGCCCTACCAAAAAAAGGGGAGCCTCCATCACTTGCCAAAATCCGACATGGAAAGGCAAGGCGGAAGGGCCCTACTGGCTATGCGCCAGCTGATACCTTCAGAGTTCGACCGGCAGGGAGAGCCTATCAAACTCCGGTAACCAAATTGGAACACCCAGGGTCTTGTCTCTATCTAAGTATGGCCGAATGGGAACTCGTGTTAAGTGCGTTGCGTTACCCCAGCGAAGTCTGTTGGGACATCGAGTAGTGATTGAGCAATTAATAAAAGGTCGATACATCAGTGATCGGTCGGTAACTACCGTCTAACTACTTGCTTAATGATCTAAGCGGCCGAATCGAAAAAAACCGCGCGTTTTAAACCGTCTTACCGTCCATACTAGACAGTAGACCCGGCTGAATCTGTTAGTCTTGACGGCAAGTGGAAATTCATTTGCTTGTATAAACAATCCAGAATGCAAAACGGAATCATTCTTTGGGGACGATCAAAGAGTGCTGCCCACTAATTCACTCTAGAAATATAAGCACTTTGATCCATGGCGAAGGCAAGCTACGAGCCTACAACTGTCACATGTATAAAATGTTCCTGGTGAGACGCTATTTGAAAGATGCGGACTTCTTACGTTGCTCAAGTTGCTTTTCATTCGCTGCAGACCACAATCAACGCTACAATAATATTGACGAGGCATCAGAAATACGCACACACAAAATACCAGAAACAAGTTTAGTGATATAAAATAATAAGCGATATAAAACTGTATTACGCCTTACAAAGAATATCAAGGAATATAAAACTGACAATTGTCAAGCAAAATACCTGTTGACCAATGTTTTTATTAAGTCACAGAGCGCCTAGGACGAAAGAGTATCGCTGCATCAGAGTCTACGTGACGTCATACGCCATGTGCTCGTTCGATTGCCGGCTGAAGATGGTTTTAATCGGGACCGAAAAGTATATTTTGGTACCAGGCACCCAGCCGACAAAAGAGTATCATCGGAACAGTGCGCGAGTGACATCACACGCGATGTGTTCGATCGATCCCGCCTGCCGCAATCGATCACCAAAAAGGGTTCACAACAACTGTAGCCTGAAATAGCTTACATAAGACTAACGTTAAGTTCATATCTTACTAGGGCTAGTAGATGAACGTATTTTATTAAGTAGTATAGTCGACCATTCCTGATGAACCTGCTGTGAATCCCGATCCCCGCCGGTGCAATTAAAAATGACACCAAAGTTGTCTCTCATCGTTAGTCATGCGGTGAGACTGGGCGGCTGGAGTGCAGAAGATGCCGATTACAAATCCGAGACGTACTCAGATTCTTTTGATGAGTGAAACGAAACCTTCAATTTTACTTACCACAAAAATGGAACTTCCGTGTTTTTTTAAGAAGTGTCTGTACTTTCCCAACTACAATAGGTGCAAATACATGAATATTTTTGTAAATTTTGAATAGTTTCAAAACTATTTGACCCATTTTTCTTTAAAAAAAAACGCAGGGGTTCCAAGTGAAGAACACAAAAAGTTGTTCTGCAAATTTTCTTCGAATCAGAGCAGATGTTTGGCTGCTAGAGTGATATCAACTAGACAAAAAAAAAAACACATGCAGAAATGTTTTTTTCTGGGATTTGTGAAAATGAAGGGTTTGTTTTGCTCGCTTCACTCATCAATTAAATTTGGTAAAAAATGGGACTTTTACCTATGAGTTCTGAAAAGGCTGAAAATCGCCCCGGTAGAAATGCCAATTACAAATTCCAAACTCCTTTTTATTAGCATTGAAAAATATCCTTGATTTCCTAGGTACATTATGAGGCGATTGAAAATTAAAATATGTTCATGTGACTCTCTTTTCATGACTTGCTACTTCCGTAAAGTCGAAATCTTCCAGACATCCAGCATCCGTAGCAAAAATGCCGGCCAAAACAGACGTCCACGTGGTGCAGTAAAAGGCTAAAACTCGAGCAAACCTCAGTTCTTAACAATGATGATTTAAAAAATCATGTTGGCAATAGATACTGTGCAGTTAAAATTCAAAAATGGCAATTGGCACACGGGGTTTGACTGATCGCACAGCTTCATTACCAAAGAGCATCGACATTTTAAATCTCTGCTCCATGGAGCAAAGCAAACTGTCTTAAAACAAGGATTATTTATGGTCAAGAGGGAACCTAGAATACTTTACTACATCCACCTCCTGCTAAAACGTAAAATTAACCAATAGAAACTAGCTAGTTCTTCTAAAGTATCAGCTCTTGGCATAAATATTTCCCACTTTCTTGCTCTTTATCTACAAATTTGGTGTCGGTCAAATATTTGTTGGTAATCAATAAAGTGTGCCAAAAGGCTTCATATGCATGTGTAGATGAGGATAGTACAGTGGAGTTACCAAAATTACCTGGAGAAGCAAAGGAAGGCTCCATCGCTTTAAGCCTTGATGTTTTTGGACTGCACAAACTGCCCGACAGAAGTGCCGGCAAACTCTTCAACAAAATTATCCACTTTCAACTGTCCAAAACATCTACACGAATTTCAAATAAAACGATAAAATACAAAACTTTTAAGTGCCCGACATTTCATCTTCTTGACAGGTCGGCAGACTATCTATCAACTGCCTGAAACATAGCTACAAATAGGTTACAAACGCATATCAGGCAATTGAAAATTTCACATTTCCTTAATTACTTTCCATTTCTTTTATATCAGTTGATCTGTTGGGCAGTTAATGGTATCTTAATGTTGTGGCTTGAAGTTGTTGCCTTGCTCACTTGTGGAGGGTGACTGATGGTGCTCAAATGCAAAATTAAAAAAAACAAACACAATGTATGAGCTATACCAGCCTACTATTGCTTCTCTCGGTAAGTTTCCTTACTTTACTTTACTTTCCTCTTCCCTATAGTTAGCTTTAAAATTTAAACAGTTGCCGTTTGTCAGAGAATTTTTTAGTTATTTTTAACCATGTAATTCGGCTGGTTGTCTATGTTGCATGAGGAATGGCAACGAGATGACTGATGGTGGAATGAAATCTCAAACAAGTTGGCATAAAGTAGCTAGTACTACTTTGGAAGCTCGCTTGTTCTTGCACAGTATGGTTGCAAGACCTTGGCACATCTTAGACACATTTCTGTGAATACATCAGCGACGACACAATTTTCTTGCCGACGGAAGTCCAAACCACACTTTTCACACTGGCGATCGGCATTTTGCAACATGTTGAGTATTCCACGGCACTAGATAATGCCAAGTTCATGCTAGAATCGCTTATCCATCCCTCTGCCAGTACACAGAACCATTTCTTTGAGAATTTATGAGATTTCTACCACTTACGCTTAAAATGAACAAGATGAGATGCTATATATAATTTAAGGGTAGTTTGATAACATTGGTAAGCATTCTCATAGAAGACTTCAGCTAGTATCATAGGATGTGCTAGTATCTTTGGCAATATTACAGATTAAAAATTATAAACCAAAATATTTAATATCACCTGGATAAAATTGTGTTAGAAATAATAGTGAGCCAGAGTTATAAGGCAAGAGAGAGAAAGAGAAAAGGGAGAGTGCCGGAATCATAGTGGAACACTCATTGAAATCTAAGAAATGTTTCTTTTAACAATTATTTGTTGTTAATGAGCAGCAATGAGAATAACACCTATGCTGGATCTGAAACTGGTAGTGCTGTGATAGTATTTGTCTAGCTATCTTCATAGCACCAGAATAGCACCTTGCGATCAGTGCTATATGGCCTGTTGTTGGAGCAGTAGGTAGTAAAACACCACAAAACATTCAAGCTACCTTTGGAGCGTTTACAAGATTGTTGTGAACTTAGCAATTCAATTGCCACTTGTATCACTTGCTCATTCACTGTGGCCAGCATTTCTTTTTTACTCTAGCAGACCAACTCAACCAGCCTTCGACCACTGACGATTCCACATAATCCTAATTATATATATACTGTAAGTGCATATTTCTAGAGAGACCTAATATTCTGTGAAAATATAATTTAAATGATTCGTTAAATTATATATTTCGCTAGAATGATGTATGTTAAACACCAACTTTACTAGAATAATCAATTAACAGATATTTGACAGCTACAGGTTAGGTTACGGTCAGCCTAATTTGTTTGGGTCACACGTGACATCCACATGATCTAATATATTTTAGCCCGGGAAATCATACTTTTCGTGAGCGAGAGAGATCATTTTATTTGCGGGTTTGATTTATGAAGTTGTAAAGGTACGTGAGAATAATAAAATAGGTTTCTTGTAGAAATAGGAATAGCTTTTATTTATTCTTGTTCTCAATTGATGGCTAGACATAGGTCCAGAGACGAAGCCTATACTTATAATAAGGACGTTAATCACTAGTGATCACTAGGGATGGAATTCCAGTTTCATTAAATGACATTCCAAGGTCAGAAAATCATTCGCTTCAGTCGGACCAGGTTACTTGTGATGACTGCAACGTTTTACTTATTTATGCAGAACAACAGTAAGTGAGAATATGATCAAAATGTAGCTTTAATTCAAATTGGCATCGTAAGTTTGTTTTTCAATGTGTTACTGGTTAAACATTTATTTTTGTTTTCAAAGCTCATTTTTGATGATTTTCTCAATGAGCTAACCATAAAAATATTTAAATTGGGCTGTGTCAAAGTTTATTATATATTTTTTACATTTGTTAGTGCTTGAATTATTAAGTGTTCAAATAGCACTTTTCAACTTAACTTGTTAGAAGAATTATAAATCCTACGGCCAGAATAGTAGAACAGTCGAGTGATAAAAGCTATGTGCATTTTTTCAGAAATGAACGATGGAACATGTGAAGTGTTTGAGGGATATGGAAGCAGTACAATAACTAATAACTGTGACCAGAATCAAACCATAGAAGAGTGGACCAATGTGCTGGTTGGTGCTGTCTTTGAAGATCCAGACTGCGAACACCTCCTAGTGGACTCTATAATCACAGCCATAAAAGATATAGGCTTTCCAATGCGATGTGCAAGTAAGATAGAACATCTAGAGCAGCATCTAGATCCAAAGAATGAAGGAATTCCTGTGGACAGACCGACTTTAAAGGAAGCTGTAAGGTTGTGGCTAATGCCGAGTGTTGAGGAAGACGTCGAAGATTCTTTCGTGGTTAATCTCAATAGTACCAAAGATTTTAAACTCAAAAGTCTAGGAAGTTCATATGTTGATGACACTCAGAAGAAAGATGACAATCGCAAGAAAGAATTAAATAATCTACATACTACCACTCTTAATGAATATGAACATGAGATAAAGAGATTACAGCTTGACAATGATGTACTCAAGAAGTCTGTGAAAAATTTACAGGCAGGCCTAAGGAAAGCTGAAGAAGACAAAGCCCTGGCAGAAGAAATCAATGCAACTATTAAAGAAACTTTAAAAATTGAGAAATCTAGGAGAAGTACAGATGTTACTGCTGTGACTAAAAAATTGGCACTTTCTAACGACCTGAGCGAAAGGCTTACCAAAGAAAATTGTGATTTATATGAGTTAAATGCACACCGTAGCAGCAGGATTGAAAATCTTCAAGATGAACTTGGGATCAAATGTAATGAGCTAGACAAACTAGTCCAAGAAAATGGCTTGCTGAAAATGAGCTTGGAACGATTGAAGCAAGCAGAAAAAGAAATTTGCCAACTAAAAAATACCAATTTTGAGTTAGTTGAGCATGGAAAAGAGTGGAAAAGAACCATCCAAAATTTAAGGGAAGAAAAAGATGTACTTTGTAAAAAGCTTCTCGTTAGTTCATCCAGAGCTAAAAAAGGCGAAAAAGCGGGCAGCAGCAGTTCTAGTCTTGGTTCAGATTCGTCTAATATCGGAGAGGTGTCTATATTTTCGCCTCTTTGCTTTTCTTCTCCACTGGCAAGTGAAAAATTAAGCTTAGAGTTAGCTGACTCTGCATGTCACGAAACTGCAGCGATGGAGTCAACGAATAGAATCCCCAGGCCTGAAAATCACCTTACGAAAGTAACTTCCATATTGATAACCGAACAAAAATGCATGCGCAAGAGGAAACTCTTCGCCATTCAGACATTGGATCCAGACGCGAAACGTTGGAGATCAGACAACAGTGAGGCAACATCAACAGTTTTCAGTGGTTGCAACCTTGGCAGTGCAACAGCAATGCTGCCATTGGAACGATCCACATCATTTGCCATACATTTGACAATCCATCAGAAACTCTTCGAGTCCTTGAGACAGACTCTTAGGATTCACCCCCATCTCTTTGGTTGCCTCCGTGATTTCATTGTACTTCAAGCCGGAAACAGCATCTCGGGTACCAAGTTAGCTGACACAGATATGACATCTCTTTTCTACGAATTCAGCACCACCCAGCTGAGCACGCCCTTTTGTGGACGAAAATTTCTGAATGTAATTTGCGAAGAACTGCCTACACAATCCAGCTTATCTGCTCTTCAAAGTTGTCTCTTCAAAGAGTCTGGCTTTGAGCAGCTTAACAATGTTAAAGCATCACAGCATACCCAAGCCTCTACCATTATTTTAGAGTTTGAAAATAATGACAGCCGCAAAGAGGTGCAACCAATGCATCAACTTGCGATCGCAGAGGGCCGAGGCATAGGGTTTGATTCCACTAACATTGAGACTAGAGGGCTACACTACAAATATTCAGAGAAATTGATTATGCCTGACAACTTGCAAGACTTGAAAGGTCTTGTTTCTGAGCAAGAAACCATTTCGCCTTCAATAAATCTTGAAAGGGAGCTTTCAACGATGACTAGTGACAGAACTGAAGCAGTGACAAACATTTTTGACGTTGCTGGAATCAGCAACTGTGTAGAGCCTCCCAATGATAATCTGGAGTGCAATAAGCAAACAATTGTCTGTGTAGACATTGTTGCCAATGATATATCACCTAGAAATACCGATTTGCTTTGTAATAACATTACTGACATGGTACTTAACTCTAGTCCCTCACCCATTTCTGTGATTACCTCACCTGTACTAGTCACTGGTTTCGTGAATAATGACCAGTTACGTGCAGATATTGGCTGTTTAGATGCCGATGCATCTGCCGGTGAATATGACAGCACTCAAAGCTCGTCTATTGAACCATCAGATGAGTCATTCTTTGATTGTACCCCCGAAGTGCTTAAAAGCAGTTCTGTAACTGATTTGATAACCCCTGGCTCGCTACTTACCTGTAACGTTGGCTCTCCTGACGAAGAGGATTCTAGCGATCCTCTGGTCGAAACTCAGATTCCTGCAGATCTGGCTAATCGTGATGATTCCTTATTACGCAACCCTGTGAAGAAATATGTTCCATGTAGGTGTTTGACATTTATGGTTTTGCTTGTGTTGTTTCTTTGCTTCTTGTTCTTTCTTTTATTTTTTGGGTTAATTTTTTTTGCAAAAGCCCTACTGCCAGAGGCAGACTATATCAGTTTGATTCTTGCTCTTGGTGGCAAATACCACCGAGGTGACAGATATCTGTATTAGACGTAAAGACATTGCCATAACTAAAAAAATCAGGATATTGATCTTAAGAAATAATTTTTAGTTTCATTTTCAGTTGTTACCATACCGTTCATTGATCTGAAAATACTTGGTAATAATATTTTGTTTTCTCTTATAAACATGTACCTACAACTAGATACCTACTCTGTAGAGAAGTGAAAGGTAATGCCTTAAAATAAATACTTGACTTTCATGATATCAAAATTGTATCTTTAATGTCTCTTCATCCAGATGAGTGTGAGTCAATAAGGATTTGGAAATTCAAATTTTCCATCCAATCAATTTAAAAATGTGACGTGTACTTCTAGGTAGCAACACCTAGGGGATGACTTGAATTAGATGTTTGTTCAAATCGTTGTATTTAAATGTCTAGCAAAGCAGCTGGAGCAGAATGTTTGTTAATTGATTGGAAGAGTGAATAGACGGATAGATAATGTAAAATAGTTTTGCTTCTAGAATGTGGGAAGATTTTTATATCAATTTATATCTTCCAAATGACAATTGATCGAAACTCGGCAACGTAGCGGTCAACTTAAAAGCAAATTCTGTCCCCAAAGTAGCTTCTAATCTGTAGTTCTTTTTGTCGTCGAAGTTTGGCAATTTATACCCCCCCAAAAACCTATGTTTTCCGATTGCATTTTCATTTTCCTAAACCAGAAATAAATTTAGATTTCTTTGGTAGTAACCGAGCAAACCAAAAAATCATTGAAGTCAAAGTTGGACAATACGAATAAATACTGTGTAATCAATGTATTCTTGTAAAAAAACACAATTTAACAACGGCTTCCTTTATTAACAGAGGAAAAATAAATCATCAAATTCATGATATATCTAGAAACGTTTACAATGTTACACATGCTCTAGTGAAAATCATACATTTACCAACAACTCGTGCTTTCTTGACCCAATTGCCAAAACACTTAACAGACTCTGTTTTTAAAACTTACTTTAACACTTACTTTAACAAGATACTGATAACACAAACAGCCAGCCTTTAATGTCAAGTTAAAGAGATAACTGCCTGTTAAAAAAAAGGAAACCTCTGTTTGGCATGACGAGCAAAGATAACAACAATACTCGTCTGTTTACAAACCAAAAGAGACCGAGACACACACGGGTAGAAGGAGTACGTTTTTATCCTCTTAACTTATTTTAAAAGATGAGTTGAACATATTTTACCTGCATTTCAAATCTTGTTCCAAATTTTGACTATTTGGTAAATTTTTTTTAAATTCTTTAAATGAGTTAAGCTAAATTTGAAGTTTGCTTGCAGAGTTCAGCCAGGCTAGTAGAGGTCCTGCATACCTTGGACAAGAACTAATCAATTGCAATTCCACCCCAAAACTCCATGTAAATTTGCTGTGGTGAAGAAGGAAAAAAGAAAGGGAGCACAACTTACCGGACCAGCAAATTGGCGTTGTGGTCCACTTGTCGAGTAATAACATCTCTAACATTGACAAAGGCAACAGGTCGAAACGTAAATATTCTCGGAAATGCCATAGATTTCTTGCCAAGGGCACCAAACTTTGAATTTTCGAAAATTCTTCTTTGGTAATTTGCTCTTTCCCACACTCTTTTCTTCTTCACTGCAATCAAATATCCAGCCTCTTGGCACCCTATTCACATTGCACATTTTTTGTCCAATATACCAACCCCGCATATTCCAGAACGTTCCACCCCCCCAGTACTAGTGCCTCAACCTCTCACAGTTTCACCCAAAACAGCACAACAAGCAACATTTAACAAGGCATTAAAAGACCAGCTCTAGACCCAAGCAACTCATGCTGCAGAACCGTAGAGTTCGTCTCGGAGGGAAGACTAGTACGCAAAGAGCTCGGGAAACAGGATCTCGTATGCGGGAGCCGGCTGGGTGTGGGCACGGAAGCCGTCGGTAGAGTCCTGACGATGCGGTGTGGGCGTGGCGGGAGCAGCGAACGGTAGCCGCGCAAAGATCTCGCCGAGTCGGTTCTGTAGCGCATCATTCTGCGAACATAGGATGATTCAGCGGTGGCATTAGTGCCAAGCTAGGATCTCATACCTAGATAGGTGGTGCAGAGCTGTCAGAAAATATTGATTAACAATATTTGGGCCGTAAAACAGAATTTTAAGAATACAGAAACACACTTAAGGTTTTAGTTACTTTTCCAATGATTTTTTAAAATTATATCATTATTGCGGATTGTTTCAAAAAGCCATCTCTTTTAATAGATCGATTATATCTTTGTTGTTTAAAAATATCCATAGTACTTGGGGTACAAATTAAACATTCACCGTTTAAGACCTCTTGAAAAAGGTTAAAAAAAAAAAATAGTGCCCGGCATCGGGCAGTTCATCACAATGTTATAGCAATGGGTGGGTGGGTGAAACGAGGCTGCTCAGAGGCAAACTAGCAGGTTGATTATGTACATTTTTTAAGACATAAATTATTCAAGTTCAGTAGATTGATGTGGATTAAGATTCTGTAACCAATTCAATCAGTCTTAAAAACGTTGCACAATATGTCCAAACTGAAACTAGATTTTCTTTGGATACAGAGAACATCCTGGGACAATTTGGCACCAGATCACTCGCCTCCCAAGACCCACCTTTGCTTGTGTGCGCGAGACAAGCTCTTCAAACGCGGCTGTGCGGAACGTCTCGCTGATCTGAGCACGGCGTTCTGCGTCAGCTTCCTTGCGTGCATCGGCCGGTTCGCTCAGCACGCGTTTCATCGACTCGAACGTCAGCTCCTCCTCGGGATGGCGCTGAAAGCGAGCCACAAACGAACATGGTCAGGCCCGGTTGGTTTTTCACTTGCGAATTCAGGGTTTTCCTGTTACGATGTAATTGTCTCACAACTCATGTTCCCTATTTGACGTGGCTGGTGACACAGAAAATAAATAAAGTAGCTTCTTTATTCCCTAGTTTCAGTGTTCGTTAAGATGACGCGAAGCTGTCATGGCGATGTAAAAGTAACCCATTTTAAGGCACACAGCCTCATCGAAAGAGAACAAAACCTGTGATTTCAACATGCCAGTTATAATGCATTATCTAACCTTAGCACTAGTTATGTATAAAAACGTTATTTAAGAACTGGGATTTTTAATGATGAATAAAATCACAAATGTAACTTATGCCTGTTACTTGATCAAGGGTGAAAGCAGCTGTGGCTTTTTTCTGGCAACAGAAGAACTACAAAAATAAAAACAATTACCTTATCTAGGTACCCTAAATGCCCAAGTCAATAACTCAAAGAGCAAACATCTTTAACATTTTTGACGCAATATGACCCCAAAAAATTGACTTTTTTTTACCAACTCAGCCAACTAATCAATGAAACTATGCAAAACTGCAAGCGGCCTTTAATGGCATAAAAGGTGAGAGGAGAGGAGAGGAGAGGAGAGGAGAGGAGAGGAGAGGAGAGGAGAGGACCTGTCGGAAGTTGTCGAGTCCAGATGCGATTGGAGTGAGCAGGTACGGATCAAGGAAATCGCACGACCAGCGCTCGCTGCCTGAGTGCGACGACTGCCACGACGAGAGCCGAGAATCACCGGACGAAACACAAGCTACAGACTTTACTGAGGCCGGGTTTTACCATTCTATGTTGCAGCTATAGTTTGCCATATCTACTCCAATAACATGCATTGAAATGAGATGTTTCTGCGAGTTAGAAACTCATCTCCAAGTTGAAGAATCGGTAACTCTGGCCTACGCATTCAATAACCAATAGACAATTTTGGAAATGCGAATTATCGTGCCAAGAGGTTTGATATTTGTTGTGGTGAAGTAGGGAAGAGAGAAAGGGATTATTCTCGTCTATATTTGACTTTTTTTTTTGCCAAAATCTCTTCTTTATTTGATATGTAAACAAATTTTACCTTACATATAAACTTGATGCAAATGGGAGTGGGTAAGAAACTTAAAATTAAATTTGCTGAGAGGGAGCACAACCAACCAGAGAAGAAAATTGGCATCGCTTGCTGCACTTGGCGACATTTTTTAAAATTTTTTCGAGAATTTTAACGTTTTGGCAAGTTGATTTTGCCATTGTTCGAGACGTGAAATGAAGAAGGCAACGCGCCAAAACGTTGAAATTTCTTAACAAGTGCTCCGCGCAACCCCAATTTTTTCTCCAGTAAGTTGCTCTTCCTCTCTTTTTCCATTTCATCACAGCAATTTTGGAAACAGTTATCTAAAAAAAATTTTTGAGCATTGCTAACGTTGTCTACACTCACCCTCTGAACGCCCGGGGAAGACGAAACGCTGTCCACCTCAACTTGGAACAAGTCTGCGCCGCTGGTGGTGTCGACCCATGAGTGGCGGTGCGCCCCGGCGTACGGCGCGGTGCCCTGAAGCCGAGCCGCATCCAGCCTGCGTAATGACAAGAAAAGTAACGAGAGAACGAAACGAAGACTTGATCGTACGTTCTTTTATACTCTTAGTTCGCTTTCTACTGACCGAAAAGTTTGATGAATTTGAATAAAATTGTCAGAATACAAGTTAAATCTCTTAAATTTGATCGTATATATTTTCAAATCGGTTTCTAACTCGACCAGACAGCTTTTTTATTTATTTGACTTTCACAACAATTTTAGATTTTTTTTTAATTTGAAAGCTCAATAAATACCAAAACACTTGACAAAACTTAGTGAAACTTTGCAACTACATTGACCTCGTTGAGATGTATCATGCCCAAAAATTACAAGTCACTAAATATTTCACAATATAGAGAAATTAGCATTTTTCAAGTGCTATTTTGGAATTTTTTTACAGCATTAAACGGTAAACCCTATTTAACCTCTTAAACGTTCCTCCTTCAAAAAAGAGCTTTAGGTGGGTAGGGGTTAGGTTAACAGTATGTCAGTCGAGTTACTATGTAAGGTATTTTTCTTTGCCAACTATCAATAAAATATTTTACCTGGTTACCAAGCAAAAACAAATTTAAAAAAATCAAAATTTTGTAAAAAAAACAAAAATTTCCAATTTTGTAAAAATGTTTTGAGTTATTTGAAATTTTTCAAAAATTTCTACCTAAAAGACATTACAGAGTGACGTCCTAGTCATCATTATCATCTACGAAACCGTTATCTCCCTCACCCTGCTCCTTTCAGACAGTCTGTCAGCGCAGCCTGATCCATCAGCACCGTGGGCCCGAGCGCTGTAGGAGAAGTGGAGTTCTCGTAGTGCAGTGCCAAGTCAGGTAGCATGTGGGCGGCGTTGGCGTCGACCCTGGCCGCCACCAGCCTCTCTGCGTACTCTAGCAGGGGCGTTATCGACACAACGTGCGGCAGCAGCACAAGGAGGCTGACGGCCACTGCATGCAGCTGGCAACGCTGGGCCGACGACAGCGAGGCGTTGGTAAGCGCCATATCCTGTATGGAAACGTGTTTTTCAGTGAATTTAAAAAGAAAGTTCTATAACTACTAATCCTGAAAATGTGTGACAAACCCTTCATAAAAGAGCAGACACTGTGAAACCACAAAAATCATCGACCAATGGCTCAAAACATCATAAAAATGATAAAATAATTGTTTTTAACTATTAGAAACACTAATAATCTCTCATAAGATGGTGCCTAAACGGGGACTTGAACCACAATCTCCACCTGTCGGGGGTATTGCTCTACCAATTTAGCAACTGGTACATGGTGTTTTAATATGATTTTAGTGTATTTGATGAGAATGACGGATCTCCAAGGAGTAGAACCATGAGGCTGTGAATACTCACAGTCACTCTGATTCTAGTGACGCTATATCACGTCACAACCATTCAATCTCAAGTAACTCTAACTGTACATTGGAAACGTTTTATGCTGTGAAAATTTGATTTAAATTGCAAATTCTTCCAATGGCCAGAATATTTTATTAGCATTTCTAATATTACAGGGTTGATCTTGAAAGATGGTGTCAGCTGAAACTCAGTTATCCTGCTGTGAGCAGTCGTTCAGGAAAGTTTCCTCGAAATTTCCCCGTCATGCCACGCACCTGAATACTGATAACGAGCCGCAACAGATCAGCGATCGTCTCTTCGGAGCCGAGCTCGACGAAGAACAGAGCCAGCGTCGTGTAGACGGCCTCTACGTTCTCCACCGTGTTGTTGGGCCGCTCCAGGCTCTCGAAGAGGCTCAGGTAGATCTCGGGGCCGTGCTTGCGTGCGAATATCACGTCCGGACGGGAGCACTTCTCCACGACGATCTCCAAGTCGGAAACGTTTACGCTGGGAACGAGGAAAAGTTTTACCAATTTACAAGTATAATTTACGTAGTGTAGGCAAAAGGCTGGTTATTCGAAATAGGAAAGAGCAATGCAGGAATGTTTTGCAATCAGCCATTTCTACAATCCGCAATTTGTGTTCTATTTTTATCTTTTTCATAATTCTTTGTGCACAAAATGTAAAAAAATGAATTCATGGGGTGATAAAAAAACATAATTAAAAAATTACCAGTAATTTACATACAAGCAATGCATAACAAAGGCATTTCATTACAATACGTTAGACGATCTAAAGAGGAAGATTGAATTGATCTTGATCTTGATCATGGGGTTTAATGATGCAATGTCTGACAATGGGCCATGAGGTCCAATGGCATCTGTAAGTGAGTGCATGATGATGAATTCAATCTAGCCTAGAAGGGAAGTGGGGAACCCGGGTGCTGGCAGATAGCCCACTCATGTCGAAGAGCACCAAGGGGACCACCGGCTTAAGTACCTTCCGAAGGACGATACAACGCGAACAACAGGATTCCTCCACAAATCCATGCTGTCGAGAAGTTGATAAGCAAGGCGAATGAAGTTGCTGTACTAACTTTCATCCCTCCAACCTTTCTCGGTAGTGGTCACCCATCCAATACAATAAATAGGCAAAAAATAGCTGCGATTCGGAAAAATATGTACAATATAAAATGTGGAAATTTTGGTTCAGCTAAGAGCCATGAAAAATAGCTGTGAATCCATAGCTTCTGACCACTTACGTCGGCTTGAGCAGCTTCTCCTGGTTGTGATGCCGGTCGACCAATGTGTGCAGGATCTTCTGTACGAGCAGACGCATGTCCGGGTCGGCGGCCAGAGACATCCGAAGCAGTGGCTCCAGGAACGAGACCGGGAATGTGGTGTTGAAGTGTATCGTGCTGTACTTGGTGCCCACCTGCGAGGAGCAAATGCTTAGTACCATGGAATCCAAACATTGGTTGTGGTGAAGAAGGAAAGAGAGAGGGAGCGCAACTTACTGGAGAAAAAAATTGGCGTCGCTTGAAGCAATTTTCGAGAAATTTCTAGAATTTTCTTTTTCATTATATTATGATTTGTTATGAAATTTTGGTATGTTGTGATCAGACAAAACATCTCTAGCAATGGCTAAGGCAAGAAACGTAAAAATTCTCAAAAATTCTGTAAATTTCTTAACTCTCAACCCAAAGCCAATTTTTTTCTCCGGTACATTGAGTTCCCTCTTAGCAAGTTTAATTTTGAGTTCCTTACCCATTATCATTTGAATCAAGTTTATATTCACGGCAAAAATTTTTTCTAAACAAAATTAAAATAAACATAACTTGGTAAAAAAAGTCAAATATGGACAAGGATAATCTGTGACGGACATTGCCTCACTTTCGACGTTATTATTACTAATTTCGAAGCTTTTAGCGCTGATTATGTCAAATTTGGCATATGGTGGCTGTCAAAACCAACCTTGAGCAACGACTTGAGCAGAATGTTTTGCAACAGAACGTCCCCTGATCCGCGCTGGGTGTCGTTATGTGCCGTCGGCTGCGGCACTTTTGACATGATGAACATCATGATCTCAATCTTCTGGTAATCGGGCAGGTGGTTTGCAAATTCTCCGAGCGCGTTGATCAGAGCTTCCTGCGATGATTAAACCAGACAAACGTTGGTATAAGATCTTCATACAACTCACGTTAACTAAAAAACATGTTACCTCATGAAAAAAAAATTGTTTTTATCGAGAAACACTTAGAGCTACCAGCATTGGACAACCAGCTCCCTTAAAATACCAGGGTTGCCGCGTCAGAGAGAATCGAAAAAAAATCACGTTGAATCGTGTTTTAGCCAATTGTGGACTGTTTGAAATTACTTAAGACAGTTATATCGTTGAGTGTAGGTTATAGGTAGAGTTTCAACGTCAATGTTACAGTCTCTGCGTGAAAAATGACTACCTTACCGACAAAAATGCAGAGTACCGGAAGTTCACGTTAAGTGGAGCCACTGTAACATGAAATTTAATTTCGATATTTATAGTAGGTTACTCGCTTATGAATATCGTTACATGTGTATCAATCGTTGAGGTAAACATTGATGAAGATTTTTTGAGCATGAAAAGTTTCAAAAGTGAGTTAACCTACGAGAAATATCAAAATTATAATTCATACGACAGTGGCTCCACTTAACGTGATTGTCCGGTACTCTGCATTTTTGTCGGTAAGGTAGTCATTTTTCACGCAGAGACTTTAACATTGACGTTGAAACTCTACCTATAACCTACACTCAACGGTTATATATTATATTTGTGATGTACACTATTTTTTCAAATTATTTAATTTCATATTGGTGATGATTTTGTTAGATAATGTGTTCCATGTCCACACTCCCACATCAAAAAAGGAGAGTAGGCCTGAGGTAGTACTGCATTCTGCTACTGTTTCTACAAAATTAGGTTTAGCAATAAATATGCTCTCTTTTAAATGAAAAGTCAATCAAAGTGAAATGGTTGGATGTGAGCAATACATAGTTTATTAGTAGAGCCACGATTATATGGTGATGCGCGAAATCGCGAATTGTTCTTATCTCTTGTTATTCTTACAAATGAGTGCGATTCATTGAATTCCCAACTCAAATATGTAAGAAGCTCATCGCGACAAAACGCGAAATTCACGAAAAATCATCCATAACACCGAAATCAACCATTTCCCGCGAAATCATCGCGAAATGAGCCTTTTCCCATCCAATTATCTTAAATTTCAGATAATCTGTTATTTTTTTCATTTTTATCAAATCATATTTCACGGAAAATAAATAAACAAACCCATTTGTTTTTATGCTAAATTAAGAGATAATGAAGCTATTTCACTATACGTGTATTTTGCGAAATAGCCACTTATTTCCATGCAAAAATGTAAAATGTTTATGTTATCTCTATAAACACACATTTCCATGGATTTGTCATATTCAGTTCTGTTTCTCATCAAATGCTGTCAACATTCCTAAGCTTAGGGCGTAGAAGTAGTGGGGCAAAATGTTTGCTGTAGGAAACCATTGCCATTGGTTGGCTGAATCTTCCCCTCCTTGCCATGTGCGCACCAGCACCACATGCATTCAGTCTATATAGAGATTAGCTGGGATTTCAAATTTCAATGGGGTGTAATAAATCTTTGACTTTTGAGGATCCAGCAAAGCAACTCTTTGTGAGTGATGGATATATTTTGATGTGTGGAATCTGGAACACCAGACTTGTCTGGGAGAAAAAAGACAATCTTGCAAAGTATGTTAGTACCAGGCAGTGGGTCTAATTCAAATTCTAATGGACATAAAAATCTCAAACCCCTCATTTGCAGTCCTGACTTAGCAAACTATTTGAGCCCCTGTGAACAGTGTTGATGCAGAGAGGTTTTTTAGTCAATAAAACCTTGTGCTGACTGACAAAGGAACAAGAATGAAGGAAGCTACCATTGAAACTTGTTCAATGTTAAGTTTTAACAAGTAGTAGGTGTTGCTCATGCTGCCATACAATGTATTTCATGGTGGCATTTCTGAAAAATATTTATATGTGCTATTAATTTTGTTCCAAGTCCCTTACAAATACCGATGTTGAGGACCTACACTAAATATTTGCTTTATTGTAATTATTATTGATCACTTCTTTATTAGAGATCCCAGTGCTTACCCTAAATCTTCATTCCTTTCGAATGTAGACCGCAAAAGCTCTTTTTTTCTATTTAGCTATAAACGCTAAAATTCAAATAATTAGCACTAAAATTTCGATAAAACTAATGCTAACAACACGTACCTTCCTTTTTCGTCACCTATGTCTGAAATCTGCTATAGACATGAAATTCTGTACTTTTTCCATAACACCGCCATAACACCGAAATCCAAAAAGCTTACCACGAAATTATCGAAATCATAACACCATAAAATCTTGGCTCTATTTATTAGGTCTGGTTTTACCAAAATCTTGCCTCCTTGTTTACGTGTTAATTGAAACTATTGCCATGGCGACTTCCAATCACATACAGTGAAACTCAGATGTTTCTGTGAGTTAGAGATCTAACTTATAGTTGAAAATGTTAGTAAAACCCAACCTTAGAATCAGCTGAAGCGTACCTGATAGAGCTGCTCATCGCGCTGGCTGGGCAGGTCTTCGTTCGGCTCTCGAGTCACCGAGACCCTCAAGTGCGAGAGCAGCGAGTTGATGATCTCCAGTACCGACGGGCCTGAAAAGAGCACATGATTTTATCACTTTCAGGAATCAGAGTGACTGTGATTATTCTCAGCATTGTTCAACTCCTTGGAGATTTCTTGAGCCTATAGAAAAGCTCGTGGCCGATAAGCTCAGTTGGTTCGAGCAGCATTCGCAAAAAGTGTACACTGGGGCTGGATATCATTTTTTATCTTTTCGTTATGATTTTTGGTTAGTTTTGAGATTATTTTTTCCTTGAACCAAGATATTACATACATATTGCATATAACCTACACATAAAATTATAGATAAAAGAAAACCTCAATTACCCCAATTGGGTACATATTTTTGAGAGGGTAGACGCTATCATGGCCAAATTCACCAACGCTGATTAAATCTTGCTTAATCCAAATTTAAGAGAAGTTGAGGGGAACATTTATTTATCATGTTCAGCTGACATTTGGAAAGGTGTAAATAAGGAGGTTTATTTATACACAAATAATAAGCAAATTTAGATTTGAATTGTAAATTTGAAATTAAATTGCTGCACTGGTTGAGATCACTTTTAAACATCTGTGTTTGTGTTTACAAAGCAAAACAAATATCTGTTTGACGTAGCGACTCACCAACACTTTCACCAGCAGCGATCGCGATGATCTTGGACAGCACGTCGGCGATGCTTGTCCGGATCTTCGGACTCGACTTGGAGTTCTCGTCGAGATGAGACATCAGCGTCTCCACGACAGCGTACGAGTACTGAGCCTGCAATCGCACGATACGCTTCATGAAATTTGGCGCCGGTGGAAACGAGTCATCGTTCAAGACTGACGTATTGGGCTACATCTGAGAACAGGGTGTTGTTAGGTACTTTTCTGGATTACAATCAGAGTTTTGAGCTAATATGAGATGAGAGTTCGTGCTTACTTCCCAATATTCCTTAGAAACCTGATTTTTTTCCAGTTTCCAGTTTTTCCAGTACAATTTTTAATCTTGGATAAAAACTTCAGGTAAGTAAGAAGTCTAATTGCTGTGTCAATTATTTCTTAAAATAAACTTGCTGGTCTATTAAGGATTTAATAAGCTTGCTCTAATGACACAAACTATTAAACATTAAAGCCTAATTATGTCCAATTAATGCCTTAAGTTTTATGTAAGTTTTACTGTTGAAGAACTGTCATACTTATTGAAAATAGGAATATCGAATACTAATTCTCTTCAAAAGTTTTGTCACATAAGACAGAATGCAACACCATTATCAAAGCTGCTGCAAGCCCGGTGGAGAACATGACATCATCACGCAAGCTTAAAACCCGCCCTGGCGCAGGCCAGTCGAAAACGACACAACTCTCGCATTGGTTCTAGGCACCGGTTGGCTTACGAACCTGAATGGAGAACATGATGATGCGGAATGTGTGTATGGCGAACTGGTTGGGCACCCAGAGGTCGTGCAGGTCAAGATGTCGGAGGACCGGCCGCAAGGAGCTACGAATGTGGCCGAACGCCGCTCGTCCGACGAGCTCGCGCATGCATGTTTCGGCCAGCGTCGGTGGATCTTCGCGCTCTTCGGCGCCGCGAGGTTCCTCAGCGTCCGTGTCTGACGACGCCTGCAAGGGATCGTCAGTGCGAGGGTAGAATCATAAAATGAGGATAGGCAACGAAGTTTGCAACTAAGTTCTCACTGGTGCAAATGGCGTGCTAGTAGTAGAAAACCGCAAAAATTCAGTGGTTCACCCTTGCCTCCTAGGAGTGCAAGAGTTCCTTACAATGCTTTGGGTAACCGTAGCTATTTGCAATTTTTTGGGGCAGGCCGGCACTAGAGTTAAAAGATCAAGTGGCAAGAGTCTTCAAGCGTAAAAGCAGTCACGATTTCCGACTTGTTTTTATTTTTTTAGGATATAACAGTGTTTTAGGGCATTACCTAAAGCGGTTTATTGGTGGTCTTAATTAAGTGACCAACGATATTATATAATCCTGACGATATAAAGTGGTACTTTCAGCAATAGCTTTAAGCTTTTCATGAACTAGTTTCAGTTCTGTTAGCAGTTTTCCAGTGATAGCAGTGGGTCACTCTTTTCATACCACCTCCAGAACCGGTGCAAGTTAGTTTGGGAACTTAAGAAACTGTCAAAGCTAACAAACACATTAGTGTATCGAACTAGAACTTGTTTTGGTAACGGACAGACACCCTGGACTACTTTCTCGCCAAAAAGTGTAGAAAACAGAGCTGGCAAAGGTGATCGTTGATTGAGTTTGTTGATTTCAGCAACAATACCAACTGGTATTACACAGGTACAACGAACGTATCATTAACAAGAAGACATATTGGGTTTCAGTCGATCATCATAGAGCAGTGAGGTCAAAACCACCAATCGCATTATTAATTATATTGCGATTATTTCTGCAAACATCAAATCAATACCGAAGCCACCCTCCTTGAGAGAAGGCCGCACTTGCCTGATAGCGGGAATTCTGCATGTTGTAGAGCAGGGACGGCACAATCTTGTCCATGTGCACCGGCTCCCAGATGTTTTCAACGAGGTCGTCGCATACTGTCTTCCGCACAACGCCCTGCACAATCGAAACAAACGTTGAAAGTTGTTAAAAACTTACTTCAGTATTCACAGGTCGTGCATGAAACCATGGGAGCCCCAAATGAATATTATATGGAATACGGCTAACGGCGTAATTCGTGCACAAAACATCCATTAGTTTTAAATCTGGCATAAATTACCATTAAGCTTTAGTTTAGTTTGGGTGAGAGAGGTTGAAAGGATGAAAGTTAGCACACAACTTTATTCGCCTTGCTTATCAACCTCTCGATGGCATGGATTTTTACTGGCCTTCGGAAGGGACATTAAGCCTGTGGTCCTCTATGTGCTCTTCAACAGGAGTAAGCTATGTACTGAACTGGGATTCTCCCCTCCCTTCTAGGCTAGTAAGGGTACATCATCATCCTCATCACCATCCACTCATTTACCAACGCCATTAGACCAGTGCCACAGGGCCCGTTGTTAAACACTACAAATCAATCGCTTCCAGTAGCTTGTCACTCCTTTTCAACAACAAATATGACTGTGCCAGAGCAAGAACGTGTTTGGAACTGAATCGGGATGGCCAAAACCAAGGGAAGAGAATCAGCGTCGAGTAAAGTACCTGTAGGCCACGTATTCCGGCCAGCCTGATCTTGTCGCGCAGCTCTGGATCATCGTGGTTACTGTGACACATTGACGAGAACTTGGAGACGAAGAAGTCGTAGCGGCGATGGTAAGAAGGCGTGTCTTCCTCGATGTTGGCGAAACGCACAAACTGCAAGCCAAGGAAACGATGATCGTTTTTGCTCATATTATAAGTGGTCATTATTATTTGTGTAAGTAACTGCCAGCAGCTAGTGTTCATGTATTCAAATTAGCTAATCGAGGACTTTGGATGGTAGATACTGCTTTTTTTGCACTCTCTTCGACTATTATGCTAATTGGACACTTTTTGCTCAACCCAATGATAACAGGTGTTGAGATTTTAATACCTTTTTGCAACGCCACTTGTACCAAAGAATTGATATCAGAAGATGACTGTTCCCGGTAAAAAATATTTTAATTAAAACATAATGTTGGAACGCAACTGCCAACTAGCAATAAACATTGCTTATGTTTCAGAACAGAGTTTTAAGCCCTGGTAAGACATCAAGTACTCTATTCAAAGCAAAAGGAATATTTGACACTTCCTTGTTTTCCTTGCTAGGTGATATTAGCTGTTTAAAAGATTCCAGAGGGAAAGAAAAAGCAATCTAAAGGAACTTATCGGCACTCACTGATTGCGTAGCGAGGATCTGTAGTTGAGGGTCAGTAGATTCTAGCAGCTTCTGAACCATCTTGAGGAATGACTCCACAAACAGGTTGAGCGTCTGAGCGTGGCACGCAACTAGAAGCTGGTCCATTGCCTCCATTGCGATGACCACGAACCTGTGAAACGGACATCTTGGTTTGCAATACGTTCAGGTTTTATCTGAGTTTGGAGTGCCAAGAGGATATTCGTTTCATATCGTACCGCAAGTGAAGAGACGTAGAAATATGTAACCAGATAGTAAAAGGATAATAATTCGATTAACACAACAATTAGGGGATTAAATCAATACGCTGTAACAGTATCTCTCTTTAGTCAACCTGTTAAATTGTTTAATTTTGTTGCATAATAAGTCCTTTTCTAGCTGTTTTTGTATATGTTGGATTTTTATTTTTCCATTTCTTCCTTAGTAAGTACAATAGGAATAGTGTTTTGATATTTATTATTTACCCATTGCGTTTACGGTAGATGTCCCTGGACGCTCGCTGAAAGAGATATTCACCGATACGGTCCAGTTTCTCCGGAGATGACAGCGAGTAGAACGTGAGCTTTTCCATGTTGTTCTTGACGAGGCCATCTTGTGGCGCTACCGGGAAAATGTTGTCGACGAGGCGTTTGTAACGCGGCCGCAACGCCGAACAACAACCACAACAACCTGAGAAGAAAGAAGAACTCTGTCAGACAAAGTTACACAGGAGTGTCACCTGATTTTATTACTGACCTTCGTGTGCACAAAACACGTTCAAACAAGGCGTTAGACAGATTGTCCGAAGCTCGATTCTAAAATCGTGAAACTTCATTTTTAAACGTCGGATGAGTAGTGTTAACAGTGGCCTACATTCAGCGGCGTAACTACAGGTCAACTAATCAGCAAGAAGATTTGCCCTAACGCGGACACAAGATAAGATGATCACGTTATCTTTTATTTCTTGGATTAATCTTTAGTGTGCTGCAGACAACACGAAAATCAATAAACAGCCACTGGCAAAGAGGCACATATCACGAACGTTGTGGTACAGCCTTGAAAGATGTCGTTTTAACTTACCAGGCATAACGCGATAATAATGTTTTTATTGTTCCACTATGCGGTTAATCCTTCGGATATCATTAATGAAGTGCACAATGCCAAGGAAATTGACAGGAAAAATGATAGGTAACGAAATCAGCCGGTCATGACGGCTCAGCAAGGCCTAGGCAGTAGGCGCTGTGAAATAGTGCCTACTTCACTCTTAGAACAGCTGTGAGGTTCATAATCGGTAAAATGTCACGTGGTACATGTATGTGACGTAAATGATAAGTGCTTCGAGGGGATGGGACTATTGTTGTACATACTAAAGTTACTCACTAAAGGTATTCACTACTTTACACGCGCTGGTATAGTAGGTACGAAGAAATACCTATCAAGGTGATATGAATATATGACTGTTATCAGTAAATGGTTATTAAAGGTAATATCATACCTGATACCAGAAGCGTACAATAATTTTAAAAGCAAAAATTTATCAAAATTAAATTAATAGATTTAATAGAGATAGAGAATAGCTTATTACTTACATCCAGGATCAGTACACTTATGAATTATCGAGTCGACAAAATCGGGCAGTTCCGAGTCGAAGCAACAAATGATTAACGCCATGCTCCGTTAAACGCGACTGCCAAAAAACTTTCACGTCGTCTCGCCCTCGACACTAGCACGGATTAAAATACGAAAACACTATCGCCTCCATCCCCGTGCCAGGAGCGACCCACCCTTGCGGCCTAGTTCGCGGATTCAACCCCTAAAACTGCAGCTACTAGCCGGGAGAGAAAACGTGGCCCAGTGGGTGATCCCTTGGACTAGGCTAGCGGTTGGGGGAGGAGATAATGTGAACCGAGGTGTATTTTTAGAAATCAATTGAGGGTGGGAAGGACGCCAGCTAGGTTGGAAATAGTGAACTGTTGTACGGTAAAACCCGCCGAATCTTTGAATACGGAATGGAGGGATGGTTGAGGGATGAACCCATACATTTTGATGAATTCTTAATTAAATTGCAAACGCTTGCAAAGCGTGGGGTATTTTATTATTATGAACCTATCACCGTCTAGGCACGATAACCCCGTTTGGGCATCAATGTTTGAGACGGTTACAGTGTTCATAATAATAACCTAAACATTATATGAGAAAAGCTTGCTATGGTAGATCATTATTTATAAAATATTGTGAGGCATGGTATAACGAAGAGGAAACCTTGGTATGTGGTCATAATCGTACCAAAACAAAATAATTGGTTTTCGATTCGGAGTTAGTTGTAATGGTTAAAATATGGTCTTTGGTTAAAATGTAATAATGTTATTTTCGTGAAATGTCAAGTTCTTTACGTCAACCCCGAAGGTCGGGGTTGTATGCCGAATTCTTAAAGACGCATTTTAAGCTGGTCTGCAGATTTGTTGAAAACAGACAGTTGCGTGTTTGAAAGCAATTTGTTCGTCAGCTATGTTAAAAGAGCATTAGAAATTAGAGTAACCGAACACATAAATCCGATTCGAATTGGTTAGCATTACTAAATCAATGTCAATGTGATTATACTTACTAATTTCACACATGATTCAAAATGATTCCTCACAAAAGTGATACCAAAAGTAGAAGAAATCAATATGTAAACAAGACATTTATAGAAAAACCACATAGCGACAAAGTACAACTGACATAATATATGGTAGCATCGATTTTCTAGAGGTTAACGATAGGCGGACTATCGGCCAAGTCGACAATGAAGCAATTACCACTAGACCAGTACAATCAAACATTTATAGTTATGAGGTTATTTATGTATGGAGTAGGTCTGGCTCTGGGTTACCCTTGCGTGCACGATGGGAGTTAAGTCTGTTGATAGAGCTCCCCTAAAGAGTAAGCTAAAGAGTCAGCTTGTCAACGGTAGTATCGTGTAGTATTTAATTGTACTAGCAAAGGTGTCTGACTAACAATCTGACCAGAGATAGTTTTTTTTTCTAGACTAGTGCTAAGGTTAGTTAAATAAGACGTGAGCCTAGAAATAATGACAGCAAATCCTTTTATTTCTTTGACTTGAAGGCATAAGGAGGAGTCATCTTTGATGAAAACCTGGAACGAGTCGGGAGCCATCTAGAAAAGTTTTGAGCTCAACCACTAACAAGAAAAGCCAGGTTATTTATAATTAAATGAGATGAAATTAGATAGATGAGATTAAATTAAGCTCTCGTAGGTTAATGTTGAAATGTGATCAGCCATTTTACTGGTGGTTCTTGTGCAACTGGTAGAACAACCGGTTCAGCAGCTCTAAGATCCAAGAAATTTCGACGAAATTCTGCGAAATCCTACCACACTGTAAGGTTATTGCATCTCCTCCAGCAACCAAATCCAGTTAGCTCATGGTGTTTTACAAATTCCGAGAAAAATTTGCGAAATTCTCAGATGTGCCAAGCTAAAACAATAATCCTGTGCCGGCTAGATTCAACTGAGTTACGACCACGTTGTCGGGCATAGGCGGGGGCTGGCTGCGAGTAGCTTCCTACACGAACGTGATTCGCAACACACAGGGCTTTCACTAATTGCAGCCCACCTAGGGGCACGAGAAGCTGTGTTTCTAAATCACCAGGCGGGTCCTAGAATAGTTCAACGATGTTTTGCTTAGTAACTAGCGTTTTTGTTCGTTTTGAAGAAACACAGATCAATGTAATTTAGTAAATTTAGTAATAAATTAGCATGCAATGTGTCTTATTTTATATTTAAGTAACTGGCAATTGAATAAAGTCTTTAAAACAATTATTTCCGTAAAAGGTATTGATAGATAGGTAGAGATTTGTACTGAACGATGGTCACCCATCCAACAAGAAACATCTATCAGTATTACACAACTTTGGTGATCTTAAGAGAGTCAGTTTTTCCAACACGCCTTACAGCTCGATGACCACCTATCCAAACTAAACCCAGCCCAATGTTGCTTAAATTCATCGATCTAATTAAAACCAGTGTTTTTAACACGTCAAGCCGTTCGGTGGTCACCTATCCAATACCAGACTCAGCACAGTGTTGCTTAGCTTCGATTACTTAACAAGAACTGGTGTTTCCAACACGCCAAACCGTTCGGTGGTCACCTATCCAATACCAGATGTTGCTTAACTTCAGATATCTAATAAAAAAACAGCGTTTTTAATACGCAAGCCGTTCGGTGGTCACCCATCCAGTACCGGACTCAGCACAGTGTTGCTTAACTTCGATTACTTCACGAGCACTGGTGTTTACAACACTCTCAACCTATCGGTTGCCAACGTTACGAGCGCCCATCCATCTGGCTTCCGTGGCAACTGAAAGTTTAATCCAGCAAATTGTCTCCCCGCACTTCATATTTGGCGAGAGCAACAATGCTTCCAAGTTACAAAATCACCTAGAGGCACGCACTCTCTAGTCTCGCGAAAACTGCGTGGACGCTGCGTTCGCATGATCGGCCCATCCCATAGTTCAGACCTACGCAGCGTACTTTGAACATAGTTTATCTGTCGCGTTGGTGACTCCACCTGTGCTTGCTGGTTGGTTTCATGAGTGATTTGTGGTGTTTAACGACGCACTGTCTTACTAACTGGCGCTGTGGCGCTGGTCTAATGGTGTTGGTAATTGGCTGGGTAGATACGTAGATTAAACGTAGATTACGAAACGTAAAAGTAGAAAACGTAAACGTAGATTTAAAGAGACTAGCAGAAACCATTTACCGGTATGCCTATACCCGTAGATAGTTCATGATTAAAGGAATTAGAAGAATTTTTCAACTAATCAACCATAGATGTTCCAAAGTCATGCAGAAATCCATCATTATTTAAAAATAATTCCAATAAACTGTTAAAATTTTGAATTTTAAAAGCTGTTAGATGCAGAAAATCTAATTTTCCTTCGAAAGGTAATGGAAGGTACGGATGTTTAAATCATCCTAATTAAGGGGAAAACGAAAACTTATAAACGGAAAACTATGCGTCTTAAGTAAATACGGTTATGCCTCACGCCCTCGCATACTCATTCACTACGCACTTTTTTTTGTTGGAAATTTAGGGAAATTACTTGGCCATTTGAAAAACTATTTACAGATTTGGTTGGCGTGTTGGAAACACTGGTTCACTTCTAAACACGTAAGTAAGCAACAATGCGTTGGCTCAGATATTTGATTGGTGACCGTCATACACATGACCTGCAGTTCTGTTTGTTAGAGAGGTTTGAGGGATGAAATTTGGTTCAATATCTTCACTTGCCTTGCTTATCAACCTCTCGAAAACATGGATTTGTGGAGGAATCATGTTGTTCGCATTGTACCTTCCTTTTTAATTGACGTTAAGCCAGGGGTCCCCTTGGTGCTCTTCGACACCACTGTTGTCTTAATGGGCTACCAGTCATAGCTGTGTGGTAGGTAATTTTTCATTGGCGAATCTTATCCCGAGCATACTATATTTGAGCTTACAGCATGTGGTTTATTCACAACCATTATAATATTTTGTGCTGATAGCAGAATTGAAAGCTCTGTCAGGCGATCTCAGCACCTCCATGGCTACCAAACGTTAAATCTACCATTGCACCTCCTATGCTAGGCCACAATATACCCATGGTAACATCAGATTTCAGAATTGAGAAGCTATGTCAGGTGATCTCAGCATCACTATGGCTACCAAACATTGAATCTACTATTGAATCTCCTATGCTAGGCCATGATATACCCTTGGTTACATAAGATAGCAGAATTGAGAAGCTCTGTCAGGCGATCTCAGCATCTCCATGGCTACCACTGAATCTTGTATACCGGCTGCCGCCATCAAGGTACAAATAATCTTCTGACCGGGCGAATGGTACCGCAGACAAACTCTATATTAACAGCAAAAGACAATCAGTGGGCCGTTGACCATGTGCTCAACAACCACTGAGTTCTGCACAGCTTGTTGGATAACCACGACGGCTCACGGGCAGTACCCAGGTACCAGGTGGCGTGGGTGTTACCCGGGCAACCTACGTGCAAACTCTGAGCTTGCCTGTAGGTCGAAACCACCTTGTTACCGCACTACCTGATTAGTTACCAAAGGGAAATAAAACAGCGGAGCCCGCGTAGGTTTCTAGGATGATGTGTTATTCGTTCACTTTTCCGGGATTGGCACACGGATTTGTTTTGCTTTGGCAGAGTTAGGTTAGGTTTCAGCGTTGAGTGTAACTAGGTTGGGGACTATCCTTCTGATCACAGATAACCTGGATAGCGCAGTTGCCATAAAAGACTCAGATCGACTCAATTGTGATGTTTGACGAGGCACTGTTTTGACATCTGGACATGCGGCACTGGTGAATGAGTGGAAGATGATGAAGATGATGATGAACCTAACCTAGCCTAGAAGGAAGGAGGGGAAACCCGGTGGCCGCGAGTAGCCTACTCCTATCGAAGAGCACTAAGGGGACCGTCGGCTTAACGTCCCTTCCGAAGGACGGTACAACTCGAACAGCAGTATTCCTCCACAAATCCATGCTGTCGAGAGGTTGAAAAGCAAGGCGAATGAAGTTGTACTAACTTTCATCCCTCCAACCTCTCTCCCGAACAGAACTGGTCATGTGAATGACGGTCACCCAATAGACTCAGACGGTAAGGATTTTAGTACAAGCTGATTGACGCGGGTATGTTTAAGGTTTAAGCTGTGGTTTAAGTAGAAGAGATCTATTTTATTTTTATATTTCACAGTATGATGAATAGTCATCAAAATGTTTGGACACTCCCATCCGCATAGTCACCCCCGAACATTGTAATAATTGTTGATTTAATTACGTATTCCCTTATTTGGTGGCTGATGGAGCGATGGCCTTCTTACTTTTCTCTCGAAGAGAATAAAACATGTCTTATCTCTTATCTATTCGAAAATAATGTAGGCTGAGCGATTTGTGTTGGGAACAATGGTTCTCGTGAGAACACCGAAGTTAAGCAACACTGCTCTGAGTCAGGTATTGGATATGTGACCATCATACACATGACCAGTTCTATTCGGGAGAGAGGTTGGAAGGATGAAAGTTAGTACAGCAACTTCACTCGCCTTGCTTATCAACCTCTCGACAGCATGGATTTGTGGAGGAATCCTATTGTTCGCGTTGAACCGTCCTTCGGAAGCTGAAGAGTGCGCCTCTCGGTGATTTTCGACAGGTGTACCTATGCTACGTGCCGGCTCAAGTTTTCGCTATTCTTTCTTAGCTAGGTTAGGTTCATCATCATCTTCATTATCTGCCACCCATTCACCAACGCCATTAGACCAGATCGCTGTTGGTAAAACCGTGCGTCGAAAGAATCAATCTAGAGAAAAGTACGAAACAACCCTTTTAGACTTTTAGGTTTAGGGCCAAGCCCTAACAGTGCCGGACCTAGGACCACTAACCATGGACATAGATCGAAGTTGCCCGTCTGGCCGCTTGCAGCGCTGGCCGACCACTTTCGCTAGCGCAGCCAGCGTCGGCTGGATTACCCACAGCCTCCAAGATCAGTTTGCTAGCGTGCTTTGATGCCGGTGCGTCTCCGTCTCAGATCAGTGTGCAGTGAGCAGTAGCGGTTTAGTGTGCAGTGACAGTGCAAGCGGATTTATATACATTCGGGCTGGACGAGGTAAGGATTTTTTTTTTCTAGGATACTTCGAACAAAAAAAAATATTTTGAAATATATGTTTTAACTTTTTTGGTACATGGACCTCAAGGACCAAATTTCGCAGAAGTAAACAGCCGTTGGGAGTTTATTTTTGACAGGGTTAAATGTGTTTGGGGATTGACATTGGAAATATTTGACTAGTCTGTCCAGAGTTAAAATATTTAAAATAAGTCACTAACTTTTTAAAAATAGTCGATTTAAACGCGGTGTGAAATGGGAAAAAATTCGTAACACATTTTTTTTCTTGCGTCAATTTGAATAGTATGAAAAAAATATTTATCTCCCTATCCCCCCCCCCCCCCCCCCCCTCACACACACAAACACACTACAGCCTCATGAGAGAGAGAGTAAAAAGACTGTCATGTCAAGAAAAACACTCGCTAAACGCGAGTTGAGCAGAAAATTATAGACGCCCAATAAGAGTAAAACCCCTGGAAATAAGCTCGCCGCGGCCCACCGATCAATCACCAGGGCCAAAAATCCAACCGAATTAAAATCGAAAAGAAAAAAAAAGGAAACGATCGTGCAGAAAAAGCACAGCAATTGGAAAATGCAAAAACGATCCACCTGCCCGCAAGCTAGGTGCAGAGGAAAAAAAAACACACAACCTAGAGCGCAATTCCTATTGATTACCGCATCTATCTCTGATTTTCCACTCCAAATCTCCGTGAGATCGCACGAGATTAGCATACCGTTGTCCCGGGTTCGGTACCGCTCTGGGGCCCTCGAAACGGTTTCATCAAAAAACACACACACACTTTTACAGTGTGTTAGCATAAAAAGCACTTGCCGCTTGCGATCTCTGCCCAGAGGCAGACAACCATGATGAGTTGACCCGTGAGATACTCGAACTTGCTGGCTGTGTATTGAGCATAGTTGACATATGAGGCTTACACGGATATCCTATTTTTAAGTAGTAAATGCTATCACAGATATTCCACCCTGGCAACGGCTACCACAGTTGAAGCGTACACAGATATTCGATCATTATGGATGGAATAAAGCTTACATGGATATTCCATCATTATGGGTCAAAAGCTACCACAGGTAAAGTTTGCGCAGATATTCCATCCTTTTGGGGCAAAAACTAAAAAAAAAACAAAAAAAAATGCGGCGCCAGTGAAACAGACTGAATCGGTAATAAATCGAGTTCCGATTTATTTTATCTTATATGCGAGAAGAATGCCAAACATCTTACTTGACTCCGCCCAGAAATATATTTCTGAACCACTTTTTACCCATGTTAGACTATCTACGTCTATCTGCACAGAGGTTTGAAGATTTGCGTCTTAAAAAGAGGACCCACTGCTGGTATACCATGACCTTGACCGTACAACTCAGACTTTTGACAGTTTTGACAGCTTCGGCTCAGTGGGTGCTCCTGGACCATAAAAAATTGTGTCGATAGTGGCAATTATCGCAGATTTTTTTTTGAAATGGTCATGGAAATTCAGACAAAGACATAACCAAAGCATAAAATGTTCTTCTAAGTGTGATAACTTTCAATATAAGTTATCGCTCGTATGTGCTCGGGTCTATTTTGGTAGGAATATCCCAATAAAGCTAGCTTTTAGGCACAAGACACGGCAAGAAAAGCTGACAATTATAAATCAAAGTCCTACAGTGCTAAAAATCTTGCATCGAAACATCATAGTTAAACATTTTCTGTGACAAAATACGAGAATGATTGACGCCGTGCATTCATCTCTCTAAACCATTGAGTGTAAACGCTTGGTCAGAAGGCCAGAACTCTCTGCTGAGCAAACGAGCCGGCAACACGTGGTAACGGCAGGAGCCACCCGATGGCGCTTGCGGCCGTCCTTTTTAACAAACCTCTACAATTAAATAATTACGATTAATAATATCGACACATATTTATCAATCGTTGAGGTTAGCAATAATAAAGATAAATTTGGCGTAAACCTGTATTAAATGTAAGTAATCTGCGAGAAATAACAAAATGACACTTCTTACTCGAAACGACGGTGTCTGAATTTAGAAGCATGCTTAATTATTGTCAGTAAAGTAGTCATTTAGCGGCCATGTTTGCGATGACATCGAACATAAGCGCTATGCTGGTACAATTTTACTAGGTATTTTTTACGTTTTTTATGTTTATATGTACAAAAACTGACAATTTTCAGTGCCTGTTTTACCAAAAATTGTGAAAAACATTATGGCATGTAGAAATAGCTAAATACACATACAAATACCATCTGAAACAATCCACGATGACAACAGCTTGTCTTTTCAACATTTAAAAAGAGTTCTCAACCTCACATCGCCGTCCATGTCTTGAGGGTGAACCGGCTGCAGAGTCGCGCATGGTCCACCAGGTCCGGTTAGCCTTGTAGCATGAGGAAAGATATCGTCGAAGATCGTATTGCATCTTCGAACGATGGTTTAGCAGCGCTCAGACTCAGACTGAGAAGACGGTGCATTTAGGTGCTAAAAACTGGTGTTTGCTGCTTCGTGTAAAGACGATGTCCTGGTAGGATAAGATGGTATTTTTTTTAGAAGCTCTGTCAGGTGATCTTGGCACCTGCATATCTACCAAACGTTGAATCTACCATTGAACCTCCTATGCTAGGCCATTATATACCCGTGGTAACATAAGATAGCAGAATTGAGAAGCTCTGTCAGGCGATCTCAGCATCTCCATGGCTACCAAACGTTGAATCTACCATTGAACCTCCTATGCTAGGCCATGATATACCCGTTGTAACATAAGATAGCAGAATTGAGAAGCTCTGTCAGGTGATTTCAGCATCTCCATGGCTACCAAACGTTGAATCTACCATTGAACCTCCTATGCTAGGCCATGATATACCCGTGGTAGCATAAGATAGCAGAATTGAGAAGCTCTGTCAGGCGATCTCAGCATCTCTATGGCTACCAAACGTTGAATCTACTATTGAACCTCCTATGCTAGGCCATTATATACCCGTGGTAACATAAGATAGCAGAATTGAGAAGCTCTGTCAGGCGATCTCAGCATCTCCATGGCTACCAAACGTTGAATCTACCATTGAACCTCCTATGCTAGGCCATGATATACCCGTGGTAACATAAGATAGCTGAATTGAGAAGCTCTGTCAGGCGATCTCAGCATCTCTATGGCTACCAAACGTTGAATCTACCATTGAACAGCATTTGCTTGAAAGTTTTTTCTGTTTTCAAAGTTGGCAACGCAAAATTACCTTTTTAGAAAAATTGGAGTATATAGTTCATAGCGCTAATGTTCAAGCACAAATAGCCCAGCAGCTGACGAGTTGCTAAACCCAAAAATCAAGCTAATAATCAATTGTCTTCGCGAAAAATGGTCACCGAATGACTATTTTACCGACAAAAATGGAGGATGCTACTAGATGGCGTCACCGTCGTTTCGAGTGTTAAGAAATTAAATTTTGTTATTTCTCCCAGATTACTCGCATTTGAGACTAATTTATGTTAAATTAATCTTGATTAATGTTAACTTCAAAGATGTACACACATGTATCGATATTTTGAGTCGTTATTATTATTTAATTGGAGAGGTTTGTTAAAAAGGACGACCGCAAACGCCATTGGGTGGCAGCCAAAGTTTTCATGTGTTGCCGGCTCCTTTTCTTTTCAGAAAGTTTAATATTAACGCTGGCCCTGTGACTATAACTATAAAATCAATAGTAAAAGGTGTATGGCAAAGGTTACAAAACCAGCATGGGGCAGGAAAGATGAAAAAAATAAATAAAAAAGCTAAGATCGTAGAACTGCTTTATATCTTTGCAATATACTTTACGATGCCAAATTAATCCCAAGTCTTATTTCTAGTTTTATCTGTCAAAAAATGCTTGTTCATTTGAAACGAGACTCGATTTAACTTCCGAAAGAACAACTTCATCAGATGACTTTCAGATGATTTATAAACCTAAGGCTAGTTTTATGGCTTGCAACCAAACGTCACATAATCGTAACTAATTATAAAATACATAAATAAGGGCTGATTTCTAGGATGACACAGAGTGTCATTAATCGTATTAATCGTACCCTACAAGCGACCCGCATCATTTCGTTTCGAGTGGATCAATTTCAGCTCCGGCAACTTTTATTTCTGTCTGCAAATGTTGAAAAAATACGTAGAGCACATACAAAAAGAACGGATACAATTATTGTTATGCAATTTTTACCTTAAAACCATGACCCCTCATTTTTTGGTTAGAGATCAAAATTATGGCTTGTTTGATTATCTGATGAGAAATGTCGGAAAACGCTTAAAAAGTGGTTGCAAGGTCACATTGGAATGGGGATGTTTCCTTATCCTTGCAATCTGTAAAAGTGGGTCCCCAAGTGATAGCAGATTAATTCTTGCAGAAATATCCTGTCCTTACCGTTACAGTTAAAAAGCTGTTAATCAAGAAAGTTGTAGACAAAAAAACTAAAATTTGTTTGGTTCTTTTTTCGATATTTTTTTTCTACTTGCCTAGCTGAACCAAGTTCAGGACAATTTACGATAAAAAATTTCGAAAATAATTTAACGACTGTCAACAAACTCAATTTCAAGCATTTTGCCAGTTTTCGTCGTCAAAATTTGGCCTGTATCTTGATTTATTTTTATAAAAAGTTGATTATTTAAGCAGAAAAATATAAAACAATACATAAGAGGAATTCCCTGCTCTTAAAATAACCAAATTTAATGGTAAAATACAAATACGATTGGTCTATATGGTAACATAGACTGATTTTCAAGAATTTAGAGATTATTTCCCTATAAGAACGCATTTCAAACAATTTCTTTCCCATAAAAGTCCATATGAAAACTAACCCACTTCATTCTTACTGAAAATATGGTGTTATCGTTTTGAAAATTATAAAACTGTACCAAATAACTAGTTTTTCCGAAAAATTTCAACACAAACATCTGCATAAACCACAAAATATGTCTTCAAAACTCCACCCATAACCGCACGTTTCTGTTAATTAACTACCATCACGATTATTTTAACAGTCATACTAAACTTAAATTAATTTAACGATGCAAATAAAAAATATTATTGCCCATGGAATAAAAAGTGCGACCTCGCACCTTGGCTGGTAGCCAATCAATAAGAAATCAACAGTAAGCACAAAGTAGCACCACAGATAAAACTGAAACAACCTTGCTGACGACACTTTAAGAAGTAAGACATAGAAACACTTTTAAAGAAGTTCGCGAAATAAAGATAACGATAAAATTTCAACACTCTTTTAATCGCTTAAATGTATGACCCTACAGAGTAATTGCATTCGTCTGACCGCTAGGTACACTAGGTACGCGGCTGTCAATCACCACAGTGTAATTGCCGATTAGTAATTGCGTTGCATCACGTCCTGTACTTTAAACTTGTGCCTGTTAAGGTGGCTAAACCTTTGTGCAAAAAATTGGATAACCATTTTTTTAATTTAGATTTATAAACAGTTAACATAGACAGTGTATTAGATCCAAAATCAACCTCCCAACCAACTGCCTTGCTGTCATAGACTCAGCACAAAGAACCTGGATAGAGCATAGGATCTAGCCAGCTGATCTCAAATAACCTGGATAGAGCATAGGATCCTGCCAGCTGATCTCAAATAACCTGGATAGAGCATAGGATCTAGCCAGTTGATCTCAAATAACCTGGATAGAGCATAGGATCCAGCCAGCTGATCTAAAATAGCTTGGATAGAGCATAGGATCCAGCCAGCTGATCTCAAATAACCTGAATATAGCAGAGGATCCAGCCAGCTGATCTCAAATAACCTGGGTAGAGCAAAGGATCCCTAAATTCTATGTATCTCTATGATTCCAATGCTAATTTAAGTGCTTTTGAAATACTTTTTCGACCAATTTCGACCATTAAAGTGGTGAAAACTACGAAAACCTCAAAAACTACGGTTGAAAACACTTAAAATAGCACGGGCCCTCTGAGCCTGTGATGAACCTTTGATTCTAATTTGGCTGAAACGACGAGGAGCGAAATCAGCGACAACCCAGGCATCTCAGTGTCTCTAATCACTACCAGGACAATAGCTCAAGGGCCTTGGACTTTGCTAATCCTTTATCAGGACTTGGTGACGCATCCTCGTCTGCGAAACACGCGACAATCAGGTCTGTAATTGTGGTCGAGTCGGGATGGCTGTGGATTTTTCAGTGTGAACTACTTGGGCGGTGGATTGCGTGTAGAACTTGTTCGTTTTTTCTGTGAAAATACCCAAAAAATGGTTTATGATGTAATAATTTTCAAGGGATGCTTTTTTAGGTTATTATTATAATATGTATAAATTACTTACTCTTTCGGTTATACCTACGGCTAATTCTTTTTAGTTTACAACCAATGTTTAAACAGCAATTCAGGAGATTCAAGGTTAAGGCTGTCAAAAATATTCCGTGTTTTTTTTCTCCAAAATTCTCTTGAAGCCCCACGCGAATTTTGAGGAAGTATTTGTTCAAAAGGTTACAAAACAATTGGCTGATAAACATCCGACAAACAGCACTTATTTTTTCCAAACCGGATCATTAAGATTTAAAAAATGTCACGTCAACAATAAAAAGTAAGCGAGAAGTCGTTTTTTTGTGTCAGACACGGTATGGTCATTATATATTAAAACACGATAGTCATTTTTTTATTGCAATAAAAGTGTCGTAATGTTTTTTAGAATTGTCAACGCATGTATAACCTTCCCACGACATCTTTATTATAACTAGATACCAGTTACGCAATTCACAAATAGTTTTTGTCGTGATCTTTCATACTGATGCTCAGCCGTTTTATTTGAAAAAAAAGAACGCGCACTGCCAGACTCTTTAGAAGGCTGTGTCTTATTAAAATAATCGCCGGTGCATTTACTTTATTCCACTGCCCCACAGAGCCGTCATCTCAAGACGCCAATTTCGCAGAAACGGAAAGTTAAATTATTTTCAAAACAGAAAAAAAAACGCACATGTCTGCAAATTGTTATTTCATTCTTGCCAGCATTTTGCTAATAATATTCTCTCACGAAGTCGTGTCCTCGCGGCTAGCTCGTTGTCTTGGTTTTTTTTCCTCGTTTTACTTTACCTCCCAACTAATATTTTTATTTACAATATCATTATAAATAATTCAATTCCTGTAGGCTACGCTTGGTCTCTCGTTTCTTCGTTCGTTTACGTAATTCATTTAGCAAATCACGGCGTGATAGACGCCGGCAATGTCAAACGGACTTTCGATTGTCTTCCTTGAAAAACAACTTGAATATCTTGTCATTCGATTGCGTTTAAAAGTGAAATAAAATGGAAATTTATATTTATCCGTGGTAACATAAGATAGCAGAATTGAGAAGCTCTGTCAGGCAATCCCAGCATCTCCATGGCTACCAAACGTTGAATCTACCATTGAACCTTCTATGCTAGACCATGATGTACCCGTGGTAACATAAGATAGCAGAATTGAGAAGCTCTGTCAGGCGATCTCAGCATCTCCATGGCTAACAAACGTTGAATCTGCCATTGAACCTCCTATGCTAGGCCATGATATACCCGTGGGACATAAGATAGCAGAATTGAGAAGCTCTGTCAGGCGATCTCAGCATCTCCATGGCTACCAAACGTTGAATCCACCATTGAACCTCCTATGCTAGGCCATAATATACCCGTGGTAACATGAGATAGCAGAATTGAGAAGCTCTGTCAGGCGATCTCATCATCTCCATGACTGCCAAACGTTGAATCTACCATGGAATCTCCTTTACGTGAAATTATTTTGTTTTCAAAGCTGTCAACGTAAAAGGTTATCTTACCAAAATTTCAGTAAACATTTTTTTTTAACCATCTCAAAATCTACACTTATATTTTCAAGCAAAGCGTTCATATCCCTGAAGCAAGAAAGTACTACATATAGGTAAACCATAGGTAACCAAGAAAGAACAAATAAATCAACAGATGCAAATTAGTCAGGAAGAGATTCAGAACAGTTTTATGAATTCAAATGAGAGAGCTCTTTATATTTTCATGCTGGAGACTTCAATGCACTGAAATCATGTGACCTTCCCAGAAACGTACATAAACAATCTCCATTCAAAACTCATTACGTTTTTCAGGAATTAGCATTCATTCTACTTTATTCTTGTGTATCACTGATATTTTGTCAGATTATAGATACGAATATTTTTTTTAACAGTGTTATTAACCGGATCAATTCCGATCCACATTATTTGGATGTAGATCCGTACATATCCACATTGATTTTATGTGGATCTATTTATCTCCACATTGATTACAGCAGGATAAGCATCAATCCACATTGATTCGCATCGCAGAGAAAGCAATCAGCAACAAAGACCACCACGTACACATCTCATATCTTCACCCTGTATGCCATAGACCACAAACTCATTCAGCTTTCACGACACCGGGTCAACTCCCAGCCGCACGGCTCATGCGCCAGTCGAGATCAGGTTAATTAAGAGTCAATAATCGGTCGATAGCCGCCGTCTTCACCGTGCCGACAAAGAGATTGTCAAGGAAGAAGCCACGACGCGGTGCAAAGGAGTGTCCTAGGCGATGGTTATTTTTTTCTTGGTAGCTGTTATTATTTCTGTGTAAGAACACCCACGGGATATCCTAGTTGTTGGCGGTTGTGTGTTTTAGCTGCGTCTGAGTGATTTGTTCCCGATTTTGATGGTATGGTAAAATTTAGTAGGACATTTCAGTATTTGTGATTGTGCCCCAGCTACGCTGCTCTGGGGCGGGTATTGGATGGGTGACCATCATACACATTACCAGTTTTGTTTCGGAGAGAGGTCGGGGAGATTAAAGTTAGTATACAGCAACTTCACTCGTCTTGCTTATCAACCTCTCGACAGCATGGATTTGTGGGTGAAACCTGTTGTCCGCGTTTTACCGTCCTTCGGAAGGGACATTAAGCCGGTGGTCCCCTTGGTGCTCTTCGACAGGAGAAGGTTATGTTCCGGCACCGGGTCTACCTTTTAGGCTAGGTTAGGTTCGTCATCTTCCACATTATCATCCACGTATTCACTAACATAATTAGACCAGTGTCACAGGACCCGTCGTCAAAACAGCGCGTCGTTAAATCCCACTAATCAATCAACCCTCTAAGGTACGAACTGGATTTGTCAGAGGAAAATATTCTGAAGTTTATGCCAGCGAATATCGTACAACTCAGACCTGAATTTGAAAAATCTATAGAAAGAAGTAAACCATTATCACCAATATGACATTTGAGTTTTAAATGGCAGACAAACAAAACGATGGTCGTTCTTTTAAATGGCTTTTCTATGTGTGCGTGTTTGGTAAGCATACAGGCTTCTGGTCCCAGGTTCGTATCTCGGTGTAATCTGAGATGGCGGTGTCGTCACTGCCGCGAATAGTGCGACCTAAGTCGAGCTTGCTAACACTGCGCTGAAAGAATTGCAATTAGCACGGCAATCAAGGTGGCGCTGTTTTGCAAACAATCTAGCTTGAACCAAAATGGCGGCTGTAAACAGCGATATCGGTTACACATGTGTTTTAAATAAGAAAACTATTAAGGAAATGGGAGAAATGATCCAAAAATTGATTTTGTTTGACCGTAAGTTTATCTTCTGTTTAATAGCAAGTGAATTAAAATTGTAATAAAGAGCAAGTAAATACGCAGCCTTGAAAATGATAGTAGGTGAGCAGTAGTTGTTGCATTTTACAGAGGTAAAATATCATATCAATTGAATCGATGTAGCAAACACAAACAGTACCTACACAAGTTTATTTTAAAACTTATGATGACCATGGTTTTAAATTGACCACCTTTCGAGAACTTATAGTTATACAGTATATCAGCATCTGAATTTTTTTACAACAGTAGACTTTTATGGATTTTAACAATGTGACCTATAAAATTGTCTGCAATCATTTCGGTTTTAGACACAAACGACCCAAGCAATCGAAATTAAATTCGCATACATCATCATAATAACAACTCTGATTTCTGAAGAAAGTCTTTGATATAAAATACCCACCAACTCCAAATAAATAAAACCGAAAGCCATAATCGTAAGAGTATAGAAATCACGCACGTGATGCATTTCCTACATAATATTATATCATTCGCAACTCGATCTAACCAATCAATAAGTAATAAATAAACAAACCCCAATGGCGCGACGCTTTCTTCGCTTCTCGCACTCAAACAAATCGACTTCCTGTTTCCTGATTCGACCAGGTAACACAGCGCGGGACGCGTGATACGTGCTATTAATCTCAAACCACACAAATCTAGGTGTGCAGATCAGGACGAAGGGTGACGTAACTTGTTGGTGTGGGCTGATAGTAGATTTAAAGCAAGTCATTTTTGCGGTCGTGTGGGACGACGAGGAGCTATAGTCTGCATGAGACTATAGGAGGACACGAGTTTGCGATGGTATATTTAGTTAAAAGAGGTAAAGGTTCTTTTAGATCGCTGACTACTTAAAAATTCGTCTTAGACTTTGTTAAATTTATCAAGCAATGTTTTGAAATTTTTGGTAAGCGATGAAAATAGATGATCTAGAATGTTTTATGTTTGCTGCCCGGAAATTAGTTGCGTTGGGCCTCGAGTGACGTTTGGAGGGAGTTTTGAGCGTGCCGCGAGATTTGATACGATAATTTGCAGATGTGGAACCGCGGGTGCAGCTAGCAGAAAAGCTGTCACGAGATATCAATCTTTGCCAGTGAATAAGACAGATCCTTCGGGCGAAAATTTTGAATCTTTTCAATCAAATAATCGCACTCTTTTGGTCAGACAACTTTTGAAGGGATGGCGGCAGGTTCTGATCTAAAGTAGCTGCAGGGTAGCCCCAAACTTGTTGTGCACCTAGATTTATTGATTTTATAACAAACTGGTAAAAGGTCGCCAAAAAAGTTAAACTCAAAGCAAAAATAGCAACACACGTCTGATTTAAATATCTATCCCTCTATCATCTAAGATACAATTTTCCAATGTCTTAACGAATCTGAAATCATAGAAACGGGTTCAAAATGTAACAAAATTTGAGTATGCGTCGTGGTAACCAAAAGCAAGACACCTTAGCAACAGTGATTTTATTTTATAGTAAGTTTATTTAAGTAAGGACTGCTCTGACCCTTGAAGAAGTAACCGATACAAGTTACGAAACGTCGGGAAATTTAGCTGTTCTTTACTTAGCATTCACAACTCAGTTCAAATAGTTGTTGTTAAAACTAGTGCTAAGGTTAAATCAAGTTGACATGAGTCTAAAAATAATCACAGTTCATATGGTATTTGATATAATATAATTTAATAAATTCAACACAATGCAGTCTGCTTGCCCGCTAACGAATGAGTCACCTTGCAGCGTTCCAAAAACAAAAAAATACAATTCATTTCCATTTTACCTCGTCGATCTTTTCAAAAGTCTGTTTACTCAACAAATTCCCTAACCAACGTCTTTTCCTCATTGACACCAAACCGCTCGACAGCTCGACAGTAGCCGATATCACATCTCGCGACCGACAATCACTCAAAGAACTCGCGAGAAAAAACAAACACAACCTCTATTCATTCACGATCTCTCGCTTGCCCCGCAGCGATTCACGAAATCTCACTACCCCCGTCGTCCATCTTGTTCACTTGCGAGCCGCGCCTTTAGCCCCATGGACTCAAAACCCGAAGATGACAGCGCCTTGCATCGTGGTCGACATGTTATTTACATATTTCAATTGCCAGCAGCATTTTTAAACCAATACCACAGCAAAGACACTCGCCATACGAGCCTGTCTGTGGCAACCCACAATTCCTGAGCTGTAAATCTAGTTTTGTTCGAGCTGTGGATATGCTTCCGGCATCGGTATATGGCTATAACTTGGTCTATGAGATGATATCACTGATTTGGATGGATATCATTGTAAAATGTAAATTATATAGGTTCGTACGCTGGATTGTAACAGAGTCAGTGGAGAGATGACACATTCGCCGTCTTCATCGCTGACTTCATTGCTAACTCAGAGTTGGAGTAATTTTTACCTTGCCGCGTTCTCCTATGATTATGGCGATGTTACGATTTTGAGCCCGCCAGCTGTAAACTACATGAGCCATCGATGCGAAAGAGGAAAACGTTTGTAGGCGGTACTGGGATTTCAAAGTTGTACATCCATATCGTGGAAAAGTACAGGCTGTTACTTTTGAAGAGAGACAATTTATAGAAATAACGAGAAAAAAATCACGAGTCAACTTTTTAATAACGGGACGTTGAAAAAGTCTATTTTTGGTCATTCATTTAAATTATTTTGTACCTATGTGGATAAATAACGTGAAATATACCACAGAATTAACCGAATTTTTGTTTAGTGCACTCACCGATGTTCATTACTGACTAAAGCCCGGTAATACAATATTTTTTCAACTCTGAGTTAAGCGCCCAACTCTAAAAAAACAGCTGGCTTTTACTGCCTGTGATTGGTTGTTGCCATGGCAATTATTTCAATTCCCACTTTATCCAGGAGTTCAGCGAATTTGAGTCAATAATTAGACCGGTTAGACTCAACTATAAGTTGGATCTCTAACTCACAGAAACATCTGAACTTCACTGCAGGTGATTGGAAGTCGTTATGGCAACAGTTTTAACGAACACTTCAAATAGAAGTTGAGATTTTGGTAAAACCAGACCTCATTAAACATTTTGAGACCGAACGGTTTAGCATGTTGGAAACACCGGTTCTCGAAGTTAAGCAACACTGCGCTGAGTCAGGTATTCGATGGGTGACCATCATACACATGACCAGTTCTGTTCAGGAGAGAGGTTGGAGAGATGAAAGTTAGTACAACAACTTTATTCACATTGCTTATCAACCTCTCGACGGCATTTATTTGTGAAGGAATCCTGCTGTTCGAGTTGTACCATTCTTCGGAAGGGACGTTAAGCTGGTGGTCCCCTTAATGCTCTTCGACAGGAGTAGGCTACGTGCTGGCACCGGGTTTCCCCTCTTCTCTTCTAAGCTATGTTAGGTTTATCTTCATACTTATCATCATCCACTCATTCACCGACGCCATTAGACCAGTGCCGCATGGCCAGATATCAAAACAGTGCGTCATTAAACACCACAAATCAATGAAACATTTCGATATGGGCTACCGATACAGCCAAAAACAACCACTTGTTAAATAAAAAAGTGCTTTTTATTTGCCTTTGCGCTTGAAAGATCTAACGTTAGTGCGCCAAGCCTTTGCAATAATAAAAATAAAAAAAGAAAGTCTATAGAAAACAAGACATTTTATTCTCATTATTATTATCAACTTCTTGGGCCGGTAAACCACCACCGTTTAAACTTTTTTCTGTCGACATCGTCCTTGGCTATTGGCAGATGAAGAGGCGCAGGTATTGCCGTGCGTTTCATCTTGTTTATAGGTGTGCCGGCTTTTTGCGCCGCTGTGCAGAAGACTTTGATTGGATCATTAGTTAATTGGGGACTTCCTAATGGCACCGGATGTGTCTTCGTTGAAGCGCGCCACGAGCGCCGTCTGTGGTAAGAGGCGAAACTAATACGCAGCGTCTTTATTTTGAATTTTGGTGACTTCATAGTTCAATAGTGCATATTTACATCCGTTTGTTGGTGCGTGCAATTTTGAAACTACAACCGGGAAAAGGTTAAGGAATCATCGGAATCATCGGAAAATTCAATAGGTACTAAATATTAGGATGAGATCTTATGTAAATTGCAAACGCTTGCAGTGCGCGGGGACTCGAGTCCCCGCTTGGGCATCAATTTTTGCGACGGTAATAGTGTTGATAATTATACAATAGGTACTAAGTTTTCCTAAATCTTTTTGATAATCAGAGAAAAATTATACCGTTGACATATACCAACATATGCCCAGAGATGTAAATGATTTATTTGTGTGACACACTCTTTTGCAAACGGGCCGTGTGACACTGATCTAATGGTTTTGATGAATGAGTGGGTGATGATGAGGATGATGATCATAAAAGGGAGAAGGGGAAACTCGGTAAAGACACGTAGCCTACTCCTGTCGAATAGTACCAAGGGGACCGCCGGCTTAACGTCCCTTCCGAAGGACGGTACAGCGCGAACAACAGGATTCTCCAATTAATTTTGCTACTAGAGGATTTGAAGCAAGGTGCAAAAAATGGCCGCCATTTTGTGTTCGTTTGTGTCCGATCAAATCATTCTGGAGCAGAATAGTTGACGTTTTCCTGCATCAGTCACGGAGGTCGTGTGAGTTGGAGCAAGAACAAATGAAAAATGTTTTAGATGATCAACTCTGTTTTGATCTATCAAAATTCTGACATAACCGAACAAAACTAATACTGACAAGACAAAGATTTCTGTCAAGTTTTTGATCAAATATAACCGAAATGAATTAAATGTTGACACACATAGCGACCGGTCAATATGTTGAGATTAGACCTAGATTTTTCTTGCCGACAAACAAAATTAGCCGATCGATCTAAGTAACCAGACTAAAAAAAAATGTCAAGGACAAACCAAAAATAAGCTAAAATAATTAGTGAAAGAAAACGTGATTGGAAAACCAGCAAGGAATTCGAGCGGTGCTGGTATGGTTTGTAAAATTCAAACGGAAATGCCTTTCGCGACCGAGTGATTAAAATGGTAGGCAACGGGTCATGCGCCACATGGATCAGCTGTCGAAATCCAATCGACCAGAAAGAACACGAGCGCTCCAATCCTCACGATCATATCGTTGGCTGCGAACGCATTAGCTGGGCATAAACCTTGGGTTAACTCGGAATTAATGAAGCTCGTTTCTTTGTAGTTTTATATTTATTAAAATAGTACCTACTGCTCAGATGGTAGGGCACACAGAATGTATTTTATTTAGAATATTATCTAAAACAGGACTTGTGCAAAATTAGGTGAAAACTTGGATTCGTTTTTTAGCAAAAATCGAAGTGAAATTTTCGGTTTAAATTTGGAATGCAGAAAAGAATGTTACTTAATTTACAGTGCCATTAAGTGCTAGTGGCATAAGTGGTGTACTTTTAGTGATAATAATACACAAATGTGTATTTAAAGTATATGTACCTATACCTAAAACATAATAATATGATGAAATATTAAATATGCTTGGTAAGAATATAAATTGACATAAGTAAAAATATAATACAATGACATAGAGGCGTAAATAATGTGACAATTGTTTCAGAATAACAATTAAACCTAGGTTAAATCTTCCATTACATTATCATAGCGCAATACGTTTATTTCGATACATTTAAATTAAGTCACTGAACGTTATTTTGAAATGTTTGCCCCACTGATATTCAACAAGTCTCCGTTACTCCAAAAATGACAGCGAAAACTTTAGTCCAAGAAAGCAAAAACCGTTACAAAATTGAAATTATTTGCGCGCGAGATATGGAAACGTTCCACGCAATTCAAATCGCTCCAACGCGCACGCGCACACCTATCAATGCGATTTGCACGCAGCACTCGAATGGCACGAACAACAGACAAATCCAAAAACCACGCGTCTCGATTACGCGCGCACGTGCGCTCGATTTCACGTTCCTATTGTGCGTTTAACTGGCAGTTTTCAACGCGCGTGATTGACCACTTTCCGTTCACCGTTCATAATAGACAAACACACACAAAAACGTCTATAATATAGATCAACGGACTTTTGACATGTTGCAGATTTGAAAGTTAAGATTCTTGAGCGAATTTGTTTTGCAAATCTATTCCACATCAATCGAGATATCTATTATAATGCTCGCTTTTTGATTGTTTTAAGTCTATTTACCGGCAATTGGACAGTCGGTCGACCTCGCCCGCTCGTGAAACTGCGCCCGTAGACAGAAATTACATTCGTTCAACACGGCGCGGACAATGTCGTTTACATAATTTATAACCTTAATTTGGACAAACCATACAACTGTCAGAATGTTGCACCACCGACGACGTTTCGCTTACTAAATTTAGTCCAAATGAGTAAAAGATTGTTGATCTAACTTGTTGTGTTTAACGACGCACTGTTTTGACTACTGGCGTTGTACTGGTCGTCGCTCGTCGGTGTTGGGTGTATGATGAGGATGACGATGAACCTAATTTAGCCTAGAAGGGACTGGTCAATCCGGTGCTAGCACGTAGTCGAAAGTGCACCAAGGGGACCACCGGTACAAGGCGAACAACAGGATTCCTCCACAAATCTATGCTGTCAAGATGTTGATAAGCAATTGGAGAGTGAAAATGTTGTTCTTATTTCAGTCCCTCCAACTTCCAGAACTGGTCATGTGCATGATGGTCACCCATCCAATACCTGACCCAGCGCAGTGTTGCTTAACTTTCATCCCTCCAACCTCTCTCCCAAACAGAACTGGTCATGTGCATGATGGTCACCCATCCAATACCTGACCCAGCGTAGTGTCGCTTAACTTTCATCCCCCCAACCTCTCTCCCGAACAGAACTGGTCATGTGCATGATGGTCACCCATCCAATACCTGACCCAGCGCAGTTTTGCTTAACTTTCATCCCTCCAACCTCTCTCCCGAACAGAACTAGTCATGTGTATGATGGTCACCCATCCAATATCTGACTCAGCGCAGTGTTGCTTAACTTCAGTGATGACTGTTTTGAAATTATTTTCAAGTAATTACACCATCGTCTCAGGATGCAAACGAACTAAATTTCACAAACAACAGAGAAGCTCTAACTACACTCTTTACCACCATGTCAATTCTGTGACCATTACTCGGCTGCTAATTATTCAGAGCGAACAAAAGTAATAAAAACAAGAAGTCTATAAAAAATCGTTACCTACTTGCCCTCTCCGTTCAACTTTCTCAAGGCCAATTGAAACGTCAAGCAACGAGCGTTGGTCAGCTGTTTAGTGTGCTACCCAAAAGATGACATCAATAATCATTTGTCATTCCACGAGAAGTCGGCATCTGCTCGAAAACCCATCAAGCGTGGCCTGACCAGACACGAATCAAGGCCGGCACTAATTGTTTTCATTCGAAATTTGCAGCATCTTTTTTCGATTGCGGCAATTTTACATGAGAATACGAAATAGCTCTGCGAATTATGCTGTTTCGTCCTTAACAGCTACTATCCCATGCAGTGATCTCAAATAACTGAGATGGCAGTTGCCATGGAGAGATATTGAAGCCAAGGCTCTCGAAGAGCCCGTGCTATATTTAAGTGTTTTTGTCAGTAGTTTTCTTGTTTTTTTGTTTTTTTGTACTTTTTACCACTTTCATAGTGAAAATTGGTATAAAACGCGTTTAAAAACTATTATGTTAATATCGAAATCATAGGGACACCTCGGATTTAGGGACTCCGACCTCTTGCCAACAATGGATTGCATCATTGCCATGCTTAAATTTAGATCAGCTGGCTGGATATTAAGCTCTATCCAGGTTATTTGAGATCAACTGGCTGGATCCTATGCTCTATCCAGGTTATTTGAGATCAGCTGGCTGAATCCTATGCTCTATCCAAGTTATTTGAGATCAGCTGGTTGGATCCTGTGCTCTATCCAGGTTATTTGAGATCAGCTGGTTGGAATCTATGCTCTATCCAGGTTATTTGAGATCAGCTGGCTGGATCCTATGCTCTATCCACGTTATTTGAGATCAGCTGGTGGATCCTATGCTATATCCAGGTTATTTGAGATCAGTGATCCCTGGGATCGAATATTAAAAATGTAAAGCCCTCGAGCCCTGAGTTCAAAGCCATGGAAACACTTTAGGGCATTGATATGTTATCTTCTCTCATGGACTAGACAGTAAATTCTTTTAATTACGTGAATTTCTTGCCAGCTATTATTTTGCCTGTGACAGAATAGCTAAATTGCGTCGTTAAACCGAAATGGCAGCACTGAGAGACTTTCAGATTTACTACCAGTTATGTTTTTGAACTGAATAACGAAGGCTGGTCATGATTCTGTAGAGAAGGAACATTAGGAAAATCGGAACAATCCTCAAAAGAAGACACGAATTTGAAAACCTTTTTTACTAAAAACTTTTTAAAGAATAATCCTTTAAAATGTCACCAATCGATCGTCTGTTGCTCATCGAATACTGCACGCGTGATCGAAAATCAATTACAGATTGTTTTACTTTTCACCAAACAAAAGCCAACGTTTTTTCCTCGAAATAACAATATTTATAGTGTATTGCAATCAAAGACAAACGACTTACACGCACGCACCTAGTAAGTAGACATTGCGTCATTGCATAGCGCAACAGGTACACCTCATTATGTGCAATGCAATCTTTTCCAGAAACCACCTCGAAGCTGTAGCCCACCTATTTGGCCTGAATAGTTCAAGGTAATCCGACAAACATATAGACTCAAGAAGTCGTATGTATACACCTTTGCCGCATTTGTCAACGCTGTCATCGCCAGATCACTCGCTATTAGTCATTCAAACTGCTATTGTACCACCTACTCTCTATCGCCTTGTGAGAATTACAGGAGTTATGTTATTGGGTTTATAGGTTTTTTAGTAAAAACGGTGTTTTTGTGCAAATCGAGCTGTTTGACCATCAATACACGTGAGGTCGCCGAGGTTAAGCAACACTGCGCTGGATCAGGTATTGGTTGGATGACCACCGAACGGTTTGGCGTGTTGTATGCACCGGTCCTCGTGAGATCACTGAAGTTAAGCAACACTGCGCTGGGTCAGGTATTGGTTGGATGACCACCGAACGGTTTGGCGTGTTTGAAACACCGGTTCTCGAGAGATCACTGAAGTTAAGCAACACTGCGCTGGGTCTGTTATTGGATGGGTGACCACCGAACGGTTTGCCGTATTGTATGCACCGGTCCTCGTGAGATCACTGAAGTTAAGCAACACTGCGCTGGGTCAGGTATTGTTTGGATGACCACCGAACGGTTTGGAGTGTTTGAAACACCGGTTCTCGAGAGATCACCGAAGTTAAGCAACACTGAGCTGGGTCAGGTATTGGTTGGATGACCACCGAACGGTTTGGAGTGTTTGAAACACCGGTTCTCGAGAAATCACCGAAGTTTAGTGTCAATTATTTATACCTGACATCTTGGAACATACCATACATGTAGAAGGATTAGTGAATTAATCTTTTTGAAGGCCCTAAGCAATTTCCAGCCAACTGACACCCCAATTTTGATGTTCATTTTAGGCAACGGTTAGGGCTAAAAACTAACATGTCATTCAATGAGTTGACATTGAAATTACGCGATGAGCATGCAAAGTCATGAACGAAATTATGAATATTTCATACAAAACGTAGTTTGTTGAGTTGTGGACTTCCCGTGCCATAAATCCGCGAAGGTAATTTTCATTTCGTTCTTTGTCGTTAAAAACGCGACTGTGCGAAAAATTACAACCGGACATTTGGTCAGATTTAAACATTTATTCCTTGTGGGAATCCCGTTTGCACTTTTAATAAAAGGGACTTTTCGCGGGAGAGTTCGCATGAGGCAGCCACGTCGTTGCATAAGCAAAAGAATTACAAACGAAACAAAAAGAAATTACAAAAATGTATAATGTGTACTGTAAATAGCATTTCTTTTGGCTAAATAAACAACTTCCAAACAAAAACAAACAAAAATGGCCGACAAGCCCCTTTTGCCTATTAGCTTTTATGGGTGAATATATTTACATGGCTGTGTGTCAATTGTTTTTTGGTGGCTCTTATTCTGAATAGACATAAGACCCATGGTGACATAGGCTGTGTTCGGCAATCTTAGCATCTCCAAGACTATCAAACGTTGAATCTACCATTGAACCTCCTATGCTAGGCCATGATATACCCGTGGTTACACAAGATAGCAGAATTGAGAAGCTCTGTCAGGCGATCTCAGCATCTCCATGGTTACTAAACATTGAATCTACCATTGAACCTCCTATGCTAGGCCATGATATACCCGTGGTAAGAAAGAATTTAGAAGGTAGCTGTCCGGCGATCTCAGCATCTCCATGGCTACCAAACGTTGAATCTACCATTGAACCTCCTATGCTAGGCCATGATATACCCGTGGTAACACAAGATAGCAGAATTGAGAAGCTCTGTCAGGCGATCTTAGCATCTCCATGACTATCAAACGTTGAATCTACCATTGAACCTCCTATGCTAGGCCATGATATACCCGTGGTAACACAAGATAGCAGAATTGAGAAGCTATGTCAGGCAATCTCAGCATCTCCATGGCTACCAAACGTTGAATCTACCATTGAGTCTCTTATGCTGCAAAGAAAATTTGATTTACAAAATTGGCAACGAAAATAAAAATCTAGGAAAAAATTGAGAAAAGCAATGGTTATTTTTGCACCTGACGACTTTGATAATATAACCAGTCAGAATTGCTAATTCGTTTTACAACTTAACAGTTAGCAGGAAACAGTGCATTGAGGTACATATATGAATCTCAAGTTGTAAGTATATTTTGACAACCAGTGCCAACTTCTTTGCAATTTAAACATTTCAAAGTTTTAGATTTATCGTCTGGTGACCACCCACTTTATAGCATTCCTCTGCCAAAAAGAAACTACGTGACTCTCATGCAAAGAACTGTCTCTTGCTGAATTTTACAATCTCGCCTAGCCGCATAGGCATCAATGCAGAGTGGGCTTGCCTAATAAATCTGCAATATACCTTCACGCATTCTAAATATGACAACACATGGAAATTAGACGAATTGACCATATCAAAATAAGTATTGTAAGTTGCCAGGTGATTTCAAGAAACCCAAGCAAAATATTAAAATCATTTCTGAATATCACGCCGTACCATGAGAAAGAGAAAATACGTTGATGAGGTGATGGATTTGTTGTCTTAAGCGATGCACTGTATTGATAACGGTTCCTGTGGCACAGGTATAGCGTCGGTGAATGAGTGGGTGATGATTTGGATTATAATAAATCGAACCCAGTAGAAGGAAAGAGAGTAAGCCCGGTGCAGGCACGTAGTCTACTCCTGTTGAAGAGCACCAAGGAAACCACCGTTCATCCGAAGGACGGTACAACGCGAACAACAGGATTCCTCTAAAAATCCATGCTGTCGAGAGGTTGTCAAGCAAGGCGAATGAAGTTGCTGTTATATCTTTCATTCCTCCAACCTCTCTCCCGAACAGAACTGGTCATGTGTATACAATTTTACTATCAAAATAAAAATCTACAATTTAACAAAGTTAAATCTCCCCGACGGTCAGGGGTAATTAGTGGTGGTATAAATCTATATTTTTCTACAACCGTGAGAGCGCAAATATACTTTTTTCAAACAACCATATAAGAACGTTATGCGTGGCATTTTGAGAGTAGTGCAAATTTGAATAGTCTGCGTAATTCCTCCCTAATTCTAGTTAATTGGTATAAACCGATTCATTCACATTTGAGAGCAGTCTTTCTCAGTGCCTGGCTGCGTTACCCCACGGTCACCTATAAGGTGACCGTGGGGTATAGCACTAACGAGACGGTAGCGGCTCACAGCTGCTGGTTGAACCAAACATGCTGTTCATTCAGCGAACGGCTGGCCATTATTAAATATCGCTTAGCAGTTTTACGACCAGTCTGCGTTGTTAACATGCACATGAAGTTAATTATCTTTGCATTACGATGGTCTGTGTTGAGTTAGCAGAATCTTGTTAGCTAATTCACAGTGCCAATGTCAGTGTGGACTTAATTTTGATTTCAACTAAGTGATATCACGACCTGGTGATCGCTGCGTGTAGAGAATCTGATGGTTTCAGAGCTAGATTCCTTCCGGTAGATATTCTATGGCTGTAGCATTTTGTTACTGATGATTGATGAACATTTCATTATAAATGCCAACTATTTAATTTATTTTAAATACTAAATGAATAGCATAGCCTAAAAAAGGAGGTTCAATTGTAGATTCAACGTTTGGTAGCCAAGGAGATGCTGAGAATCGCCTTACTTTGCTTCTCAATTCTGCTATCTTATTTTACCACGGGTACATCATGGCCTAGCAAAAGAGGTCCAATGGTAGATTCAATTTTTGGTAGCCATGGAGATGCTGAGATCGTCTGACAGAGCTTCTCAATTCTGCTATCTCATGTTACCACGGGTATGTCATGGCCTAGCATAGGACGTTCAATGGTAGATTCAACGTTTGGTAGGCCATGGAGATGCTAAGATCGCCTGACAGAGCTTTTAAAATTTGCTACTGACATTTACCGGACTGGGACCTCCTGTCAAACTCAGCTGTTACTGTTAACCACGGCCGGTCAGATTCCAACGTGTCTGAGCACTATCACCCGGATCAAAGCACGAGCTCTTAGCGGGCATGCTCGAGCTGCGAAAACACGAGCTCAGCGAATAAACCGAGTGGGTGTGCCGCGAGATTCAAGGCCCGTGCGATTCTCTGTATCAATATGCCGAGGGCGCGGGATCCCTAAGCACGTTGGATCAACAACGAGCCAACACCTTAAATCATGGCCGCGTTTGTTTTGTCTATTTAAAGTCGGTTTGCGGTTAAGAAAATTGAAAGTTTTCTTTGGTTTGCGGTCCCTGTTTACGTCACTTATTGGAAATGCAATAAAAAATACGTTTTTGTTTGATTTGTTTCCTCTAAAGACGCCCCTTTCAAATCTAATTTCAATTCGAGAATTTGTACATTTTTTTCAGTTAGATTGATGAAGATTGAGATGAGAAAAATCTATTGAAATTAAGACGTATGTCTGGTCTGTTCAGGTATCAAATTGTGTAACAAAGCATCTTAATTGCGCCCTTAAAAACGCCGACGCCAGACGCAAAGGAATCCATTCAATAAAAGCAAAATACACTCTTTCAAAGAAAAAAAAATACAGTTAAATTATTCAAGTCCATTTGAAGCAAACAGTTAAAAGCATTGTGTGTAGCAGAACTTTTCAAAACGTCATCGTTTCTTAGAAAGGGAGGCTGTGCATTGAATCATCCAAGAAGCAGTGCATAACTCAAGAAGACATACGCGCGTGCGGTAACCAAGGCAACAAGACCCAACGTTTGTTTGTCCATTTCACCATCGCCTAGGTAACAAGAGAGCGTTGACAAGATATGTTCTGTCAACACTTGAGGTCGCCATGACAACCAATCGCGGATAGCACGGCCATGTTGTTTTTCTTTTGCATAATTTCACGTGATTTTGTTTCGCAACAATGGTGTGTGATAACTGTTATCCGTCTGGTGTCTGGAGGTGTTGATTGGGATGGTATACAAATCATGAGGACTTGGAAGGTGTTAAGGAATATCTTAGTTGTTGCAGTAGCGAGTGGTAAATGGTCGCTGTCTCGCGCGTTCAAGTCTCCGTGCTATTTCAAATGGACTTTTAAAAGTAACCGTTTTGGTGGTTTTTAAAGATGTTTGCAAAGAGTTGCTAATCCTTAAGGTGAAAAAAAAATTGGTTCCTTCAACAGAGTTTCGCTCTTCTTGATGAGTTTGGCTATTTTATAATTATTTTTAACTCTTAACATCGATTTTTTCAGGATTTATCTAATTTTAAGAGTCATGTTTTAATCATTTTTATTTTTTAATTTTCATTGAAATGACAATTACAACTTCCATGCAAACTTGCAGTTACACGGAGCGAGATTCAAATGTTTCTGTGAGTTCAGAGCTCATCTCACAGCTGAAGAGTTTGACAAAACCGGGCTCAAAAGTGCGTGGAAATATTGAGTATTGGAAATGTCAGTTTTGAGTTAATCACTCAAATTTGAAGCAATAATTCAAATGTTTTGTCTCATAAGATTACCACTAAATACCCCTTACTTCCCAAAATACCACAGTTATTGATTAAGAATGGGCGAATGTTTTAAAATCTTAATCCGATTTACCTCACGAAGAAAATGGTTGGTATAATAATCAAACGCCATTTAGTTTCTGAGTTTAATGCGAAAAAGCCACGTGCGTTACCAAGCAATTCCTTTCTGTCGACACGGAGTGACCCCAGATCTCGTTATAGCTGTAAGTAATCAATTTCCTTGCCAATCACTAAGCGTTTGCACCTTTCTAAGGGCAAGGCTAAACGCTAACCTCTCGTTAAACAAGGAAACACACTCCGTTAACCTCAGCAGAGTGCCGTTAATTGCTAAGTTACGGGGTGTATGTCCAAGTGCGACACCCCGTTCTGGTCAAATATGGCGCATAAATGTGTGCTACGGGGGATAAAACTCACAATAAGGTAATATGACTACGTCACAAGTTCAAGTTGTGCCTACGCTTCATTTCGTATTGAGAATTGTGTGGATTCTAAATAACAATATATGTAGGTTTCATTTTTTTGTCTAAAACAAGTAACCCGTGTCCGGCATCGGGCAGTTCATCGCAATGTAATAGTAATGGGTGGGTGACACAAGGGTTGTCAAGGCAATCTAAAACAAGTAACCCGTGCCCGGCATCGGGCAGTTCATCACAATGTAATAGTAATGAGTGGGTGAAACAAGGGTTGTCAATCTAAAACAAGTGACCCGTTCCCGGCATCAAATAAACTCAAGTTAAGCTTCAAAGTTTCTACATGGTGACCGCTATCCAGATTTTTTGAGATCAGTGTATAGATTTCATATGACAAATTTTCTGTCCAAATTTGAGCTGTGATACAAAAAGCCGTGGTCCCTTCTCATCTTTCAGAATGAAAATGTAGTATACGTTGCAGTGTGTACGTTCCGCAAATGGGCAATCCGCTTCATAAAGCCAGTCCCACACGGTGAAGAGCGTGCTAAATCAGTTGCGACGATGTCGACGATGAAACAAAAAATGCACTCTGAATTTACGCGCGTGCGCGCCCGTGCAGTTTGGACAGTCGAACAGTGGCGGCGCTTCGGTCAAATTCTGATGCATATAGCTTTATCGATGTGATCACAGACTTAAGTCACCTGACCCAAAGAAAAAACGTAATGCCCTAGAAGCCAGCATTCAGGTGTATATTATCTAGACTCACATTTGTTATATGGATGCAGAATCCTCACCAATAAAGTAGGCCCAGAGCTAATTCTGAACGTCCTGCCGAGAAACTAAGGTATGCTACACGTGGTTAAAATAGGTGCCACTCGATTGCGGTTTTATTTGACAAACCTCTCCAATTACATAATTACAACTTAAAATATCGATGTATGTATATCAATCATTAAGTTTAGCATCTGTAATCTTCGAAAAATAACGAAATTTTATTTTTTGTTATTATGAACACTATAACCGTCTCAAAAATTGATGCCCAAACGGGGCTCAAACCCAGATCTCCACCTATCGCGGGTGTTGCTCTAACCCATTGAGCTACTTGGACACTTGCTTTTTGAGACGATTTTAGTGTATTTGATGAGAATGACGGATGTCCACGGAGTAGAGCCAAGAGGCTGTGAATACTCACAGTCAAATTTAATTCATTAGCTCTCAAACGACGCTGAGCCTATAAACCCACTGACAGGACGTTGAACATTAGCGCTAGGATTCTCACTAAATCTTCAAAACCAAATGGTTTTAGGTATTTCAAAAAAAGCATTTGATTTCAAGAGAACAAACAATAACGATATAGTCATGTGGGTACGCGGTCGTGTACGGCGGTCACAGTCCGCACGCCACTGGGGTCGAACCCGCGACCCCTTGAGCCGCGTATGGGCGCGTTGCCCACGACGCCGACGTCGAGGCCAGGGTGTAGCTGCTCTCTGAACGGCTAGATCCGACTCGTTTTACTATATAAGTTAATCGGAGTCGTGCGCGAAAAAAATCGAGGTGGAAAAAAAACAAAGCGTGGCGTTGATCCAGTGTTCGGGTTACAACAATTGGGTTCGTAGTTAGTCAAAGTCACAGTGCTTGTGTTAAACGTGTTATAGCCGGCAACAAGTGGTAACCGTATAGGTGACAAACGATGACACTTGTGGCCGTCCTATTTAACAATCCTCTACAATTAAATTATTACGACTCAAAATATTGAAATAAGTCTATCAATGGTTTTTAGACTCATGTCTACTTGAATTATCCTCAGCACTAGTTTTAACAAAAACTATTTGAAATGGGTTTTGAATGCTAAGTAAAGGACAACTAAATTTCTCGACGTTTCGTAACATGTACTAGTTACTTCTTCAAGGGTTAGGGTTCAAGGGTTCAAGTTTTTGGGTTAGAGCTCTAACCCTTGAAGAAGTAACTAGTACATGTTACGAAACGTCGGGAAATTTAGTTGTTCTTTACTTAGCATTCAAAACCCATTTCAAATAGTTTTTGTTAAAACTATCAATCGTTGAGGTTATCATTAATACAAATTAATTACGCGTAAACCAGTCTTAAATGCAAGTATTCTGGGAAATAATAACGAAATAAAACATTTTAACACTCAAAACGACGGTGTATCCATCTCTGAGAGACCGCAATTTTTGCCGGTGTAGTCAATTATCAATCGCCAATCATCTCACAGACACTTTAAAATTAGCTACGAGCTACTGACTAAACTTATTAACTCAAAGATTACACTGTATTTAGTTAGCATACGCACATTATTGCCTCAGTGGTAGAATGCCGTTAGCTTTTTGAAAAGGGATTTTGGCTTGATTTGGTTTAAGGTGACTGCCAGCTGGAATGATAATCGAATTATCTGATTGGTTGAACCTAGGATTAACTATGGGTTTTAAACTAGCAGTTTATTTAACGGCAGCAAAGAATTATGCTGCATTTTTGAATAGAAAAACGACAGTTATCTGTACAGCGCATAGTGCACGTGTCGGTAATTTCGGTAATAATGATAAGGTGTTTTGATAATTTAAAAAAAAATCGCCGTTCTATTGGGAAAAAAATTCAATTTGCTCACTTACAATGAAAGGACAGAAGTTTAGGCCCGCGGTTGATTTTAGCGATTGATCCAGAAACGTTGATCGACTTGGTTTAAAATCAAAATGCAGAAATCGGTAAGGTTGGGAAAAAAAATCCTTTCACAAAAATCATAAAAATCATAAAATATTTTCTATCATAGAAGATAATAACGCGAGGCAAGAAAGGATTACCAAAACTACTTCCATTTATCTGACTACTCTAGGTCATGATTTTATAAACAATTTAAAAAAAGCTTTGATTGATTTTTAAATCGAACCAATGTGGTCAAGTCTCGAAACAAAACGGTAAAGTGCACAATCGATTTCATAATCGGAAGTGAAAAGGTACTAGCTAGCCCTTGGAGGTAACTTGCTGTTTCCGGTTCCGGTAATCCGCACTTTAACTCGAGTGTGAACGCAAAACCGCGCCTTGAATATCGATTATTGAAAACTCGTTGAAAATTGATTGTTGAGCTGAAAATATCAGACAAGAACTCAGCTGGCACTTATCCGAAAAGGCACCTTATACGAACACGGAGTTTGGAACCGTGAATCGTAAGACTTAATTCAAAACCGGGAAAATAAGCAACGTCGCGTTGAAAGATGAGCGTCACGAGTACATAAAAGCTACTTTGACACTATGGAAGCGGAATTGAGAAGCTCTGTCAGGCGATCTCAGTATCTCCATGGCTACCAAACGTTAAATCTACCATTGACCCTCCTATGCTAGGCCATGATATACCCGTGGTAACATAAGATAGCAGAATTGAGAAGCTCTGTCAGGCGATCTCAGCATCTCCATGGCTACCAAACGTTAAATCTACCATTGAATCTCCCATGCTAGGCCATGATATACCCGTGGTAACATAAGATAGCAGAATTAAGAAGCTCTGTCAGGCGATCTCATCATCTCCATGGCTACCAAACGTTGAATCTACCATTGAACCTCCTATGCTAGGCCCTGATATACCCGTGGTAACATAAGATAGCAGAATTGAGAAGCTCTGTCAGGCGATCTCAGCATCTCCATGGCTATCAAACGTAAAATCAACCATTGAACCTCATTTTTCAACGAAAAAGGCCATCTCAGAAAATGTCAGGATTTCCCTCGATAAATTTCCTTATGGTACAAGTAAAAAAAAACAATCTTTAAAACCGTGGGCCGTCCAACTGCAAGCATCAGCTTCATCTCGTTGTCTTGACTTCGAAGGTATGACCTTGGACCAGACCAACGCGCGATTCAGGGAGTGTTCGATTTTTGCAAAACTGCTCCGATCTTTCTTAGATCCAAGAGGCTGTTGCATTCATAACTCAACGATCGTCCTTTGTCTATGGTGCCGTACACGACATTTTGATGTACGATCACGTGACTATCAAGACGATTGTAAAAAAAAAAATTGTACAAACTCGATGTGCGCATTGTTGTTATATATTATAAATTATAATTATATTTTATATTCACTGTGTGTTACAACGAGTTTTAGTCGGATAAGTTATTTGAACTGTTAGATAAAAGCGTTGTAAAGCTTTGTTAAAGAAGCTTCTCGGTTAACTAGGGAGGGGGAAAACGGAGATCGCGTTACAAGCTGGTCTCTGAGATTAATTAACGAGATGTTAGTTAAACAATGGTTGGTAAGGTGAAGGTTAATTGTTGTTAAGGAAACGCGGTGTCAAGTTTGCGAACCATTGGTAAGATCATGATGGCAGTACGTTAAGATAATTTGTTGTTAGTAATAAATGAAAATATATTAGATTTGTATGATTGTAGATTATATGATTCTTAGATTATAAGATCAATTTTAGCACGCAGATTGGTATTGGCAGATTGGATTTTTTTTCTTCGAAAAACACATTGATAGGTTGATAAAAGTATATATTGTACAGACTGTAGCTTTTTAATGTAACATGCAAATTTTAGACCAATGGTCTGGCAAAGAACCGCTATTTTTTTTAACAATTTTACACATCATTCAGCTCAAAAAGTTGGATGAATTGTAGAAAAATAGTTAAAAACTGTTGATTTTGATCGTTGAAAAAGCGCATTTGTTGTGTAACGGGGATCTCTATAGCCTATATTACAATTTTTCATTTGTAAACAATTCGTTTTTATAGGCTCAGCCATTCAAATACCTCTTAACCAATCAACCTCTGGCTATCTTTTTAAAACAATAATAATAATAATTGGTAGCTGTCAAAAAGATTATTTTTTTAATTATTTTTTAATTATTTTTTCCACAACTTTGACATGTAAAGACAATGAATTTCTTTTCACAACAACAGTGTCATACTGGATCAGTTAAGAACACAAATCATTACAATTTTGGCCGGGTAAGTAAAAAATAATACACTCTATTCAAATGATTTTTAGGGCAGTAGAATTGACATTTTCATCAATTCAGCCCATATTTTGGGGTCTAAAAACAGCGAGCTAAAACCAAGAAAAGCCGCTTACCAACCACGTCGTCAGCATGCACAACGCGTCGCCTCCAGTTTCCCTCTGGTCGACGTTCGATACCAAATCAAGCGAGCCGACCTTCCACACACCCATAGATGGGAGGCGACCCGAGTCGAACATATGGTTACATTTCGCACGGCAGTAAATGCAGTTCTGCATGGCGATGTCGCGTTGCACTGCGTCATTTTGCGTCGATCATGGTGATTGGGACAGGTCGGAATGTTTACGACGAACTGGGAGCTGGATTTTTGCTAAAAGTCGATTAAAATGATTTATTGTATTTAGCGACGCACTGTTTTGACAACTGGTTCTGTGGTACTGGTATAATAGTGACCTGTGAAAGTGTGGGCGACAATGAGGATTATTTTTAACTTAGCCTAGCATAGAAGAGAAGAGGGGAAATCTGGTGTCGGCACGTAAAATACTCCTATCGAAGAGCACTAAAGGGACCGCTGGTTTGAAGCACTACCTTCAGAAGGACAGTACAACGCGATCAAAAGGATTCCTCCACATAAGCAAAGGGAATAAAGTTTTTGAAATGTAATTTCTCCAAACTCTCTACCAAATATGACTACAAATGATACATCATCAGTGATAACCCATCCAAAACCTGATTCAGCGCAGTGATGCTTAACTTCGGTGATCTCACGAGGACCGGTTTTTCCAACACGCCAAACCGTTCAGTGGTCACCCATTCAATACCTAACCAAGCGCAGTGTTGCTGAACGCCGGCGATCTCACGAGAACCAGTGTTTCCAACACGCCAAACAGTTCGGTGGTCACCCATCCAATACCCGACCAAGCAGAGTGTTGCTGAACGCCGGGGATCTCACGAGAACCAGTGTTTCCAACACGCCAAACAGTTCGGTGGTCACCCATCCAATACCTAACCAAGCGCAGTGTTGCTTAACGTCATGTTTACTACCTATTTTCATATTCTTCAAAATTCATGGCGGCAGGTAAAAACCATCAAGGAAATTTGATCACTTGTTTAAAACTTAACAAACAAAAACACACCCTACATAAAGAACAGAAACAAAGGCAAATCTACGGTTCTTCAAACGTTCATAATAAAGATGCACTGAACAAAGTTGTAAATTGGCTTCTTCATGAATCTCCAGGGAATGACAGCTTGATGTAGGGAACTGTATTTTCTTTGAAAACGTCCCAGTACGCGAATAAGTAATAAAATATCTTCCAAGACACCCGCACGAAGGCGGCATAAAATCCTCTGGAAACAGGCGAAGAAGATGGTAATGAAAGTAATATATACGCCTGTGTACACAAACACAGTATAAATACCTTGTTTATATCTCTGTAACCTTTGCTTTCAATTAAGCTCCCATGTCAAACTTGCTTTCCTGTTTTATCTCTGTCAGTAATCACTTGTAGTTGTATGCATAGAAAGTCAAAGTAAGCCGCAAAGAACAGGGCTCGATAGTCGGTATCAATTCCAAACCAGCGACTTTCTATTGAAAACAACAAAACAACAAACACAGCCTATCTGTGTGTGTGTGCGTTTTTCCGATTCGAATCTAGCTGAATTCATTTTACAGTGCATATGTAAATGTTTTCTAGTATTGTCTACTGTACGTTTATACCCGTGGTTTTGCGAAGATGCTGATTGATCTGGGGCTTCTTCCTTATGGTCTTTCTCATGGGATTTACAGGCGACTAAACTCAGTACAATCTTGAGGTGTATATGGCTTTGTAAGTTTGAAAATAAAGCTAGTGTTCATATGACTTAATGCAGAGAACTCGGTTTTATTTTATTTTTTAAATAGCTGGTTTTTCCCGTAAGAGGCAAAAGAAATCGATAAAAACTCCAATTAATTTTTCCTTAATTGATTATAATTAAGAAGAAAAAATGTCAAATGAATAAAATGGCGTATCATTAAAATAAATGTTATTTTTGATAAAGAATTTCGAGAAATTTTATCTAGGAGAAATTTGTAAGACATTTGAGAAATTTGACGTGTTTGATGGACGATTCACATAAAATGTAGCTAGAAAATTCATTTGATCTACAAATACAGATAAAACTCAACAAAAACGCGTCATACATGCACGTCACTTCAAATGTAAGTGCCAATTATTCGCATACCGAAAGTAATTGCGGTTTGACTTCAAGGTTGCATAACAAAACTTACTGCATTTTCTGAACCAGTTAACGAATCTTACTGGGTCTATTTCGTAACCAGAAAAATTGACTTTACTGGACTTTACAACAACAAAAGTTTACTGGGAGTTACTAGACCTAAATCATCGGTAGGAATTGGAACCCAATCTTTAGGGTTTGTTTATTTTGTTTATCAGAGCCAATATCTTAAGCCCGTTACGATCAAAAACTAGAGAAACACAATTTTAAAACGTGATTCGCCACTGACAGTATTGAAATAAGCTTTAACCATCCAATTTATATGCTAAGTCAGCACCAACTGCAACTACAATCCATCTTCATCTCACGATGAAACAGAGAGTAGTTCATCAAACTAACTCCAACCAGCGAACATCTTCCAAACACATCTCATAACGACATCGAAATGCCCATTGCTCGGCAACAGGTTCACGGAAAAAACGAGCGCACTTTCAGTCGCAGCCACATTGTTTTCGCCATTGTCCGCCATATAAGACGATAGTCTCAACGTCTCGACTTGCCTTGCAGACCATCGAGTTGATACCGAAGTTGATTGCGACCTTGTTGAACGGCTGCGATTTATCTGCGCACTTTATGCGTCTCTTCTGGAGGGTGATTCTCTAACTGTTATTCACTGGAATGGAATGGAATGATATGAGTCGTCTTCATTTGTTCGATTTTTAGCATACAAAACATTAGCCAGATTCATTCCATTCCATTCCACTAAAAAAAAAAAAAGTTACAGAATCACTCACCAGTATCAGTTTGTCTGTGATGCTGCCAAAAAATATGAATACTACAGATAAACGTGTGCAGATACCGAAAAGGGATCGAATTTGGCTTTTTGAAATTAGACCCCCAAGTAGTACAAGCTACGTGGCATTTCCCTTCTCAACAATCTAATCAATCTAACAATCTAATTCGTCCGATAGATGGCGTTGTTAGCAATTCAGTCTGTTTCACTCGCACTGCCGTTCTTAGCAAGATCAGTTCTCTCTGTTATCATAGGACGCAACTCGTCGCGATGTTAACGCACTCTGTTGACAGATTTTTAGCCATATAGCACCGATTTTTAATATGATACGGGCTTTATGCAAATGAGATATCACTATAAGTTGATTCTGTGTGGATACGAGGAGATAGATACCATGAAGTTATATAATCCTGGACACGCCAAACCGTTCAGAGGCTATCCATCCAAAACCTGAACCAGCGCAGTGTTGCTTAACTTCGGTGATCTCACGAGAACCGGTGTTTCCAACACGTCAAACCGTTCGGTGATTACCAATCCAATACCTGACCCAGCGCAGTGTTGCTTAACTTCGGTGATCTCACGAGAACCGGTGTTTCCAACACGCCAAACCGTTCGGTGATTACCAATCCAATACCTGACTCAGCGCAGTGTTGCTTAACTTCCGTGATCTCGCGAGAATCGGTGTTTCCAACACGCCAAACCATTCTGTGCCAGAATAATCGGGACGATTTGTGCGGGAGGCGACACCGATCCATTAACCTTGACGAAGATCCTGCCAAGATCACGGTCATGCTGAAGGCAGCCGACGAGAAAGCCGGAAGTTGAAGCTCTTTAACTCTGTTTTACACCCGGAATTGGGCGTTACCCATGTGATTCGTTTCGAGTTGCACTGAGATCATGTGTGGTGTTTGACGACGCACTCGTTTGATGAAAGGCGTCACGGGTTTTGGGTTATTATTTTGCACGGTAGGATATTGTTGCATGTGTAGGAAAGAGGCCATGATTTTGAGTATAAATTTATAAATTTTGCCTTTCTTAAAGTTTTAAGTCTTAGCGTACTATACCGATGAAATGGAGGACGCTACTAGGTGGAGTCACCGTCGTTATGAGTTTTGAGAAATTAAAATTCCTTATTTCTCACAGATTACTCGCATTTCAGACTGATTTACGCTAAATTAATCTTTCTTAGTGCTAACCTCAACGATTGATAAACATGTATCAATATTTTGAGTCGTAATGATTGAATTGTTATGGAGATTTTTTTTAAAAGGACGGCCGCTAGTGATATTGGGTGGCACCTAATGTTACCACGTTTTGCCAGTTCGTTTGTTCAGCAGCAAGTTTAACTTATCGCTGGTCGTCTTACTTTATCTATAAACTCAATGGTCTGTCTTAGCTTTTAGCGTGGAATGAAGTAAGATTCGTAGGACAGTGAATCTGATTAAGGAAACAGACAAATTTTGTATTCCTTTGCACATGGAACCTAGTCTAGCCTTGAAACGATAAGTCCTAAAATGTACACACCTGGATTCATGACCACTGTTTTATCTAAAAGCATGCTTATATTTGTCAAAGGTGTTCCAAAGTAAAAACAAAATTAAATAAACACCGTTGCAAGTTACTGAAAGGCACCACTCTTTTAAAATAAAGTATGCTTACATAGTAACTTCAGGATAAAATCACTGGTCTAAATGGCCGACCATGCAGTCATCTTGCAACATTAATGCATAGCAGTTTATGGCTAAATGTTGCAAAAATGATGTGTGGTCGGCCATTTACACTGATGCCACTTCCAGCAGTGAACATACTGTAGGTACATGATATTTTGCGAGCCTTTATGCTTCTAATTTTGACGAAACAATCCATTTTTTTTAACAATATAACTAAAAGTAAAGTAAGAAATCCAAAGATTAAATTGAACCAAAGCCAAGAAATTTTTTGAAACAAAACGATGCAGAAGTTGTTCATAAACGTTTACTGGACTTTGAGGAAACGGAAAATGTAACTTTATATATCTAATCAAACCTGCACAGATAAGCTCTGAGGAATTTGTTGGAAAAACAGAAATACTATAAAAAATTGTAATCCTTGTAAACCGAAATAAATTAAAAAATAAATTAAAATATCTATTAACTAATATTCCCGCGTGCAATATCTACCCAGGTATTTGCAGATAATTGCAAAAAAAAAGGCCCTCAAGATGATATGTAAATTAGAGCGGCGATCTCAGCCAACCGTCTCCCATTGTAACGCATTCGACATCAAGTTTTCCGCAAAACAATCGAAGTGGCAACAATGATCACGCCAACAATGAGCAATCAATTATGCATGGCCGTCAGTCGACTTGTGCTCACCTTGGGTGCTCACGTTCTACCAACAATGGGGTGAGGTTTATAAAGTGACGCAGTCTTCATAGTACTATGAGGAAGTGCCATGAGCAGCCATCTGGAAAGAAAAAATTCTTCATTTTAGCATACAGTTTATCAAAAATCTCCAAACCAATGCACAGAGTTTTTGCTCTGATATCAAATAATCTGGATAGCGGTGGCCGCCATCTTGAGAGTACCTGATTTTAAGTTCTCTTAAAGAGCGCGTGCTATTTTAAGTGTTATCATCTTTAGTTTTCGTGGTTTTCGTAGTTTTTACCACTTAAATGGTCCAAATTGGTTGAAAACGTGTTTCGAAAACTCTAAAATTAGCATTGAAATTACAGGGGCTCCTACCTATTGCCTTATTTTTATTTTCAGAGGCTGGCTCTATCCATGCTCTATCCGAGTAGTTTGAGATCAGCTGACTGGATCCTATGCTCTATCCAGGTTATTTGAGATAAGCTGACTGGATCCTATGCTCTATCCAGATTATTTGAGATCAGCTGACTGGATCCTATGCTCTATCCAGGTTATTTAAGATCAGCTGACTGGATACTATGAGATAGGCAAGCTTTGAAAATAAATTAGCAGTCGCACAGTAACTAACTGCAATTAAAGAAGAAAACTGAAGAAACAAACTGTGGTCAGTAACTTTCAGTTTACTATTTATCAGTAATATAAAATGAAGATAATTGATTTCCTTGAGCATAGTAAAAACAGCTGTTGTATGTCTCTTTTACTGCTAAATTATTAGTTATTGGTTACTTCTACTTTCATATTGTAGTAGTTTAACTGCCTCGGTGCACGAGTCGATGAGATGAAGATTGTGTTTAACCTAACCTAGCGGAGAAGGGAGGAGGGGAAATCCGGTGCCAGCACGTAGCCTACTCCTGTCGAAGATCACCAAGGGTACCACCGGCGTAACGTCACTTCCGAAGGACGGTACAACGCGAACAACAGGATTCCTCCACAAATCCATGCTGTCGAGAGGTTGATAAGCAAGGCGAGTGAAGTTGCTGTACTAACTTTCATCCCCCCAACCTCTCTGGCCTCTAGCCTCATCCCATCCAATATCTGACCCAGTGCAGTGTTGCTTAACTTCGATGAACTCACAAGGACCTGTGTTTCCAACACGCCAAACCGTTCGGTGCTCCCCCATCCAATACCTCACCCAGGGCAGTGTTGCTTAACTTCGGTAATCTCACAAAAACCAGTGTCAAGAAACGTTCGGCTTATAGGCAAGTCTGATACACAAAAAAGGCATTGCCATAAAAACCTATTTTGAACTTAGATTCAGTGAATATCATCAAGTCAAAAACGGCATCAACCTATCTGCGGGGGCCTACCTGTCACTCAAAGAAACCAAAACCCATCCTGAGCATTGCAATCGCAGTGACCTCACGCCAGCAGGATGTTTAAGACGCAGACATTTTTGTTTTGCTTTCTTACTCGTGTGCATTGTTTTGCGGGTCGAAGGCGTGGGCAGATTCGGTACCACGAGCTGGTCCGGCCCACGTCGCGAACCCGTGATCTTCTTGCGAGTCATCGCGGGTATTTAAAGATTACAATTACGATTGATTGCGGGCGGCAGGGGGTGGGTAGGGTGTTTAGTTCCTGCATTTTAATAGCCTTGGGTGTGAGGTCTAGGCTGCAAGATGTATTTTGTGGCTCGAGCTTAAGTCAACTTCAAATTACTTCTAGTCTGAGTAAAATTGATGGATTTATTGTGTTTAACGATGCACTGTTTTGATAACTGGTGTAATGGCGTTGGTGAAATGAGCTGAAACGAACGGTAATGGAAATATGAGAGACTTAGAATTAAGGTATGTTTTTGTTTGATTTTTGAGTAAAAGCTTGGATGCATCTAACAGTCATACGGTACATTTTAATTTTTTTCAAGTTTTTATTACGGGATGACAAGTCGGCCAAGCTTTCACCCTTGATATAGTTTATCCCGTGGGTGGATATGATGCTATACAAGTCCTACGTTTGAATTTGTTTCCACTGACTCTTCAGGCAAAAATGGCTATAAATTGGCTTTAAAATTAAAAATGCTCTCGTCGAGTAAACGGTAAAGAAACTGGTACAATTTCGTGAAACTTTTTGAAAATAGTTTTGATTTAATTTCGCTTTCAAAAAATCCATTTTTGAAAATAGTTTTTTGATTATGCGAAATCTGATTTAAATTGCAAACGCTTGCAATGCGCGGGATATTTTATTGTTATGAATTGGATTATTATAATTATGTTATTGTATGAAAAAGTGATAATATTCTCAAAGATATTATAGCAGTTAGGATTTTTGGGTTTTTTCATGAATTTATTATAATATTTTGGGGTTAAGAGTCATAGGTTATTTTTTTACTGAGCTAAGGTTGTTTCTGTCTAAATAAATATCATTAGATGATATGATTATTGTTGATTTATAATAAATTTTAATCAAACCTTAATTAAAGACAGTCATATCTCGTGTATTCCAAGGCTGGAAAAAATTAAGGGGGTGTTTTTTCGCGAAAGGTACTTACAAAGTGAAACTTCCAAAGGTGCAAAATTTTCATAAAAAAAAGCACACGTTCATTGAAACTCAACCTAAACGGTATGAGGAGATTTGCATAATTAAAAACGCCCACCATTGTTTCACGCTCTGATCTCAATAAATTGAATAATGACAAGAACGATGGAAGAGTCGCACTGACATTGAACGATACGTGAGGTGCAGAAGACACGTTGATTGCACCTACATATACCGTGCGGTCAAATGTGCAGCTGGGAGCCTTGAGAAAACCAAAAGGTCAAACCGGTATACGTGTTTAACGACGTTTGAGCATTAACTAAGTTTTATAAGAAAAAAAAAGTTAAATAGCAAGATTTGATACCAAGAAATAAAATGTATGTCCCGTTAAATGTTACTTTAAAATTAAAGCATTTTTAGGAACTGGCTGACAACAGTTAATGTTCTTATTGGATTATATTTTCACTTGACATTTTACAGTAATTTATGATTCTCATATTGACGGTCTGTAAATTATTTTAATTGATCAATCATGGACAATAAACATATTATTATTATTATTATCAACACGTTAACCGTCTCAAAAATTGATGCCCAAACGGGGACATCAATTTACCGTTTGGGCATCAATTTTTGAGACGGTTATAGTGTTGATAATAATAAAATACCCCGCGCATTGCAAGCGTTTGCAATTTAAATAAGATTTCATCCTATTATTATTATTATTATTATTATTATTAATCGTGGTTTCAACTTTGACTGCTTTGATGAAGTCAATTTCCAAATGACGCTTGAAATTTTCGGTAAAAGGCACAAATAACGAACATGTTCGTCTTTTTATTTTGCAAAAACTGTGTAAATTCGGTGTAAAAATTAAGAAAATAGCTCATTTTGCGATTGCTTCAAATTGTATTTAAAAGCTGAAAAAAGCTTTAAAAAAACTCAGTTCTTGCCTTTGCATGAACTAAGCCTGTAAAAAATTGAGAAAATTTGACTATAAAAATTGTAAACAGCTGAGTGAGGAAATTTACTGTCAGCTATTTTGATTCTGAAAAACAAAATGATCCACTTGCCTGGTAAAACACTGACATGAAACTGTTCGATTCAAAATAGATTTTTCTGTTTTTTTAAATGAAATCTATTCAGACATCAATCGATTTTACTTTTGCAAAACTTAAAAAAAAATACATGTATTGGCGCAATTGTTCACAAATAAAGATGACATTGACATGTGACAGTCTTGTTGCAATGATCAATGATCTATGATGTATGCACGTGGCCAGATCATGGTCAGAGACTTCTTCGAGGAGATGTTGATGACGGTCCATGCAGAATCACAGAGACGATGATCAATGACCACTCAGTCTTTTATCGCAGACAGTTTGCGAGGGAAAAACGAAAGATCGTAAGTCACAGCCTTGTCGATCGATTATCGACGAGAACTAGTTAGGAACATTGACAATAAAGGCATGGTTGTTAGAAAATTAAAACGGATACGAGTGGAATTATTAAGCGTGCTGGAGGAAACATAAGAAAGCAGAATTGAGAAGCTCTGTCAGGCGATCTCAGCATCTCCATGGCTACCAAACGTTGAATCTACCATTGAACCTCCTATGCTAGGCCATGATATACCCGTGGTAACGTAAGATAGCAGAATTGAGAAGCTCTTTCAGGCGATCTTAGCATCTTCATGGCTACCAAACGTTGAATCTATCATTGAACCTCCTATGCTAGGCCATGATATACCCGTGGTAACATAAGATAGCAGAATTGAGAAGCTCTGTCAGGCGATCTCAGTATCTCCATGGCTACCAAACGTTGAATCTACCATTGAACCTCCTATGCTAGGCCATGATATACCCGTGGTAACATAAGATAGCAGAACTGAGAAGCTCTGTCTGGCGATCTCAGCATCTCCATGGCTACCAAACGTTGAATCTACCATTGAATCTTGTTTGTTTGACAGTTTTGTTTTCAAAGTTGGCAATGAAAATGACTATATTTAATGAAAGATTGTAAATCGTGAGTAAAGGGAAATCGCTTTGGATAAAAATGAAGTATTGAAAGTCACAGCCTTGTCAATCGATTTAAAATGTACGATTGTTATTAAATTAAAACAGAAGAAAGATACGCTTTATGATCCTTTGTTTTAACATATACAGTGGAAAGGTGAATTATGTTTTGAATAACTTTAAAATCTATAAGTAATAAATTGGCAGCCTACAATTATATTCATTTCTAAAGTTAGCATATTTAATGATCTCGCAATGACATTGAAAAAGAATTGCCATTTGAAAAAACAAAATTAACAGCCGAATGCGAAATAATTTAGCGACTAAATACAAGATGGCCCTGATAGCGCATATTCAAATTCAAAAAAATAAATTCCATCGCTCGTCATTTGATTTTTAAAATAAAACTCCCATCTAAAATCTATCATATAATCAATATGACAAATCTGCTATTTATTTATATAAAACATCTCAACAAGGAACACATGATACTCGTACAACATACCAACCCGCACAATATAATCTAACCTGACAAAGTCTTCGAACTCTTTAACGCCCACGTTAAATTCTATAACAATCTGTTAGTGATGAGATCTAGGCTAATTCTATGTGCACAATAATAAGTCCCCATTGTCTTATGGCCGTACCATTTCATCGGTCTGTAATTACACGTTACGTGCACATAGACACAGCCGTTAAAGATAAGTATATACCGTTTGGCAAATCGTTGGGCGGTTACAGGTTATACGCACGATTTATGGCATCATTTTTACCTTGGTGTCGCGCGCAAAAACGTTTTTAAAAAAATTTTAATTTCTTTTTCTTAATGGCGTTGGTTTTTTTGTTTGTTTTGGCCGTGTGTGTAAACGAGATCCGTTGGTTTAATTCGTCGCAATTACGTAATGAATATAAATTTGTCGTACGGTGTAAAAATTTATGTTTACCTCTAGTGAATTAATGAACGACAATTATTCGTGTATGCTAATTGGAGTCATACTTATTTAGATTTATGACGTAGACATTTCTTAAAACAGAATGGTAACTTTAGATGAAAGATGTTTAAGCTAGAATGTTTACTTGGAAGGAATAGACTTGCGATTCTTGGAGTTTTAACACTCGATTGTGTTTATTTACATTTTTTTATTTTATTTCAAAGACAACTCTTTCAGTTCATTCTCTAAAGTCTAAAAATATTTATAGGTACTTTATTCGCCAATTAATACAGGCATGCTCTTCCCTGAATGTTGACGTGGAAAACCATTTAAATTTCCGAAGTTTTATGAAATTTGATTTGATTTTAAGGTCAAGATATCCAACGGAGAATGGCAGTTACAAGTTCGGTTGATTGGATTTTAAGCAAATGGTTAGGTTAGGTTAGGTTGGTGCGACTGTTAACCATTTTAAAAACCGTTAAACCATAAAAATAAATTTGAAAATAAAAAAAATTCTCTTATCCAGACCTTTCTAGCCAAGTATGTAAATGAAAACACCATTTCACATGAATTTGTTCTTATGGCAAAAATGTATCCAAAGGGCTTTGGTATCTTAATATCGTTTTGTTTCCAACCTGCACGTCGCACATCCAGGTGCCTGTATGCGAGCTAAGACAACTGCAAGACGCAGGCCGTCGCCGACGGTTGACCTTACAAGGTGAACCTCCTCAGACCCCCCCCCTCCCCCCCCCTACTCCTCCTCCTGTCACCATGGCGACCACGCCTCGGATGCTGTTTTAGCGTCTCGAGCTTGCGGATCGAGTCGATGTGCCGTATATTTGCGAAAGGTCACCCACCCGGTATGGACGTACCGACAAAATGTTGCTTAACCTGTGACCTAGCGTTAGTGTTCAACTTTCTGCTGAGCACAAGTGGTAACGATAGGTGCCACCTGATGGCGCTTTCTGCCGTTCCCTTAAACAAACTCCAAAATTTAATAAATATTACTACCCGAAATATCGACACATGTTTAACAATCGTTGGCGTTTTAACAACGCGCTGTTTTGACAACAGACCATGCGGCACTGGTCTAATGGCGTTGGTGAATGAGTGGATGATGATGATGATGATGAGGATGATGATGAACCTAACCTAGCCTAGAAGGGAGGAGGGAAAACTCGGTGCCCGCAAGAAGCCTACTCCTGTCTAATAACACCAAGGGGACCACCGGCTTAACGTCCCTTCCGAAGGACGGTACAACGCGAACAGCAGGATTCCTCCACAAATCCATGCTGTCGAGAGGTTGATAAGCAAGGCGAATGAAGTTGCTGTACTAACTTTCAACTCTCCAACCTCTCTCTCGAACAGAACTGGTCATGTGTATGATAGTCACCCATCGAATACCTGAATTTTTCTTTTTCTTCACAAATTTCCGGCTTGATTTTATAAATTTTCACAATTTTGCCAATTCTGGAGGTAAAATGGATACCAACCACGAATAACAAAAACATGTCTACCATTTCTTTCCTTCACCAAGCTAATAATACTGGGGGACTTGGGTTAAATATAAACTCCTCCGTTTACTGTCCATCATGCGCTCACCGTATCGTCTTTGCTATTGCCCATAGGATGCGTGACGAGGGGCACGACCAGAAGGGATGCCGGTCGTGAACCGTTCGGACCCCGTCGTCCCTCAAAGCAAGTCGCCCTCGCCCCAGCAACAGCCCCAGCAACAGCAACAGCAGCAAAATCAACGACCCCGCGTCTCTTTCAACCGCGACGTCCACGTCAAGCGAATAGGTGAGTTGATGTCCTAAATCCGTTTGATTCTAATCTATATGTTATATATGTTATATATGTTATGTTATATATATGTTTATATGTTGACACGCGTTGAAATGTTGAAATCTAACAACATAAACACGAATCGAACAAATAACCTGAAAACTTGAAAACTCAAGGCACCTGAGATTTTGAGACTTAATGTTTAATGTTCGTTTAATTTTGGTACATTTCTGTGTCGTCAAACAACTGTGTTTAAAGTGCTGAACATCTTAAAGCTGGGTCAGGTATTGGATGGGTGACCACCAAACGGTTTGGCGTGTTGGAAACACCGGTCCTCGTGAGATCACCGAAGCTAAGCAACACTGCGCGATTGCAGGTATTGAATGGAAGACCATCCTTTGGAGGGCATGCAAATAAAATACACAAGACACAATAGTACATAGGCCCGCCTGGTATTGCACTATCGGCGCCCATGTCGCGGTGACATTGACGACGCCCTCATGACTGGAAGGCCGTCGCCACCGACGCTGCACCTGGCTTTTGCGCAGGCGCTGCACGGATCTGTGCGTACCTGCATGGACAACCGATCTCGGGTTCTAGTTTTCAAGAGCCGCCAGTCATTGATATACCCTTTTATATTTGTGTATGTATGGTCAAAGTGGTATGGTATATGATTCATAATTAGGCACCTATGACTACTCAGAATATACCTGAATGCAACAAGCTCTGCCTGAAATGCAAAGTGATAATATATGAGCGCATGGCAGTGCGTGTAGCGAGATTCCGACGATCACGGTCTTGAAGACTTGGTCTTGGAGCAAAGCCGTGCTTTATTCAAGTCTTTATAGAAGTTACCTTTGCGTGATTATAACTAATGAAGCCACAGAGACCAATTTTGTATTAGTTTTGAGCTACTGATTTTTTATTTTTATTTTACCAGAATGGAATCATTCGTAAAACAAATGATAGCAATAAATACACAAGACCGAGACAGGGCGGGCAACTTTTTCTATCAAGACGCACTATTTTAGAACTGTTCTGAAGCGAAAACAAACCGTTATCGACATTATAGTGCCCAAATTATCACAAAAAATACATCCTCCATTCGGTGTCAGTTTCTTTCAAATATGGCTGCTCAGAAGTCAGTTTCATTCACGTAAGCTCTCAGCGATCGACGCCCGACGCCGACCCTTTTGATTGGCAATCGGATGGACGTACTGCGCAAGTGTGCGACGGGCGGACCATTGAGGCGGCGGTGACGCGTTGGTGGTCGAGGTGGCGGTGGTGAAACCTTGTAGGATATTGTGTCAGTGGTGTGCGAGAGGTTTTAGCGATTGTCAGAAGGTAGGATCTGAGTGACGAGATTACAGTCATTGGATAATTTAATTTAATTGTGTTTTAACGATGCACTGTTTTGATAACGAGGCATGTGGCACTGGTCTAATGGCGTCGGTGAATGAGTAGGTGATGATGAGGATGATGATGAACCTTTATTAGCTAAGAAAGAAGGGGAATCCCGATACCAGCACGTAGTTGACTCCTGTTGGAGAGCACTTAGTGAACCATAGGTTTTACGTTCCAACACGGTACAACAAGGACAACGGATTTTTTTACGAATCCATGCTGTCGAGAGGTTGATAAGCATGGCGAGTAAAGTTGCTGTACTAACTTTCATCCCTCCAACCTCTCTACAGAACAGAACTGGTCATGTGTAAGATGGTCACCCATCCAATACCAGACTTAGCGCAGTGTTGCTTAACTTCGGTGATCTTACGAGAAACGATGTTTTTAAACCGTTCGGTCTTTAAAACGAGATAAGCGCTCTTTGCTCTTTTCACGATACCAACGAGAAATCTCATCGCTCTGCCCAAATTTTTTTCGTTTAGCCTGACTTCGGGAGTAATCAGTAAAGAATTTCAAAGAAATAACAACTGTAGGACTCTAATTTTGACTTTACTGGTCCAGTTAGCATAATTTGGAATTTTGGAATGAGCAGTAGATGATCGCTCACCAGTCCTGACGATGTCGGCACCAACGTCGACGACGAAACGTCGACCAAGATCCTTTTTAGGACCAAGAGTCCATCAAAACAGAGCGCAACCATCAACTACTTCACCATCTGGTCGTGGCTCGAAACTACTTCGACAGTCCAAATTGGGATTTGTTTTCTTCAGCCTGTTTGATTTTTTGTCATTACACCACACACAAGAGTTTTTATCAGACTGAATCAGCATCGATGTAACTTTGTCGATTAAGTGTCGAGATGTAAAATCTATTTATTTAATCAGTTCTTTATAAATTGAACCTAATACTGGTGGCATATGCACCATCCGTGTTTCTTGCAACTGCATTGAATAAAAGCAGGATCAAATTTTATGACCACAATCCGTAAACGACATGTTCCATCTTGACCCGTTGCACTCTCTCTGCCCCCAGGCAACGGCGCCGCCCCCCGCGCGGTACCCGCCCTCTCAGCTGACCCCAGTGGACGCCTCCAGCCGCTCGCCGTCCGTCGGGAGCGCACCACACGCCTCTCCCGTCGGGATATCGCCAAGGAAGCCCAACGCGTCCTCGAGCAAGCCGGCAACGTCGTCTGCGTGGGCACAGCCACCGGTCTACCGCCTCCAAAGCTACCCGCAACCGACCGGCAATTCAACTCCTTGCCGAATCGCAGGAAAAAACACAGGGGCGTTAAATTAACGGGCAGTTTCCGGGGTGAAAAGGCTGCTAAAGAGGGGACATCGTCGTCGTCGCCCGATAGACAGACGTCGGTGAAGAGACCGCGTATCGTTACGAGAAGCGCTAGCGACGTCGGCCGCGATAAAAGCGCGGTGGACGACAAGACCAAGTTCTGGTCGCTGGACAGGCTCCGTTCACGCAAGGGCAAAGTGGACAAAAGTCGCAAGGTGCAGAGTGATACAGAGCCGACACCGATCCCGTCGATACTCAGTAAAAAGAGTCAGAGCGACACCGAGAAACGACCGCGAAAGAACAGCGACTCTGAGGCGTCCAGTGCCAAAAAGAAACAGCTTTCGCCGATTATCGAGGCGTCTCCACGCGAAGACTACTTCGAAGTAAACGTCGACGAACCGGACGCCAGCGTCGCGACGCCCGAACTCCCGCGACGCCGGCCTAAAATGGAAGTCTTACACAGCAGCCAGACGGTCGCGAAGCCACCGCTGACTCGTGGCTTCACCGTCGACTCGATGGTCCGCAAATTGAGTCAGGACCGCGCCGGTCGTGGCCCTCCGCGCGTCGTCAGCCCGTTGGGCATCATCTCGCCCGGCGAACACAACAAGCACAACAACAACTTGCCGTTTTCCTACACGGAGCCGAACGCCTACGGTCAGGAGTACGACGCGTCGGACAAGCTTGTGGAACCGACGCGACCCACGCGGCTCGCCAAACTCGGCGATATGCCCACAGAACCGTCGCGGCCCACGGAGACGGCTGGAGATCAAGTCATCTACGCGGAGGTGGTGTGCAACGGTGGGGGCAAACCCGGAGCGGCGCTCACCAAGCGCACAGTGCACACCAGCGTCGCGCAGAGTAAAGTCGAAGACGCCGGTAAGAGGTCGCCGTCGTCGACCCAAGGCGTCGTGGTCGGTGAGATGCCAGGTCGTAGCAAAGAGTACGTGACTGAGTACTCGACGCGAATCAGCGATTACAGTGCGGCGGAGGGTAGAGGCCGTGCCGACGGGATGGACGCGCGTCGAGGTGTCTACGACGAGTACCGTCGAGCGTCGCCGGTGCGTCGTAACCTGAACGACGACTTTATCGGCGCCGAAAGTGGCAAGTTTCACGACGACATAATCGAGCCGGTGCTGCGCCCGACATTGATCAACGGCAGCGATTTGAGTTCGCGTCGTGATCGTCTTCAATCGCGCATTGAGAGTCAACGCAAGGACAGACTTGCGAGCTCTAGACTTGTCGACAACTCTTACAGAAGTCAGCGCAACTTGAACGATGTCATCATCGACAACGTGCGAAAATATCCGTCGAACCCGCGGCTCGACGGCGACGCGACGCGGCGAGAATTCTTGCACTCGCAGCTCGACTACGAGAACGGGCTGCTGAACAAAGGGGGGCGTCACGACGCCGATGCGACGCAGTTCGGCAGGTCCGTCGATCACATCGACAAGTATACGGCGCCCAAAGGCGACAAGTTTACAGATTCTGGCATCGATATCACCTATCCGCCGGGTTCTGGAGGTAACAAGGTCATCTTGCAAGAGGTTACCAAAAGCTATCACAACACATACCACACGAAAGGTACCAAGTTGGTTGATCTTGGGGGTAAGAGCAAGTCGCTCTACAACAGCCAGCCGACGCTGACCAACATCACGAAGGTGGACGTCAACGGACACATCAAGCCGGGCGCCAGCGATGAAGAGGAAGACGAAGACGATGACGACGATGAGCATTACTTTTATAATCAACAGGAAAACGTCGACCAGATCAAAGCGAAACGAGCTGCGTTCGGTGGGAAAGGGGACAAGAACGACTGCGTCCCTTCGTCGTCCGTTTTGATTCGCAATTACGACAACGACCGTCATGATTACGGGGGTCGTTCGACGAAAAGGAAAGAGTTTGATGAGAGGCGAGACTTGGATGAGGAATACAACCGGAGGTCTTCGTTCGGGATGGGCGACGTCGAGGAAACGCGGAGGTTCCTGGTCGAGGAGCGAAGGCGGTGTGGCGAAGAGCGCAAGGGGAGTGAGTACAAGCCAGAGAAAGTGCGAACGGCGACCCTCAAGAAGAAACAAGGGCCGATTGAGAAGGTTAAAGCGTATTTTTCGCGGAGTGATGCTAAGAAGAAGAGTGTGGGCTTAAAGAAAGAAGAGGTGGATCCGTTGACGTCGCGATACTCGGAGTATAGGGGGTCGAGGGTGGACGTGGCCGCCGAGAGGACGCCGTCGATGCCGCCCAAGGCGCCGGTCAGAGCGAAGAACAGCGCTTCCAGTTCGTCGCAGGTAAGACAATGACTTTTGCTGTTTTATCGAGGGAATTTGAGATCAGCTGGCTGGATCCTATTCTCTATCCAGATTATTTGAGATCAGCTGGCTGGATCCTGTGCTCTATCCAGGTTATTATAGTTCAGCTGGCTGGATCCATGCTCTATCCAGGTTATTTGAGATCAGCTAGCTGGATCCCATGCTCCATCCAGGTTATTTGAGATCAGCTGGCTGGATCCTATGCTCTATCCAGGTTATTTGAGATCAGCTGGCAGGATCCTATGCTCTATCCAGGTTATTTGAGATCAGCTGGCTGGATCCTATGCTCTATCCAGACTATTTGAGATCAGCTGGCTGGATCCTATGCTCTATCCAGACTATTTGAGATCAGCTGGCTGGCTGTGCTATGTTCAGGTTATTTGAGATCAGTGATCCCTTGGGATTCTTTGCTTTTTTATATCTTAAAAAGCTGGCTGGTAGTGCATTCATTTGTTTTCAAATTGCTCCGTCCAAATTCTCTGAGCAATAAAGTGCACCGGGAGTGCCCTGAGAGCGAGCAACTCTGCCAGTCGAACACGTAGTACGCATCATTTATGCATCTGTCAGAAGTGGTGACATCTACTGTCAACAGAAGTCAAAAGGAGCAAGCACGGAATGTGCAAATCTTATCTAGATGTGTAAACTGTCAGAGAGTTCTTTGGAACTGGCTATGGTTTTGATATGTGATTATAATGGGGATTCCTAGATGGCTTGAGAAAAATGCAATAAAACATGTAGGCACGTAAAAAATGCTAATTTTTATCGCTTCGTCAAGCATAACGTACATTTTTATGTCTTTCCAGAATAATAACATAGCAACATAGTGTCAGGCGACATGTCAAATAAATGAAATATTGGAAATAAGTTATGCAATATTAGTTTTTTATTTAATTTTATGGTATTTTTCTCACCTTAAAAAGAATCCAATCATTTTTTACTACCGAAATGTTTTGTGCCACGTTCGGAAAGAAGATAAAGAAAAATCTTGTTGTCCCATAAATTTTCAAACCCAACAAATCGACAGAATAATTTCCACTACTTTTAACCATCGTTTGCAATAAAAAAAAAAGCTTCAATTTAAGAAACCATCTCACGAATCCTCTTTAGCCTTATGGCACCCAAAAACCAACTGTCAAAGGTCAGTTTCAAATCGCCAACTCTAAAAAAAAATACACGCACACACAAACACCGGCAACATTTCAAAGAGAACAACCACTTTTTTCCCCATCTGTACACGTCGCTATAAAATTTGCATCTGAAACTCGATTCCGCATGTCTTCAGGCAGCTAATATGTCATCTCGTGAGCTCATATGTGCAATTTTTGTTTCTGGGTACCAACCAGCTGACTAGAAGAAAAAAAACACTGCAAGTTGTTGCAATTTATTACACCGGTCAGCATAGTGAATACGAAATGGCAAGGCGAGAAACCACTTACAATTTCATTTACTCGTTTTAGTTTATTTTCAATACGTTCGTCGCTTTTTTTTTTCAATGTACTTCAATTGCAGCCTGTCTGGTGTAAAGAAAAAATACCATTATGATTTTACGCGAAGCTGTAAACCAGACAATTTTAGACACTAACGAGGATCTTTTGCTTGAGAAGAAGGGACACTCATTCATCACAGTGTCTTTCAAATATCCATGGGATCTCTTTCCTCTTCGGTAGCTTTTATTTTTATCATGGTAATGCATCTGAATCACTTATAACATTAGCGTCTTGAACACCTAATGGACGACTATCTTACTAAAGGAACGTGACATTCCTCTCTGTCTTAACACTTAAAAGTGCTGAACACATTCTTTGAAATGGCCGTTCCATGAGACGGTACCTAATAACGACCAAAATCTTTGCATAGTTAGATATCGTGCCTGACATCGGCCAAAACCAAAAGGAAAGCAAAACTATGTTTAAGGAGTTACTGCTTGAAAATCGCAGACGTAATATCGTTATTTCAGAATCTAAAAAATTTCTAAGATTTAGAAAAAAAAAAACGTACTGAACCGTAAAATTAGGCGTGCAAAAATATAGGGGAAAGGTGATTTTGTGCCTCTGTAACTATAAGTGCATTTAAATCAATCTCTAAGCTTACTTTTTTTTATCGAAATATCACTGTAAACGAACGCTAATTTGTCGCCAGTTTATAAGTTAGGGTACCTATTGGGGTATAAATATCAAGTATTGGTGACCTTTTAGCAGCGGTGACCTCAAAAGCGCTATTTTTAAAACATTTACAGTCTTTTCAAGACTAGAACCATAAGTAAAAACGAATCCATAATGAACTTCGATGGGATAATATTGTTTTACAAGGCTGTGGGTTCGCAATTTTTTTCCTGGTGCATCTAAAAATACTCCACTACACATTTTGCTTTCGCCGCTGAGTTATTCAAAATCAGATCCATTACCGCCAGCAACGAGATAAAATATTACAAGACAGCTCTTAAAGTCAATGGGCAACATACATGCTCTTAGCCATTCTAAACGTAATCAACTCGGCTATCTCGAAAAGGCCGCTCCCTCGCGAATGTGAGAATATTATAAACTAGCAATTAAAATTTAAATCCACGCGACAATTCGATTCACTTTCATTAGCTCGGTGTCGCAATGACGAAGTGTTATTTTTTTATTGTTGACAATTAACCTAGTTGTCGCTAGAAGAGCGCGACGACGGTGAATGATGGATGGCCGGCGACGAATTGGTCTCGAATTCAAAAGAGTCATTTCCTGACCTGGTGAAAAAAAGTGGAACGTGGCGTTGACAACGAACTAGTGCTGTGTAAATTGTGTTTAATTGTTGGTGATTGAAAAAAAGTGGTGAAATGTTGAAATTTGGTTCATGTCCGGGTATATATCGTTGCGATATTGGTCGGTACGCTGATTTCAATAATGAGAGAGAATCTCTGAATTATTATACTGCGATGTAATTCTGTAACATTTTTTTTTTTAAGTAAAATGAGATAAATTGAGACAATGCTAGCAATATTTTTTTTAATTTGGACCGTGACTGCTCAGCGCAGTGTTGCTCAACTTCGGTGATCTCACGAGAACTGGTGTCTTCAACACGCCAAACCGTTCAGTGGTCACCCATCCAATACCAGACCCAGCGCAGTGTTACTGAACTTTGGTGATCTCATGAGAACCGGTGTTTCCAACACGCCAAACCGTTCGGTGTGTCCACAAAGTTAAGCAACACTCCACCGAGTCATTTACTGGATAGATGACCACCAATCATAAAATACCAGTTCAGATCGTGACTCATTTATTCAACGACATTCACCGCTGCACTTTTCTTTTCCATTTCCTACAACCACGAGACAAATTTTCGGCTGTCAGCACTACAGTCACGACGCGTTCCTAAAACACTATCGCGACGTCGCCAAAAATAAATGTACAGCTCACTTTCAAATTCAGTTTTTCAACGATCACGATTGTGCATGATCCGCTAGTCCAAGTACAGGAAAAAGATCGTTCGGCCCAGCTTGAAAGCGAGAGCGTTCGAATCCGAGGCGTTTCACTTTTGTTTGGGTCGAAAATCTGACGTGGGTGCAATCGTTCAATTGATGCTTGTCTTGTTTCAAAACATTCCAGAAAAAAAAAGACATTTTTTAAGTTAAAAAAAAAACATACGTTTTTAGCAGATTTTAGTAACACTTTACTTGTACCGAACTTTAATCAGTTTTCCGAATTGGTCCAGTCACAATCGAAATATAAAAAAAATCAAACTACTCAGCGCTTATGCGTTGTAAATGTGGGAAGAATTGACCTCACCATACCCCTTGTACGAGCCACTGTAAGTAGGTGTAATTCACTTGAATCAATCAATCGCGCACTAACCGAGTGCGTTGGCGCCTCAAAATCCCAGACGACCGCACAGCCATCAGATCTCAAAAACCAAAGAACAAAACAATTGTTAATCGATCAGCACAAACAATCCGTCCCAGACATACAGCACTGAAACAGCGACAAAAATCACAATAGCGCCGCAACAAACGGCCATAGAACGCTGTTAACTCATTCTTTCCATTGTTAAGCAATGAACCAATTAGAAGTGTTCTCTCGTGCATCGAGCTCATGCGAATGCAGCATCTTCATCTAGTTGCCTTGACACCAGCTGTTGCATGGCCTCTCAACGGGTCCTTATAAGGTGACGCAGCCTCTGCGGTCGGCCCCCGACCATGCCAGAAACGAGACGGCGATCGCGGGAATCGAATCGATGTGTCGACGATGGTGATTGTGTACTCTCCGTTGATTGTTTAGCAATCGAAATATATTTATATAATTTTTTTTATAAAATCTAGTTTTTATTTTCGGTACTTTTATTTATTATTCCTTTTGGTAGTACTTCGGTACTTTTTTCAGGCTACTGATGTACTGATCAATGCACGCGGGTGTACGCAGTCCACCGAGTGGTGTAGTGGTCAATGCACGCGGGTGTACGCAGTCCACCCAGTGATGTAGTGGTCAATGCACGCGGGTGTACGCAGTCCACCCAGTGATTTAGTGGTCAATGTACGCGGGTGTACGCAGTCCACCGAGTGGTGTAGTGGTCAATGCACGCGGGTGTACGCAGTCTACCCAGTGATGTAGTGGTCAATGCACGCGGGTGTACGCAGTCCACCTAGTGATGTAGTGGTCAATGCACGCGGGTGTACGCAGTCCACCCAGTGGCGTAGTGGTCAATGCACGCGGGTGTACGCAGTCCACCCAGTGATATAGTGGTCAATGCACGCGGGTGTACGCAGTCCACCCAGTGATGTAGTGGTCTCCATTAAACTTCTTCAGATTTTGAACCTTAAATGTAAGATTTAAGAGTCTTGCGGAAATTTAAAATACGTTCTTGAATTTCTTCAATATTTAGAGCAAGATATTTTTTCATCCCTGAGCGTCAGACAACCTCGTCGATTGTCAAATGCATATAATTATCTTTCCATATTCAGCAAAACGAAACAATGGAACTGTCCAAAAATGGAACAGTAGCAAAAAAAATTGAATGTGAACCGATGATTATTTTCCAGTCGACATTGACCTACCGTTTTTTAGCTCTTTGATTTGTGGTGAAATTTATGTCGCGTCAAGGTACCCAGATGATTAATAGATCTGTTGTGTTTAACGACGCACCGTTTTGACAACCCACGCTTTTTTACAGAGTTAGTGGCGTTTGCATTGCTTCCTAACGAGAAGTCAAAAGGTTTAAAGCCATATTTAAGTGTTAGCTATGTTAAGGTGCAAAGTTTACTACCGAACGGCTTGGAGCGTTGGAAACATTGGCCTTCGTGTAATCACCGAAGTTAAGCAACACTGTGCTGGGTCAGGTATTGGATGGATGACCATCATACACATGACCAGTGCTGTTTGAGAGAGGTTGGAGGGATTGCTTATCAACCTCACGACAACATCAACTATAAGTAGCAGAATCCTGTTGTTTGCGTTTACGTTGCGTTTACAACGTGCCAGAAACCCATCGATCAATCAATTGTTATTATCTTATAGAGCTGGCCTTGAAATACTCTGAAAAGTTCTGAAAATATGCGTTGGCAAGCAACTGAAAGTAGTTCGAGAATAATCCCAAAAGAAGACCACATGTAATCTACGACCTTGAAAGTTGAAACGTCAGATATTTTTGCCCACCACTCTCTCCGAACAAAAAAGACCCGTCTGGTATCTATATAAGCTTTCTGAAAGCGTAATTCAGTAAAATCAAGCTTGTAATTCAGCATAAAAGCATGGTTTCGTTGAAAAATGCTTCGTGGTTCGAACGAGAATCACTGCGATGTTACCAAAGACTCTCGTTTTTCGTGTCGGCGTCGTCGGGGGCGTCTGGCAGACACCGTGTAGACTTCGAGGAGGTCACGATGATCACAATGCGAGCCGAACAATGCAACGTGCGCCAGGGAATTTGGTCAGGGACGTGACAAAAACCGTTGGATGCAAGCGTGATTCGTTCTGCGTCCGTTCTTTGGCAAGATATGTTCGTTTATTGGGTTTGTGAATCGTTCGGAATGGAATAGATGAGTGGTTTGTGGGATTTTAGCGACGCACTGCTTTGACAACGAATCCTGTGACACTAGTCTGACGTTGGTAAATGATCGAGTAATAGTGAGATGATTAAACCTAACCGAGTTTAAAAGGGGGGAGGGAGAACTCGGTGTCGCCACGTCGACTCCTGTCGAAGAGCACCAAAGAGACCACCGGTTTTGAGTCCCTTCCAAAAGACGGTACACCAGGATTCCTGTACAAATCCATGCTTTTAAAAGGTTGATAAGCTGGGCGTGTGAAGTTATTGCACCAAATTTCGTCTCTTCAACCTCTATTCCGAACAGAACTGGGCTAATGTATGATGGTCCCCATCCTATACTTGACCCAACACCATGCCGCTTAACTTTAGAGATGTCACGACCACTTTGGCCTGTTTAGAACCCGCCAAACCATTTAGTTAACATTTTTGCCACCTATTGTGTGATCCTTCGTTCTATGGCAACAGATATTCTAAAAAATTTGACTTCAAAAATGGAATTCTTGCCATGTTCCAATTCGTTTATTTTCGTGAAATTCAGTCTGTCCTTCCGATTCGGTCCCGAACGAGTCTACTGTATTTAATTCAGAAGTGCAGATATCCCTGATGGATAATGATTTACAAGGCTTAACATATCAATTTGCACCAAAAAAGCTGTTAAGGTTGTCGTTTGAAGGTCTTACCGCTGGGAGAGTTCAATGCGCGATGAGAAAGGACACTGACGTACTCTGCTGATGACACAGTGTTCCCGGCACTAGGCCAGGTTAAGGTGAAAGGAGTTTCGATGCAAGTGCAGATTTTTTTCCTGCAATTGAAGTGAGTTAATGACTGCAGTACTTTGTTCGGGCTCCTGAATGGATATCTTTGGTTACTGGGTGGCAAAGGCTTGATAAAGATGGATAGAATTAATTTTATAGCCTCAACTTTTCTTTACAAATGGTTATCTGTGAGTTTTTAACAACTTTTTGGTGCTAAAACTTACAAGAATGAGTTCACTGAACTTAAAAAGGGAAAAACGATTTAAGTAGCGCATGAAAGTGTAATCTTTATTGGGCAATAATATGCGAGTGATATTCGACTGGTATCATCAGCTGCGGTAAGTTCACAAGAACTGGATTTGTAACCGGGACATATGGATTCGATATAAAACCAATGCACTTTGCACTTTTACAAAATAAGAAAGTTGGCACGCGGTTCAATTTTAACAAACTTTGACACGCCATGATTCATTCATTGAAATCTTCCCTCTCTCTTTCTCTCCTGCTCGCGCTGTTCGTTTCTCTTTCCTTAGATACACACCTTACCTGTGAGCCATTCAACTTTTCCATTACATCATTGATCATAAAAAAAATTATCACACATGAAAAAAAACTCGTATATAAAAACTGTCTTGTATAGTGTATCCCAGAAACTCACGTAAATCGTTTTCAAGCAATGGGTTGTTGTAAACGCATTTGTATAAATGTTAATATTTCCCTCTAAACGTGTCAGCTGTCAGAATTGATTAATTATGCTTCGTTGTTCTAATTTTTATTCGACTGAGGGTTGATGTCAGTGCTTTTGAATTTCAGCAACCACTGGTTTAATTGGTGGTGAAGGGGGGGGGGGGGGGGGGTAGGTATGCAAATTGGTGAGACGGGTTGAAATGTTGACACCTGACAAGATGGACATGAATCGAAGAAAGACCCTCTTGATAGGAAGGGGTTGGGGTAGGTATGTTAGTTGGCAACACAGCTTAGATGGTCGAGTCGAGACGGGTTGAAATGTTGACACCTGACAAGATGGACATGAATCGAACGAAGACCCTCCTGATGGGAAGGGGTGGGGGTAGGTACGTGAGTTGGCAACACAGCTTAGATGGTCGAGTCGAGACGGGTTGAAATGTTGACACCTGACAAGATGGACATGAATCGAACAAAGACCCTCCTGATGGGACGGGGTGGGGGTAGGTACGTGAGTTGGCAACACAGCTTAGATGGTCGAGTCGAGCCAGGTTGAATTGTAGACACCTGCCAAGATGAAAACAAATGAAACAAAGACACTGCTAATTGACTATTGGCAGCGTTAAAAACCGATTTAACAGTGTCTTTGGGATCCACTATAATCGCCATATTGTCTTGATGAGACGCAATATCTTCACACCTTACCAACCTCTAAACGACTTCTAAGACGGCGAACCCAGAAGCTAATACGTGTAAAGCCAAGACAATTTAAATTGCGACTTGTAGATAAAGAATTCTTACACATGTCGGCGAACAATGCCGAGATATGTGATTGCATATTCATGGGATTTTCTACTTTTTTTTTTTAGTCGTACAAGACATCGTTTGCTGCACACCCAATTGACAGTCAAATTGTTGGCTTAACAGAGACATAATTGTCGTACGACCGAAGGGTATAATTATGATGAACTGTTGTCGAGGATTTCATGATTTATTCATTAGGAAAGTCACGTGAATGCTTTATGTCGGTACACCGATTTAATAAGGGGTTTGAAACAAGGTTATATCCCATCAATCAATTTGTTTATAGTTTGTGAGGTTAGGTCCAACCATGGCCGGTCATAAAATACGATATCTTTATCGAGTTACTCTCAGGGGAAAATTCGCTTTATTTTGCACTATTTTGTGTCTGTTTCACATGGGGCCTAAAGATGATCAGCCAAGGGTTTTTCTAGATTTTCAGAAGTTGTTGCCCTGCCAATAAGAACCTTAACCCCAAATTTATGGGAGTTAAGTATAAACTCTGATTTGTAAATTCGGCACTTGTCGGTATATTTGTGATTCTTTGAAAGGGTTTCTGAGTTTTTCTTCCCACGCTTTCATTCCTTCAACCTCTCTGCCGAACAGAACTGGTCATGTGTGTGATGGTCATCCATCCAGTATCTGACCCAGCGTAGTTTTGCTATGATTTGGCATTGTAAGTATTGGTAGATTGTTTCGTGGTGTTTAACGACGCGCTGTTTTGACAACGGGCCATGCGGCACTGGTCTGAGAATGAGTATCTTAAGATGAGAATGAGGATGAACCTAACCTAGCTTAGAATGGAGGAGGGTCATACCGGTGCCGGCACGTAGCCTACTCCTGTCGAAGAGCACCAAGGGGACCACCAGCTTAACGTTCCTTCCAAAGGACGGTACAACGCGAACAACAGAATTACTCCGCAAATACATGCTGTCGAGAGGTTGATAAGCAAGGCGAACGAAGTTGTTGTCCCACTTTTTATTTGCTATTTCACGTTGTTGACTTTTTACATTATTTAAGAATAAGTTTGCTTTCATTACAAGTCGAGTTGGGAAACTTACTTTAAACGAAGAAAATAATATAAAAAAAAAAACTCCGTGAGCCGTAAAATCTAACTGCATGCTTGAAAGAAATCCAGTCCGATCGTTTATCTAATAAAATGAGCTTTCTCTTGAACTTTACACTGAGATCTTCTTCCTTACGAGGTGCAATTTACATCCTGAGAAACGTTCTAAACGTTTTTTTTTTTACGAAATTCCAACAAAGACCAAGACATAATCGTATATCGCGCTCGGTGAGCGAACAGCTGGCATCAAAGAGAACCCATAGGTCCCTTTATCTATGCTGTGCACCAGTGAGGTGCCATCAAGATATCGTCCGGCTCGGCGGCAGATCTTACAAAAGCATCAGAGGGGGTTTTTATCTCGGAAGTCGAAGAGAAACAAGTACAAAACACTTTTATGAAGCATAAAATAAACCAAGCAAGTCTATTTTCTCCTTTGAGGTGTGTAAATGTATAGTAAATCCCAAAAACACAGTAGAGTTAGTTCTAATAATAGACATTTTTAGAGTCTTTGAAACTTGTTAACTCTCAGAATCGATTGATTTGGTTGCGTTGTCAAATGTTTCTTCTAATGTACCGCAGTGCATTTGTGTTTTAGCAAAGATCACTGGTAAACTTTAAAAATAAAAGTGATGTATAATTTAAACATATGTGTGAAATCCTAGATATTAGAAGTTTGTTTTTATTCCGCAGGTGCTTGATTATATAATTAAGACATTGTATCAGTTTCATGTGTATAAAATTTAAAATTGTAGTTAAAATATTATTTCCGTTCAGTAGCATTTCTAATAGTAGTAAAAAAAAAACACAGATGGGAAGGGTTGGGGTTAGTTACGTGATTTGACAATACAGCTTATCTCGGGTTGAGACCGTTTGAAATATTGACAACTGACAAGATGAACATGAACCGAACAAAGAACCTATGAAAACTTAAAAACTTGATGTACCTTCGTTTTTGGGATACACCGTATGTAACTTCACAGAAAGAGCAATCACTCTGTGGCTTGAGGCGACCCCACCATTTACTTTCGAGACGCTGAAGATGCCTAAAACGCTCCCCGTTTCGCGACTCGTGAAGGTGCACGCGTTCCCACACATAACTGCACTGTAGTTTTGTATGAAAAAAAAACGAAAAAGGGATCAATTCTGATTCGGAAGAAACTCAGCTGTGAGCGCCTACAACGAGATAGATTTAGTTGCAGGGTTTTTTTTCTCGGGTTTTCTTAAAGCGAAAATGGGTTTCATTTTATGTTTGATTTTGAAGAAATTTCCTATCCAAATCGAAACAGAAATGAGTTTAGTTGTAGTGTAATCTTATTAAGAAATTTACCAAATTGGAAAAAATTAACGGGTCGGGTGTAAGGATAACCTGGGAGGATTTGTTTAAATTTTAAGAAACGGTAAGCGAAGGCTATGATTTCACATTCTTCGGGCCCACATTTTCTAACGAAAAAACCGATTATAAAAAAAAACGATGTCATTTAGCAATTCGAAAAAAATAACGAAACCGAAAGTCACTCAGCACTTGTATGGGGCCAATGTAAAGCGTTCAATGCTCATTGTGAAGCGAAATCAACAAAGGTTCAGGCTTCTTAAAACACAGACCATCTCAAAGACCTTACATCTTAGCGTGCAAGAGATGCGGGGCGGTACATTGGTAATAAACACAGAGATCGCCGTAATTGGGGAAATAAGTTTATTGCTAGGACACTTTGGTCCGGCGAGGAGCAGGTCTTGGCACTTACATGGCTGTTATGTGTGGATTATAAAGTCTAGTTAAAAAAAAAGGGTGAAGATTTTATTGATTTACTTGCAGGCTGCTAGAAGGTTGGAGTGAGATGATTTTAAATACAGCCTGTTGAGTTTTTAAATCAGAGGAACAGCGTCAATGTTAAAATTTTTGCTGAGAAAAAGGGGCGGCAACACGTAGTAACGATAAATGTCACTCGATGGCGCTTTCGGTCGTTCTTTTTAGCAAAGCTCTACAATTAAATAATTACGTTTTTTAAATACCGATACATGTTTATCAATCGTTGAGGTTATTATCGATGAAGATTAATTGAGCGTAAGCCAGTCTGCAATGCGAATAACCTGCGAGAAACACGTTATGAAATTTCTAAATACTCGAAACGATGGTGACTCCACCTAGTAGCATCTTCCATTTTTGTCGGTTGTGAAGTCATTCGGCAGAAATTTTTTGCAAAGTCAGTTTTACATAAGCGTAGTACTGTAGCACTGTTAAATCTTGCTTTTTTGATCGATTTAAATTACCAGAAAAAATACTTGAATGCATTTCTTGATTTTTGCACGCAAAAAATTCTTGTAAAAGTGGTTAAAATGAATGAAATTTCTGTGAAAAATGAAAAGTCTCAAATGTACGTTCTTAAATCGTATTCGTCAAACAGTCTTTAAGTATTTAATCAAAAGGAGCATGTATTTTACCTCAATTTTGATGTAAATTTTATTTGGTATCTTTTTTTATGAGTGCCCTTTTTGTTTCTTATTTTCCGACCTTTTACCAAAATGGCCAATCATCACTCATCAAAACGACTGCAAAATTGCAATGAAATATTAAACAAACACCTAAAACAGAACACGAGCAACGACCAGAAAGAAATATTAGTTTTATAAAACTCATAAAAAGTTCAAAATTTCACCACGATCACCATATATTACCAAACAACACCAAATTTTACAAACTTCTCGAAAATAAATAATGAGTCAATTTCGGAATTTTTTCCAAATTTGGCTCGATCGCTATCGGTATACCAAGAAACTTGCCGCCAATCCGAACCACATTCCTTGATTCCCGTGCACACTTTTCAAATTACGTGCAAACCTGCAGGCTTGGGGCACTTTACAAATATCATATGCACATGAAGCAACCATCCTGTAATCCCATATGACCAAACTGATCAACAGGCTCGACCAGTCACTTTCAGCTAAGTACGTTTCGCACGACTAAATCTATAATCATATTTTAAAAAAATACTCACCAAAAATGACAGAAAAAAAACCGAAAAAAAAACAAAAATACACTAAACTTAAATCGTCTCGTCTCTACTGACACATCCTGAAGTTTTCCGGTCTCTACATATTTTCCGTGAGGTCTGAGCAAGAATTGAAAACACAGGTGCTGAGATTTTCTCGTATTTGCAAGGTGTATCGATTGTAGTTGCATGGCTAAAAACAGGTTGTTGTAGTTGGCAGAAAAACTTGGCGTGCCTTATTTGGAATTCGGATAGGTACGAACTGGGTCAACGTGCGCTGAAGGCAGCTTAGAGTGGAGGTAGTGAAAGTGTATTACCTGTATATAAATACCTGTCTTTTTGATATCGTGAAATGTTGATAGCGTCAACTCGGCTGTTTTGTAGATGTTGGTTTTTTTTTTTTTGTATTTGTTGAATCATGCACAACGGGATTTCTGAAGTGGTGCACAGTGGAAGAAACCCCTTGGATTTTTGACCCGGGTCTTTCTGTTGTTTCGTATTTAGGTTAGGGACGAAGAAAATTTGAACGTGATGATTTTTTTTTTTTGTATTCTTGAAAGAGAGTTTCTATTTCGTGTTTACAATTTTTTTGGTAATAAAACCATTACCATTGAAGATGATTACCTACTAATATGAAAATGAAATGTTTTGCCATTTAGTCTCAGGAAAACTTGAATCTATATTATATACACCAATATTTGATTTGTATTTAAATCAGTGAAAATAAAATAGTTAAATTTTATGAAATATTTCCTAAAAAATAGCAAAAGTGCAATGTTGTAAAATGACCCTAGAAGTCCCCTGGTCAATAGGCACAAATTTCCCCTCTCGGAAAAGGAAATAGCAACGCATTCCACAAATTGCCTACCCAGCCAAGAAAGAGTAGAAAAAATAAGTTGCATCCAAAAAAAATTAGGACACGACAATTAGTTCCCAATTATTCCCAATCATGAATTCCCGTCAAGAAATTATGGTCAAACTATTTCCAACACAAATCCAGCTTTACTGGAAGCTAACGATGAGCCGCTGGACAGAAAATTATGACCTAATGGTCTGTCAAGTTATGGCCCGTCCTGTCCGTCAGCAGCGCAAGGATAATCAACCACATATAATTTGGGAGGTAAACTAAGTCGTTTTTTTTCCATCGTCTTCGCCGCTACCGAAGGTTTGACGAAGTGTCTTTCTTCCATAATTAACATGACCATGGCCCCCATTTGCGTCTAATAGTTTCGAATTTGAATAAGACATACTTAGAAAACTACATGCCTTCAGCTTGCATCTATTATGTACCTAATAACTCCAAGAAGCTTGAGATTCACCCGCATTATGAAACCGATTATGGTTATTGGGCTAGATTTTCGGAATTCATTTATGCATGGTGTAAAAACACATAACGCAAATGTACCTATCTTTCGATCGCGTGACGAAATAAGTCTTACCACTAGATTATTAGTTTGTTCCTTACACGTAACGGTGTGGTATATAAATGTTAACTTACGTGGTTCCGAAATGTAGCTAGCGAATTCTGAAGCCATTGCAAATGTCAAGAGGTCGTGCTAGTAGCAGGACACGAGCACTGCGCTAAATTGAGTCACAGAATTTAACACAAATAAAGTCGAGGAATATCGAACGGTTATTTCTTCAAATAAGAAAATTATGATTGAGTTAGGTCCTCATCGCAGGATAGTGTTTGTGGATTTTTTAAAAATATCAATGAGTAGAACGCGTTAATGCCTCGGTTTCTGCGATAACTAGACTAGATGTCTAGTGTCAAGGTGTTAGGCATATTTTGTCAAAATGTTAGCTTTATATATCACCGTGGTCAGTTTCTTCGTTCGATATTTTTCGCCTAATGGACACGCAATGAGAATATCGAGAATGTGCACTGTGCACGAACTAGTTGTCACAAAAGATGGCTAGGTACTGATAACCCAAACCACGAAGGGTCGAAAGCTACCACGTGACATCGAAGGTATCTGCTGTGTCCAAAACATATGTTCTTTCAGTGAATTCATGGCCATGAAACTCTCAACTTGTACGATTCGAAATCCAGCTAAAAATCAATTGGTTTTAACCTCAAAAGCCGTGAATAGACAATTGTGCTAGCCAAATTTGTATAGCAAAAAATGTGGAATAGCATTTATTCTTAAAAAAACTCGTAGAAACTTTATTACAACTATGACTAACCAAGCCAAAGTTAAAATCTTATTTACATTGCAAACGCTTGCAATGCGCGGGGTATTTTATTATTATGAACACTATAACCAAGACTATTTTTAAAATGCAGATGTGTAGGTATACATTTGAGGCTATATAAATACCACACATACAAGTTACATCGATGAACTATTAAATCAGGGTGTGTTGAAATATTAGGATGAAGAAGCACCGCGTTCTTATCCCAAAAGGTAAATTACTGCTACCTTTACGATATTATTATTGAAGCTGCTACAGTAAAAAAAACGAAATATCATTACCAGCTATTGCACTACAAATGGAATATAACCATGTACGCTAACCGGTGTACGCTTCAGGAAACTTTATTACCCGAGCACATTGGCAGATTATTATTTGCAAATACAAAACGTATGAGCGTGTGTATCTATGTGTGTGGCATAGATGCATGCAGCCAAACATGCTTTACGATTGTTGAATCTTAAACGGCGACTTATATGACAGTAACTCAGACTACTGCCAAATGGTTAGTTATTGCCATAATTCAATTTAAATTGAATACGGAATTAGTCGGCAAGTGTATTAGTTCAATTATGTGTTAGACATGTATATTGCTGTTGTAATCAGTGAAATTACCTCGCAATACACATCAGGTATAAAGTTAGTACGTCGGACGCATTATAAAATAAAAAAAATCTTATTGGGTTATAAAATATAAAATAACCGACGAACGGGTTTAACGGTTTTGGTAAATTCTTTATTTCTGAGATGAGCACTTGGATTGAACTGACAGAAACAACTGAATTTCACTGCTTGTGATTGGAAGTAGCCATGGGATTTGCTTGTAGAGAAAAGTGAAAATCAACAAACCTTGAAAAAACACAGTTAAACGCCCTTAAATAACCAGTAACACTTTTGCTGTTACAGTTGTTGGATGGGTGACCGCCGAATGAAACGAGCTCTGCAAATAAAAGTGATCTGAAAGCGAAGACGTGTAAAAATATTTTTGAATATAGTTGAAGCTGAAGACACGCCGGGATGGGCCAGCTTGACCTCGACCTTCGGTGGCCTCGAAGTAGGGAGGTGTCAGTTGGCACGAAGTTTTTCGTGAGGAACTAGAGTCGTTTCGGCCCAAAGAAACGATAGTTAGATGAAAGTTATTTTTTAGGAAGGCAGATTTGTTTGAAACCAAATGAACCCGAGTAACATCGTATTCGACGAAATAATCGGTTGTTAATCTTTTAATTTGATAGTTAAAACTAATGTCATGACTGCAATCTCTTAATCTCATTCTCAGCCCGGGCTATTTTTGTCCACAACCCCAATATTTGTACCTCATTTTTTTCAAGACCAAGAAGTCAAATCGTATAACTCTCAAATACTTGATCTTGGTACTAATTCTTGGAGAAAACAACGAAATTTCTTAAAAGAAATGCATTAAACAAGCCTGACCAAGATTTTCTAGCCATATACCATGGAAAAGCGCAACGGGTACGAGAGAATGAAATTCTTACTTCCATTTTCCATCCTTTTTCATTCATTCTTACTTGCAAACAACTAACCAAACCCCAACGCCAATGCAGAACTTCTACGTAACCAGCTAAACAATATTTATCAAGTCTTCATATAATTATTTCTTGATCATGGACAATAAACTACATAAATACATCCAAACATACATCCATTCTTACATACATACGAGGTTTAATGGAAGATTTAGCGTTTGGTAGCCAAGGAGATGCTGAGATCGCCTGACAGAGCTTCTCAATTCTGCTATCTTATGTTACCACGGGTATATCATGGCCTAGCATAGGAGGTTCAATGGTAGATTCAACGTTTGGTAGCCAAGGAGATGCTGAGATCGCCTGACAGAGCTTCTCAATTCTGCTATCTTATGTTACCACGGGTATATCATGGCCTAGCATAGGAGGTTCAATGGTAGATTCAACGTTTGGTAGCCATGGAGATGCTGAGATCGCCTGGCAGAGCTTCTCAATTCTGCTATCTTATGTTACCACGGGTATATCATGGCCTAGCATAGGAGGTTCAATGGTTGATTCAACGTTTGGTAGCCATGGTGATGCTGAGATCGCCTGACAGAGCTTCTCAATTCTGCTATCTTATGTTACCACAGGTTTATCATGGTCTAGCATAGGAGGTTCAATAGTAGACTCAACGTTTGGTAGCTATGGAGATGCTGAGATTGCCTGACAGAGCTTCTCAATTCTGCTATCCTATGTTACTACGGGTATATCACGGCCTAGCATAGGAGGTTCAATGGTAGATTCAACGTTTGGTAGCCATGGATATGCTGAGATCGCCTGACAGAGCTTCTCAAATCAGCTATCTTATGTTACCACGGGTATACAGCATCAAAATTCTCTTCAAAACAAAGGCATTCTCTTAGAAATGAAAGACAACAAACTTGAATCCACTATGCCGGCAGATCCACCACTGCCAACTTGATTGAAGCAAATAGTTCGTGATCCTTACCTCCCAGATTTAATAACTCGTTCGTCACGTGTTGGAGTCTCCAGGTGGCTTTGTACGTTGTTGAACACGCATCGCTTTTCTGAGGAGATTCCCTTTTGTTTCGAGCGATTTTAATTGGAAATTGTGATTACTGATTGCGCGACTGGAAGATTAATCATTCACTTTTATGTTCAAGTTCAAGTATTGAACGATGAGAAAATGTGACCGTGAGAAAATTATATTTTTTAGTTGGAAAGTGGGTTTCAAATAACTTGGACGAAGCTTACAGAAAAATTGAACACGATTCTTTTAGTATAAAGGTATTGCTATACCTTTTTAATCAAAGTTGTATTTGCTGTCTATTCAGTTAAAAGATAGCATTTTAAACGCCTCTAGTGCCATTTTGGCCAAAATTATTTGAGGTAGTTGTTAAGAGGCTAAATGTAAATCGAATGACGCACTACCTGTTCTTCTAAGTGAGTGCATTGGATGCAAAATATTGTCACTTTGAGATCGATTTTGTTCGACAAAGAGCATATGTTCAACCTGGAATATTCCTGAAACATTAAGTCCAGATTGGCATTAAGTTTCAAATTATATCGCTACGGAAGCATCATCCCATGTGGTCTAGTGGCTAGGATAGCTGGCTTTCACCCAGCAGGCCCGGGTTCGATTCCCGGCATGGGAATATGCATTTTTGTGAGGCATCAAAATGTGTGCTATTTGTGCGATATTTTACTAAATAAATGTGAACCTGAGATATTTTAGTTTCTAATTAGTTAAAAATTTGAAGTACCCAAATAATGTTACATTATTTGCCTAAAATTAAAAAAAAAAAACGTGAATTTTCAATTTCCTATGTTTAAAACTACCAAAACTCAAACTTTTTGTAAATTTGGGAACTCAAAAATATATTGTTAAAGTATATTTCTTTTCAATCGCCCACTCAAAGACTATTAAAAAACAAGAACCTATAATCAAAATCATGATTTCGAAATCAATTTCATAACATAGCATTTTCTGGAAGCTTTTATGAATCGGATGAAACAACGAAATTGTTTCCCACGTGTGTTTCGCACCCGATGCGGCCAATCAAAACCCTTCTAACGCACAACATTAATTCGTACATCCAATCCTTTTCCACCTTTTTTGTTCGCAAATTTCGGTCCATCAATCATCCCACACTGCACGCTCATTGACCAGTGGCGCTACGACGGTTGCTTTTCAAGTTACAGCAGATTGCCTAGCGTTCTAGGCGATCTCAGCATCTCAATGACTACCAAAACGCTGAATCATATGCAAAAAGGTTCTCGTGAGATCACCGAAGTTAAGCAACACTGCGCTGAGTCAGGTATTGGATGGGTGACCATCATACACATGACCAGTTCTGTTTTGGTTGGAGGGACGAAAAATAGGCTATCAACTTCATATGCCATGCTTATCGACCTCTCGACAGCATGTATTTGTGGAGGAATTCTGTGGCTCGTGTTATACCGTCCTTCGGAAGGGATGTTAAACCGATGGTCCCCTTGGTATTAGCCGACAGGAATAGGCTACGTGCCGGCACCGGGTTGCCCCTTGTCATCAGTACCCACCCATTTCATCGGTGACTTTTAATAGTTTAAAATATAGGATATTGAAAATTCATTTTTTTTTTTTAATTCAAATGCAAATAATGTAACATTATTTGAGTACTTAAAATTTTAAACCAACTGGAAACTAAAAATTCTTGGGTTCACCTTTTTTTAAGTAAAATAGCGCATAAATAGCACACATTTTGATGCCTCACAAAAATGCATATTCCCATGCCGGGAATCGAACCCGGGCCTGCTGGGTGAAAGCCAGCTATCCTAGCCACTAGACCACATGGGATGATGTCTAATCACGCTATTATTTGGAACTGAATGCCAATATGGACTGAATGTTTCAGGAATATTCCAGGTTGAGCATATGCTCTTTGTCGAACAAAATCGATCTCAAAGTGACAATATTTTGTATCCAATGCACTCACTTAGAAGAACAGGTAGCGTTTCATTCGATTTACATTTAGCCTCTTAATAACTACCTTCAATCTCTTAATCTAAATTCTGAGCTCGATGCCAAAGCAGTGCGTCGTTAATCGTCTTAAATCAATCAATAGGTACAATAATCGAATTTAAATCGGCCCTCATTAAATAAAATAACCCAGTTAAATGAACGACGTGATATATTTTGACTTAATTAAACTGCATAAAAAAGAAATATGTTTGTAACGAGTTGAAAATATCAGAAATATTCTCATTTATGAGAAAGAAAAAGTGGATGTTAACTAGGATTAGTTCGACTTGTAATCAGTTATTTGATATATTAAATTAATTGTTAAACAATGTAAAAACAATCAAAAATCAAATCAAATCAAAATCTGGCTTCTGAATTTAGATCTGAAGGGGTTTACATCGAGATCATGAGACAAATTGTCTCAACTCTAAACTTTAGTCATGTCTTGAAATCACTGCGAAACCGCTTCACAAATGAGAGCGGAAATCAGCGTTTAACGAAGTAATATAATAAGTTGGTAACTTATCGCTTAAAACAAGTAATTTATATTTGCAAGATACTGGTAGCTTTTAATTTGATGAAATAAAAGGATTATAAAGGAAAGTGTTTTTTAAAGAAAACGCATATTGGTTGTACCAATTTAATGGCTTTGTAAAATGGGCTTAAAAATGAACAATTTAAAATACTTAGCAGCTAAAATTGTAATGTAAATTGTAAAGTCCAACTCGTTCAAAGTTCTCTGAAATTTGATTTTGATTTCATTGATTTACAATGATTTTCAGCGTTTTGAAATCGAATTTGACGCTAATTTGATTAAGAATTTGTTTCTACTTAACCTCTTATGGCAAAACAATTTCTAAATGGCTTTGGTTTGGTATTTTTTCTCACTGAATGAATGGTCTTTTTTAGCTAATAAATAGACAAATAAATATACCTTGTCCGCCACTGCTCAGATTTTATTTTTCTAAAGTTGTCGGCATAGAAGTGCTAGACTTCAGAGCTAATGACAGTCATCAACAAAGTGTTCATCGGTAGACCTTTCAGAACGCGCCTCAAGGCGTGTTGGCTACTCGTATGCTACTTGCCACTTCATAGCAACTTGATTTCATCAGAGATGAATAATTGTGAAAAGCTGAACTCTCGATTTTACCATAATAAAATACCTTTGTGTGATCAATTCAAACAATGAGGTAAACATATGAATTTTATTTGTTGATTTACTTGGTTTTGGACGGATTGTTTCTTTGTTCTTGAACTCAAGTTCAGATGAAAATAAAAGTTTTTGCTTTCCCGTGGCGTTGAAGATGAGCTCTGTTAAATTTCTCTTATTAAGCGTTTTTTTTTTTTTTTTTTTTTTTTACAACGCCTACTGACTGGATTTAGGGTCAACAACTTATCAATTTTTGACCGGAATCTGGTCAAAACAGTGATGAAAAGTGAGACAAGAAATAGGATTACTCAAAGAAATTAGTATTTATTCTGATTTGAGTTTTTAGGGTTTGATTTCAGGACATTTTGTGAGAATTTTGCTGACTTTCTAAAACTCTATTTTTCATTTTATTTATTTATATATTTTAATTAATAAGAAGACACTTAATATTATTTAATAATAAATTTAATTCATTAAGTAGTAATTACAAAGAGTTATAAGTTACAATCAAAATAACATGGACAGTAATATCAGCAATATAAAAATTATAAAAAGTAATTTATGGCCTTGTCAAATAAAATTCAATACGTAAAGTGTTAGATATTGTCATCAAAAAGAGCTATGATAAATCATGCAAGTGACCTTTAGTTGATTGATAAATCAGCCAATCATTCATTTTAGCTGACGGCTAATTTGCAACATATTAATTGGACAAATATCTCACATCAGAATCCCATGCAAAGAATTCGTAAATTCATATCGGTCGACAGTACCTGCATGGGTGCACACGAACCAGTTTTTACAGAAATCAAGCTCCGTGGTCAAGACCAGGATATTCAAACCATATCTATCAGTCAAACTAAATCAGATAGCCACCAAACCTGACTGGACAGTTTTTTATCTCCGCAATATTTCGACTCTAATAAAATGCACCTAGGTCATTGTAACAATCCCGTTACTTTTTCACGGTTCACAAGCTTTTTACACGCATTGTTATTTCAAATTAGGTTGGTATCTCTACGATGAAATTGCTAAATATTAGTCGAATGGTTGTCCGATCAGAAAACGTTACATGCATTTTGTTTCTGTTTTTGACATGTAGATTGTGAGATAGCGATCTAGTCGGTCATGTGAGAAATTATGAACAATCACGATGGCTCATGCAGATCGAAGAGAAATGGTTGTTATCGACTAAAGGTGCCTGAATCTCTGTATTTTTCGCATCAAGGAAGCTGTTTTATCGGTATTTTCCTTGACTTGTAATCACTTTTCATCACTTTTCTATGATATTCAGAAGTGGATAATTACTTAACATGTGCACACTAGTACAGTATTACTTGAGATAACAAAGAAATGAAAAACATTAACGACCTTTTCTTTTCAAATGAAATAATAGCGCTTTGATATGGTATCTTCTCTTTCGGCTTACACTGTAGGTACTTGCGTATGTGTAAGTGTAAGTTCAAACAATACACTTTAAGTTTGACTTTAAAGACAAGTCGCTGCAAGTGAAATGCTTCCTTTTTTTTTAATCATGACTACAAATCAATAATACTGCAATAAACTGTAAAAATTGCTATTTTGAGACAATATTTCAAGCAAGGCTCGGACGCCATATTGAAATAAAATTTCCAGTGCAACTTGACTTTTATGGAACTTTTTTGAAACGTTTCGCTTACACAGAGAGGGGAAAAGACAGGACGTTAAGATTTACGTAGTATCGAACAAATCCCCCTTGTAGGGATCCCTTATCCCACCCTGGGAAGCTGGATTCTGTGTGCCAAGATAGCTCAGTTGGTAGGGCACTAGGCCGGAAATCGGGTCTAGTTCCCTTACCAACCTCTACATAGTACTTTAAAGCTTCCTATAAGCGAAAAAACCGCAGATTTAGGAATCTTTTCACCAACAATTCAAATGCGAAAGATAGCGATCAGAGTTTGGCCAACATTTGCGAGGCATAGTACCGAGTTTATGGTGCCGGGGTCAATGTTAGCGCAGACGTCGTGAGGATGTCCTCCTCATCCGGGAAAGTAGGACTGCGTCGAGAGTCAAGACACAAAACGTGACTGAAGGGGGTGTACACTTTTGTCGAATAATTCACTCGGCTAGTGTACGCGCCGATTGACAACTTTGACCCGCCAGTTTCTTTTGCGTGGTTTTCTTGCGGTTTCAGTGTCAGCGGAACGCATGTAGAAAGTGCATTTTGTCTAATCGCATACCGACGCGATTGCCTGTCGTCGAATCGTAAAAATCTCTGATCACGTTCTCGAGTTTTCTTAAAAAATATAATTTAGCCGAACGGTTGTGTTGGTCCTCGTGAGGTCACCCAAGTTAAGCAACACTGCGCTGGGTCAGATTTCAGATGGGTGACCACCGAACAGTTTGGCGTGTTGAAAACACCGGTTCTCGTGAGATCACCAAGGTTAAGCAACACTGCGTCAGTAATTGGATGGATTACCATCACACACAAATAGTTCTGTTAGGGAAAGATGTTGGAGGAATGACAGTTAGTGCAGAAGCTTCATTCGCCTTGGCTATCAACCTATTGTTCAAACTGCACCATCCTTTGGTGCTTTTCGTTAGGTGTAACCTGCCAGCACTGAATTTCCTCTCTTCTCTAGACCAGACTAAACTTGGTAAGATGCATCATCATCCCTATCACCTTTCAATTCGCTGACGCCATACCAGAGCCTTAGGGTCCGTTGTCAAAACAGTGCGTTGTTTAACAAAGTAAATCAGTTTCAACCAAAAACGTACAAAACCGAATTGAGTTAAACGTTCTGTCCTGGAGCCGTTAAATTAGCATCCTATCCGAGAGACGTTCTCGTCCATACGAGTCGCCTCGGTCTCTTCCCTCTACAAGAGTTCCTTTATCCCACCACTTAAAGGTGGAATCTGTGTGCCCGAATAGCGCAGTTGGTAGATCACTCGACCGGCAGTTGGGAAGTCCCGGGCTCTTATCCCGGTTCGGCCGCACATTATTCCAGTCTAGCTCCCCTTCCGAAACGGAATTCTTTTTGAGTTAGCCAAATTAAGGCTTCGCTTAGCTCGCTACGTTCATCCAGTTATTAAAACTCGGTATAACGTGTCTTGAATGCCAAACAAAACGTGGGTGCCAAATCATCGGTGACGTCACCCGTCTGAACAGAATTCGATGGGATGATTGACCCCTCGATGAGCTAACGTGGCTATACAGCATCAACCCACATGGCCCAGTGAAGTACGATACGTAACGTGCCGTTCTTCTGATTGGTGAAAGTCATCTTCTAGTCGGCGAGATGCTGTCAGACTTTCTTAAAAAGATGGGTGAATGGATCGCCTTGTTTGTTGAATCATATCTGATGGTCGCGGCTCGATTAAGGTTTGGTTAGATTTTTTTTTTTTTTACTTGTTTTTAATCTTGAATGGGTGGACTAGTATCGTAAAATTAAAGTGACTATTGATTCGTTACGGAAATCTTTTTTGTTTACAATTCTGGTTACAACTTTGTGCATTTTATTGGGTTAAGCAATGTCATGCTTAGTTTAGATTATGGGTGGGTGACCCTTGGAAACTAGTTATGTGTTTTGAAACACTCGTCAGTGTTTTGTTTTTAAATAGTATCTTAAGAGCCGAGAAAGGCTCGAAACAAGTGATTCTGTCAATTCAACTTCATCACTCACAGTTTTTTTAACCTCTTTCGTTCTGCTTTCAAGCAGACGACATTTAATTGATTAAATTATACCAATGTTGAAAGCTAACTTCATTCACAGAAAAAATGAATTTCAATTCAAAATTGCGCCAACCTTTGAGCGAGTAATTATTTCCGTTGTGCAATAGAAATTAAATTTTTTATTATCAACAATGAAAACCATCTTCATCTCTGAACACTCACGGCCGTCTCCCGTCTCTTGTAATTCACTCAATCTAATTACAAATCCCATTTGCGGTGCAATGCACATGCTAATTAACTTAGCGTATCACTTTGTCTACCTACTTTATACAAAGGTAATTATTAACTGAACAATCGAATACCAGTATGTGCTTTGGCAATTTTCCAATTTGCACTCTAACTCTGGAGCAAATCAGATTGGAATCGGTGTAAACCACTACTGTATCGCAGTTCTGTAATTGAAACCGGAGAATAATTGCATTGGAATCAATGTCAAATTGCGATAACGGCCTTTCCGAGTTGATGCTGGGTGGTACCTACTGTCTCCGTGGCACTGCTTTTCAAATGTCTCAATGAGCGTATCGACCGATTTAGAAGTCTTCATGAGTCATTCCTGCGGCATAATTGGTTCTAGATAAACGTAACGACTGTTTTGTTATTATTCTATGATAGTAAAACATGTTTAATTATTATTAAATCCAGGAGCAAACGATGTGTGATTATTTCTTGGTCATTCTGAGTTTTATATAGGTTAGGTTAGGTTTGTCATAACGCAAAAGTATGGTGATAGTTGCGGAACCGGACCAAATAATTCCAGCAAAATTGGATGAAATACTCACTTAAATCAATCTTTAGAAACTTGTCCAGCCCGTGAGAAGATACCAATTATATGAATTGAAATTGTTTCCATTAGATCTTTTGTCAAAAATAGGTCTAAAGACTTTTTGAATGGTATCTCCACTCACGGGCTGGACTGTACACTCATGGAATGGACAGCGACTGTTAGTTACCTTTGCAAAATCATGTGGGTACACAAGAATTTGAGTGATGTAGAATTTCAGAATTTCTATACACACAAAATGTTTATTTCAACTCGTGACCAAACAAACATATAACAGGAGTGCCACACCTTTTGATATGAAAATGGTGCGCCAAAATTCCTAAATCATTCACGAATAAAGTATAAAGTATCACGAGCAGTACTCGAGAATACTGTTTTAGTTCTGCCTTAGAGAAAAGAATTGGTTGTTTTGCTCTTTAATGTTCGTTACGCGTCTCCGACACAATTTAAACACACCAATTTTTCGTAACATTAACTTCTAAAGTCTAAGCAGTAGGTACACATCATTAACGATACCAAAATGATAAAATCTCTACTTAGTTTTACCGTTCAGGGGCACCTGATTATCGAGAACTTATCAAAATCAGCAAATTAAATTGAATTACAGTTCAAATAGGTGGGTGCGACTTCTCTAGCAAGTGCCCGTAACTGTCATCATTACGTTGTTTAATCACGCATGAATTGAACAAAACAACGCTGAAGGTAAGGCAATTGAAGGTCTCAAAAACCGACCCGCGAGCTGTTAGGTAAATAGTCGAGAAACACCATGACTGCTTGTCAATTTTTACGTGTAGGCACTTTAATTTTTGCATGAGCGTAGCGAGTTAAGTGAAAACTTAACTAGATTACCCGGAAGCCTATCGATTTTTTGTTCTTGGTTGTTTGTGGGTTATTTGTTGTTTGTTTTGCTCGCTATCGACCAAACGGTTGCACCGATTTGGATGACATTCACAAGAGATCTGTGAAGTCTCTAAACTTAAATCTGATGATAAATAATAATTAAAATCGATTTTTGTTAAATCGGTTAACACAAAAATTTCCGATTTTTTTTACAAAATTAGAAGACTTTTGCAAAAATACTTGCCTTTACATCACCAGACCATGAAAGTACACCCTAAAAGTTGTATATCAGAACATTTATTCACTCCTTGCTTAATCAGCAATTTTTTCAGCTTGGCCGGTGACGGTTAAATTCGCTTTGTCGCTGTGCTTGTGCTTATTGCTATGTCAATTGTAGTTTATGAGTAAGCCGGCAACGTGCCGGCACCGGGTTTCCCCTCATCCTTTTTAAGTCAGGTTGTGTGCATCATCAACCCCTTATTCACCGACGCCATTAAACCAGAACCGCGGAAACCATTATTAAAACAGTGCGTCGCTAAACACAACAAATCATTGAATGCTGCATAAACTGTGTGGCAACCTCTAACCACTTCAATAGTCAATACCTGTAGACTTTTAGCACCCGCTCGACAACGAAATACCGATACCTTTCGCTAGATAACCTTGCCAGACAATATCGAACAAAAGATCGACCATCGAATGCACTGCACAACAACGCGTATTAGCATGGTCTAGCTAAATAGATCGATTCCGTTAGTTCAAAATAATAAATACCCAACCATACTCTGGCCGTTAGAGGAAGCTAAAAACTGGTCGTACTTGAGACTGTTAAACATGAGAGAGGCACAGTACCTGCACTCCTCATCGCCGACCACGTTCCTACACTTTGTTTTCAACCACGTACCAAGGGTTACCTATCTATTTATAGTGGCGCACGACGACGACGATCATAACTTCTTTAATGGTATCGTCAAAACGATTACGAAGTCCATGCGTGGTGGTGATTAAGAGAAGGGGTCAAAACCCAAGTGATGATTTAAATAATATTGATTTTGAAACGATAGCATATTATTACCATTGCGTTTGGTGTGCAGTATGTATCTTTTTTAGAATACATTTTAGGTATGAGGTATTGCTTCCATCTTTAGTCTATTTTGTTTTAGAACAATGTAGATAAACGCTGTTCATTTATCACCGAACGGTTCGGTTTTTTGGAAGCACGTCTGGTTCTCGAGTGATTACCGAAGTTAAGCAACAATGTTCTGGATCAGGTATTGCTTGGGTGACCATCTAACGAATGCCCAGTTGAGTAGGCTGGAAGTCAGTGCAGATTTTTAAGTCACTAAGTAGGCATTGTTGATAGTTATATCCACCTAGGTCTTTCCCTGGTATTTGAAAGTGCAATTAGGCTAGTAAGTAATAAAGGACGCTCATCAACTTCATTGCTAAAGCTTTTTGACAGGAAACGATTCGAAAACGAAGTGGGTGTGGGGAGTAGAGAATAACAGCAATAACGAAAAATCAAGTGACCCCAAGTCTTCGCTTGAAAAAATAGAACGCCTGAGATGGCATTGACTGATGCTCGAACCGAGAACACAGAAAATCCATTTGCTGTTGGAAAAATGTGCCGGTGTGGTCGCGCAATTGTTGAATCGTAAAGCTCGCGTTATCTCCACCAGACACAATGGTACGATGTGCTGGTATTATCTCGACTATAAGTGTAAAGCAATGTGTGTTCACAACTTTCAAGGGTCGAGAAATGTCGAAAGTATATGAGCAGGGAGTGACCACCTCCAACCACAAGACAATATAAATCAGGGCCGTCGGTGAATCTATGAGTTCTGTTTTCAAAGAAAAATCAGATTTGTTTTATTATTATAATGAACACTAAAAACGTCTCAAAAATTGATGTTCGACTTGAATCCCGATCTCCACCTATCGCGGGTGTTGCTCTGAACCATTGAGCTACTTGGACACTGGCTTTTTGAGACGATTTTAGTGTATTTGATGAAAGTGACGGAGTTTTATTCGGGGTTACTTTTTGTCGTGAAAGTTAAATTCAGTTTTTCATGTTCCCTGTTTTTCAGTAATTGTATTTGTTAGTGAATACCACGCGTACCTTTTATTGTTGCTTATAAAACTTATTTCGTAAAAAATAGGGCACGAGGGTGGTTTTGGAATTTTATACATGATTTCTACTGAAACCAATAGTATTTCTGAGCAATTAATGACTGGAATACATTTTAGAGCTGTTTTACTGAATACTTTTAGAGCAAGATATAGTTAAGACAGAGATGAGAACTCGTCACTTTTCTTGGTTTTGCGCACCACCCATTAATACTCTTAAAAGTTTGCATTTTAATTTTTCTGATCACCTGCAGTGATTTTTTTTGTTGTTCATAAAACAAAAAAGTAAGAAATATAAAACCTGTCTAAAGTCGCCTTTGTCGCTTGTTTGCAGATGGAGAGCAGTCGCAGTAGCAGTCGTCGCGAGCGGCTCGCCACTCCGAGTCCGAGTCCGTCGCGGCCCAACACCCAGAACAGCGGCAACGCATCGGGAAGCTGGTTCAAGTCGTTGGATCGGCTCACCAGCCGCAAGAACAAGCCCAAGCCCAAGGTAACTGGAGTTATCACAATTTTATTGCTTGCTTTCGATATTGTGGTAGTGTTTGGAAGGGGTGCTAATGGACCCTTTGCGTGCTAAAATTGCTTGTTTCTTGTATAACCTTGCGCAATGGGTACACTGCTCTCAAATAATCTGGATGGCAGTTGCCGCAGAGAGACTTTAAAGCCAGAGCCGCCAACTTGACAGTCCCTGATTTTGAGTCTTATCAGAGAGCCCATGCTTTTTTATGTTTTCATCAGTAGCTTTTTAAGTTTTCACCAATTTTATGGTCAAAACTAGCAGTACCCGCTGCCTAACGGCACCTTAAGATTTTGAGGGAGTGGGCATTTTGGTTTCAATGTTACTTGACTTGTAGCATATTTTAAAAAGTTTTCAAAATTTGTCAGATGCCTTTCCGAAAGTTATGCTCTATCCAGGTTATTTGAGATCAGCTGGCTGCATACAGTACGAAGCCTAAATCGACTATAGGTCATTTCCATTTCTGTTCATTTACTTGCTGTTAAAATTGCCAAATGCTATATAAAAAGAAGTGTGCTAACACGATATGCCAAGCAGATTTAGCTCCCAATTTGTGATAATTCCCAATTTACTAATTAAGGTTCTAAAAAGTCATGAACAATAAACAGCAACACATGCAAATAGCAGCAATTATTGACACTATATTTTGATAACGCTGGAAAAATTACCAACAAGCAAAATCAAAAATCAAAATCAGACAATTAAGCAAAATCAGACAATTTTACGCATATTTTATCTCTTGGTCAATTTAACCGCTAATTTTTGCCTCGTTTTGTCAGCTGGACCAGCGCGAAACAATCAGCGAAAATGATGAGCTCAAGTCAACGTTCAAACACACGACCAACAATAACGTCGACAAGGCTAACAAGAACTTGCGCTTCTTTGGAGACACCGACGGCGAGAGTGTGCGATCTGCCAAACCGATCATCAGGTACGTGACCTAAGTACCGCATTAATACGCTGCTTCCTTTCCGAAACTTACTTTCATGTACAGGATCATAATTTCATGTTGAATACGTTTTATGACGTGAAAACTTTTGCAATGGGCAGAGTACGTAATTATAAAGAAATATAATAACTTCTCAAAAATGAGTGCCCAACCGGGGCTGGAACCACAGTCTCCACCTGTCCAGCAGTGATTCTCAGTACCAGCACGTGGTCTACTCTTATTGAAGAGCACCAAGTAGACCACTGGCTGAACGTCCCTTTTGTAGGACGTTACAACGCGAACAACAGGATTCTTCCACAAATCCATGCTGTTGAGAGGTTGATAAGCAATGCGAATTAAGTTGCTATACTAACTTTCATCCCTCCAAAATCTCTCCCGAACAGAACTGGTAATGTGTATGATGGTCAACCATCCAATACCTGATTGAGCGCAGTATTGCTTAACTTCGGTGGTCTCGTGAGAACCGGTGATCCAAAACGCCAAACCGTTTGGTCTACTCATCCAAGTAGGAATCATCGGCAACTGTCTGTTCTCTCAGGACTCCTATGACAACTTTGGCAGAGCATCCGCCGTCCACGCGTTACAATGAGAGCAACGGCTCGACATCTACCACACGATACGTGCCGTTGAGGGACGCTGGAAACCGTCGCTACAAGAGCTCCAATCGCCTGCAGGTGGGTTAGCGCCATGATAGGCCGAGACGAATTTAAATGAGTTGCACGGAATCATTTTGCACAGAATCATAAATGTAAAACTGATGATTTTAGCAAGTAAAGTTTAAATGATGCTGTTTAAAATTTCTATATACTAGTGACCTAGAGACTGTGGTGCTCGACTTAAGTTCTGAACTGTGGTTTCACAAAGGAAAACACGTTCGTTGTTTGTAGTACTGGGAAACTTTTCTTCATACAATTTGCATTGCATATCCACAATTTATAGTTGATATCATATTTATTGACATTGTTCTACATATCATGTAGTACGTCAATGTGTAGTAAACTTTTATTACTTCGTTAGTAAAATAGACAACGCACTGGTAACATGGCAAAAAACTGAAACTAACAGTTATATTATTACTTTAATATAGACTATTATCGTTAATTAAAAATGCATAAATAAAACTTTATAGAATGGCATATATGCACGACATATGCATTTTTATACATTATAAAAAGTACCTGCCCTTTAACAAATATGTTGGGTTGGTTGTTGCCAAGCAGGTCCCAAGACGCCGCCACCACCGCAGTGCCGGAGAATTGGCAACCAGCTCAGCAGAGAGCACCACCGAGGGGGACAGCAGCCAGCAGTCTCAACGTTCCGTAGTTTACCTACACGCTGCCACAGGTATGGTGGACAACCTCTCGGCAGCATGAATTAGTGGAGGAACCATATTTTTCATGATGTTTCCATCAGAAGATATGCTAAGCCAGCAGTCCTCTTGGTCCTCTAACTCATCCATACGAGTCGCCTCGGACTCTTCCTTCTTGATAGGATCCCTAATCCCACCCTGAATCTATGTGCCCTAATAGCTAAGTTGGGTGGTCCCAGATTCGGTCGAAAATTTTTCCATTCTAGCTTTTACAGAAGTAACATCGCAAGATGAGCTTTGAAGTAGCATGATCACTTCCTCCATTTTAGGTTAGATTTAGTATCTTCCACCTCTTCACCAATGTCATTACAGTGTGTCATTAAACTCCAAGTCTAACAAAATTTATCAAACCGACACATTTCCAGTGGGTGATATCCCCGGCCGTAACACCTCGTCCCGCAATGCGCGTCGCGCACACAGCCGAGAGGAGCTCTCGTCGACGACTGGTTCGAACCTGACGCCGCAAACCCGTACGGTATCGCGGTCCATCAGCGTGCTAGCACCGTGGAAGCCGAGGCACTATCGCCAGCCCATGGAGGTAGGTGGTGTCCAGTTAGACATGAAGACTAATGGTGGGCTTATTTTATTATTAGGAACACAACTACTGTCTCAAAAATTGACGCCCTAACGGAGAGGGTAGTAGTGTATCTAATAATAAAATACCCCGCGCACTGCTAGCGTTTGCAATTTAAAAAAGATTTCAAATGAATAGTGAGCTTATTTGGGAATTTAAATTTCGCTATTTTACGTGCCTTGGTGAAAGGACAGTAGTGGGCTTAAGGCATACATAGGTGCTTTGATAAAAGGTCTTAACAGGTCACTGCGAAATTCATAAAAATTACAATTTTACAGTATTTTTTAGCTTTGCTCAATAAAGATCTAATTGGCAAGAAGTCTGAGTGTCAAGTCATTTTTACAGGTAGTTCCAATTCTGAAAATACTACAGGAGGTGGTGTTTGATAGAGGATCTTTGCCATTATCAGAAAAGCTTCAAAAATCACAACCCATTAGCCGGGCGGCAGGAACGTAACTGGTATCTCCCAAACGCGAGATGGTCGCACTCCGACTGTATCTCTGTTCTCGGCCATTGTACCTAGCCTAGCTTTCAACTCAAATTTAATGTTTATTTATCAAAAACTTATGACAGACAGAAGCATTAATCCGGTGGTCACGATATGCACTCGGTAATCTATAACTTAATCACCTCTCAGGTTCATTACGAGAACGACTCCGACCTGCAAGGACGTGGCGCAAAGCCCCCAAAAGTCCCCAACTATAAGACTTCGTCGTCCACGCTGAACCGCATCAACAATAAAGAAAAGTCGTACAACTCCCTCAGCCGCAACGGCCACAAAGACAAGGAAAACCGCAGATCCATGAATTCGCTCAACCGAAAAGAAGGATACCAGAAATCCACGGACTCGCTGAACATAAAAGCGGGCTCGAGGCGAGATCTGGATTCGACGACGTCATACGAGAGGGGAAGCAAGAGCCGGATCGGCAACGGGACTTCGGACAGCTACCGAAACGGCGTGACAACGCTGAAGAAGACGAAGACGAACGACGGCCAGAAGAGAGCCGATTTATCTCGGTCAATGTCGATGCCTAAGGATTCGAAAGTCAAGTCTGGGTGGTTTCGCCTGAGGAAGAAATAGACGTTGAAGTCGATGTTACGTCTGTGGGTAATTTTGGTGATCGTGGCGAAATGTTGGTTAACATCTGAGACTTGATTTTGAAACACGTAGATCCACGAAAGAGATGTCTTGGAATGTTTGTGTAGAGTAGGTTTACTAACGAAGGTAGCAGTTCTTGCGGTTTTTGATTTCCGATCGGCAAGTCGTTTGAGACGGGCGATTTAGAGATCAGCAATCGTTTTGCGCATCTGTATCGAAACGAACTGGCAGGAACTGGCAAGAAACTTTCGACACGCCTAACATTTGCCAAACCTCTCTCATAATTTAACTCGAGATAAATACACTGAGGTGAGGAAAACGCTGCAAGTCACGTTTCATGTACTCTTTTTTTATTAGCAATTCCGCACGAATTTCACAAAAGATGCCATTAATATTGTCGTTTTAAATTAATTTTAATCGCTAATTCAGCCAATAACTTACTTTTAACTGAGACAAGAAACAAACTGGATACTGCTGTAAATTGATATCAAGATTTTTTATGTTTCTGCCGACTCAAAAAATCTGTTCTTGTTGTTGACAAGGATGTTCGAGACACTTAAATTTTTGCCAAGAGTTCAGTGCCAATTAGCGGAAGCTTTTGTCCCCATTGCATGGGCTCTGTACAGCTAGACCGTACAGCTAGGAGTCAGATAACGCTTGTAAATAAATGAGCCAACGTTTAATAGGTTAACAAATGTATCTAAGTTCGTGTTATATCGTAATATAGTTTGATTTATTTTGGTTCGTCAAGCGTGGTATTTGCAGCCAATCCCAAAATAATAATCGGTGCTTTTAATTCGATGCGATTGTGGTGTCGAATTGTTTGTATGTCCATAAAGTTAACTGTTGTGTCATCGAGACTTAATTTCTTAACTTCGTATAATTGTATTATTTAACAATATACACGTGAATTTTTAATTAATAAAATGTTAACAAACGGGGTGTAGAATAATAATTGACTAATCATTAAAGCTAGCTATTACTTAGTTAATATTATGCAATAATCGTTCACTTGTAAAGTTGCCATGCGTATAAATAAATAAACAAATATAAAGATATAATTTTTGAAAAGTGTATATAAATCAACACTCTCAGCAACCACCTCCTTCTTCCTGTCAACTGTGACCACTGTAATACCGTTTAGTGTATGGATTTAGCAAGCGCTAATGTTGAGCTTTCTGCTGAGCAAACGAGCCGGCAGCACATGGTATCAGTACGTGCCACCTGATGGCACTGGCAGCTGTCCTACATAACAAATCTGCACAATTGAATAATAAAGACTCAAAACATTAATATATGTGTAATATCAATATAATATTACATGATATAAGCATTTGAGCATAAGAAATTGAGCGTAAGAATCTCAAAAGCGAGTGATGTGCGAGAAATATTAAATTACATTTCTTAGCACTAGAAACGGCGGTGACTGCCTAGTAGCAACCTCTATTTTTTCAAGAAAGTAGTAATTTTGCAATTTTTTTTTGTGAAGACATTTAAAAATTAGTACAAAAAATACAAAACATAATAAAATACAAAATATACAAAAAACATTATTTTTAAACATTAATTTTTTAAATTTATTATCATTTGTTATATACATACATTCATATGTAGCCATACATCGTCATACATAATAAAATAATCATGATAATCGCTTGACTAGTGCAGTAAAGTTAGTCAGTTGTATCAGTTCTTCTGCAGGATCAGTGGTTCCTTCTCCAAATGTTGTTCCTGATTGGTAAAATAAATCAAATACTCTGCCAACTGCAAAGATTGTAACAAAACCACTGTGCAAAACAGAAACGTGCCTGGCTTCCGCCATGTCACGTTAACGATTTCTCAGTGCAGATCTTCGGTGGCTGAGATATCAACTGTCTGCCGAGAGCGTTTTATCAGCTACGCACAGGCTGATTCCAGCCACGATCAACGCAACGCCAAGCCACGTGTCTGTCGGAGAGAACAGCCATGTTAAGCACCATCGTGTCAGGACTTGGGTACACAGGTGTGTGAGAAGAAGCTCATTCGATTTCACAAGTTGCCAGACTGTTCTTAAATGCACAAATTACAAAGTCACGAATCCAACAAGTCACAAATTCACGAGTCACTAATTACAAACAATTATTTCTACTCCAACACAATATATTTTAAGGACGGTGGCCTACTCCTGTCGAAGAGTACCATAAAGACCACAGGCAACGTCCCTTCCGAAGAATGGTACAAGGTGAACAAGAGGATTCCTCCACGAAACCATCCCGTTGCGAGGTTGATAAGCAAGGCCAGTAAAAGTTATTTCAGTAGCTAATGTTGTTTAGACTAGGAAAATATTTTTATTTATAATATAAAAAGTGTGTTCATTAGTGGTGCTAGTGAGCACGGTGCTACTGACAGTATTACCAGGGTTACGAATCACCGCTCTAGGTCAGGGTTACTGCTCGATGCTATGGTGGTGGTAGTTGGCATGGTGCTACTGGCAGTAATACCAGGGTTATGAATCACCGCTCTAGGTCAGGGTTACTGCTCGATGCTATGGTGGTGGTAGTTGGCATGGTGCTACTGGCAGTAATACTAGGGTTACGAATTACCGCTCTAGGTCAGGGTTATCTGCTTGATGCTATGGTAGTGCTAGTAGCACGGTGGTACTGACAGTAATACCAGGGTTACGAAACGACCGCTGTAGGTAAGGCTTCTAGGAAGTATTTGATTATGTTTTAAACATTTAAGGAGCTAATGGTACGAACCTCTGCTGGGAGGTTCCTCCCCAAGTGCCATGCCCGCAAATGCAGTGCTCACGAACGTCAGCGAATTTGCAACGGGCACGGCAAGAGACAGGTCTGTCTTCTGCAGCGTAAAGAAGTAAACTACCGAACCTGATTGGTTTAGTAGGAATGCCAGCATGTACTGCAAAAAGTGACACAGGATTAAGATGCTACATTTTGCAGTCTCGCGTAGTTTTTCTTCATAGCAATAAAATTTCCAATGCCTGAAACTAGCAAAGTATTTTATGAATTGACACTTAGTTAACAAAATTTGCATTTAAGAACTAATAGACAAGGTTGTATGATGACCATTTTTGTTCGCAGTTCTTATCTTAAAATTACTAGCAAACACTCAAAGAAAAGGAAGAAAATTGTCCAAAATGCTAAACATGAACAGGCTTTATTCCAATATAAAAAAAAAAAACTGTGGTTTGATAAGTTGACCGCTTCTACCTCTGTCCTCGACATTGCAAGACAGCAAATTCTTCTATAGAACTGGAACTACCACATTAAAAAAGGGGAAAATGTGAGAAGTTTCAATTTTGTAATGTATTGATCTGTAATGGTTGGTTTATGCTACGATATAGGCGAATTCCAGTCCTGGAAATTGAATAGCTTCCTGATATATTGCAAAAATTGCTCCATAATAGAGCTTCAGGTGAGAAATTGTAAGAAAGTGCAATGAAAAAAAAAAATGGTACTCAAACCTTCCAATTGGTGACAAGAAACTTGAGCTCGCAAAGAAACTGCATCACGGGGTTGGCAGCATTGACATTCTCGATGCCAGCGCTTGTTTTCTTGATCAGCGGGTTGGTAGCGCCCCAGAGGACCCCGACCATCACCAAGCTAGCGCAAGTCTCTGAGGATTGAAGTACAGATAGAATACAGAGAGTCCATCAAGGGTGATGCTTCATGGAAATGATGGTCTGCCCACACTAACTTAACGGAGAAGAAAATGGGCATCACGTGGCGCACTTGTCAATAAATTTCTAGAATTCCTGAGAATTGTAACGTTTAGGCATGTCGCCTTTGACATTGTTAGAGATGTTACGATAGAGGCAATACGCCGAGACATTCTAATTTACGGAAATTCTCGACACAATGCCAATTTTCTTCTTCTCTTGTTTATCTTCTTTACCACAACCAACAACTAAAAGGTAAGCCTAACAGCAGTATGAGACCTAACCTGCCAGGCACAACTAAAAGTAACCCTGGACACCTCGAGGACATTTATGACCTTGGAAGAGTTTATTTGCGGTGAATGAAAAGCCAGTAATGAAGCTACATACAGCATATAATGGTGCCAAGAGTAAACCAAGAGCCAGAGCAGAGGCTGCTCCTGTCTGGTCTGCCTATACCAAGAGTTCTGTCACCATATAACCTATATTTTTGTGTGAGGCATGGGACTTATAAATTTGATCTATTTTTTTCACATATTTATTTCTAGTAAACACATTGTTAATAAGTAGCAATGCTTACAAGCAACAATGCAATATAACCTACGGTCTAATCCAGAAAATTATAATTTTAGATATTTTATCACTCACCTAAAATGTCTGACCCCACAACCATATTATTTTTCAGCGTACCAGGATTAGCAAATATTCACCAAAGGTATCCGGTAAGCTATAAAACAAGTGCAAAAACAATCTGTCAGCTTGTCAGTAATTTTTGCTATAATTTTAAAGATAATGGGATCCATTTGATTACCTCCCACACAATTGTCGACTTATAAACAAAATCTCAGTAAAGAAGCAAGCTAATAAAGAAGTAAATAAGAAGCAAAGATGGCTCGGATGGTGATTGCGGGAATGGCTGGGTGTTCGCGTTTTGCACACATTGACCATTTTGCCGAGTACCTCGCCGAAAAGTTGCCTGACTTCCAGTACAACAGGATTCTCGTCGGCATTTATCAGTGGCCAGTGTGTGAAAAAATAATTCAAACTTGTAACAACTTTGTGACGCCAATTTTAGTATTTTATTTTTATTTATTTATGTCTTTATTGGGATAAGAAGCTATTAACATTTACGTGTTACATTTACACTTCAAATTTTTGATACATACATCTATTTAAATTTAATATTCAGCGTTTGGTTGTTTGAAGAATTCTTAAAATTTGCAGGAAGTTAGCTAGGTTCTTTAATTCTGCTGTAAAAGATGGATTTTGATGCATTTGTAGAAAGCCTTATTTGTACCTCTTATGGAATGATTATGGATAATGTATTATTTTTGTCAGGTAAACTTTGAGATCTTTGAGATCTTTAAGATACCCAGATATATTTTGAATATAAAAATCATAGTAATCATATGCTACAAATCAGCCATGTGAGCCCACCCTATTGCCTCAGAAAGCGCCATCGAGCGGCACCTACCGTTACCACATGTTGACGGCTCGTTTCCTCGAGAGAAAGTTTAAAAACCCAAGAAACTCAATGGCTGTATTGTTTGAATGAGAGAAACTCAGTTAAGCTAATCTACAAAAATGTGTTAACTTTAATTCACAAAAAGTTTAAATGTCGACAAATTCAGAAGATACCTTACGATAAGTGGTGCATAGTCTAGTGCTAGTGAAAGGTGCAAGCAATATAATCTTTGCTTAACTTTACCCTTGGTTTTATGACTTCGGTATATATATATATATATAAGTATAGGTCAATGATAAGGCGTGGATGACGGCAAGCCTAGCCCAGACAGGGAAGATACACTACAGCCCTGGCAAAAGCAAGTTTCTTTTCAAATTTTCTGGTTTATTAACTCTCCTGCCAACACCTTTGCATTGGAAATGCTAAAAAAAAGCCAGTTATTTGCCACATTTCTTGCTATACAAACAATTATATAACTTCTCTGCTGAAGAGTGAAAAAATACTTTAATTAAACAAACTAAAATTCAAAATAAAAATTCCTAAAAACAATAAATCATAAGAACAAGACAAACTATATTAACTATAAACCTAAAGAAATGGATCTAGCGCTGACACCAACAGTCTCAAAGTCCGATGTTTGCAAATGACCAAACTTTTCTGCCCAAAGAAATACCTAGCGGAACTGAACAACAAGAACGGATGGAACATGACGCAGTCTCCGATCGTGTGGAGAGAGCCGGGTGTTTCTGGAGGCAAGGCGTACTTGGTGGGAGGAGCGAGCGATTTCTGGGAGCAGGTGCAACAGTACTACGGAATTTTGTCAAATGTTACCAGGCCTGGAGAGGAGTTTCTGGCCATAGATGCATATCAGGTGTGTGATCAAATTATTTTGGACCTAAATCAATTTGATCAGATTAACTACAGTCTTCAGATATCCAAGCATTTATCCTCTATTATTAGGCACACCAATTCCTTCTCAAAAGAATGTAACCGAACAGTTAGGCAGGTTGGAAACACCGTTCCCCGGGGAAACCCGGTGCTGGCACGAAGCCTTCACCTGTTGACGATCACGAAGAAGATCACAGCCTTAACTTCCCTTCTGAAGGACGGTACAACGAGAATAACAGGATTCCTCCAAAAATCCATGCTGTCGAGGGGTTGATAAGCAAGACGAGTGAAGTTGCTGTACTAACTTTCATCCCTCCAAACTATCCCAAACAGAACTAGTCATATGTATGATGGTCACCCATCCAATACCTGACCCAGCGCAGTGTTGCTCAATTTCGGTGATCTCACGAGAACCGGTGTTTCCCACACTCAAACCTAAAGGCACTACATAAGATCATTTGGTCAAACAAAATATTATGATTTTTTATTTGCATGGTAACAATTTTGACTTGATAATTTTGTTAAGTTTGTGTGCCCTGCACGAGAAAGATACCAGTAGTATGATACTGTTTTTATAAATGCCAAGATGTCTGAACTGATAAGTCATAAGGGCTTCGTGATAATGAATGTATTTTGATGTCTATTTAGCAATAATATGGGATTATGCAATAACAAGCTTCAGCTTGATTTCCCAGCACTTCCATCGCATGAAAATAGCATTATAATGAACTCTAAACCAGACACATTGCGGTTCCTGTACAAAACGTTTGATAGAAACACAATTTTTTATGACAATAACTGTCATACTTAAAAGCATGTTTTTTTTGGGCAGATTGATTAACTAAGTGCAGAGGGTCAAAAAATAATTAGCTGTGTTATTCTTATAGGGGAAGGGGTTTTAAGCAATCAAGCCAAAAATCATCAACTCTGAAATTTTCCTCAAGACTAGTGAACATGAGATCCATTTATGGTGTCTCTAAGTTCATAGCCAGGAAACATAAATGAGTGGTTAAATTTAATGAAGAGATTGTGACCCTAACAAAATAAAATCCACGCTTTCCCAGCGTTAAAAAAAACGTACCGGTTCCTATAACAAGCTTGAAAAATATATTTGACCGATTTCAGAAATTCCTGGACGACGAACGGGAAACCGAAAAGCGAGAACAGCGTCAACGCTTACGTCGCGTCACCGTCAGCGGCGCCGGCCATTCCATGACGTCGTTGCTCGTGTGTGAACTGCTAAAAACACCAGCGCTGCAGTTGGAATTAGGTACGAGGATAAGCAGCGAGTGTTTTGAAATCAAAGCACAGAACAAAGAAAATATAATTCGCTATAAGTTCATTCTTTTTTAAGCTACAAATTATACGCAATTTAAATCAGAATTAACTTCTATGAAATGCATTCAACCTTAAATTAGATATACTTGAGATTTGATGGTTGTGACGCAGTATAGTGTCACTAGAATCAGAGTGAATGTGAGTATTCACTGCCTCGTGGTTCTACTCCTTGGAGATCCGTCATTCTCATCAAATGCACTAAAATTCTCTCAAAAATTACATGACCAATTAGCTCAACTGGTCATAGCAACACTCCCGATAGGTGTAGATCGGGGTTCGAATCTCCGTATGGGCATCAATTTTAGTGAGGTTTTATGTGTTTCCAAACAAAAAACACTTCTAATTCGCAGGCGAGATCGTGGTACTGTTCGATCGTGTCGCGGACAGGTACGACCTGTACGAGATCGCGATGGACCTGCGTGGAATCGGCGCCAGCGCCGGGTTAGGCTCTGTCCTCGTGGCAGAGACCGTCGCCGCAGCGCTGACTGATTGTGACCTGCTGATCGTACTTGACGGCTACAAAAAGTTGGTGCTTTGCTTCAGTTCTGTTTCAGCTACATTTTGTAGTGAAAGTACTTTATTTGAGGGCAAGTGTTTCAGTTTTTGGTCAATTCCCATTCAAATGGCAAATTTTATTTATTTATTCATTGCAAGAAACTAAACGCCTTTCGATTTGTGATTTACACATTGGTCAGGATTTCATCACGTAATTGCATTCCATACACCGTCAATTTTTAAACTGCAAAAACAAAGCCTTCCATTTCTATGGTTTAACATCAGTGCTAGGATAGTATGGTTCTAGCAGCCCACATTAACATCGCAGCGGTTCGCAAAATCGAAAGACATAAATCATTTGAGTCATGACATCACTGTCCGCAGAGAAGAGGGTGAAGACCTGATATCGTGGCTCCGTAGAAACCAAGAGCTGATGATTGATCTTGCCCTGGACATTAACAAACACGCTCCGAAAACATGCCGCGTGGTCTACGCAGCTCCCGAGACGCCGGCGTGCTTCAACGCCACCGTCATCGCGGACGTCGTCATTGACATCAATAAGGTCTACGCAGAACTGTAATAGAACTATTATTATAAAAGTATAATAATACACTCTTGTAGGACAATAATTAAGAAGTGACACCGAACGGTTTGGCGTGTTTGAAACAGCGGTTCTAATGAGATCACCGAAGTTAAGCAACAATGCGCTGGGTCAGGTATTGAATGGGTGACCATCATACACATGACTGGTTCTGTTTTGGAGAAAGGTTGTAGGGATGAAAATTAGTTCAAAAACTTCACTCGCCTTGCTCATCAACCTCTCGACAGCATGGAATTGTGGAGGAATCCTGCTGTTTGAGTTGTGCCGTCTTTCGGAAGGGACGTTAAGTTGATGGTCACCTTCGTGCTATTCGATAGGAGTAGGCTATGTGCCGGCACCAGGTTTCCCCTCCTCCCTTCTATGCTTGGTTAAGTTCATTGTCATCCTCATTATCGCCCTCTCATTCACCGACGCCATTAGACCAGTACCACAGGGCCAGTTGTCAAAACAGTGCGTTGTTAAACACAATAATCAATCAATCAAGAAATTACATTGCTAGATTTGTAAAACCATATCATTTGTACTAAGAAATGCAGGAAAATACATACCCACCGGAACAATTTATTTTCCAATCTATCAATAACAAATCAATAGCCTTTAAGCACACTGTGCACCAACACATTCTAATCTAGTAAACTCAATCGTCTAGGAGAATGTGGTGGCCGTGACAGCCGACCTAGGCCTAGAGGCGCGGAGCACGTTGGCCACAGCGAGTGAAGTGCAGTTGGATAGCATGTACTGCCCGCCCGTGTGGGGCTGTGTGGGGATCAACAAGTGGGTGGATCTTCGAGCAACGCAATTCCTGCACGAGTTGTCCATGCCGAACAGGCGTGCAATGAAGGCGAGTACGAAGGGAAAGTCTTGAGCGCTGCAATTTTTCTATGCCGTGTGACTTGGCTTGCCTATGAATAGGTTTCAAAACGTACTTGCTTGGGTTTACAGGTTAAGTCAGCGTCTTAGCGCTAATTTTAAACTGTATCCGCGAAAAATATTGACAGATAACTTGTCTACGGAGAAAAATTATGGTTGCATTCAGGTGGGATCACTATCATTTGAAGTGATACGAAAGTTTGTTTTGTTATTTCTTGTAGAATATTTGCACATGTTGAATAGATCCTTATATCTTTTAATCTGATAACTTAACTATTGATATAAACGTGTATTGATATTTTGAGCTGTAACTATATCATTGCAGAGGTTAGTAAAAATGAGATCAGATAGTGCCAGCAGGGGCAACAACCATTTAAATGTGCTAGAGGCTCGTTTGCTCAGCAGAAAACTTGAGATTAGCGCTGGGGTTCAGACTAATCTTAAAAAATCTTAAACTCAAGTGGTAGAACTTTTTTTACGTGAAATCTAATTTAAATTGCAAACGCTTGCAATGGGCACGGGTTATTAGTTTTTTTTATTAGGAACACTACTACCCTCTCAAAAGTTGATGCCCAAACAGGGACTCGAACCCTGATCTCCAACTATCGCAGGTGTTGCTATAACCAATTGAGCTACTTGGACAAATAATTTTGGAGACGATTTTGATGTATTTGATAAGAATGTTGGATCTTCAAGAAAAAGAACCCGCAATGGGTTGGGGTCAGGGTTTAAGTCCCTATTTGAGCATCAATTTTTGAGAGTGTGGTAGTTATAGGTATTAAAAAAAAAAATGTATTACTGTTATTTTTAGATTATTTTTAGTATTAGGTACTGGCCGAAAGTTTAACGAAATGAACTGCATACCAGGCCACCCCTGGGACGACCCTGCCGACACACACAACCAAAATAGTTACTTACTCGATCGGGCCGCAGATTCAAAAACCAGATGGGCTGTGGCTGGCAGTGGCAAAGGACAAGGAGAACTCAATCGACGAGATGTACATTGCAAAGGTATGCATGTTCAGTAGCAGTTTCAGTGCAAACGATCACTGGAAGAATAGGATTGAGTAAAAGAGCAGAAAATATCCGAACAAATCTAATATGTACCTTCAAGTAAATTTTTTGATAAATAACTGATTTGATTCAAAATTTCTGTAACTTTGGCCGTTGCCAGGTGAAAGCAACATGCGACATGCTGGGGTTTTGGTTCCGGAAACCAGTTCCCATACTGAGAGGACAGGGGATGAGGCTGATGTTCCGCCTGCAGAACATTACGAAGAAGAATTACTCGGACGAGAAAGCATGGTTGCTGCCCAAAGAGCCAGTCATTTCGTTGGGGGTTCTCTCGGACGGTACGTTTAATATCTTTGACTCATAATAATAATATAATAATAATATAATGTTTATTTCAGAGTGATCTTTTACAGATATTGAAACGTCATAATAACAATACATAATAAGTATATAACATAGTACATAAGTTAAGTACATAACATACATAATAAGTGACATAACATACTTTTGATATACAATGCGGCTATCATTGGCATTTGTCGAATATTTACAATTTCTTAAAAATTAAAAATTGGGACAGAATTCTTTAATAGTATAGAAACTTTTATCAAGTAAGAATGATTTTAATTTGCATTTGAACTCTTTGCCGGTAATACATCTGAGATAGGTGGGTAGCGCATTGTTTAGTCGTATCCCTGCCTGTATAGTATGTTGCTGAGTGGTTGACCTCAGCCGAAATTGAAAATGAAAATTGAAAATGAAAATTCATAAAACTGTCCTCTAGGAAAATGTTACAGCCATGTTCATCTGTTTTCTGCACAGTGAAAGGAATACAACACCATCAGAGCCAAAATTAAAAACACACTAAAAATGCAGCTATTATTTGATTTCAGGTTCATTTGATATTCCAGAAGGACTGAATTTTTCACAGCAAGTGCAATTGCTTAATGGGCGTTGGGTGCCTTACAAACATTTCCCTATTACAAAAGATCGATATGTAAAGATGAAAGACTTGTGTGCTTTGCCGTGCGCTCTTTTGAAGGAGCTAAATGTTGGAGGAACCTTGAACGCTGATTACCTTTTGAGTCCCGAAGATTTAGCAAATAAGAAGAAGGAACGATACTGGAAAGAGAACGAGAGTAAAATTCGGGAAGCGCAGGAGGACAATAATATTAAATTGGCAGCCAAGGCAAAAGAACGAGCATTGAATATTAGTTTCAGGTGTCTACGAGGGGAACTTGAAAGAGAATCGGAGGTGATGATTAGGGATATGGTAGTTGCTACAACACTGAGAGGACTAATCGACAACGTTTTAGATATTTGCGTGCCATACCCAGAAAAGGTAGAGGTTGTGTACAAGATCACAGGCTTTAAAAAAGATGAACTTGGCGGAGAGGGTGGGGAGGAACAACAACCCGAAGAAGATGAAAAGGAAAATGAAGATGACGAGGATGATGAAGATGATGAGGATGAAGATTGAAAGGGATTTGAAATAAGTGTTTAACTCACAAACGCCACGGAGAAGAGTTGGTAGAGATCACTTCTTGTAAGAGTCCATACAACAATAAAAAATTAAAACGTGCGAAGTAACAACCGGCAAACATTGTCAAAACACGACCATGCCAGTTCCAGCTGATAGACATGCCAGAAATACCAACGCAAGATTATCTCCCCAGAAATCTATCGCAATGTTATCCGTGTTATTTGTGTATTAACCCTCTGAAATACAAGTCAAAAATATCTTAAATCACTTTTAATTAGTACAATTTTTGCATTGGTAGTTTATTTTCCGGTTCGATTAGCAAATAAATGCATTTCATCAGCTATTGTGGGGATTTATGTTCTGCACCAAGCAAGGCGTTGAGGGTGCGAGCGCTTATTTCACACTGTCCGGCACCACTGTACTCTCAAGTGCGCTGTTCTGTATCGTCGTTCTAGACATTTGTAATTGTTGATGTTTATCTAACTTTTAACTTATCTTAGCATAGCATCAATAAAAATGGAGAAGATATCATAAAGGTATGTGCATTTTTAATTGATACGCACTATGTCTCGATAGAAGATTCGCCGAACGCCCTTGTATCCTTGACTAGGTTCTCACTTTCACTTATATTTATTTGGGCATGATTTCGGTTTCATTTGTCCTTGATTTCTTCTAATGCCGTATGATGTACTAGTTAAGTTGTGATACATCACAGGTTCTATATTTTCGTTTCTTACGTTCTAGGCACATGTTAGCATTGGTGTTAAGTGATCAAGTACCGAAATGTCTACACTCCTGGCAAGCCGATGGGCGCTTTATAGCTGTCGCCAATCCATAAAGATTTTCACAACGTCACGTCTTCTTCAGCATTCGTTTGCCGCCTCTAGCAGAACAAAATTCATCAAGAATCCTGATGATACTGGAATCAATGTTATTCCAACTTTCCGAAGAGCTGGTCAATTTGGAGAAAGCATTGCCATACATGATGTGTATGGCGATTATACTTACAAAGGGATTTTCCGAAGTAGTAGACAGCTGGCAGCAGATATCACAAATATTTTTAGGGGAAGAAGGAATGAAAGGATAGCCTTCCTGTGTCCAAACAATGCCACATATGTGATTGCCCAATGGGCCTGTTGGATGAGCGGACAAATAGGTAAGTAGCATTTAATTGTAGGTACAAGTTATTACTACTATTTCCAACTGGTCTGTTCCACAACTTTACTTCAATTTATAGCTGTCTTTGCATCATCCCCAAGTTCTTCTACTCTTTGTTACTTGCTGCCTTGCTACGTAAAGTGCCATTGAGATATTTGTTCTCAAATATTTGTTCAAATTCAAATGTTGATCTGTTTAATGAGAGAATTATGGAAAATTATTTTGTATATTGACTTCAACATTATTTACATATTTATTAACTCATTTACTAATAGGTTCATTTCAGTCAACTTATCAGGTTACATTTTAAGATTTGGATAGATTTATTGTAGACTCTGTAAATACGGCAAAATATTAAGAATAAATCCTCCTTTCCAGCTGTTCCCATGAGCAACCTTCATCCACAATCGGTACTCGAGCACTACGTAAACGACAGTCGTGCAAAGCTTTTAATCACGACCGCTGAATATGTCGAAGTAATGCGAGGTGTCGCTGACAAAACGGGACAGAAGTTGCTAATCGTCGAAGACATGCTGCGCAAGGTTGCGATGAAGCCGGAGGTAGTGCCGATGATCGATGACTCTCCTGTCGTTGAAGCCGTCGAAGATTTAGAGTCTTACGAAGGAGGGCAAGAACCGGAGTTTTACACGGACAGCGACGCTATGATTATTTACACTTCAGGGACTACGGGAGCGCCTAAAGGTAAGGAATGCCAAATGACACATATTGTTTTTGGTTGGAGTTTCTTTGAGTTCTGCATTTTTTTCTCAGTTATTTTGGCTTAAGGGGTGGTGTGACAATTTATAAATTATAAAGAGAGCAAATAGTGTGTTTTAGTGTAATGCATTTAGGGTACCAAGAAGCTGGACATTGATTGTGATGAAGAAAGAGAGAAGGAGCACAACATGCTTGATAAATAACCATAAGAGTCTGAAATTTTCTAAGAGCCATAGTATTTTTTGCGGTCATTTTTTTGCTAGTAAAAAAATATGCTAGTTTATTTAAATTTTTGACCTTGGATGCAATATGGATGCCTGAACAAGGCCAGTGTTTCATTTGTTTGTGGATCTTTTGTTTTTGGAGAAATGTCAGGACTGCTTTCACCCTTGATAAAGTAACAGGTTACAAGTTACGAAAAGACGGGCAAATTTTGTTGTTCATCACTTAGCATTCAAAACCCAGTTTAAACAATTTTCATCGAAACTTGGTCTAAGGTTAGATAAAGTAGACATGAGTGTAAAAACCTTAAGACACTAGATGAATAATAAAATGTGTTTGCATTTAGAAACTTTAACACACCCTCATAAAAAGTGTTATCTAAATGGTAACCGGCCATGAGGGAAGCAAACAAACAGTTTGGTTATTAACTCCTTCCTCAATTAACATAGCACTTAACTATCTTATGTCATATCAACCTTGACAGTGACATAACAAAGAAAGAAGTGAGCTATAGTCCCCTTCCTTTTCTTTAGTAATCCAGGTATTTGTTTAGGTACAAATTATAATAATGCATTTTTTACTCCCAATAATAGGTCCTTTATTCTGTTAAATCGCTTTACATTGTCATAAAAAAATTGGGAAATAGCAAAGTGAATATATGCAGTCAAAATAATCTGCAAAGATCAATGTTTTTGTTCAACCTAAAGAATCTAAAAAATGCAGACAGTCTTTTTCATTATCAACTTTTAAAACAAAAAAAATATTAAGCAGTTGATTCAATATTCAACATTTGGTAGCCATGGAGATGCTGAGATCGCCTGACAGAGCTTCACAATTCTGCTATCTTATGTTACCACGGGTATATCATGGCCTAGCATAGGAGGTTCAATGGTAGATTCAACGTTTGATGCTGGAGATGCTGAGATCGCCTGACAGAGCTTCTCAATTCTGCTATCTCATGTTACCACGGGTATATCATGGCCTAGCATAGGAGGTTCAATGGTAGATTCAACGTTTGATGCTGAAGATGCTGAGATCGCCTGACAGAGCTTCTCAATTCTTTTATCTTGTGTTACTGCAGGTAAACAAGTTACAAAGTTCACAATTGGCCCAAAAGACCGGAGGCACTTCTGCAGGAAAAATATGTTCTCTCATTGAGCGGCTGCATGATGTATAGTTATTTTGTATGCTTCGTGTTTCAGGCGTGGTCCTCACGCACCTGAATGTGGTGGCCCAGGCGCAGTGTATGCAGCAGGCGTGGGAGTGGACGCCCAAGGACATTGTTCTTCACGCTCTGCCGCTGCACCACATGCACGGAATAACCAATGCGCTCATCGTTCCCTTAACTGTCGGGGCCAGGTAAATAAACAAAACCAGGTGACGGGGGAATAAAAATAAAAAATAAAAAATAAAACTTTGGTCAGGGCCAAGAATTGTCTTTGAAACCTTTGTCTCTGTACATTTTCCAACCTACTATGGCTTTTTCTACTGACCTACTCTAGGGCGGATTTGAAACCTGCTTGATGACATCATGCTCTCCACCGGGTTTGCACCAGTTCTGAGCGAGGGCTCTCCCACCTGAACTCGTGATCACTAGCTGTCAGTGCAATAATTTGTCATTTGACTTTTCTCTGATAACAGAAGAGCAATATTGGGGAAATGTCAGAACTGCTTTCACCCTTGATGAAGTAACCGGCATGCATACGTTGTGGAACGTCGGGAAAATTAATTAATTTAATTAGCATTCGAAAGCCCAGTTTTTAAATAGTTTTTTTGAAAACTAGTGCTTAGATTTGATAAAGTAGATATGAGCCTAAAAACTATAATCCTGTTTTTTTTTTTTAAGTCCAGCAAGTGACATTTTCAAACCATAACCTCGTTTCCTCCTATGCTGTCAGATGTGTGATGCTCGAGAAATTCGACGCGGCACAGGTGTGGAGCTCGCTGCTGGCTGTGAAGACCAAGCAGGCAGATCGGCCCAACATCTTCATGGGCGTACCTGCAATGTACGGCCTACTGATACAGGAATACGACAAGATCTTTGCCAACAACCCGCGCATGAAGGAGTATGTTCACGCAGTGTGCTCCGAGAAGATCAGGTACATTGTGTTTGACACATTTGACAGCCATATGAGCCCTGCCTAAGCTCTAGTTATCTGTGAATAGTCTCTGCACCTTGTATTAGAAAAATTGTCCACTCTTTCGAATGCCTGGTATTTCCTGTTAGGCTACGAATTGTAAATTATTGGTTATATTTGTAGCGTTTAACATATGCAAACCTTAACTAGCCTAGAAGGGAGGAGGGAAACTAAGTGCCGGCCCGTAGCCCACTTCTTTTGACGACCCCAAAGAAAACATCCCCCTTAACACCCCTTGCAGAGGACGGGACAACTAGGAAAACATGATTCCTCTGCAAATCCATGCTGGAAATCATGAGTATGAAAGTTGCCCTACCAATAACTGCCCCAGCTCAGTGTTGCTTAACTTCCGTGATCGCGCTAGGACCGATATTTCTGCTACTCACAAGGCTAGGCGTTACAGGCAAAAATGGTGATAATGGAACGCAGCAGGAAGAAAATAGAACTTGACAGTAATCAGGCCAATGCTTCACTTACAGGTTGATGACTTCTGGCTCCGCCCGCCTGCCGCCCTCCGTGAACGACAGGTGGTTTGACATAACCGGACAGCGAATCCTGGAGCGCTACGGGATGACCGAGACCGGCATGATCCTGTCGAACCCACTGCATGGCGAGCGTAAACCTGGATTCGTCGGGACGCCCATGCCTACAGTTGAGGTGAGCTGCAGTTTCTGGAATAGCCCTGAAGATTTAATCTGTAAGGTTGCTTGATCGGGTTTATAGGTTCTGTAAAAGTCGAAATGCTAATGTTGATTGTCTTTGCAAAAATTACAGCCTGATTGACTATTTTCTGACAAAATTTGTACTTGTATTGTATTGTATTGTATTTATATTTGGTCCATGGTACATTAGAATGTGTAGACCACGTCAGTTACAAAATCATTAATACTGTAAAACATATAATCAAAAAAGTAATGTTTTAAGAGAATTTTTGAAATTTTCTTCATGCCGCTTTGTTCAGTAGGTAGTGCATTGAACAGGCGTCGGTTAGTTTGGATGACACCGGTGGTTGTGGTTTTCAGCGGGCAATACTCAAAGGCTAGTGTGTCAGATCCCCTCGTCTGGTGCTGGTCAATATTCTTGGACTTGGTGAAAAAGCTAAGGTTTGAGTAAGTGAAGGAGCAGACAGCTAGAATGTACAGACAAGGTAGGGGTAAGATCTTGAGGTCCCAGAACGGTTGCCTGCACGAAGCCCTGTTGCTGATTCCCAGCATGGACCTGATTTTCCTTTTCTGGGCCCTGAAGATTCTTATGCTTTTAGACGCACCTCCCCAGAAGATCAGTAGCAGTGATTGGGCACTAGCAAAGTAGACCATCCTGACTGACGGGAGGTTCATGTTTCGGGCTAAGGTACGGATCATGAAATTCGTTTTCGCAAGCTTGACACGCAGGTTGTCGATGTGGGGGGAACATGAGAGCTGATGGTCAAGTGTGATTCCAAGAAACTTGACACTGGTGGTGGTGTTGATGTTGGAGTCGGGGGGCAGGATGGTCTTCTTCCCACATAGGTTGGACACAAAAACTTCTGTCTTGGTATTGTTGAACTGTAGACTATTGGTTCTGAACCAGTTGGCCAGATCCCGTAGAGCAGATTTCAGTCCTAAGTCCAGGGCTTCAATGTCTATTCCATGTATCGAGGCACTGGTTTCATCAGAATATTGGGTGATACTGCGCGAAGGATTGTACTCGCAAATGGAAGGGGACAGATTGTTCACTAAAACAGAGAACAGCAAGGTACCAAGAATGGAACCTTGGGTCACTCCATAGTGGAGGGTCTCTACGGGAGATTTTGTGTGTAGGTCCATCTGTACGCACTGCTTGTGGTCCGACAGGTACGAAGTAGGAGCCCAATGCACCTGACACGAAGTAGAGTCACCTTCTTTATGAGAGTTGAGAAATTTAATTTTGTTATTTCTTGCAGATTACTTGTATTTAAGACTGGTCTATGCTCAATTAATAGTTATTAATGCTTACGCCAACGACGTAACATGTATTACGTGTTACATGTAATATTTACATGTTGTATTACATGTATTGGTATTTTGAGTTGGAATTCTTTTATGTTAGAGATTTGTTAGAGCGGAGAGCGACAAGTGCCATCGAGTGGCCACAACGGATGCTGGATAGAAATGACTTACTTTGTAGAACATTTAACATTAGTGCTTTGACTCATCTACAAAGTATAAACCCAAAGATTTTTAAAAGTTGAATTTTCTTCTTTTGATGCTCATCTTGAAAACAAGCCAGATAAAGTTAAACATCAACACACCCTAATCCTAGGTGTAGTGCAGAAGAAAAGAGAGAGGGAGCTCAACTTACCTGTGAAGAAAATTGTTGTCGCTTTGTTCTTTTATCATAAAATTTGAGAATTTTGTTGCTTCGGCGAGTTGCCTGTCATCATTAAAGATGTTATCTACCGTTATCAATCAGGTACGCATCGCCGAGCGCAAACCCAACGACTGCTTCGACATCCTGGTGAAGGGCACGTCTGCGGGAACGACTGTGCTGGCCGAGAAGGGCAAACCCACCGAGGGCGACTTCCACGTGAAAGGGCCGAGCGTCTTCCGCGAGTACTACAAGAAGCCCAAGGTGACTCGCTCCGAGTTCACGCCCGACGGCTGGTTCAAGACAGGTGAGTTCTGACGGTTAGTTGGTTGACATTCTTCCGAGCTGGGCATTGGTCGGCAGTCGTGTGAAATCATGTCACGCACCTACATGACGCAGATGTTTCATATTACTGCTTGATAGTTGTCGATCGATACTCTTGCATTTGTTCCATTGTAACCATTTAGCAACAATGGCAGATATCGACGGAGAACGTGGATTGACATCAATAAAAAATCTTAGAATCACCCTGCTGGATTCAAATAGTTGAGAAAAGCCTTGAGTTATGCGAACCTAGCAAAGTCTTCGAGCTTCTTCCTCGCATGCAAGCTAAAATAGTTTGTAACTCCTCGGACGAATGGAGCTTTTTGCAATTTTCAGTCTTGTCTCATTTGCATTTATTCACAAGATGAAAGATTTGTGTATGTGCCATCCATTGCTATTTATGATGTTAGCATCTGATATTGCATTTACATCATTTGCATATCATTTTACAGCGTGAAGGAATTCACTTCAGGGAAATTCAACTTTGAAAACTAGAAAAAGGTTTCTCTCTCCCCATATCTAGTTAGGTACCTTACTCTTTTTGGTAATGTACCAGATGAAAGATAAATAATTAAAAAATACAAAAAAAATACAAAACTTTCTTCAATTTCCCTGTGACAATAGTAAAGGAATGACAATTATTCGCAGGTGACACAGTGCAGTACGTGGACGGTTCGTACCAGCTCCTCGGACGTACATCGGTGGACATGTTCAAGACGGGTGGTTTCAAAGTAAGCGCGCTCGAAATCGAGGCCAAGCTGCTTCTCCATCCGGACATCGCTGACGTCGCTGTCCTCGGCATTCCAGACATCACGTGGGGACATAAGGTACGGTAGACGTGGTCAAAGGTACCAATAATTTTGGATTTGTTGTGTGTAGTGAGGAAGAGGGAGGAAGTTTGGTAGGTCGCCAGAGCTCGTAATACTGAGTTTGTCGTTTGAACGCCTTGATATTTTGAAGTAACGAATATGTTGATTGGGAAAGTAAAGGGAGAGTACGGAACTTACCGAGCGGGAGTGGCAGGCCGCGATAGTATTCTTTGTTAACGTTTCGGCTGTTGCCCTTATCATTACTATCGTTACTTTGAAGTAACTATTATGGTTTTTAGATTCATGTCTACTTTATTGAACCTAAGCACTGGTTTTGAAAGAAAACTACCTAAAACATGGGTTTTTAAATGCTAAGTACAACTTATTTCCCCGACGTTTTCCAACGTATGCCGGTTACTTTATCAAGGGTGAAAGCAGTTATGACATTTTTTGTATAGGAAAAAAACGTCAAATATATAAACAATTATTGTGTCCAGGTAACCCAAATCCATTTATCTTCAGGTCAATCATTTAAAGAACTAACATATTAAACATCGAAAAACCCCTACCCCCAAAAATGTTCCACTTATTTTGCTAACTAAACCAATTATTTTGTGGAAACACTCTACTTGTAGCAACTTAAAGGTTTAAACCTTAAACTTTAAGGAACTTTAAGTTCCGTAACTTCTAGATACTTAAAACTTGTGTTTAAACTTTGTGTGACTCTCATCTATTATTGTTAATATTCCTGAATACCTGTTTTCAGGTAGCGGCAGTGGTAATCCCTTGCGAAGGAAAGGAGGTCTTGCTGAACGAGCTCAGGGATTGGTCCAAAGATCACCTAGCGGCATATTGCGTTCCCACCGTTTTGAAAGTAGTCGACAAGTTCTCGCAAAACGCGATGGGCAAGATCAACAAGAAGAAACTGCTTAAGGAATTGTTCCCGGAAGCGCAAGAAGTGGAGATATTCGAATGAAAACTTGACTGGTTTTTTTTTGGTAACTGTTGGAGTCTTACCTTGCTGGCACTTGCTTTTTAATTTTCGAATGTTTTTTCAGTCTGCGGTTGGTGTCAATAAAAATCATGTTTATGACACAAAGTATTGACGTTCGTCGACGATTTGTTAAAGCTTTGCTAAGGAAATAATAAATGATGTTTTGCCAATAATTTTCATATCGGATTCTGGAAACATTTAATTTTTTGATTTTTAATTCTTTGCTGTTAATGCATCTTTTAATCATGTCGATGGCACAAAGCAGAGAAAATATTCTAATGTTATACTGACGTCGATATTTTTTCGTTTCTGAGTCCAGAAATAAGTTCTAGTCGTGGTGTTCTAAGTTGACGAACTCTTTCGGCTTTGCGGTTACATCAGAGATATCGGATGGTGTCCGAAAATGATTTGGGGTGCCACGTTTATGATCGGCAACAATGTGTGGTCCTCGTTAAATTCTAAAAGACTGATTTGTAACCCTTGGTGACCATTAATTAAAAAAATTATTTGTAATGTATCGTTTATTTGGCATCACATTAAACGGTTGCAGAAAACTTAAATTGTAAGTTGTGTAATTTTTATATTTTAATTTTTCAATTACTCTGATGCTTTTAATTTAGAACATTAAATATAGGCGTTTAGATTAATAGATTAATATGGTGATAATTAACAGAATTATTAAGGCACGTACAAGATTGGTAGGTTTTTACTGGAGAGTTAAAGTGTACAAAACCGAACTCTACTGGTCATTCAGTGGAAAACATATCAAACTTGAGTACCTACTCATAGAAAACATTTGTGGCACATTTTTTGGGGTTATTTCATTTTCCCTGATCTATAAATGTGTTTACTGTTTTTATTTAATTGTAAAGATTAATCTGCTGTTGCATTATATCATTTGTTACGTAACATGCGTAATCTTATTTGCCATCATGTCATCAAATCGCTTACATCGATCATAGATGTTCAATCACTAACTTTTTTGAAGTACTCTTCAGATTTAAAGTTTCCTTAAAATGATTAAAGAGGTGCAATCCACAGTGCAAAAGTATTTGTTGCATTATGAAGTGCAATATCTCCTTTTTATTAGATCATAATCAAACTATGCATTAATTATGAACTTTTTTTTATTCGCGGTTCAGATTTGAAGTTTCCACCAAACGACGGACATTTTGTGGGCGGAGTTACGACAACCTCCATGCTTGTCGCGCCACCAGCAGACTCGACGGACCTCTCTAGTACTACACAGTCGGTGCTGTGGTGGTGTTACCCGTCCGTGAAAGGAAGCCTATATTTATTTACGTACGAAATTAATCAGAATTGAATCAAATTTACTAATTATCCAACACTATTTTTAATCAAGATAATACGTTTTATCTCATCGCTTAGTGTCTGTGTTGAATGGATACCGTCATTGGTTGGACGCAGCCCGAACAAGAAGGTCCAGCGAAAGAACAGTGGGCTCTTATTTGGAAAGCCCAAAAAGGACTTGACAACCTGAACGTGATGGATTCTATTTCTAACCCTAATCTAAGTACAAGAGCTCCTGACTACATTCCAATAGAGAACGGTAACAATAATGCGTTTGAGGATAATCGATTTGGTAACACATTTTACAATCGCCAAGGTGTAAATGTACGAATGAAACGTGATAATAGGGCGAGTACGTACGGCATGAACCAAAACCATGCTTTGATAGGTCGTGTTGGTGGGTGTCCTTGGAGAAAGGAAGGGAAAACTTACTCCGCAGGAATTTTAGGGTGAGTTGTAATGCTATATAATCATAATGATGTACTTTTGTTACTTTTTTTTTTTTTCAATTATCGTTTTTGTCTACAATTTTATTTTTTATAATTTCCCCGTAATCATAGAATGTGCATATCTTGCACAGAGTAAACTGTTATTTTTGCTGCAATGACAGTTTTGGTCGTCTAAGATAGTTATCATTAATGAACATCTTAATTAGATTAGATATCAATGACCTTGTCCTTGTAGAGTATTCAAGATTTGTCTTAACATATACGCATTAAATCAGATAACTTATAGCTGATTTAATGCAAATATTGATTGCATAAAAGATCAGAATTAATGTGGCATATAAAACAATAACTTGAGTCCTGTCTTTTTAGACTTCATGAAGAAATTGAAGACTTCTATCAATACATGTCTCCCACTCCAGAGGAACACGCTCTTCGACAGAATGTTGTGGAGCGAATTCAGAATGTTGTGTTAAAGCTGTGGCCTGAATCTCGCGTGGAAATATTCGGAAGTTTTCGAACAGGACTTTATCTACCTACCAGCGACATAGACTTAGTCGTGATCGGCAACTGGGACAATAATATATTACCGTTATGGACGCTGGAACAGGCTTTAATGGCAGATGGAATTGCTAAGGCTAGCTCAATTCAGGTGCTCGACAAAGCATCGGTAAGTTCTCTTTAACATCACTTCCAAATGATAATTAAAATTTTTATTTGTAACTTTACAAAAAACCACATTTATCTAATAACTATTATCGATAAGCAACAATAACTACATGGGAAGAAAAGCTGCAGTTTCCTATATAAAAAAAGTTTATTAGAGCAAAGTCCATTTCCAATTATTATTTTGATTGCTGTCCAAAATTACTGCTATGATAGTCTACTTATCTGTTTTGCAACTGTAACAATCAACATTTCTGGTTCTTGTGAGTGGGTGTTCAAAAACTGTGCAAGTAAATTGTCGTTACTGCAAAATTCATAACTTGTTCAGTGGTCTTATACTGGAAGCATAACAATAGCCAGTATATCCAACAAAATTTTGAAAACATTCGTGTAACAATACTTAATAGTTGATTTTTGAAATATAAATAATAACAAACAAAACAGATATGCCTTGAGAGTTACGTCTTTGCTAAAACAGTGTAAATTGAAATCATATTGTGCCACCTCGTGCTATTCGTACCAATTGACGTAGTAAACCAAACCTTTTCCCCCACAGGTTCCTATAGTGAAACTTACCGACAAAGAATCTGACGTTAAAGTCGACATCAGTTTCAACATGAGCAACGGAGTCAAGTCGGCCGAGTTAATAAAAGACTTTAAACGACGTTTCCCAGTTCTCTCCAAGCTTGTACTCGTTCTCAAGCAATTCCTGCTCCAGCGAGATCTCAACGAGGTGTTTACGGGCGGAATCTCCTCATACAGCCTCATCCTCATGTGCATCAGCTTTCTTCAGGTAAAAACTACAACTCAAGACATTTCTGAACCTAAATTGAATAAGTTCAATGAATATTTTCCATTTGAAATAGATGAAATATCATGCCAATGAGAACTGCCTTTAAGAGCCAGATTACACGACCAGATTAGAGCAACGCCCGCAAAATGTGGAGATTGGAGTTCGAACCCCAGACTGGGACACATTTGTGAAAGTGTTCCTAATTTTAAAATACTCTGCCCATTGCAAGTATTTGAGTGTCTGCAATTGAAATCATTTTTTTGCTTGGATGAGATGTCATGTGCATTTGAGTATATCTAATTTTTGGCTTTGTTCTTTCAGCTGCACCCACGGATGATGGGCTATATGAAAAACGCCAACCTCGGTTACCTTTTGGTCGAGTTCTTTGAGCTTTACGGCCGCAAGTTCAACTACATGAAGATCGGTATCAGGGTGAAGGACGGTGGCACGTACCTACCCAAAGAAGAGGTACGTTGCGCTATACTGCCTTATATTGCGCTTACTGCCAGTGCACCTTGTCTAAAGTTGTTTAAGAGGTGACATGGCATTATTTTTCTTTTGGCTAAATACCCTGTTTAGCGAGTGAACATACTCTACTGGCAGAGGCGCCACCAGTAGTTTTAGGGTGCCATGCAGGCCAACTAATTTTAACACAATGTTACAAATCTTCTCCTTGTATCAAATTTCCCTTTTTGCTCTAAAGCTTTTTATTGTGTGATGATGATTTGTTTTTCAAGCTCTTATAATAATTTATCTATCAATTTTCACTATCTTTACAATCTTCACAATTCTTTGCAGCTATAATAAGTTTTTTGGAATTCCTTAAAACTGAAATTTCATTCTCGGCTTTGTAGCATTGCGATTCTTGCCCTGGCATCTTCTCTCACAAGTTGGCGTCCATTAAGACTGCAGTTATGTTTCTTTTAAAAACTTTTAACTGATTTTCTTCACAAATGCAGGTGGTCAACATTAAAAATGGTAAAATATATCCAGAAAATTTAATCAAAATCGAAGAAGACATTTGAGTAGTAAAGCAAAAACAAACTCTTATAGAAACAAAAACCCTGTACATACTCAATGCACATATTACTAAAATTGTCCATTTTCCTTCGTTCTTTTACAAAGTGTTGCTTGCTACAGGTTCAAAAGGACATGGTGGACGGGCACCGGCCATCAATCCTGTGCATCGAAGACCCGCTGACGCCCGGTAACGACATCGGCCGCAGCTCTTACGGCGCGCTGCAGGTCAAGACCGCATTCGAGTACGCCTACATAATCCTCTCGCAGGCTGTTAAGCCTACCAACACCAACTCGTACGACTGCAACGTTAACAGGTCGGTAACAAGTCCGAGAACAACGTTCCTCCATCTTTTTTATGTCTCTATTTTTTCTATTTCCACAACCGGTTAAAGCTTTTACCTTTCATGCTCCTGCTTGCAACATTAGATACATAAACCAGTGCGTTTAACTCCTGCGTTTACGCTGCACTTATCTACACTTTCACATTGTACCCTTTTTATCCTTCTCAATCTCAGTCCATTTTGTTCTATGCAACCATCTTTCTTAGTTTATTTTATCACAGTTCTCCCCTCTTTCTTCAATATCTCTTCTCACGAAATGTATCCATCTTTCCCGTTGTCTCCCTAATCACCTATGTTCATCCATGATCACCTTTCCTTAAAGCACCAATTAAATTTCTATTAATACTAAATTATCAAAAATTGCTTGTTAACACACTAGTAATACCGTTGAGTGTAGGTTATAGGTAGAGTTTCAACGTCAATGTTAAAGTCTCTGCGTGAAAAATGACTACCTTATCGACAAAAATGCAGAGTACCGGACAATCACGTTAAGTGGAGCCACTGTCGTATGAATTTTAATTTCGATATTTCTCGTAGGTTAACTCGCTTTTGAAACTTTTCATGCTCAAAAAATCTCCATCAATGTTTACCTCAACGATTGATATACACGTAACGATATTAAAAAGCGAGTAACCTACGAGAAATATCGAAATTAAATTTCATGTTACAGTGGCTCCACTTAACGTGATGTTCCGGTCCTCTGCATTTTTGTCGATAAGGTAGTCATTTGGCGGCCATCTTTCACGCAGAGACTTTAACATTGACGTTGAAACTCTACCTATAACCTACACTCAACGGTAATACTATACTATCCAATATTTCTATTTTCCTTCATTGATTGATTGATTTGTGGGGTTTATCGACTCACTGTTTTGACTACGGGCTCTAAAGCACTGGCCTATCGTCATCAGTGAATGAGTGGGTGTTCACAAATATAACCTAGCTTAAAAGAAAGAGGGGAAACCTGGTGCTGGCAAGTGTTAAAGAGCACCTAGGAGACCACCGGCTTAACGTTCCTTTCGAAGATGACCCAAAACAGATCAACAAATTGTTTCAATTCCTGGAAGCAACTGGCTCGTTTAAAACCATCTAGTCGTATAGTTTAGTCGCAGTGAGAAAATGTGTTCTATTAAATCTTATTTATAGGCTACATTAATGTGTTTGGATAAAAATATATATCGGTCAAAGACTCATCTCCGTGGTCACAGCCAATCACACACTTCAATTTTCATCTTATCCATGTGCTTTTTTTTCGTCTGGACATTGTAGTGTTGGACCTAAAAAGCGTAATTTTTAGAAAATTTATTTGACCAGACCTTTTTGTCAAGTTTGAGATATATTTTTTTATTTATAAAATTTCTCGGGCGAAAAATGACCGAAGGGTTGACGCGGCTCTAAACATCTCTACCTACCTACCGTGCATTCCGTGCTAATGCGACTGTTGCTCCAACAGCATACTCGGCCGCATCGTCCGCGTCACTGACGAGGTGACGGACTACCGCGATTGGATCCGCAAGTCGTTTCCTGCCCCGCGACCGCAGGGTGGCGGCAACGCGGAGTCTAGCGAAGAGGATGACGTTTCCACCGGCAGCGACCAGTCAGCAAATGAATCCACGTCTAACAGTGACCCCAGCGATACGGTACAGATGGGGGACACATTTTAATCATTTTTACTTAGGCAGGAGTCAGGACCAATGATCTCAAATAACCTGGGTAGGGCATACGATCCAGCCAGCTGATCTCAAATAACCTGGATAGAGCATAGGATCCAGCCAGCTGACCTCAAATAACCTGGATAGAGCATAGGATCCAGCCAGCTGATTGCAATTAAAGTTGGGCCATGCATCCAATCCAAGGTGCCCTTACAATTTCAATGCTAATTTTAGACCATTCAAAATTGCAAAATTTCAAAAGCAGCTCTGGCCAGCAATATCAGCATCTCCATAGCAACCTCCCAACCACCATGGGTGGAAAGCCCTTATTTTTCTTTTTCACAGTCCATACTAAAATTTGACCATAAATCAGATTTGTTTGGCAATTTCAGAATTTTCTTTAGATCTGAGTAGATGATTTTTTACACTTTTCATATGTTCTTGCTGAATCTGTAAACGAATCGGCTCCGCATGCGTCATTTGTCGTCGATGCCCCGCTAACTGCTCTACGATATCCTTTCAGGACTCGGAGTGCAGCCGGACAGGGTCAGTGACGCCGGTGGTAGAACCATACCCTCGCCATCGGCCACAACTCACAGCGTCGGCATCGACGTCCCCTGCAAAGCCCACGCGTGCCCGACGCTTTGAAAACTCACAAGGTAACGACTAGCCGGCGTCAAGGAGTCCGTTTCTTATTTGAATCTTAGTTGCCATTGCTAGCAATCGGCAGAGTATTTCATTATTATTATTTTCTTATGGTGTTTTCGACTGGTCTGCATCAGGATGGGGTTTGAATCTGGCTGGTTGACGTCATGCTCTCCACCGGGTTTGCACCAGCTCCGAGCGAGAGCGCCTGAGTGAAATATGACTAAAACTCTCTCCTCTTGACAGCGCTCTACCAACCTCACGGCGGCAGCGACTTCGCAACGTCACACTCGGCAGCCAGCACGACGTCAGCCCGCGGCGGTCGTGGGCCGAAACGCCGCAAGAACACCAACAACATTCCTCGGAAGCAGGAGGCACGGCCGTACGCCAACTATTAGACCTGTGGTTTTATCGGGACTGGATTTGAAGCCGACTGTTCCTTCGAGCGGCCCTATTCTACATGCAAAACGTTCCAATCTGGATATACCGAAGTTTAAGCTGATCTCTTCAGGCCAATTTCGACGCTGGCAGAGCATCCGGTCCAAGCGAATCTTTACAACGATGGGATAAACAACGTCTCTTTAGTTTTGGTTCGTTCTGTCTCGAGAGTTGCCGTCGGTTGCATTCATCGGTGCAAAGGCAGGTTATTGGAGAGATCAGCTAATCGACCGACAGAGTGGGTTAGGTTTTCCAAAAGTCTCGTTTCGAGATGGCCGTGGCTTGCCTTTTTTTTCTAAAAAATACGGTGCATCAGAGCATTTTGTTGCATTGTTTTCCATGCACTTCCTTGAATGCCTAGTTAGGGTAATTGTGATAAATCTAGACAGAGAAACGAATTGTCGAGTCACTTTTTGCAAAGAAATCATTCTGTGTTTCAGGACTTTGTTTTTATTCTGTATTTTATTTTAATCTGTTTCAACAGCGTTTATTGTTAACTTAAAAATCTCTGATAGAGAGCACTGAGAGGGGGACCTGACCCACTCTGCGGTTGAGTCGAGCTGGCATACCGACATAATTCGCGGGAATCTGTTGCGGTTGCGGAGATTAACGTTTCATAATGTTTACTGCCTTCCTTCCAGAGAACAAAGTGATTGTAGCTTTACAACTGCGTTACAAAATGAAAGCCAACTCTCATGTGAAAGTTGAGTTTTTTTCCCTTGTTTGATTACCATTTCTGGTGTGTAATTGATTTGGCCTGGTACCAAGGTCTTTTAGCACCGAAAGACAGGTGTAAAAACATCACTTAAAAGCGGGTCATATCACAAGGCAATCCTTCGCTACTTGCGTCGTCATCAAATCAGCTCGTTCGGTCCCGACCAGCCCAGATGCAATTTTTTTTTTTTTCGAGCTGTTACTGCTAAATATTTTATAGCTGTGATCCTTTTGGCTCGTTATTTATTTGGAGCAGTGATCCTGGTTGCTCGCCATATCGGGTAGTTTTCGTGCGCTTTATAACATAGAGAGCCTTGTCTCTCTCCTTGTTTCACGTCTGTCTTTAGCCCGCCCGTTCGTACGACGCGAGCCGTTCGTTTTGAGTGTGCGTTCGGGCGTGCCGAGTGTGAGTTTTCGTCGCGTTGTCGACGCTAAACGAACAAAGGCCTCGCCAGGCGTTTGTTATGCGAAAGCCTGCGTGGTCTGTGTACATGTTTTAAGAAGTTGTTTCAGTGTCGGATATTTTTCTTCAAGAAAAGACACTTGCGTGTGCTTTCATAGCGGATTCGTTTGCGGCATCCGTGGAAAGCCATATTGGTCTCGTCCCCCGCCTGAAGTGTTCCGGGCGGACGGGCCAACTGATTTTGAAATCGATATGCGATCTGTACCTTCCTAGGTTAGGACTCTCGCAACGGGTACCTGAATAGCGAATAGTACTCTAATTTTGATCGTGTTTCTTGTTGAAAACACTTGCTAAGTTATTATTACGTTGTTTATAAGGCGAAATGGAAATTTTGAAAACCGCGAAAAAAAAATACAAAAAAACATTAAAAACTTACCAAAAACATATTGATACGTGCTAGGAATAATGGTTTTTATATATTATTGCAATCCTACTTTGGCACAAAAAAACGACCCAGTGATTTTTTTATGAAAAAAATGTAAAGTAAAAATATAAGAACTACTAAGTAACCGATAATGGAATTAAGTACGTAGTACATAAAGTAAATTGATCACGGCTACCTTTAATTGAACCAAATGACACAAGCAAAGGATTTTTCCCTTTGCACAAAGCTGCTATCGATGCCGGTTACAGTTTTGTTAGGTATTGTTACTATCAACACTCACCAACCATGTAATTATTTTATTTATTCTTTAGTCAGGCAAAAAAATAATAATTGTGTGAACTTTCTACTGCAATGTTTTGGAAAATAAAGAAGTACCTAAATTTCTGGCATGAAATAATGCATTTTTATTCATGTTGTATTCCTTCCTCTGGAACTCAATAATTCCAAGTCTGATTCAAACATAATTAAGGTTCTTTCCAATTCCAATCCCTAGGCACAACCCAAAACCAGGCGTTTTTACACATGTAACATGCATTTGTATTAGTGAAGAAGAGAAGAGAAAAGAAGATTGGCGCTGCGTGGTAAAATTTCAAGAATGTTGTTGTTTCGGTGTGTTGCTGTTGTCATTGCTGTTTAAAAATAAAATTACTGATCAAAAAGCAAAAATTTAAGAGAGGCTTTAAGGTCATGCTAGCCTCCCCATTAGGGGAAAGGGTTCCCTACAATTTCTTCTATTTTTTTTCATGTTGACTACTTTCTAGACCCGTGAATAGCTATTGGGGCTTTGCGAACGCTATTTAAGCTGTGTCGTAGCGATATTTTGGAATGATTGATGAGCGTAGCTAAGTTTTTCATTTTTGTTACTCCCAAAAAATCACTTGTGTGCGTATTTGTTTTTTCTGTTTTTTCGCATTTCTGTTAACGCTTCAGACACCGAGGGTCAGCTAATAAAAAAAAAAAAAAAAAACGCATTACTTTTTTCTGGGGTGTATAGTATGCAATTGAAGGTTTTCACTTTTCTCGCTAATCTCATCAACTACTAGAAGCACTGACCAACACCTACAGTGCCCAGTATCGCGCTTCTTATCGAGAAAACAGTGCGTCGTTAAACACGACAAGTCAATTTCTTAAAAACTAGTAAGTAGGCATCCCGTGGCACATACGAACACTGCGGGACTGTCTATCAATAAATACGGCGAAGCTGGCTCGCTAAAATCGACTAAAACTAGCGTTAAAATTTGTCTTTTGGTATCAGGCGAGCAGCCGACAAAAGAGTATCGTCCAAGCGTGCTGCATTGCTGTGCGCGTGACGTCACAATCCACGTGCTCGACCGACTCCACCTCGTGCTATCAACTGACTGAAGCTCCTCCCATGGGCTGACTGGTTTTTAATGGTCATCGCCGTGATAAAAGCAATGGCGGCCATGGCTGCTATCATAACGGTCGCAACTCCGATCGCCAAATATTAATTTTAGGGAAGTCTATATCATCATGAGCAGACCATGTACTGTCGGGTCCTTATGCAGCAGTATACCGAGATCGAATACCGACCTCATGCCGTTTTATTAATTTACTTTCTTATCTAGCAATTTATAGATTGAAAAACTACTTACCTTGAACAGAATCCCATGTGGTCGTTTGGTGAAGCTGCACCATTAAGCCACTTTTTTACCACTACTACCACCATTATATTTATAATTTTAGTATATTATATTATAGTAGATACATCTCTACCATTATTACTATTTTACCACCTTTATTTACTTTATGTTATAAACGGTGCAATATTACCGTGTTACCTTCATATAAAAATATTTACTAGAATAGGCCCATACAAATACTATGTACTTGTCAGTAGCTAATAAACAAATATACAAAAAATATAAATATACAGTTCATGTGCATGACATCCCGAGTTCGCCTCTCGGAGTACATTTTTATTTTTATTTTTTTAATTATTATTGCGAACACCTGACGTACGTTGAAAGGTTCTAACAAAATTCTGAAAAGCGACTGTATTGTATTGTGAGTGAAGTCTAGTTTATAGTGAACGGCGAAACGGTAAGGTAGTAGGAGATATAATAATATTACTATTGGCTACCCCCTATACTTAGATGGAGGCAGAGGACAGTTATTTATTTTACTTTGCCTTATGCATTAGACGCATGTGGTTTTATGCCAGTTTTATCCTGTTCTAGGAAAAAAAGTGCAATTTTGAGGGTTTATTGTGGCAAGTGGAGATCAAATATAGAAGAAATATCCTTGTTCGACTTATTTTGCCTACAACATAGTCGATTTCTAGAATTTTAAAAGCGCGGAAAAGTTTGGTCAGAAATCACTAGGAGTCTGACCTTCTGTTGGTCAAAAACTGAAATTAAAATAACAGCCAGCTGCAAAAAAAAAGATACTCCCAATTCCAAACAAAAACAATTCTATTCATTTTGCATATTTAGGACTTACAAAAATTATTTTCATGCACATTCTTGATCATCTTTCAGTATTTATTTACATTTCTCGACAACAAAATCGACATGAATCGTAATTGACACTGAAAATAATGTGTTGGTAGCTGGTTGTCTGGAATATTCGGACCTAATCGACCACCAGCTACTTAACGATTCTCGGCCCGTGCGAATTACGAGTTCAATTAACACACGTCTATTTAATGACGAATAAAACTATTACAGGTAATGAAGTGACCTGAATGATCTTTTTTTTTCCTGTCACTTAAAAGGTACACCGTTGATCAACATCCAATCCGTTTAAAAACCTTGTCGCATATTTTCATCATTTCATTACACACATTTCTGTACTGCAGTCTTGAACAATAATTCATCATCTAGCTTAATAACTATAATATCAGTAAGTGACTTAAACACTCGTTTACAGCCTCGCAAATATCAATATCTCTCATAGCTTCCACTCGAACGATCGCTGCGATTTAAACTGAAAAGCTTTTTTAGCTTTGTACAGAAGGTATTTGGTACTTTTTCCACAGTTTCCAACAATTGATCTTTAACACAATTAACTCTTTAATTAACAGTCTCATATATAACAATTGTCTGTGATATTCTCTATTTGTTTAGTAATATGGTCAAGATTAAATCTTACTTGGACTGTCACCTACTAGTCTAGGTACGTAGGTAACACTACAGCTGTAATAATTGCGTTGTGTTTGTAGTTTAGGGTTGGGTTATGGCTGGGTACATGTACTAAAGGGCCTCAAAAATACTTAGAATTTGAAAGTGAACAAAGCCAAAGGGTAAATAACCACACTTGTTACTTTCTTGGACTTTGTCATACTATGATAGTTTGATGTAGCATCATCTAAGAGCCCAAATTGCAGAAATATTTTGGAAATATTGTGTCCAACAGGAGCAGTTTGCATAACAGGTAGTGGGAAAGAATGTAAATTACAAATTACAAATTACAACACAAGACTTATTTTCTCTAAAATACCCGAGTATTACAAATAGACTCTGGCCCAAATTAGCTCTAGCATATTGTGCAGATCTTTCTTTCTCTACAAAGATTTGCTTTTAAGACACCTCAATAATTTGGCTATTTAAGCAATAGTAGATCTTGAAATTGTACGACGGCACTTATGGGCCAGCTATCGAGAATGATAGCGAGAAAACTAGAATCTAGAAATGGCATTATTTTCATGGGAAAGAAGGGGGTTGGACAAAATAGTACAATCAACATCCATTCAAATCCAAACGGAAAGTAGTACCTACACAGCACCATAGTTTTTTCCCCATATCACGACTCATATATTCTTCAACTAGAATTTGATTGATTCAAATATCCATTCCGATTGCCTTGCAAATCATTTCCGTCGTTGAAATGTTGTTTTCTTTACACCAACTTGCCAACATTGGTAGCACCAGCCAAAAATAATTCGATCAAACAACAAAATTGATTGCAAAATGGAGGTACAACCGGTCCCAATGTCCTACCAAAACTGAGATGACGTACCAAACCCCGGCATTTCATGCCATGCTAGAGTCTCTATGGTCAGTTTCCTTGTCCCTTTCCAGGGGGACGTTGCCCCAAACTCTGCGGTTGCGGGTAGCGGGAATCGCAGCGATTAGCAGACCGGCCACAACGATCCACACTCCGGCCAAAACGAAGCTCAGATCGTAGGTCCGCGTCCGGTCGTACACCCAGCCTAGAAGACAATTTAATAAGTATTTGCTATCAGCATTGGCTATCAATTGGCTAGAACATTGGCTTTCAAAAGAAACTTTATAGGTATGTATTATACTTTTTATCAAGTATTAGATCTCTCTCTTAAATATAGAGCTGTTTTGTTTGTTATAAGATCAAGTAATTTTCCATTTTTATCGGTAAAGAAGTTATTTGATGGCTATTTTCCGCACAGACAGTTTGACATTAGCGCTACAGTAATACAATCGAATTGTGAGACAGCTGAAAGCTGACCAGATTTCATCAATGAAACTTACCTTCATTTTAAAAAATGTTCACAAACACCCACCTGCCAACGGTGGCCCAACAAGATTCCCGATCCCCTGGCACATCAAAGAAAGTCCATACGCCGTCGTGAACCTCTCCAACGGAATGAGCTGCACGAGTATGACGGGCGTGAATGAGAAGCTGGACGCGAAGAAGAGGCCAAACAGTGCGCAGACACATGCCAGCAACCAGTAGGTGGCGACCACGTAGGGCATGGCCAGGGTGGCAAAACCGCACACGACTAAACATCCGGCGTAGGTCTTGGTGACGTTCATCCACGGCTGGTCGCCAGCCCAGCCGAGTAACACCTACGGAGACAGGTGGACTCAGCGTCTTTTTTCTCTTGAATTTAAAAGGAAATCTTTCGACAGTCATACATTTTACAATATATATGGTGGAAAGGAAAGTGAAACGGGATCCGGAACCTCCCAATTGGGAGATTCTATTTGGTCGCACATTTTTCCAGTCTAGCTTCCTGTCCATGCTTCGCTTCCTGGTTTCACCTCCCTAGTGCAATCACCAGAAAAACCAAAAACCCTGCAATATATCTATAGTATTTGGTTAGAATTAGTTTTAAAATGTGTGCTCTAGAAATTTCTGGACAAATCATAACTTACCCTCAGTTAGTAGCTTTCTGAGTTCCACAGAACATTTTATTCTGAATTCTTCAGCCTTGACACAGTGCTGCAGCTTATTATTAATCCGTACCATTAGGTGTTACCTAAAGGTCTATTTATCATGACGTACCATGCCGATAAAGTTGGTGCAGCCGATAATCATGAGCAGACTAGAGACTCGGTCCTCGCTGTAGCCGTTGTTCCGCACGTGGTCGGCCAGGTAGAAGTAGGGCACGATGAACCACGTGAAGAGAAGGATCGTGCCGATGGACATCAGTAAGAAGTGCAACTCGAGAAACATCGAGAAGTCCAGCATGCCTCGCACCAGGTCCACCATGTCCGCGTACCACTTCTGGAAAAAGTGTAAAAACCTAACTGAGATATTGCTGATGAATTAATATTTTTTCAAAATTGTAATTCGTAGTCCATTGTTGTTCATAAAATGTAAATTTTTTGTCATTTGGTCATGATATTTAGAAGTACAAATTTTCAATCTCTTATAATATTGCCATTGGTAGTAATTTAATTCCATTTTTTAGATTTTTCTACTGGTCTGCACCAGAGCGGGTTTAAAATTTGCTCGATGACATCATGCTCCCCACTGGGGTTGCACCAGCTTAGAGCGAAAGCGCTCCAACCCTAACACTTGATCACTAGCTCATATTATTATATCATATATAAAATTAAATTTTGAAAAGTGGTTTCATACCTCCTGATTCTCCTTTGCGATGGTCGTCATCGAGTTTCGGTAAATGTCGGGACATGATGATGCTCGGAGTCGGTACCGGTGAATGTTCAGCATCGCACCGCGGTACATCACCGAGTTCCTGGGGGCGTCAGTCAAGCAATGATTACTTACAACAGAACCCAAGAAAAAAGAATGGGTGACCCATTCAATACCGGGCCCAGCGCAGTGTTACTTAACTTCAAATGATCTGACGAGAACAGGTGTTTTCAACAGACCAAACCGTTTGATTTGCACTAATTAGAATTGTCGGATACCTATATATCTTACAGCTCATTTCAAGAGCGTCACCCACCTGTGCACCCTAATGTGTCTGAGGTGATGTGTGGCTGGCGTAAACAGCTGTTTTTTGAGCGCAGGCAGCGCCGGTTTGGACACGACGGTGCCATACGTGCCGTTCGCGGCCGGGGCTGCGGTGGTGCTGCCCAGGAGCGGCTCGGGCGAGGCTGGGCTCACCGAAGACTCGGTCTGTGAAGTAACGGCAAGAGCAAATTGATGTAAAGATTATTAACATTTGTGAAGTGTTTTAGCATTGATAGCAAAATTGTGTAATTTCCTCTTGTAAGGGATAGCGTTTGAGAGATATCAGCTGTCTGGAATTGTTCTGCCGGGGTCCTGAAAGGTCCCGACGCCATAAGACCAGTGCCACATGGCCCGTTGTCAAAACAGTGCGACGTTACACCCCATTGATCAATCAAAATTTGGAATATCCCATAAAAGTAGTGTATGATAGACCAAGTTTGATAAAATAATCCCGCGCTTGAATGAATTATGGCAACTACACAGCAATTTTTTGTAAGTGTTCCACATAAATTAATGAATAACTTGACCAGATTTTGAGCTAATACCAACTGCAATGTCAGTCAATGCGGATGTACTGTTAAAATTCAGCCTGAATCATTCATTATTTCCACATGTGTATTCGTTTAGAGTGCCGAAAAACACCACTGTGCTTTTTATAAACCCGTTGGCCAATTCTAAATACACTGCATAGGTAACTCATTCGAAAACGAACCTTTAATGCCAAAGCATTCAAGTAAGCGAAATACTTTCGTAGTGAAAAAAACTATATAAACTGGGTTTTAAATTCTAAGTTAAACCAAAAAATAAGGAAAACTAAGTAAAACAACAAAACATTTTTTAAAATTTTTCCTTAGGTTGTTCTTTACTTAGCATGCAACTCCTAGCTTAAATAGTTTTTGTCAAAACTAGTGCTAAGGTTAGATAAAGTAGACATGAGTCTAAAAACCACTTTAGTAGTGTTATAATGAACCTGCTGTTCACGACAGTTTCAAGAATTTCATATAATCCCATTCTATGATAAAATTATTAGAAATATAATAATTCTCTGACCGTATCAGTTCGTGTGGTCGTTGCTAGCGACGGCCTAACGTTGACGGACACCCTGGCTGGCCTGGAGTCCACCGCGTTCAGGCGGCTGCCGTCGCTAGCGCTCCGACACAACAGCAGGCTCGGGTAGTTGTCCAATATGGCGTGGAACACGCGTTGGTTAGCGCTCAGCGACTCCAGCACCTCTAGTGGCACCTGCAAACGATTACACACAAACGTTGTAGAGCTAGTCTTTATTTTGTTTAGCAAAACTCATCCAGTCTTCCAGAATCGCAGGACTGACCCTGCAAAGTCTAGATTCAGTCTTTACTTTACTCAGTACGCCCATTTAATAAGTAATGAAGTATTTATGCGTTACGCTAAAACCCCATGAATAGAAATAGATCTTAAATAGAAAAACGTGCTATCGCGACTTTAATGCAACCATGCACTCATTGTCTTGAAGCTTAACAAGTCCACATCTATTTAAGATTAATATTAACGGTATTTTCAGGAGGAACTATCAATCAATTTAGCTGAATTCATAGCCTTTTTGCAACAATAGCCATAAGAGCACCGATAAAGTAGTTGTTAATATAAAAACGTACTAACGAGACTACCAACGATGGTTTGAGATAACTGACCTTCTCGCTGCGTCGAACGAAGGTGGGTAAATTGACGACAGATCGGTAAGAGTTATTCCGTCCAGGGGTCGCTAGGGGGCATCCGGGACTCTCACCCGACTGCAGCATTCTACGCAGTTCGTCAACTCCGGGAAAATCACCCTCTTTGCCCGTGCTGAAAGGGTAAGGAAGGGGTATTGGTTATTGGTATTTTGTATTTATTGAACCAAATTGATCTTTACAGATATTGGTATGTCATAGTTATAAAAAATAAAATCATTAAATCTAAAAATTTAAAAATTCGTTAACACTATAAAAACAATTAAAAGGAAATTCTTCAATATATCACAAAATTTTTTATCATCCTTAAACTTCTTTATATTTTGAGGTAAGCTATTGAAAAGTTGTATTCCCTTTGCCTCTGGGCCCCTATCTAAATTACAAAATTCTATTTTAAATTTGCTTTTACATCTTACGTTTTTATAATCATTGATAACAATTTTTTTATTAACGACTAGTAAAATTATATTAAATATGTACATGCAGGGCGTGTGTTTTTTAAGGGCGTGGACACAAAAATCTCATAGTTAAAACGGATTAATTAATTAAAAAGAGAAAGCTATCAGTAAAAAAGGCTTCATTTTTTAGGTATTGTCATATCCAAACAATATTCCAATCCCAGAATGGATCCTTTACATACTATACCATTTCAGTGATTTCTACCTTAGATATCTCTGTTAACATGGCCAACCACACAACCTTTTAGCATCTTATATGCATAAGATCTGATGTTAAATCACCAATTTTGCTTATTAGTTCTTGATGAAAACACTGAAACTCGCTTTACAACTTGAAAAATATCATTTCTTGCTGACAACTTTTTACCCAAATAATACCTACGCAATTATTTGTTCCTTTTGTTTTCTATCTTTTGTTGTAACAAGCAGAAGTTACTAAATCCTCAATGATGTCACTATGATTTCAATGATGATAATGAAGTTTTCGAAACACGTTTTCAACCAATTTTGACCATTAAAGTGGTAAAACTCTAAAAACCACGAAAACAACCGAAAAAACACAACTAAAATAGCGCGTGCACATTGAGAGAACTCAAACTCAGAGACTCTCAAGATGGCGACCTTGGCTTCAAAAGATCTCCAGATTATTTGAGATCAGTACTTCTCTCACTGGCGAGTCTGTTATTAGTTTCATGGTACAACCGTACCTGGCGTCCGCGAATCCACTGACAGAACCACACGAGCTGGCGGCCCTCAACGACTTAGTCCCCGCTAGGCTCGCGGCTCGCTGTTCGGCGCCCCACCACTCAGGGTCCCGCATCAACGCCCCGCCCACGCACATGTTGAAGAATGTGCCTGCAACCGGCGAGAACACAATCACACGTTAAGAAACACGATGCTGGGTCAGGATATTGAAAGAAATATGAAAGAAACAAACTACACACTATTTTATTATTAACAAGTAACACTATAACCGTCTCAAAAATTGATGCCGAAACGCGGACTCGAACCCCTATCTCCACCTATCGCGGGTGTTGCTCTGAACCATTGAGCTATTTGGACACTGGCTTTTTGAGACGATTTTAGTGTATTTGAGGAGAATGACAGTTCTCCAAGGAGTTGAACCACGAGGCTGTGAATACTCACAGTCACTCTGATTCTTGTGACGCTATATCACGTCACAACCTGTCAAACTCGAATAACTCTAATTTGACGTTGGATTCGTTGCTGTATTAGGATGAAATCTTAAATTTAAATTTAAATTTAAACTTAAATCTTACATTTTAAATTGCAAACGGGGTATTTTATTATTAACAACACTATACCTAACCATCTCAAAAATTGATGCCCAAACGCGGACTCGAACCCATAGTGTTGTTAATAATAAAATACCCCGCGCATTGCAAGCGTTTGCAATTTAATTAAGATTTCATCCTAAAACTACACACTATATGATTCGAGCACGGGACAGATTAGTTTATTAAATTATGTCCACATTTGCATTGATTTCAAACAATACCTTCTTGAAATGACTCACCGGCTAGCAGCAGCACCGTTCCCCGCCATCCAAACTCGGAGATGAAATAAGATGTCATCCGAGCGTACACGACGGTGCCGAAGCCGGTGCCGCACGCTCCGAGTCCTGTCGCCAGGGTGCGTCGCTTGTCGAACCAGTAGGCGATACTCACGACGGCCGTCACGTAGCATAGCCCCAGACCGAGGCCAGCAACCAGTCTGCGTTGGAGGATGCGGTTTTCACAATATTATTCAACGAGTTTTCAGCTTTTCAGCTAGATTTGAAATGAAAACAATCATATGTGTGCTCGTTTCGAGCACCCGCACCTTCCGTCCAGCCGCAAATTAAATGTTTTGCGATGTTGTCATCGATACACAAGCACTGGCTTGGCATGGGCGCTATAGCCAGAGAATTTGTCACGTTGTCGTCATCGATACACAAGCACTGACTTGGCATGGACGCTATAGCCGGAAAATGTGTCGCGATGTCGTCATCGATACACAAGCACTGGCTTGGCATGGGCGCTATAGCCGGAGAATGTGTCGCGATATTGTCGTGTATACTTAAGTACTGGCGGGGCGATCAAAACAATTGTTTTCTTCTTGAATCAATCTTTCAAATATCCTAAGCTAAGAAGTCGATACATTGGAGTTGTGCTTCTTTCTCCGATAAAGAACTCTTAATTACCCTAGGCTTTCTGGTACATACCCTTCGCCCTCGTGAGGTCCTAGATTATTTTCTGGAAGCTGGCTATCCTCACTGATATTATCTGCGATTTCGCAAAGTCACCTTACTATCCCAGACAATGCTGGAACAGTTCTTTTCATAAAGAACTCTGTTGTTTTCTGGGTCATCTCCCTTTCTTATTATTCAATTCTTCCAAGCAAGAATTAAAAGGCATTGTGATTTGACGCTGCTAAGAACACCCGAAAACTATCGATTTTCAGAACCCTTCACGTTCAAAAAGAACGTTTTGCATCCAGTAAAAAATTACTGGATGCAATGGCGTTTTGCCTCTTACCCAAAGGTGAGGTACATCATCTTGACGGACTCCTGGAAGGCACTAGTTGCAAAGCCCAGACCGGCGACCACGCCGCCGATGATGGTCATGGTACGGCACCCGTACCTGTGATCAAACCAACCAGATGGCGCGTTAGAAACGGGAAAATGTTTGGTGGGCTGGTTATCTGGACCACAGACTGTTTGTTTTTTTACTCCATATCTTTAAAAAAATGGTTTCAAATTCTTTCGCACCTGTCTACTAGCGCCGAACTGATCGGTCCTGTGAGCAACGGCACAGACATGAAGAGGCTGCCGATCAGCGAGGTTCGCGAACTGCTCTCGCCGAAGTAGTCGAGGAACTCGATGTAGAGGAGGCCGAATGAGAAGCTGATGCCGTCGGCGATCATGCTGATGAAGAACGAGGCAGCCACGATTACCCAGCCTGTAGGATGAGAAAGCACACCTACATGTTCCTGAAGTCTCATTAAATGAGAGGAACTTTGTGTGATTGCCACTTGGTCACACAAACTAGATACAAATGACGAGTTTTGTTTTACTACAAAACGGTTTGGCGTGTTATTAAAAACACTGGTTCTCGTGAGATCATCGAAGTTAAGCAACACTGCGCTGGGTATTGGTTGCGTTACCGTCATAAATATGGTCTGCTTTATTTGGAAGTAAGTTTAGAGGGACGAAAGTTAGTACAACTTCACTCGCCTTGCTTATCAACCTCTCGTCAGCATGGATTTGTGGAGAAATCCTGCTGTTCGCGTTGAATCGTCCTTCAAAGAGACGAAAAATCTATGATCTTTTGGTACTTTCTGACTGGAATTGGATACGTGTGTCACGTCTTTCTTTTTATAGGCAAGGTTCTTCATCGTCCTCATCATCACACACTCATTCACCAAAACCATTAGCCCATTGCCACAGAGCCCATTGTCGGCAGTGGGCTAAGGTACAAAAATTCGTTTAAACATAGCGTTTCTGGTATTTAAGATAATCAACAGCTCATAATCAACAAACATATAACAGCTGTTGAAAGAAGAAAGATTCGTACCCCATCCACCATCGGGAGCCTTGGATTTCCGTTGGTCGTCGTCTTCAGATGAATTGTCACTGCTACAAATGGAGTCGCCGTCACCACAGACACCGCCATCGACGAATTTCACGGCCGACTCGATCCCTTTCGGCGTCTCGGCGTCGGTCAACTTCACGTAGGCTGGCGTCGCGACGCCGTTACTGGACGACGTCCGCGTCACGTTCTTGTTTTCGTCTTCGTACTCGCATCCAAGTTTCCACGTCGCCTCCTAGATGGCGTTCAGAACCGCATGATTTTTATCTTTTTATGCTAACTCTGCACATGGTTTAATAGACATTAAGTTTGTGATTATGGCCGGAATAATCCTAATCGACTACACAGTCACATTGGTCTTTGCTTAAGGCCCTAGATCACCCCCTAGACAATCTCCCATAGCAGACCTATTTGTTGACCGTTTTTGTGACTAAACCGTAAGAGATAGCCTCACATGGTAAAAAGAAAGTTGTTGATAAAGGATTGAGGAAGGTCTGTAGCATGATTAATTTTGGATTTTTTTGGCACGAAGGGGCGTTAATTAAGTTAAAGAAGTGGAATATTTGGTAGTTTTGCGGTCTTTAATAAATAAAAACTAAAAGGAAATTGAAAAATCGGCCATGCTACCGACCAAATTTCATCCTTTAGCTACAATATTGCCGCTGGTTAATATGGTCTATCTTGAACAGCCTTGCCGTTAAACCGGTCAAAAATATAGTCTACATTTTCGATATTTTGGCTCTGCTCGCAACCCCTGTGTTGTGCGAGATAGGCAACTTATCTTTCAGATTCTAAACCCCGCCTCCTGCTGTCAATCTCTTGCTTTGGCTTGTGAGACTGCTTGTGAGGGTTTGTGTACCTGCTGCTGAGCACAGTTTTTCTCGGTACAGGTCATTTAGGTGATACACACACTTAGGTAGAAAAACAAAAGTTGCTGCGTGCTTCTAAAGCAAACCGTCCCGTGGACACGGATAGTCCGTCGACTTCGTCGTCGAAGTGAAGGAATGTTTTCAGTTTTTGATCTCGGCTTCACACAGTGTTTACTCGGTCCATTCTCGTAACACCTATTCTTGTAACGCCTACAACTACCTGCTTACCCTTTCTGTTCGTCGGTCGAGGGTCCCCCAACCTTTCGCGACGTCTACCGACTGGATTTTCTAGCATAAATTAAATCTCAAAATATTTTTCTTGTATCACCTACAACCCTCCCGAGGCGGCTGAGCGAACGCAAGATGTGAACCTGCCCCCTGTGCCAGGATGTTTGAATTTCTCGGCGCGTTGAGCGGACATGGCTCCTCCACAGCCACACCACGGTGATCCTCAATTTTGTACGAAGCAGGACGTCGATTTACGTTTTTTAATAGAGATTGATAGAGAGCTAGCACCCTCCGTGATCTTCTTTGCATCAATAATTTGTGAAATACCCTCCAAGTTCCAATTTTATTCCATCAACTTTATGACTCAACATGTATCTACTTTGTCACGATTCTATGTCGCTTGACCACCCTGGTCACATCCAGGTGAGTTGCCCTGTCAAAGTATACGCTTCCCTCTGGTCTTGGAAACATCATTGGCATCATTACTCGTAATTATTTAACAATCAGATAATAAATAACAATAATCGCTGTGTTTGCACAAATGTTCAATTATTGTTCTTGGTTCGCCCCTTTCGCATAATATTGCAAGCACCCGGATTGTTGCCTATATCTTTGTGTCACATCACAATCGCCTGGTGTGAGCTCGGCCGACCATAGAAGGTTCAGGTTCAGGCGTTAAAACTCAAATCCTCTCGTCTTTTCCACAGGTGCCTCATGCACAAACCGTCACTATTAAGATGATAAAATCGTTATTTAACACAAATCCCGATGGTCACCCCGCAAACTGACCTTATCCTTGTTCGAAACGGCGCCCAAATTTTCTGGGTTTGGGCGCACTCTCTCAGGAGCAAGCGTCCCTGATCGTGCGGGGGAGTGTCAAATTTCTCCTCTCCTTGTCCTGGTTCTGAAGTAGCAATTTTAGCTTCATAACTCTTTACTTGATATAATAATTGTTAAAAAGCCCCCCCCCCCCCCCCCCCCCCCCCCATAACGCTCTCCTTCACAATTAAAAAACGTAAATCGACGTCCTGCTTCGTACAAAATTGAGGATCACCGTGGTGTGGCTGTGGAGGAGCCATGTCCGCTCAACGCGCCGAGAAATTCAAACATCCTGGCACAGGGGGCAGGTTCACATCTTGCGTTCGCTCAGCCGCCTCGGGAGGGTTGTAGGTGATACAAGAAAAATATTTTGAGATTTAATTTATGCTAGAAAATCCAGTCGGTAGACGTCGCGAAAGGTTGGGGGACCCTCGACCGACGAACAGAAAGGGTAAGCAGGTAGTTGTAGGCGTTACAAGAATAGGTGTTACGAGAATGGACCGAGTAAACACTGTGTGAAGCCGAGATCAAAAACTGAAAACATTCCTTCACTTCGACGACGAAGTCGACGGACTATCCGTGTCCACGGGACGGTTTGCTTTAGAAGCACGCAGCAACTTTTGTTTTTCTACCTAAGTGTGTGTATCACCTAAATGACCTGTACCGAGAAAAACTGTGCTCAGCAGCAGGTACACAAACCCTCACAAGCAGTCTCACAAGCCAAAGCAAGAGATTGACAGCAGGAGGCGGGGTTTAGAATCTGAAAGATAAGTTGCCTATCTCGCACAACACAGGGGTTGCGAGCAGAGCCAAAATATCGAAAATGTAGACTATATTTTTGACCGGTTTAACGGCAAGGCTGTTCAAGATAGACCATATTAACCAGCGGCAATATTGTAGCTAAAGGATGAAATTTGGTCGGTAGCATGGCCGATTTTTCAATTTCCTTTTAGTTTTTATTTATTAAAGACCGCAAAACTACCAAATATTCCACTTCTTTAACTTAATTAACGCCCCTTCGTGCCAAAAAAATCCAAAATTAATCATGCTACAGACCTTCCTCAATCCTTTATCAACAACTTTCTTTTTACCATGTGAGGCTATCTCTTACGGTTTAGTCACAAAAACGGTCAACAAATAGGTCTGCTATGGGAGATTGTCTAGGGGGTGATCTAGGGCCTTAATGTTAAATGTACTTCAATTTATGGTCGGTTTCTCATTCCGTCAAGTAATCAACATACGCTCAACAAATAAACAACAACTTCTGATTGGCTGTTGCCAGGGACCCAACATATTAACGGCCTGTTAAATTCTTAACGTACCACTGAAAAACCGGCCCTAAGAAAATATGTAAATATAATTATGTGCATGGCTTTTTTAAATGTCTTCTGAACCTGATGGAAGATTTAGGTGAGACAGACCAACCACAGGAAACGAAAGGAAGAGAGTCTTAAAATAGTTTCTAAACTCCATTCTTCTTAAATTTTACCTTAACACTAGCTTAAAATACATTGGAAGAGAGTTCGGAGGGATGAAAGTTAGTACAGCAACTTCACTCGCCCTGCATATGAACCTCTCGACAGCATGGATTTGTGGAGGAATCCAGTTGTTCGCGTTGCACCGTCCTTCGGAAGGCACGTTAAGCCAGTTGTCTCCTTGTTGCAGGCTACGGGCCGTCACCAGGGTTTCCTCTCTCCTATACTAGGTTCAATTCACCTTCATCCTCATTCAACAAAGCCAGGGCCACAGAGCCAGTTGTCTAAAAATGCCTTTTAAGACCAATAGCAATCAAATAACCGCCTGCGTACTCCTTTTTTCTACCTATTAGTCGTCCAAAAACCAAGAAATAAGGCCTACCTCATCCACGATCTTCATGTACCCAGGATTAGGAGTGATGTTCAGCAGGGAGCTGAACGGAGTTGTCCGTCGATTATCCACCGACCGCGATCTCGTCGCTAAGATCTTGTCCTGTCCACCTGGATTCACCTCTACGATGGTCACGTTGGAGTCGTCGAAACTGGCACTGCGGTGCTCGTTCTTACCTCTCGTCGAGGGTTTTACCTGGAAGATGGCGGTGATGGTCAGAGAATGGCTGAATAAGTGGACGTGGCCTAATGTGGCACAACGGCATGGATGAATGCTGGGACCAGGGAACAATGAACAACGGGCTGATAACTATTTCTTGGGTATGGATTAAGTTGGGACCTAATTGCTTGAGAGTATTACTGCCAATACAAGTAGAGCTCCAAGCGATTAAAAATAAAATCCGTTAAAAAGTATTCCAATCTAAAAAAAAATACAGAATAAATAAATCTTCCTTTCTACACTGTTTTTATATCGCGACCTTAAATTATTTTAGGTGTTTTTACTCAGAGCCCCTTTTGTTTAACTATGTAAATATTTTACAACCTATAGAATGATTAACTCTTCTCATACCATGCACTGATAAATTGTGGAAATACATAATTATTATTATTATACATGATTGACCGGTATGACCATAAGTTTGAGTAATAATGACGATACTTGGGCTTCACGAACGCAATTTCAGTTGCGTTGAAAGATTAACGTAGCGATATTTTGGGATGATAAAGTGTGAAGCCGATACATTGTATTAATCAAAGCGAAACAACAAAAATCACAAAATTAAGTCGAAAATTTGTGAATAAAAAGAAAAAAAAAACACACACATACGAGCGCAAAAACTTTGCGACCACTCAATGTTTTAGTATTTCACATCTTTGCAAAGTTTGGTGAAAAAATGTCAAACACTTTTGGCGGTAAGCTTCTTAAACGTTTCGACAAAATCTGAAAATGTTTGTAAATTTGGAATAGTTTTAAAACGATTTAGCCGATTTTGCTGAAAAAAATCAGGCAGTCTAAGTTGAAAACACAAAAATATTCTCTTAAAATTTCATTCAAATCAAAGCCGGCGTTGGGCCGCTGCAGCGCAAACCAAAAAAACACAAAAAAACACATCTGCGGTAAGTGAAATTGAAGATTTCGCTCCGCTCGCGTCGCTCATCAATAAAAAACGTTACTATCAATTATATTGATACTTGAATTCAGCATATGGTCAACCGTGATCATTAATTGGCTCATTGCCAAACGACCAGAAAGCCAATCAGATTTGAAACCCTATATTTACTGAGGATCGCTATAATTTCGCAAGCACGTTGGAATGTTTTCTAAGATTCAGTGCACGAGATATGTTTCTTCGTGTTAGAGCATCAGGATTCAACTTTCCGCTTCTCTGCTTGTCTAGCACTGTGGCGACATCTGTCTTTCATTTACCATGTCAATGAAAAGGATGTAACATACTTATAAATTATAGATTAAACAGAAAAAAAGAACTGTCTCGTTCCCTGCTTGTTACTATCAGAATTCCTTCGCGCTCATCAAAAAGTAAGAACATCGGAGTCAGGATTTCCCTAGCACCAATTCATTGCCTTCAAAATCTATTAACAATATTCTTTTATGAAGAGAAATTAAAAGAAATTAAATTAATCAAATCAATCTTCACAGGCAATGTTTTGAATGTTTTGCCATACAGAGCAATCAAATATCTTTAGAAAGAACCAGTTCTGATTATGGGAAATAAAAAAAGAAAAAAAAAGGAAGAAAAGCATATTATTCGTTCAAGAAGTTTCAGGAAATATACAAAGAAAGACTAAGCTCTTGAACCAAAGTGCACCCGCTGCGCACGCAGCTGCTGTGAGTGCAGCGAGTGCAGCGAGTGATAAGAGTGATATGAGTTGATATCAGCAAATTCGGTCCAGAAGTAAAATCAGGGAGCATTTCTGCAGTAAAATGTTTTCACCCTTTTTTTTAGTTTTAAGACCTAGACTCAATGTCCAGGTTTAATGTCAACGATTAAAATTACATAGCAGAGCACCCGCTGCGCACGCAGCCGCAGTGAGTTTAGTCAGTGATAAAAGTTATCTGAGTTAGAGCTAAATTCAGAGATTTCGGTACCGGAAGAAAAAAACCTAATTTACATCTCCCATACATACATTTAGACCCCCTAGACCCCCTAGACCACCTAGACCCCCTAGACCCCCTAGACCACCTAGACCCCCTAGACCCCCTAGACCCCTAGACACCTAAACCACCTAGACCCCTAGACCACCTAGACCCCTAGACCCCCTAGACCCCCTAGACCCCTAGACCACCTAGACCACCTAGACCCCTAGACCACCTAGACCCCTAGACCACCTAGACCCCTAGACCACCTAGACCACCTAGACCCCCTAGACCCCCTAGACCCCCTAGACCCCCTAGACCCCTAGACCACCTAGACCACCTAGACCCCTAGACCCCTAGACCACCTAGACCCCTAGACCACCTAGACCCCTAGACCACCTAGACCCCTAGACTACCTAGACCCTTAGACCACCTAGACCCCTAGACCACCTAGACCCCTAGACCACCTAGACCCCTAGACCACCTAGACCCCTAGACCACCTAGACCCCTAGACCACCTAGACCCCTAGACCACCTAGACCCCTAGACCACCTAGACCCCTAGACCACCTAGACCCCCTAGACCCCCTAGACCCCTAGACCACCTAGACCCCTAGACCCCCATTTACATGTATACATTTGGACCCCATTTTGCTTGCTTTAAGGTTAAGACTCTGGGTCAGGTACCTGAAGACTAGCTGCTCGTTTAATTTCCCTGCCTGCAAATACGGCGTCGGGAGACGTCGCCGAAGAGTGGAACTCGGCGTCGTCGTCGTCATCGTCGTCGTCGTCGTCTTCATCTTCCTCCCCGGCATCGGCGTCGAGACTGGACGTCGAGACGCATGGGGAGTAGTTTGAGCTAGTTTCGCTCGAGTCGTGGCCAATGCCACTGCTTGCCTGATGAAGAGGAAAATGCATTTTCAATAAAAAATTGTCTTTTGTATTTTAAGTTGTTAGATACATCATTGGGTTGAATTTTTCGTCAAAAAACCCAGCATTTTAACTTAACATTTTTTTTTGCAAAAATTATCAATCATTAACCAAAAAAAAAAAAATGTATATGCTAGCAGGTGTAGTCACCGTTCTTGAGGCTGGTTTACGCTCAATTAATATTTATTTTTGGTAACATCAACGATTGATTTATATGTATCGATATTTTGAGTCGTCATCATTTAATTTTAGTGCAGAGGTTTGTTAAAAAGGACCGCCGCCAAGCACCATCTGGTGACCACCAGCGGACAGACGTGTTGCCGGCTCGTTTGCTCAGCAGTACGTTTAGAATTAGAGCTGGGACTCTATACCTATGTAGGTAACCAATGGAAGAACGTTTAAAATTAACGCTGGGGCTTGATAAAATCTATATAAACGACAAATGGTAGAACTAGAACATTTAACATTAGCACAATGGGAATCTGAATAAATCTAACAACCTATGATTTTCAACCACAAACATATTTTCCAATATCTTTAATCTGTGTGTACTTACCGCACTTTTTCGCGCCTCCAGCGTCGCCTTGGCTTCAGCGTCGCACGTCGGCGTCGGCGTCGTCGATGACGTCACCACTTTGCCGTTAATCGAGCGCATAGCGACTTTAATCTAGTCAAAAAACCTAACTAGCGCAAAATCCGAAAAAACAACGAGCGAAAAAAGCTATCGATACTAAATATATAGATAATAATTTTCGATAACTTTAAATTCGTTTTCTATTTTCGATTATCTTTCTTATCACAATATTCAACAATGTGCCCTTAATAGGCTGTGCTTAATTATTTTAGCAAAAACTGATTCAACAACCTGATCTATAATAAAACGAGTTGATTCAAAAAGCACAGATTCTCAAACGGTCTCTCTCTCTTTATAGGTCGTCACTGTCGCATACAATTTCAAAATATCACAGAAGACAGTCTCATACCTTCCTCAAAACTCTTCGCAATCCAGAAATCTCTACGACTAAACGCTTTAGACGAAGAGAATCAAAAAAACTTCATAGGCAAACCTCGCCTAAATTTAAAACGACTTGAAAACAATTCATATTCCGATGGCATCGCTATTTTTACCTAAAAATGGACAAAGATTCAGTGGTATAGGACCAGTATCGGAATAAAGGACCAAATCGTTGGTATACTTCTGTTTGCAATGCCTTAACTTATCTATAGATCAATGCTGTAAACAAAATCAGTATACAAGAACCTTTCCGAAACGCTCGCTGACCGATTTATGTAGTAAAAATGACCTCAGAATAAATAGCCACCAACGACTATCGATAACCAACGAGACTTCGTGTAAGTTATCTGCGAAACTTGTCGATGACGTAAAAGACTTGGTAAACGTAGTTAACGCAGTTACGATGTGTCGACCGAACGATTACGAGGTCGGTTTTACTGATGGCCTGATCGACCACTTCAACGGCCACCCCTCGCGCCGTACTCCCGGTCTTTTGCGGAAGTTGACGCCGGCGATGGTAAAGTTTTTGAGACGCGAAGCGCTACCCGGGTGACTGACGGCGGCCGGCGGCTGTTTCATCAATGACCGGCGATTGTTGGCGGGCAGCGAGTGGAAACTGTGGAAGAGAAGTTGGGCAAGTTACAATCGGATACCGAGCAAGTTATGTGTGTGGCAATTGATTGATTTGATTTGTGGTGTTAAAAGACGTACTGTTTTGACATCTGGTCATGTGGCACTGGTCTAATGGCGTCGGTGAAATAGTCAACGATGAAGAGGATGATAATGAACCTTGCCTAGACTTGAAAGGAGGAGGGGAAACCCGGTGCCGGCACGTAGCCTACTCCTGTCGAACAGCACCAAGGGGACCACCGGCTTAACGTCCCTTCCAAAGGACGGTACAACTCGAACAGCAGGATTCCTTCACAAATTCATGCTGTCGAGAGGTTGATAAGCAAGGTAAATGAAGTTATGGTTCTAACTTTTATCCCTTCAACCTCTCTCCCAAACAGAACTGGTCATGTTTATATGTGGTAATGTGTGGCAAAATCAGTTCCCCTGAACCACTTCGCCAGTCCATCTGTTCCCCGCTTTATCTATGGTTTAAGAAGTCGTTACATTATTTAGAATTTTCTTTGAATTCTTTATACCAGTGATTAAAGCTAAGCAAGTGGGACTATACTCTCTTAGTGGATCTATGTCTAGACAAAAAAAAATGTCTAGGGGCAAGGATTTTATTCTGAGCCCTCATTGGTGGTTGGACACACGGGTAGGCGCCAATAATCTAGTGAGTGCCAGTATCTTACATGATCTACAACGCGGAATCCACGAGGATGCCGACGAAGTTGAAGCGACGCTGAGAGTCACGCCTTCATCTGTGTCCAATCTTCGGAGTTGTTTTCGAATCTATGCAGACTTCAGGTTTGTTGTTGTTAATGTGCCGGTGTTTTTGTCTCTGTAATTTCTTCCACTTTTCCGCGTATCGCTCTCTCGTCTGGAACACAATTGATGAAATTAGTGGAAAACCATCAGTAGACAACCACAAGTGAGAAACCCGTGGTTTTGCAAAAGTAGTACATTTTACACTCGCTCTTTTTCGTTCTTTTTCGTTTTTTTCCAGTTCTTATCTTCACTTTTAAGGGTTGGGGGTGTTCGAAACATTAGCTTTTGATGTTTAGGCATTGGATCGGTGTCCATCATACACATGCCCAGTTCTGTTCGGGAGAGAGGTTGAAGGTATGAAATTTTGTGCAGAAACTCCGTTTCCCTTTCTTATCAAACTCTCGAGAGCATTGGTTTGTTGACGAATCCTGTTGTTTGTGTTGTACTGTCTTTCAAAGGAACGTTAAGCCGGTGGTCCCCTTGGTGTCTATGACAGAAGAAGGCTACGTGCCGGCACTGGGTTTACCCTCCTCCGTTCTAGACTACTTTAGGTTCATCATCATCCTCATCACCATCCACTCATTCGCGGACGCTAATAGACCAATGCCACATGGCCAGATGTCAAAACGTTGCGTCGTTAAACACCACAAATCAATCAATCAAATCAAATCATCAGACTAGGTTAGGTTCATCATCATCATCCTCATCTTAATCCACTCATTCACTAACGCCATTAGGCCAGTGTCGCAGGGCCAGTTGACAAAACAGTGCGTCGTTAAACACCACTAATCAATCACTGATCACCTGTGAAAATCTAAAAGAAAAAACCGCTCGAGAGAATGAATTTATACCCTCTGGATTGTTTTTCAAAGGTAAACGCCAGTACGTCATCGGTTTATTGGCTGGATACCAAAGTTCTGAAATTAACAAAAAACTACTTTGGCTACAGAAAGTAAATAAGAGATGATTTACCCGCATGCGACACCGCACGCCCCGTTTAACATGTTTGTCTACTCAGAATTCTGCAGTGTTCATGACCCTAAAGATCATGTAGCATTATTTTGCGACGTCCCGTATTCCCCACGGGATTCCTCGGGAAAGCATTCTCACGTCCAAGAAAGGTTGTTGACATCTCCCAACGCAATCACACGTGCTGACAAGCTAAATCAGATACGCCAACAGAGACGGGTTACTTGTTTATTTTTCAGAAATCTGGCAAAGTTTCGACAAAAACATTTTAAATATACTAAGCTCTAGCAAAACACTTTACCGTAGGTTTTTTTTAACAACTTTCTTTCACAATATTGTTGATAAACAAGCAGAATGTTTTTAAATTACAACAGGTATTTTAATATTGAAAATGTACTGTTATTTGGCGACTTGAACGAGGAAAGACTTTTTATCCAACAAAAACAGATTTTTTTGCGCTCATTTTACACTTCATGGCTTATGTCTTTTGGGAGTTCATGTACCTATGGAAATCGTTGCCTTCATTAGCTTTCCATTTTGAGAATGTGCAAATGAGCCCTGGTAATTTAGTGTGGAGTGGGGGTGGGGAGGGGGTAGGCAAAGAGCTGAAGGACTCCAGCGAATTTGGATAAATTATCATATATACCTACTCCAGAACCAATACATTTTAAGTAACTAAGTTTTTTTTATGAAATAAGAAGAAATGACATAGATATAATTAACTTGAATTTAAACTTTAAGACCCCAAAAATTCTCAAATTCCCAAAACTGATTGACTTATCATACATATCTTGCAAAACTTCTCATACCAAAGTTAAAACCTTGCCCACCAGTAGTAAATTCGACCTAAACCCCTTAAAACGCTTACTAACGAGAAGAATACCTACCACATATAAAAGCATCCCAAAAAATTTCCCAAAAAATTTTCTAAAGAATTTTCCATCGAAGAAATTCCTAAAAATTCCCAATCATTTAACCAGTTAGCGCGACGTCGACGCCGCCGTCACTATATCGAGCGTCCCGACGCCGGCACAGCTGACCCCGCGGGATGCGGCGCCGGCTATCGACCGACGCTACACCAACGCCAGGCAAAGAGACGCCGGGCGTCGTCACTGCATCGCGACGTCACAATGGATAGTGCGGCATCGGGCGACGCACGTGTGAGGGGGGGGGGGGGGGGGGCTAATTAGACTGTAATCATCAAACGACGCCTGGATGACTGGAGTTTAGACATCGCTTATGAGAGAAGGGATGGGGAGTTTGTTGTTGGGTATCAGGGTTTAGAGGGTGTGCAAATCATGGATAATGACGAGATTCCAGGAATTTTTGGATTGCTATTTGGTTGTGAAATTCTATGTCCTAGTTGACCTAGTTTTTGCTTTGCAAATTGAGAAATTTCATTACTTATCGCAGTTATCATTATATTTTAAATTATGGCACTTTGAGTAATTATAGAACCGTTAACGAACAAAAAATATTTTATGATTGCTATTTTGACAAGAAAATAACAAGTTAACGGACTGTTAGGTTCTTAACGGACCACTGGTATATAAAAAATACAAATTTGATATATTCGATGTTGCTCAACTTCGGTGATCATACGAGAACCGGTGTTTCCAACTCGCAAAATCGTTTCTTGGTCACCCATCCAATAACTGACCCAGGGCAGTGTTGCTTAACTTCGGTGATCTCATTTAAGATCAACGAAGTTAAGCAACACTGCGCTGGGTCGTCCTTATGTTTTCTGGTGTTTCCAACACGACAAACCGTTCTGTTTCATTTTTCAAGATAATCATCATTCTACATTTGCTGTCACGTAGGTGATCGCAATATAGCCTAGGGGTTTTTGAACCCAACTCAGTGGATCTTAGACTCGACCCTTTGGAGGGGTTGGGGGAGAGGCAAGTACGCCCCGAAGCTACATAAAGTGTTAGGACCGTCTTGTCACGTGTCACTTTCTCAGGCTTTCTCAGGGGCAAATGCCCTTAAGGGAGTCTTACGGAGGTCTTGCACATACTTCAACGTACTGATATGCTTTTCACGATTTTTCCATGACCCTATTTTCTGGGCCTTTGTTTTCCATGACCTTATCTTTTATGATCCCTTACAAAGAAATTCTCCGGAAAGCTTGATAGATTGAAACAGAATTATAAGAAGAAAGTCAAGAGGAAAGAATTGGAAATAAAAGGCATGAGTTACGTAACTGCTATTGATGAAATAACCGTTTTAAGTTACGAAACGTTAAGAGAACCAGTTGTTTTTACTTAAAATTCAAACCCTCAGTTGTAATTTATTATTAAGCTAGTGGCTAAAGTTAGATAAAGTATGACATGAGTCTAAAAACTATTGTGTACAATGTTACCTAGCGACTTTCTGGGTGAAAATTTTAAATTTCTGTGTATCGGATGAAAATATTATCTTTAGGCAGCTTCCAAGCACATTGTTACGTCACAGCCACAGCTGGGTGGATTCACTGAATCTCCACTGAACTGTAATAGATTCAAAGAAAATTGCGTTTAACAGCAATATGGCGGTAAGCACTAAATTTTAAATTAGAAACATTTATCAAAATTCAGATATTTCATTTCAAAATTAAAATTTTAGACACGCAGGGGGAGCAGTGGGTGGCCTAGTTCTATTCTCTGCGAGCACCGGCTTTTCTGACCACCCTCTAGCGCAGATCAAAGATAGAGATCATTTTTATAGACCTATTCATCAAAATATTTTTTGTGATGAAACTCGATAAATCACTTAGCTCCTTGTTTTAACACTGAAATGTCATTTGAAGCAGTTTTTTATGTTTGTGTCCCCGTCTCTGTGTCTCTAACAGGGGTCATTGCCCGCATTGGGGCGGATCGTTCGCTGAGAATTTTTGGGCTCACGCCCTTTTTGAGGAAAAATATTACCTAGCTCATTTCCACACCATAGCGCTATGTTAAACTGTCGTTGCGAAAGATATCCGCAAAATGGCTACTTTACTGCGACAAAAATGGAGGATGAGGATGAACCTGACCTAGCCTAGAAGGGAGGAGAGGAAACCCGGTGCTGGTACCTAACCTGCTCCTGTCAAAGAGCACCAAGGGGACCACCGGCTTAACGTTCCTTTCGAAGGACGGTACAACGCGAACAACAGGATTTCTATTTGAAATCTTATTGAAATTGCAAACGCTTGCAATGCGTGGAATATTTTATTATTATGAACACTACTACCGTCTCAAAAATTGATGTCCAAACGGGGACTCGAAACCCGATCTCAATCTATTTCGCGTGTTGCTCTAACCCTTTGAGCTACTTGGACACTGGCTTTATGAGACGATTTTAGTGCATTAAATACATTTTTGAGACGGTAGTAGTGTTCATAATAATAAAACAGGATTCCTCTACAAATCCATTCTGTCGAGAGGTTGATAAGCAAGGCGAGTGAGGTTGCTGGAAACTTTCATCCGTCCAACCTCTCTCCCGAACAGAACTGGTCATGTATGATGGTCACCCATACAATACCTGACTCAGCGCAGTGTCTTCGGTGACCTCACGAGAACCGGTGCTTCCAACACGCCAAACTGTTCGGTGCCATCGGGTGGCACCTACCGTTAACACGTGTTCGGCTGCATTACTCAGTAGAAAGTTTAACATGAACGTTGATCCTCTGATCATACCTATACACTCAACGGCACACATTTTTCTGTTTACAATGTTTCTCGCTGGCCACTTATTTAATTGCTGTATCCAAGCATGTGTTGCTTAACTTCTGTGACATCATAACATGTGTTTCCAACACGCCATCCACCTCACTGCTTTGGTATCCAAGGTCAATCGTTCATCTGACAGGCTATGCAGACTCAAGAGCTCACCCTGATCTTTGAAGAAATAATCCTGGACGGTCAAGGGTTTGTACGGCGAGAAATCGAAATACCAACGACGCTTTTATAGCACGATTGACCCAAATTCTTCAATACCAGGAAGAAAAACCAATAAACGAATACACTGCATGCAACACACGCAATATTTTGTATGTAAACTCACTTTGCAGTTGCAAGCTAAAGTATAATATATTCGTTCCGACTATTTTGATAAAAGGCGACTTCAAATTTAAAACATCACGCAATCGAGATTGGATAAATATAAAGGAAATTAAAAATGGCCGACACTCCTTTCTAACCTATAAACTAGTGGGCGAATGTTGTTAGTAGGCTGTGGATCAGCTGTTTTGTTTGGCGGTTTTTTTTTTCTGAATAGACATCTGGTAAAATATTGTTGTCAGCAAAAGTATTTTATATCTAGTCGATCGTAAATGTGATTGTATCTATTATTACAACTAGGAAATCTGTAGAGCTTAATTTTGATCTTCTCAAATGACTTAGTTTGTGCTTGCTTCTGTCGCCAATCAACCGATAAATCAATCGAATTAGTAGCCAAACGATAACGAGTTAATCTTAATTGCGTATTGGTCGTTTTACGATGCATTCATTCTTGTCACCGTTTAGTTACCTTATCGTCTAATTTAGCTATAAATATCAGACAAATATTTCTCACGCAAATGAAGTGGTAATGCTGTGCTGTATACGACCGTGGTACTATATTTTTTTAATTAACAAGTTCTTTTACCTGTAAATACCTTTAATTTTTAAAAGCTGTATAATATATGTCTAAACCTTGTCTAATACCTGCCTAATACCTGCCTAACACCTGCCTAATACCTGTATAATACCTGTAATACCTGTAATTCCACACCGTGGAAGATTTGAAATGTTGGGCGTTGTTGAAAGCTGTTTGCGGGAATTTGTTTCAGGTGTGTTAAAATTGGTCATCAGAACACCTGAGGAATAATTTTACTTTTAAATCCAGAGCTGACAAGTACTATTCGATGTTGTCTTGCAGTAACATCAAAGATTTTGAGAGTTTTGGAAGTCATTATAGTATAAACCTATATCTCTAGACTCTTTCGTTTTCGAAAGTTTATTGTATTTTTCTTTTCATATTTGGCCAGTTTTTTAATTTTCGATTTAAAAGGAAATTGGAGGTTAAGATAAAAATGGAAACATCCGATAGGCTGTGACCGTAGAGATATTACCTAAACTAGCACTTATTTTTTGAGCTGGACATTTTATAAATTACTTTATATCGAATTTGGTTGTTTGCTCTGAGGTTGGTTAGATAAAAGCGCACAAAGACCAACCTAATTTGATATTAACAATGAAAGTAAACTCGAATAAAATAATCAGCGAAAACTGAGGAAAATTTTGAGCTTAGGGTAGCGTAAATTGACGAAAATTGATATTTCATCTGCAAATTGTGAGAAATTTTCACATTTACCACTAGCTATGATTGACAAAATATGTGATTTTCATAAGATTTTCACGCACTGTCTAAAGTTGACTTGCTGTGATAGATATAGCGGCTAGCTTTCATAGCAAATATTGTATGATGGATTTATGGTGTTTAGCAACGCTCTGTTTTGAAAATGGTCTCTGTGGCACTGATATAATGGCGCCGGTAAACGAGTGGATGATGATGACAATTATGATGAGCCTAACCTAGCCGAGAAGGGTTTCATCCCTCAAACCTCTTTCCCGAACAGAACTGGTCATGTGTAATGATGGTCACCCATTCAATACCAGACTCAGCGCAGTGTTGCTTAACTTTCATCCCTCCAACCTCTCTCCCGAACAGAGCTGGTCATGTGTATGATGGTCACCCATCTAATACCTGACCCAGCGCAGTGTGGCTTAACTTTCATCCCTCCAACCTCTCTCCCGAACAGAACTGGTCATGTGTATGATGGTCACCCATCGACTACCTGATCCAGCGCAGTGTTGCTTAACTTTCATCCCTCAAACCTCTCTCCCGAACAGAACTGGTCATGTGTAATGATGGTCACCCATCCAATACCTGACCCAGCGCAGTGTTGCTTAACTTTCATCCCTCCAACCTCTCTCCCGAACAGAACTGGTCATGTGTAATGATGGTCACCCACCCAATACCTGACTCAGCGCAGTGTTGCTTAACTGCGGTGATCTCACGAGAACCTGTCTCCCAACACGCCAAACAGTTCAGTGATCGTCATGTTGTTATCTTTTCGACCGGTAAGGTAAATTGGGCAAGAAAACTTAACCTAACCCAGACTTACTTCGTCTTAAAAGTAACACTACTTCTAGCTAAAATTAGCTGTCGAAAGAAAAATTCGCTGCGTCTAATCACACGTTTACAAAATTGAACGCAGAGCCAAAATTCCGAGCTGAACACATTTTTGGCACTAAACAAAACCCATCGACCAAGTCACACACTTTCTTCCATCACCCAACAAGACATAAAACCAAAATCTTTTTAGAAACACAAGGCACAAGCGCCGTGTTATTCTTTAGCACATACACCGATCATTATAACTTGTTCCTATTAAATTTAGCCAGACGGCATCGGGTGCGACGTTGTTTTCTGTTGGTTTTTGCTCCAAAGAGCTCGTGCCAGCTGGCACCGGGAATCGAACGGGATACGCTTTTAGAAATTTCGGCGAGCGTCTGTCCCTGAATAATATTCGCGTGCCGTGAGAATGGATTTTTTACACGTAGCTGGCGCGTGACTTTGAGGACAGCAACATTGTGTCAGTTTATTTTTGGAAGGAAACATATTTTCAATGGATTTTGTTTTGTTTTTGTGATTGAGAGTATAGGTTTTATGATATTAGGGATTTGCGAACGCTATTCGAGTTATGTTGTTGATGAACGTCTTTTCTTTTGTGTTTTACTTATATTTATCTACCTTTTTTGGGAAAGGTACTTCCCAAGTACCATTAATTTTGTACTTTTGGTTCAAAAATTTTTTTTTTAAATTTTAATTCGTATTTTGAAAAGTTTCAGTAAATATAAACATAACAATGTCTCTGGATTTTTATGAATTTATTTGAAAAAATTGATCGAGGTCTTAGTTGAAAGATTTCGTATGAGTCAAGCAAATTCCATTCATAACGAACCTACCGTTTGGCCGCGGTAGAGAAACAAACAAGCAAAAAAAAAAACAATAAACAAAAGAAAATACGCATTTTTTTTGTAAGTAGACTAATTGAGTGGGTCTTTGCTTCTCTCACCACGCTAAAATCAGCTAAAATCTACCGAGAAAGAGATAAATTTTACTCTTTTGATTAGAATAAGTCAGCTAATTTTGCTACCGAAATTATAAACATTTTGATGAACGTACTGGCTTAAGCTTTATTAATCTTTACCAACGCTAACATCAAAGATTGATAAACATGTATCGATATTTGTAATATTTACGAGGTTCGTTAAAAAGGACGCCTACAAGCGCCATCGAGTGGCACCCACCGTTACCACATGTTACCGGCTCGTTTGCTCAGCAGAAAGTTTAACATCAACGCTAGCCCTCTGACAATATCTATGAACTTAATAATAGTATTACACCACCAAGATCAAATCAGTGCACCTAACTGAGTCATCACGGACTAGGTCAAGGAAGAAAGTCAGCTCCCAGAACACGCGATAACAAAGGAGTCCATGATTACACCCTACCCACTCTTTTCTCTAAGCCCTAACCCACCCCACGTGAAAGCGGTCGACCGCATTGCACCAATCTGGTGGCCTTGGATCGAACCTCGGCTTCTTGTTTTTCGACACTGTGTTACTGGGGAGGGTGCATTGTGTGGATCGATGACGTAGTCGAATGTAAACTGTCGCCACGTTTCACTGATGCAATTGGAGACGGTATGGATAGAATTGCTGTCTGTTTGTAGGGTTTTGGCTTTTTACGACTAGCAGGGATTTTATGTTCGGTTCAATCATTCAATGAACATGTTTTACCGCCAGAGGCGCCACCGGTTGGCCAACCGTCACTTTTAAAAACACTTGACAAATCATCTCCACTGAATTTCCACATTCACCGGTTTCTTTTTGCTCTAAAGCTTTTATTGAGCCAAGATGTTTTGTTTTTCGAGCTATTATAAGAAGTTTTTCTTGAGATCTTGGGAATTATTATGGAAATGTAATAAGTTTTTAAAATTCTGCCTTTGAAATCATAACTGAACTTAATTAATTTGTTGGTAGCAATAGTAGCAAATGCAAGGATCATTCTTTGGTCTGGTTTATTCTCTCACGGGATATACTGTGGTTCTATTCCTGCAGGCGATCTAACAGAATTCAATTTTGAGACGGATTCTGTGGGCTTTCGCGCCTTAAAGAGATCCCGCTGGAACCAAACCTTACTTTTACCCATGTATGTAAATCTAAATTGTAATCTTATCTCTCTTTGCGCTAGCCTATGTGCTACACAACCCTAAGAGCTCAGTGTCAGTTGACGCAAAGAGTTTATCAGCCTACAATGCGAATCAAATATACACGTGTTTTTTTTCTCGTTTTCTTTTGGTTTTACGAAGACCTTTCTCCCCAAGCACCCTACCTACAGCGAAATTGGTTCGATATCGCGAATAAACTTGGCCTTTAGCTGCGATATATTTTTGGGGCTTCTTGCACAAAATTACTACACGGTATTCAACACGGATTTCATATTTTCATGCCATAACGCTTGTAGAGGGTGGCTGTTGTTACTTCGTTAAATATTTTTGCACTGAATTCATGAAAAGTGGTTTTTACCAAGAATATTACCTAAGTAGTACCTAAATCGCATGATTTGTAAAGGAATCGTTGTAGCGTCCTTGGGAAGGGACGTTAAGCCGGTGGTCCCCTTGGTGCTCTTCGACAGGAGTAGGCTACGTGCCGGAACCGGGTTACCTCTCCTCCCTTCTAAACTAGGTTAGGTTGTTGAAGTATAATCACCAATGTTACTAGACCAGTGCCATATAGCCCGTTGTCAAAACAGATAATCGTCAAACACAACAAATCAATCGATCGTCGCTTGTAAATGGTCTAGAGTTAAGTATGAGATTTCAAATCCAAGAAATGTGTTTGCACTCTTAAAAGAAATACGTAACCTGAGAGGTTACCAAAACAAAGCCGGAAAAATAAACTTACACTATAAGTGGTTTAGTTAGTCTATTAAACCGGTATAGTTAGATGGTAGCATATCCGCTTCCTTACCCCACAGCACGCCCCCCACCACATACATTATTTTCACACATTTCTTTCTCCATAATAACATAAGAAGTTGTTATTTAATATATTCTCAGTCAATTTAACTGCTAGTGACAACTTCATACGCATTTGTCAGTTACTGATAAATCTATTTTAGTATTATACCTTTCAGTCCAGTCGATATATTAAATAAACTGTCGGTATCGTCAGTTTACCTAGATTCTAGAGTCAGACACTCGAATAACCACTCTGTGGTCTAAATATACATTCAATTTACCTTTGTCTCAACGAAAAGCTGCAAAATTGGTCACATTTACTAGAAAGCTCACACTCCATTACGTCAGCTGTCATCACTGTCCGTTTGTAACCTCAAACACCGTTTGAAAACGTTCTATATTTTTTCAAATGAAATCCAGAAGACCGTTGCCAAATAACATGGTGTACAACTCTTTGTTTGTTTATCTGTCAATGGACGAGAGTCACACTGGTTGTTGATATTTTGGCTCACATTTTCTTGAAGTTGTGGCGTTGTGATATTTATTATTAATGCAAAGTTAAATATTCAGTTCCAGGCGTTTGCTGGTATAAAACACATAAATCATCTAGACTTTTAAACGATGCAAAAAATGTAATCCAGCACGAGTCAGGTAGGTCCATATATATTAATTATATAAAGTCAAATGGACGTATTGATAATTAACTGCGATCAAATAATTGCTTCTGAAACTCGGTTTCGGCTCAAGATTTGACGTTTCTTAATTCAATGACATTTTACAAAACCTTAAATAAGTGAAACACATAAAACAAAACAAATTTGAGTTGTAATTATCGATGAAAATCAAAATGGAATGATTTGTGATACACAAATAAGTAACGGTTACGTCTAGTCTATTTTATTTGAAATCATAGAGTGACGTAAAATTCAAACCTACATTCTAGGTCCAATTATAAACGGATATTACAGAAAATAAAATTATTGATAGCTTCAATTTATTTTATGTTACAGAACAGTACCTTCTCGAATAAACACTTAATTTAAATGTAAATTAAAGTTTGTTTTTTTTTAAGTATTTGTGGACATCGATTCGTTGCAACCTATCGAAATATCAGAAAATCAGTAAAAACTGAATCTGACTTAAATGAGTTTAAATCAAGTTAAGCTCTATGTTTTTTTTATTTAAATCAGCCATGCAAGTTATTTAATTCTAGTTGCGTTGTTTTCTGGTCAAACCTCCTCAGAAAGCCGGGTCGTAGGTACAACAACCCTTTACACCTAATTTGCTGACTGGCAAATTAAAAACGACCACAACCCATTATTTATCCGACAGAATCGAACGAAGTTAAATCCAATAAAATCCCCTATGTTAAGCTTGTTTGGAAGAATACCGGGGAACCGTAATTTACCATCGATTTTTCACCGGGGTGGAAAACCATGTCAAACTCTGCATCACACACGTTTGCATGAGATGTCAAAGACGCAATGCCGTCAAGGAATTGCATTCAATAATAAATGACACAAATAACAAATCAATTGATTCAATTAAGTTGTGCAGTACTCACCGATACAGAAAGGTCTAGTTATTTCTTTGTAGAATGCAAGTCAATTTGTCTCCAAGCATCATTGTACGAGTTCAACTAATTTCAAGCACAGAGAAGTCAAGTACGCGCGGAGTATTGAACTAGCACACGAAATTCGACAAGGTCGACTTCGAAATAATAATAATTATCAGCTGACTTCAGTAAAAATTACTTCTATACCTTCTATATGTACGACACGGCGCTGTCATTTATGTCAACATTAATCGTTAAAATTATCGATTGAGTAATTAGATGTCAGTACACACAAAACCAATTATTTCTTAGCATGTTCAAGCTTTTAAAATCACTTTGTAACTACATAAAAAACGCGTTCAATCATAAAACGGTTTCAATTCATATTCGCTGTATCACTCTGAATCAAACAAATAAACAAACAAGACTCCCGCAGATAAAAATCACACAAAAAAACGACCTGACTATAAAAAAAATCTAAATAAACAAACCCCGATTTGGTGTAGGTTCGTTTCTAAACAAACAAACTGTGACCTTGACGCTCACGACGCTCTGTTGTCATGGCAGCGACGCCGTTGTTACGGAGGCGTCGACGAGGCACTGCTCACGCCGTCGCTCGAGTGACTAACGTTGTCGGCGGCGACGTCTGTTGGAATCCACCAATGCGCAAGCGCTCGAAGATCAGCTGGAGATCTGCTCCATTGACAAATTCGTTATGTGCTTCTTTTTGTTGTTGGAAATACTTGCACAGCTCTGAATGGGAAGTATTTTTGTGAAGGAATTTCTGTGCATTATAATAATAAATTCCTTCCGAGAATTTATCAATTGTAAGCAATTCTAAAACTTGTTGTCTGTACTCTATTCCGTCTTGAGATGGAGTCTGGAGGGTAAATTATTTTACAATTAGCACTTTCTTTTTGTTACTGCTATGTACATTTTTTTGTCTTTGGGGTAGTTCTAAGCATAGGAGGTGCAATGGTAGATTCAACGTTTGGTAGCCATGAATACGCTGAGATCGCCTGACAGAGCTTCTCAATTCTGCTATCTTATGTTACCACTGGTATATCATGGCCTAGCATAGGAGGTTTAATGGTAGATTCAACGTTTGGTAGCCATGGAGATGCTGAGATCGCCTGACAGAGCTTCTCAATTCTGCTATCTTATGTTACCACGGGTATATCATGGCCTAGCATAGGAGGTTCAATGGTAGATTCAACGTTTGGTAGCCATGGAGATGCTGAGATCGCCTGATAGAGCTTCTCAATTCTGCTATCTTATGTAACCACGGGTATATCATGGCTTAGCATAGGAGGTTCAATGGTAGATTCAACGTTTGGTAGCCATGGAGATGCTGAGATCGCCTGATAGAGCTTCTCAATTCTGCTATCTTATGTTACCACGGGTATATCATGGTCTAGCATAGGATGTTCAATAGTAGATTCAACGTTTGGTAGCCATGGAGATGCTGAGATCGCCTGACAGAGCTTCTCAATTCTGCTATCTTATGTTACCACGGGTATATCATGGCTTAGCATAGGAGGTTCAATGGTAGATTCAACGTTTGGTAGCCATGGAGATGCTGAGATCGCCTGATAGAGCTTCTCAATTCTGCTATCTTATGTTACCACGGGTATATCATGGCCTAGCATAGGAGGTTCAATGGTAGATTCAACGTTTGGTAGCCGTGGAGATGCTGAGATCGTCTGACAGAGCTTCTCAATTCTGCTATCTTATGTTACCACGGGTATATCATGGCTTAGCATAGGAGGTTCAATGGTAGATTCAACGTTTGGTAGCCATGGAGATGCTGAGATCGCCTGACAGAGCTTCTCAATTCTGATATCTTATGTTACCACGAGTATATCATGGCCTAGCATATGAGGTTCAATGGTAGATTCAACGTTTGGTAGCCATGGAGATGCTGAGATCGCCTGATAGAGCTTCTCAATTCTGCTTTCTTATGTTAACGCGTCTAATATTATCGTAAAATCGAATGTGTTTGTTAAGGCTTCATAAAACTTTGTAACCCATGTCAGACATTTATAAAAAATGAAACACTTCCAAAATGACAACGTTGCATGGCAAGTTTTCATAATAGGGTATGCAAGTTGTTACGAGTTTTTCAGTCAAATTTGGAGAAACTTAAAAAATTTTCTCCCATAAAGATTAACACAGAAAGACATTCGGATCACTTTGTCCCAAAATTCCTATGCAAAGTTCAGTGATAGGTTTTCAAATTCCTATATATTTCTTAACATTGCTGGGAATGAATTTAGAAATAAGTCGTAATGACATGAACAGTGAACTTCCTCGGTCTTATCTTTACATATCTTCCATAATAATTGAAGGTTCTGTCTTTAATTGAACAGATAATTGCAATTCATCAACAATTACCAGTACTATTCCTACACCACTGCAATTGAAATGATTTACAATTACAATACTACAAGAAAACACAAGTTTAATCTATAATGAGGTTATAAATCACTTATCAGCAAACCAAACTAGTAATGAGGGCAAAAACAAACAAAAAACAGAAAAATTCGCGATTTTGTTTTTAAATGTAAGTCAAGGTTGCCGCCAAAATCGAGATGGCTATGAAAAAAATCGTGTGATCTTGACAATGCTAGCACGTGGTGGTGAGAAGTTCTAGACGTCTGATCCTTATCAACAGAAACACACGCTATCTGAGACAGTAAAGCCATTTATGACTGGAGCTGATAAAACCACTGCATTTTAACCATGAAAGTAAATTTATAAACAATTCATCGAATTTAGATCAAGATTCCTTTATGAGCTCTCAATAAAGGCATGTCATTATATTACATATGTAGAAGCAGTCATTCGTTTTTTTGTAATTGCCATTTCATTCTTGCCATTTCGTATTTCTATTCAGATATTATACGCAGTCAATGTTTTTGTTGTTCTGCAATTTGAACTGCAGTTGGTCAGTTTTTTTTTTAGTGAGCATCATACACATGACCAGTTCTGTTTAAGAAATAGGTTAGAGGGCTGAAAGTTAGTGAATTGGCTTTGCCTATCAACCTCTCGACAGCGTTAATTTGTGGAGGAATCCTGTTGTTCGCGTTGTACCGTTTTTCAGAAAAGAAGTTAAGCCGATGGTCCCCTGAGTGCTCTTGTTCAGGAGAAACCTACGAATTTCTCCTTCCTTCAAGACTAGGGAAGGTTTATCATCATCCACTTATTCACTGGCGTTAAACAAGTACCACAGAGCCCTTTGTCTAATTAGTGCGTCGTTAAACACAACCAGTCAATCAAACAACAAAGAAACATAAACTTGCCGGCCTTCTTTGTATCAATGCGGTTTTCCGGCATTGCGAAACTGCTACTGTAACTAGCAATTGATAAAATCTAGAAACCGTTGCGTACTAGTTCTATGAAGTTTCCTACTACTATCATCGGAAGATATCGCGTTGCGTTTGTGACTTATGAATACCACGTACGATGACAGCTTGGCGCCTCCGTCGCAGCGTAGCGGGTCCATGGGACAGTGTATCGGCGACCTTTGCCAAGACGTGACCAGCTGACGTCAGCTGTGGCGCTTACTGCCCATTGTTGACCGTTTTATCGATGTGCAGAGAAATCAAGTTTGTTTTGGACCAACATACTGCTGATGGTTTTGTTGGGTTTAACGACGCATTTTTTTCAGAGGGGGTCTTTAGCACAGGTTTAATGGCATCGGTGAATGAGTGGATGATGATAAGGATCAGTCTGAACTTAGAATGGAGGAGGGGAAACCCGGTGCCGTCAAGTGGTCTACTGAAAAGCATCAAGGGGACCACTGGCTTAGCGTCCATTACGAAGGACGGTACAATTCGAACAGCAGGATTCCTCCACAAATCCATGTGGTCGAGAGGTTGATATGCAAGGAGGAATAAGTTACTCTACTCGTTTTCATCCGTCCAACATCTTTTCAAACAAAGCATGGTTTTCTGTTTGATAGTCATCCATCCAAAACTGATCAAGTGCAGTGCAACTTTCAGAAATAACAACAGAAACATTGACTGGTTAGATAAAGTAGACATAAGTATCAAAAAATGTATACACCTATTGTTGTCTAACATATAATATTAAGATGAAGCGGTCATGGTTTTTAGACTGATCTAATTTATCTAACCTTAGCACTAGTTTTGACAAACATTTTTTAAACTGGGTTTTGAATGCTCAGTAAAGAATAACTAAATTTCCCAGCGTTTCGTAACTAGTACCTGTTTCTTTATCAAGGGTCAAAGCAGTCCTGACAATTTCCCGATAACCAAAATAACCACAAATAATTAAAACAACTTTCTAGATCAGGCATCCTAAATGCATGTAACTTAACTAATCAAGGTAAATAATTAGAAAAACTAACACATTTTGTAATTTCGCAAATATGACCCTAAAAAATCGACGTTTTTTACTACCTTGTTCTTCACTAAGCATACAAACCCCAGTTTAGAAAGTTTCTATCAAGATGAAGTGGTCTTTATGTAAAGTAACAAAAAGCAGAACCATCTGTCCAAGATGTAAATGAGGGGTTGATATTGTTTGGTCTGGTATTGTTCGGTCTGGTATTGTTCGGTCTGGTATTGTTTGGTTTCTATGTACATCATTTGACACCACAAAATGTCCACAACAAAATGTGGACTGTGGGTTGCAAACAACTCACAGAACATTACGATAGCAATTTCGCTGTTGTGTTTGATTGATGTCAAAGAATTGTAGCCGAAGAAAAAGTCCCAGTTAGACCGACACTGATTGACGATATAAAAAATGTTTTATGTTGATTGCTCTGTTATCAATCGTATTGATCGTTTCGATAAAAGCTTTGTGCTTGCCGCAAATGAAACTAATTGTATTTTGCATTCGCATATTTTTTTACGGTCGTATCGTACTACCATAGCGCCAATGTTAAACTAAACAAATTGAGGATGCTACTAGGTGGCGTCGTCGTTGTTGTGAGTTTTATGAAATGTCATTTCGTTATTTCTCTCAAATTACTCGCATTCGAGACTGATTTACGCTCAATTAATTTTCACTGATGGTAACCTTAACGATTGATGTACATGTATCAATATTTGGAACAGTAATTATTTAATTGCAGAGGTTCTTAAGGACAGCCGCAAGCGCCATTGGGTGGAATTTACCGTTACCACGAGTTGCCGGTTCGTTTGCTCAGCAGAAAGTTTTACATTAGTGCTTTCGAGAGTGTGGCCAAAGGGAAAGTACTGAACTGTTTCCCCAACTCTCTGTAACAAGTAGTTTAAGTTACCACCAGAGCCTCCAGAGCCAATGGCGCTGACATCTGAGACACCATTTTGGGCCATCGCAGACGAAAAGTCGGCACCGGCCAAGGACCTATAAAGGAACGAACAAAATCCACACATGGGCAAAACCGACTACACATTCAACATAAGATACTTTAGCAGTTTATCGTGGGTGACATCTTGGTGTAATGTTACAAAACATGAAATAAACTGTGAGGCTTTCCTTAGAATTAATTACAAATTTTTGAAATATTTCACATCGAATGTCTTTTATTTAAGGCAATAGTGCATCATATACGTACGAAAATTCCCCAAAAAATTGATTTTTATTTGCTTCAAGGCTTTTCGTCCAGAACGTTTACATAATAAGCTTTACGGATTGTCAAATACAAATAAATTGTAGATACAAATTTAATATTAAAAATTACTTAACAAATACAAATGATAAACGAACAAATTGAAAGTTATCCTACAAATACTGAAATTATGCTATATCTACAGTTGAATTCGATTACCGAGTCAATAGTACATAAACTGGTCTTGTATGGTATTAGCAAAGGTCACCCAATAAAAACAAGACATCCCACAATGCTGCTTAACCTGCCCCTAGCTACCAAGCATGTTTCAAACATCAATGTACCTCCAAATATTACCTCCATTCTAACGCGTTCCAACAAGGAAACATGACATTTTGGGCGGGGGCGACGACGGCGGGTGGTCCAGACAGGGTCGTCATGCGCTCTGGGCTGTTCCCGAGCGGGGGATGATGAAGCGCAGGGTGGAGATAAAGCAGTATCGACGCACCACGAAAGCCACCGGTTCCATGGTGTAATGGTTAGCACTCTGGACTCTGAATCCAGCGATCCGAGTTCGAATCTCGGTGGGACCTGATTTTTAGTCTTGGTTTTGGACGTTCGTCTGTATGTAGGTGATTATTGGGGTTTTTTGATAAAAATTTTGTTGATTGGATAAGTTATACTGCTGTGGGAGGGGGAGTAATTTCTCGTCGCTAAAAGAGTACCTAATGGTTCTTTTATTTGTAATGTTACTGGATTGGTTTACCTGAATTGATTTAAAAATCTTAATATCGTTCGCTGAGATTCAAAAAAGACCCCTCTTGATTTTAGATTGTTTTTTCAAAGACTTTCTGGACGTTAAATTGGAGTTAAAATGCGTGAATTCGAATATGTTGTGGATAAAAAATTAAACTTTGGAATAACAGAGTTCTTTTTTTCAAAATATTGTCTCCGCGTACCAAAACGAACTCCCAAAAAGAGACGTTTATCTGAAGTTTATCCCAAAGTCTAGTTAGTTATTCCTGTTGCTTCTCCAAGGGTAAAATCAAGGTGATATCAAGGGTGCTATGAACCTCGAGAAGCCCTTAAAGTACTTGAATAAAACCCATGATGTAACAGGCATAAGTTAGGAAACTAAAAATTAGTTGCAGGGTTTTTCGGTTTTTTTTCTGGCATTTCCACTAGGGAGCTGAAACCAGCAAGCGAGTGTTGGAAAGGAAGCCAGGCTGGAAAAGTGCAAACGAACTGGGAAAAGAGCATTCAAAAACCCAGTTGTAATTTTTTTCAAAGCTACTCTGGTCTACAACACAACACAAATTGCGTTCGCGCAGCCCTAGTATTCTACCAAATACACCTGCTCATTCAAATTTTGGTTTCAAATTGACTTTCAAAAGACCGGTCACAAAGGATGACGGAAATTCAATGGACATGTATCCAGGTGTTCGTGAACCCAACCCGTTACAAAGAAAACAAATTCCTGTTCGCTTTTATTCAAATATTCAACAATTTCAGTGCCCGTTAAAAAAAAACAGCGCCTTGTATAATGTACGCTATCAAAACATCACGCTAGGTTGCCCACAAAAATACACACAAGCACAGTCTATTCGCCCGACAGCACGTCATTAAACAACCAAATAATCACTATACACACTGAACACAAAAATCTATCGTTCCGTTTCCCTGTACCATCAAAAAAACAATTTCTCAGTCTTAAAGGTGTCTTTTGTATCGCAGCTTTAAAATCAGTTCGTCTGCCAATACGACACCATTTTGAAAAAATAAGTAACCGTTATACATCTTAGAAAAAAAATGTATTTCTACGATAGAAGGCGATTTTCTGCAAAGTCTCGTGTGACTATGGCAGAGGCGTTTTTCTATCACAGTAAATGCGACGAGACGGAGATGATAGCACCCAAAAGTTCGGTACCGAACCGTTTTCTCTCAAGGTCTTGTACTTGGGAAGGCGTTATTCTCAAGGCCATTGATATACAGAAACAATATGCATTAGCAAATGCACAACTAAACTTTCCAGCGACCCTGTTGTCGGAAGGCGGCTTACTCCATTATAATTTGCTGTCAATTATTATTTTCAGAAAAACTACGAATGAAGGACGAAGACCAACATGGGCCTACAGGTCTTGCAGACGTTTATCATTCTCTGATAGTTTCGCTCCCTTCCGGGGAGCGCCATCAACATTTAAACCAAATGGTTGATGAGTCACCCGTACTAGATGGAACGTTTGTCGGTCTGACAGTTTCTCCTCCAGAAAACGAGGTCACGGCTAAAATGCTGATGAACTATGTCCCACACTGTGATCGGCAAACCGTCCAGACGCCCCCGGACTAACTGGAGGCGTTTGTCGGTCTCGGGGAATGCCCGCTGCCAGGGCAAGTTCGTGGAGTTGTTGTAGGAAGCCCGATGCGAGAACGGCGTGCTGCGGTGAGAGCAGAGCGTCTGACATGACTCCAAGGCGGACAGACTCTCCGTAGCTCATCATTGTCAGTGACAGACCTGAGGAAATCAGATTAGTTAGATTGTATTTAATGGCGCACTGTTTTGGGAATGGGCTATATGACTCTGGTGTAATGTCTACGGTGAATGAATGGGTGATGATGAATTCAATGTAATAAGGGGTTAGAACCTACATAGCCTAATAATGTCGAAGAGCACCAAGAGGACCACCGGCTTAACGTTACTTCCGAAGGACGGTACAACGCGAACAATAGGATTCCTCCACAAATCCATTCCGTCAAGAGATTTATAAGCAAGGTGAGTGAAGTTGCTGTACTATCTTTCATCCTTCCAACGTATCTTCCGAACTGAGCTGGCCATGAGAATGATGGTCAGCCACCCAATACCCGGCCCAGCTCTGTGTTGCTTAACTTCGATGATCGCAGGAGATTCGGTGTTTCCAATACGCCAAACCGTCCAGTTGTATTAAAGGGGCATTTACCCTTCAAAATTAATTTGTACCATGGATTTGTAACTGTAGTACGAATTGAAATTGACATATTTAAAAAAAATCTGAAAAAATAGATTTGCAATTCATTATCTGAAATTTGTGGCTTTTCGCGCGGCGCAATCTGCGAGCGCGATCTGCGGCCGTGGACACAGGAGTTATTTTTATAGTCCAAATGTCATTATTAAATCATCCAAATCGATGGTAAAAATTAATTTTGAAGGGTAATTGCCTCTTTAATCAAGACCATGTGTCCTAACATTCTTATGAGTCTAAATGGAAGGCACCCCAAGCTCTATACTTACAAATGTTTGCTTGTGGTGGACGCCAGTACATGACGCTCTCGACGTCTTGCCCCCAGAGCATCTGCCGTCGCGCCTCGCTGCCGCAGTTGGAAGCCACCTCTGTCAAGGACACGGTGTACCTGAAGGAAACACATGTTTTTTTTTTTATTTTTTTATTGAACCTTTATGACATACAGGTTGGAACCCAGTTGAGCTAAATAATAAAACACAATAAGACATAAAACATCAATCATAAAACATAACAAATACATACTTGACATTGCACATCACATTCAGCAATTCAAGATCGCTTCTCTGAGACGCACTCTGGACAGGTACGTGAAGAGATAATCTACTGTTTTTTCTTGCTCTTGTCTGCATTTTCCATGTACTTTGTTTTAGTCATAAAAAAAAAAGCAAAATCTGGTTTTTATGGAAATAGGGAACTTGTTTGTTTACATTTTTTGTTAGCTATTGGAGCTGGTTTAACGACCAAAACAAATTACAGGGCTTGTCTAAAGTACGGTATTGGCCGATTATTTATTTTGTAATGTTCGGTGTTTTATGGCTGATCATTAAAAATGTTCGGGCACTTTAATAGCATTTGTGAAAGACTGATTGATAAAAAATTATAGGAACGACAATGAACGGCAATGAGAAAAAATCTCAAGTTTTGTTATAAAAACAGCGAAACGTCAACAAAAGCAACGTGTCCGGTTTTGAACAAATTTCTATGCTATTTTCGCGTCGATGGAGGTGCCGTGCTCTCCAGCTAAAACCTATTTATATTCTGTGTGAATTCCTAGGGAATTCGTTGCTGCGTACTTTTTTAAGATTGGTACCTTCTAGTCGCATCCAAGACCAAATAAAAAAATATCTAGTTTTGAAGATGTAATAAAATAGCCCCTTACCGCCGCGTCAGGTAGTTGAGTATGAGTCGCACGACCACCGTGGGCAGGATCTGAGTCATCAGTCCCTTCTCGAGCTGCCAAAGGGACGCCAGGAACAGGATAGGTTGCCGTGTGCGAGTCTGCTTCAGTAGTTGACTTGTCGCCTGAAGACCTGTAACCAAGAGTCAGCATTCTCAAAAAAAAGGGAAATAAACATGTTCCTAGCGTTTCGTAAAATATACCAGTGACTTTATCAAGGATGAAAGTACGACTGACTGGACATACCATAACAAAATAACCAACAACCACCTTGCTGTGAGTTATTATGTACAGTAAATATAAAATACCTAAGGACCTTACGTGAAGCGGTCATTTGTAGACCTGAGCTAGATCCACAAAACAAAGTTAAAGCTTAACCCCCCTTCTATTAGGAGATTAAGTTGTTATCACTATGGTAACAACCTCTGAAAATCTGAGAACACCGTCTGTGATTGGCTGATCATCTTTTAACTCCAAGGGTTTAACTTTCCGGCCCCTTGTAGTATGTTGTTAACACGGTAAAATGATAAAACAAAACATGCACATTGATTTTTAAATCATATGTTGTTACTAGAATGACTAAATGCAGGATTTTTAACGGCATTTTGCATTTAACTAGTGTCATATGATTCGTTGTCATAACAGTGCCATAACTAGTGCCATAACTAGTTGTCATAACCCAATAATCATTCCTACCTGCCAACGATGCATTCCCCTGCAACGACGAGGTCGGCAACGCCAGACAGAGACTGCCGCCCCCAGTGCTGGGACTGATACCAGTCTCAAAGGTACGACTTGTCGCTAGCAAGGTCTCCTCTGGGAAGAACCGCGCCGTCGCGAGCACCGTGTCGGGCACGGCAAGGCCGAACTGGCGGAAGTAATCACGAAGAGCTCCGGCCGTGGCGTTTGTCAGAATCTCGCTCTGAGTTACACCTGAGGGCGCAGACAACGGAGGTTCACACAGACATTTTCGACCCCTAAGCAACTGGTACATTAGACTGGTTGAAAAAATATTCAATCTTAGCATGACATTCGTTGATTATCCAAGAGCAAAACAAGAAAAAAGTGCATTTAAATCGAAAGTTTTGTTTAGAAAGCGCAACACGTTAGCCAATGCAATGTGTCAGGTTTTGTGCTATTTTCTGTGCCATTTTCGCCGTGATGCCGTGAGCTCCGGTTTTTTTTAGTACCGGTAGCTCCTAACACATTGAAGTACGCCAGTTTAGACTTTCCTAATGAATCCAGTTCACAAAAAAAAATGTAAGAGGCAATAACCAAGTTGTAAAGACAGTAAGTAGAAATATAAGTAGAAATGTAATGTGTTTATTGTTTTTATTTCAATAAAAATGAGCATTTGATCTCACCAGTGGCGTCTTTGATCTTCCTGACAAGCTCCAGGGGCACCGGGTCCGACCAAGCGACCACCTTCCTGCCGCAGAGACTGACAGTCTGCAGCTGATGCTTGGGCAGTTGATGAGATAAAATCAGCTCCTCGAGTAGGATACGAGGGCCAGTGTACAACACCGTCCAGTAGTACCTGGTGATTTATTTATTTCATTAAAATAAGTACAATGGTAAGGTACATATTTAGTAATTACATATGTCTAGTCTACTTCTGAACAATTTTAGATTTTTACACGCTGCATTCTCCCTAAGGCAGGTATCCAGGACCCTGGGTGTTCCACTTCCTAATGGTGCAGACCCTAGGACAGAGGTTCTGTCAACCTATATTTCAGCCCCCTTCTCATACATTCATTGTTATTGTTATTTTTATTGTCATTGTCATTGTTATTTTCATTGTTGTTGAATTATTAATTCAATCGATGTTGATATAACGTGTCATAAATGTAATGCATTGTGTAACTGATTGACTGATTGATTAGTGTGGTTTGACGACGCACTGTTTTGACAACGGGCCATGCGGCACTGGTCTAATGGCAATCTTGATCATTGGTAAGCAAACTTTCTGCTGTCCGATTTTGCTGATAAACACAGAATCTTGGATGGAAATACGAAAAGGGTCCTGAAATGTGATCAAAATCGGTCTTGTCATTTGGTCAGTACAAAGGTAACCTTAAGATATTAAATTAACATTTCGTAAACGTAAAGAGATAATCATATGCAGTATTATTCCAACTAAATGGGACCTTTTACATAAAAAAAATACTCGTATATATACTGAATAGTGTCGTACCATGCTTCCTTGGCGGCAGTGGAGATGAGTCCCGCGTACCGTCCGAGCCACTCAGTCGTCGTCCCAGGGTACTCCGAGGAGTTCCCGCTGAACGCAAGGCACTCCCTCAGCAAACTCAGCGGCAGCTTGAGGGTCACGCGGATCGTCAACCACCATACGCCGCTGACCATAACCTATAAAGATCGTGACGTTTTGACAATGGGGTCTGTGGCGGCGGTGAATGAGAGGATGATGATGAACCTAGAGTGGCTTAGAAGGGCTTCGCTTGGCCTAGAAAACCAGTTGCCGGTACTTCGGCTTAATCTGTTGAAGATCACCTAGTTTTAACTAAGGATAAGCGTATCTTCTGAAGGATGGTACAACGCGAACCACCGTATTCCTCCACAAAATTATGCTGTCCAAAGGTTGATAGGCAAGGTGAATGAAGTTTCGGTACTAATTTTGAACCCTTCAACCTCTCTGCCAAACAGATCTGACTGGTTATGGATCACGAGTAATGGGTCACTCTTCCAAATCTAACCCAATGCTGAGTTGCTTAACTTCGGTGATCTCACGAGAACCAGTGTTTCCAACAAACCAAACCGTTTGGTACCAACTCCTGAGGATGACGAAGAATTTATCCTACTCTCTCGTCCAAGGCCAATCAAAACGTCTTTCCACATACCTTGACGAGTCTCTTTGGACTCAGCGAATTGAGAAGCCCGAAGAAGAACATCTTAATGGTGCAGTTCCTCCGCTGAGACTCGACTCTGAGAGCGGTCAGAATCCCCTTGGAGGCGTCGTCACCGCGGAAGAACTCTGTCAGCACCGCGCACGTTGTCATGAAGGCCACCACAGCACACGTGACTAGCGTCGGAGAAGACTTCACCACGCTCTGGTCATGCAGAAACGGTTTGAAATTATTACCAAAATAGCATAATTTGTTTTCATTTCTTTTCTTTCATTTCTTTGTTAATATGTTTTTGTTTTATATTCATTACAAGACATTATTTGCCTTCACATTTTTTTAGAAGCAAATCCATTTTTGGTTTGGCCTAATCCATCTGAGAATTGTTTTTTATTGTTATTGTTATTTTTTGTCAGTTCGCTCTCAGATCGGTAAGACCGATTTGATTTGAATTTACAGGAAACGTTCGAACTATTTTTTTTGTATTTAATCGATTTTTAATCAAGATTTACAAAAATGTTTATCAAAATTTTCATTGAATAATCCAGACAGACTTTTAGGTTGAAATTCGCAGATATATTTAATGTGGCAAAATGTTTACTAAAGAAAAGATTTGAAAAGAGAGCCATTGATGAACTGACAGTACCTAAAAATGCATCAAGAGGTGTATTTTTCTAAAGAAAATACAGAATTAAGACACGCTCATCTGCAACTGAACTAACATAGCGTTCGCGATGTCCTAGGTTTAGAGGATGCTTCTTACCTCATCAACGATATCATATTCCGCCTTGAATCGACTCCATCTTTCCACCGCAGTCTGTTTCAAAGTCTGGTAAAGCTTCGGTAACGCCACCGGAGGATTGCTGAGGTTAATCAGCGGCTGGTACGGTTTAGGGTCGACCTCCAAGAAGTTCTCATCGTCTTCACCGAGGCGTCGAGATACGAACGACTTTTCGTGCTTGAGCAGAAGCAAATCGCCGAGACCGACGCGGTCCTCGGAGAGGATCAGATGATGGATGCGAATCAGGAGATAGGATCGGGACTCTGAGGGACTCGGAATGATGGTGAGTTGCCATGGAGAATGTTCAGGTGAGAGGTATTTGGTGACGATGTCGCTCACGTATTCCTGTTGAGAAGGAGAGAAGTTCGTGAGTCAGTGTGGTTTCAATGGGCAAGAAAGTTTTCTTGTGAGAACACCGAAGTTAAACAGCACAGCGTTGGGTCATGAATTTATTGGGTGACCACAGAACGGTTTGGCGTGTTGACAACACCAGTTCTCCTGAGATCACTGCAGTTAAGCAATACTGCGCTAGGTCAGGTATTGGATGGGTGACCACAGAATGGTTTGGCGTGAAAAACAACCGGTTCTTGTGAGATCACCGAAATTAAGCAACACAGATCTGGGTCAGATATTGGACCAGTTATTGGGCCATCATACACATGACCAGTTACATTCGGAAAAGATTTTTGAGGGAAGCATGTTTCTAAAAATGATCAACCTCATACTAAATATCGATACATGTACATCAATCGTGTAGGTAAACATTAGTATAGATTGATTGAGCGTAAACCAGCCACAAATGAACACTCAAAATGACAGTGACAGTTTAACGTTAGTGCTAAAGCTCTGACTAATTAGACATCCAGTGGTCATATCTACTATACAATAATTGCTGCACCTACCAATGGAATGACTCATACCTTAACAGTTATACTCTTCCAACAATTATCTGTCATTAAAACGCCCTCACCTGAATGTTGAGCTCTGTTACAGGTCTCCCCCTAAACACTGCGCTGCCGACGCTGATATGATCGTCAACGCGGAACGGCAATGGCGCTTTTTCCCACGCGTAACGCCCCCACTTGGTAGTCAGCGACGTCTTCATATGCGGGTAGCACAGAGCGCCGTCGACGTTGCGACGCTCCACAACGTTCTCCTGTACGGCGAGGCGGACAGGATTAAAATCCACAAATAATTTGACATAAAACAAGTTTTCTAACATTGTCCTTGAGATTTGACCTTGAACTTTGATTGGTCCCCCGCCTTGTACTCACCTGTAGCTTGTCCTTGACGAGTTCAGGGTCGATGACCCCACGCACTTGTAACAGCAGCGAGATGATGCCCTGGTTGCGGTGCGTGTCTATAGCCGTGCGTAGTGACGTCGTACGCACAAACTCGAGTTGCGGGTAGCGCCGCTGGAGGAAGTCGACGAACACGTTCTGTACGCCGCGCACCACTGGAATGGCGGCAGTACGGTTAGCAACATTGGTTGAGGACACATTCCCAGTGCTAATAGTAACGGTTCTGCTGAGCAAACGAGCTGGCAACACGTTGTAACGGTAGGTGCCACCCGATGGCGCTTACGGTCTAAATTTTTGCAAGGATAGATAGTTTGGCCACAATAGAAGTTACAAATCTAATTCTACCAGCCGATCTTCACAGCTCTAGTACTAAGGGATCTGTACCACTGATCTCAGATAACCTAGACAGAGCATAGGATCAAGCCATCTGATCTCAAATAACCTGGATAGAGCATAGGATCAAGCCAGCTGATCTCAAATAACCTGGATAAAGCATAGGATCCAGCCAGCTGTTCTCAAATAACCTGGATAGAGTATAGGATCCAGCCAGCTGATCTCAAATAGCCTGGATAGAGCATAGGATCCAGTCAGCTGATCTCATATAACCTGGATAGAGCATAGGATCCAACCAGCTGATCTCAAATAACCTGGATAGAGCATAGGATCCAGCCATCTGATCTCAAATAACATGGATAGAGCATAGGATCAAGCCAGTTGATCTCAAATAACCTGGATAGAGCCTAGGATCCAGCCAGCTGATGAAAATTGAAGCCGAGCAATCCACTGTTGGTAACAGGTAAGTGTCCCTAAATCCGATATGTCCGTATGATATCAATTGAAGAGTTTTTAAAACACGTTTTAAAACAATTTTTACCGTTTAAGTGGTGAAAACTTCGAAAACCACGAAAACTGCAGATATAAACACTTGAAATAGCGCGGGCTCTTTGAGGGAGACTCTCAAGATGGTGGTATTGGCTTCAAAGTCTCTCTTTTCAGGTTATTTTAAATCAGTGATCTGTGTCAATGCAACACTCCCATTGTTTACTTACCCAGGTATGTGACAACTCCAACGGGCACTATAAAGAGGGCGCCGACGAAAGCTAGAAGCGTGTAGAGGCGGCTAGCAAGTCCGATGACATGTTCCAGTTCCTCCAGGAACCATTGACCCCGAACTGCCATAGTGGTAAACTGGGACTGGGTTCCCTTTACCCTTCCTGCGCTACGATACCTGGGGCAAACAACAAAGGAGACGTTTAATGGGACTTACATATTAGAGTTACATGTTAAAACTTAAATATGTCCCCTATACACATGAAGTTGCATATGTTTAGCTGCACTTTACTGTACTGTAGAATTTAGTAATGCCCAATATTACAATTTTCTTAACTCTTAGATTAGATAGACTCATAGATTTAACGCTTAGGAGTTAAATTAATTGTCATGGCAACAACCAATCACGAGCAGTGAAAGTCAGCTGTTTTTGTGAGTTAAGCGCTTAATTCCGAGCTGACAAATATTTTAATACCGGGCCCTAGAGCTGTATCTGCCTATACAACGGGACAATCTGTGTCAGGTATTTATTTTAATAATACTCTTCGCTAGCGTCATATTTTTATATGCTTCTGATGCCGGTGTCTATGCGTCATTTTGTGTCGTTCTTCATCTTTGATCTAGGACAGTTTTTTTTCCAAACTTTCGACCTATGTGTGCTTCTTCTAAAATTTCCGTAACACCGAGTACCCCTCGTCGAAAACAAATTGTAGATGAGTTGTTTTATGTCAAATCAATACAAAACTTAAAAACTGTAAGCAAATTAACAAAGAGGCCTAGGGAAGAAAAAACTATATTTTCTTAATTTGATTCATACTCAGCAGCTGTCTGAACTTGGGTCGTTGGAAAGCTGAGAAATTTTGGTCAGTTTTAGGTGAAAAAAAAGTACAAAACGTAGAAATTTAATTCACATGGTTGCCCATGCTTAAAATTAAAACAAACAAGATATAATTTTTAAATGTGTTTAGTTGTTATGTGGAGCTCTCCAGAAAATAGCATCGCGTATCCCCATTAAACTCTTCTGATCCGCGTCCCAAACTTTGAGAATCACTGGTCTAGTTGTGTAAACAAATACAACAATGCTGATTGGTGAATTTCTTAAAATGCATATTTTTTTTTTTGCTTCCAGAGAAAAATTATTGAAAAACTATCAGGAAGAAAGGTGGTGGTTGCTGAAAACACACATAATTGCTTGCCAAATTTGAGGTGAGGATGAGAAAAAAATATATAAAGAAAAGCAGCAGAAAAAAAAACACTTACAAAGATTCCTAAAACTGGCAAAAAGACAGCAATAACTTTTCCAACACTTCAAAGCGTGTAAATTCTGGGAGGGATTGTTGTATGGTTTTAGAATAGGCACATATTGGAGTAAAGGTTTTAAAGCCTTTGAGCTGCATGTTATGTCGACAGCTATATAGGGTGTGAAGGGCAGACCGAAAATGGTTTACCAGCCCCCAAGCGATTTCCATCGATTTGTTTCTTGTTTTGCAAACGAAAGGAATCCTGTGCAAATACAGAGGTCACGTCATTGGTTTAATTCAAACCGTACAAGTTTTTATTGTAAGCCTACCATTTGACATTCACTATTTTATATATTGTAAAAATAGTGTCGTAAATGTTGACCAAAAATATTGAAAAGAAATCACATTTTTTTTCACAAAAAATATTTAAACTAGGTTTTGAATGTTACGTAAACATGTTTTGTGTAACATGAACATATTATTTAATGTTCGATATACGATTTTTAATATATTTTTATGCATTGTATATGCTTTCTCTATTCTATAGAATCGGTGAACTTGTATTTCATAGACCTATGATATCATTACCAAACGGTTTGGCGTTTTGGAAACACTGGTTCTCCTAAAATCACTGACACTGTCATCAGAAACACTGAGATTGGCGAGGTATTGAATGGGTGACCATAATAAACACATCACTAGTTCTGTTTGGAATAGAGTTTGGAGGGATAAAAGCTAGTACAGCAACATCACACCTCCATTACTAGTTGTCCTGTACTTAGCATTCAAAACCCATTTCAATTAGTTTTTGTTAAATCACACGTCTTGCTTTTCAACCTCTTGACAGCAAGAATTTGCGAAAAAATCAATTTTTTCGAATTGTTACGTCGTTACTATTATTATTATTATTTGGTGTTTTACGACGCACTGTTTTGACGACTGGCCATGCGGCATTGGTCTAATGGCGTCGGTAAATGAGTCAATGATGATTAGGATGATGATGAACATAACCTAGCCCAGGAGGGAGAAGAGGAAACCCGGTGCCGGCACGTAGCCTACTCCTATCGAAGAGCACCAAGGGGACCACCAGCTCAACGTCCCTTCCGAAGGACGGTACAACGGTAACAGCAGGATTCCTTCACAAATCCATGCTGTCGAGAGGTTGATAAGCAAGGCGAGTAAAGTTGCTGTACCCATGCTTTCATCCCTCCAACCTCTCTCCCGAACAGAACTGGTCATGTATATGATGATCATCCATCCAATACCTGACCAAGCGCAGTGTTGCTTAACTTCGGTGATCTCACGAGAACCGGTGTTTCCAACGCGCCAAACCATTCGGTGTTACGTCCTTTGGAAGGGAAGTGAAACTGGTGGTCTTCTTAGCGCTCTTCGACAAGATTAGGCTTTGTGCCGACTCCGGGTTTCCCCTCCTCCCTTTTTGGCTAGGTTAGGTAATCATCATTTTCATCATTACCCAATCATTCACCGACACCATTAGATCAGTGCCTCACGGCCCGTTGTCAAAACAGTGCGTCGTAAAACAACAGATCAATCAATATAAAATGAAAATCTTTTTTAAGAATTTTCAAATAGTATTTCTATTATTTGTGAATTTTTAGAAAGAAATTGCTTTGCGAACTTAAGTATTTTCAGACATGCACTTTTCGAATTTTGGTAACATTTTTCTAGACCTCGTTAATAGCCGCATTTCATGCAAACCTCTCCACCCCTTGCCCAGGAGTTCTGATCTGTTTACTCAAAATGTCGACCGCACACACCCATTACCCAACATGCTGCACGATATTCGCCAATCCTGTCACAATCACTGTTCGAATAACTAAACAGATATAACCCTTTACGTCAACGATATGGAGTATATCAATACTGAAGCCTGGATTCAAACTATTTCTTTGCTAGCTGAGCCCATACTCAATACATGATTATCATCACATAAACATGACTCTAAATTCTCACTGAATTTATGTATTTAATTAATATTTATTTACTGTTTGTTGTTCCTGTATGCTTCAATGACGTATTCTATTACAAACTTTACTAATTTTATATTGTATCCCACAAGAGAAATATTTTATTATTCTTATTATTAACAATAATAAAATGTATTAACATAAGTAGTTTCAAAATGTTATATGGGCGGCTTGAATATTCTTTATTTAATTTTTTCTTGGACCGTTTTTTTGGCAAAAGCTTGAATTGCTGTACCTATAGCTATGCAATTTTCTATATACCTACTTATAAATAGAGTTAAGGAAATGGTCGAAATATACCAGGCTAATCATAATTTTATCGATGCGTGGGTTTTTTTTACTGCGAAACAGACAGTATTTTATTTGATTATAAAAATTCCTGAATTGCATTATAAGCTAAAAAAAGCAATACGTTTTTTTTTTTATTATTATGAACACTAGAACCGTCTAAAAAATTGATGCCCAAACGGGGACTCGAGCCCCGATCTCCACCTACCGCTGGTGCTGCTCTAACCCATTGAGCTACTGGACACTGGCTTTTTGAGATGATTTTAGTGTATTTGATTCCCCGTTTGGGCATCAATTTTTGAGACGGTTATAGTGTTCATAATAATACATCTAGCAATAAGGATTAATATCCTTTTCCCTACTTTAACCTCCAATCAATCCCAAGAAATTTCGTTTGTGTAGCTAAAATATTTCTGCTACTTGCGAGCATGGCATACAAAAATAAAAATTATTTACATGTTTACATAAATATCACGGAGCCACTCTTAAGACCGGTTTTTTCAGTGATCCGTTAAGGTTTTAACAGTCTGTTAATTTGTTAATTATTTGGCAACAGCCGATCAAAATATGTATTTTGTACGTTAACGGTCTGTTGATGGCTAGGTATCCCTGAGCCCGGGGGCAAGATTTTTCGTTGCCCCCCTCACCCCCCTCACCCCCCTCTTCCACACTTGGGAGTTCACTTGCGAGTGCTGAAAAAGATACAAAAAAAAGTATGGTTGCTAGAAATAAATAATTCTTTGCGATTAAGTAATTATTCGAGATCGCAGAAGGCGATCCAAGGTAAAATATGACCTGTAGATGTTTCCAGACACGAATTTCATTTGCCCCGGGGTAGCTGCCCTGAATATAAACGGCTACTTGTCTTTTTTCTGTCAGCAAATAGCCAACACAGTTGACAATGTGCGTCATCAAGTGCAGTTGATTAGCCAAGCCCCGTTTTGGATTTAGTTTCTTAGTAGCTAGCAGAAAATCTTCGTTTTGACTCAGTACAAGTAGGAGAAGACAACGAAGTACGACACAAGCCCTTATCAATAAGGAAATATTTCGCACGGGCAACAACGATGTCCGGGTCATGCTTGCGAAGAGTTGGATCAATCATTATTTCTGCGTGTCGTGAAATTTGGGCAGTTCTGACATGACGAGAACCCAAATATTTCAGTCTCATTCGCGTACTGAGATAACTGAAAGATAACGTTATCAAACTTAATGTCCAGTGATATTCACATCAAAGTGACGACAGATTGAGAAAGTATAATAGATTTAAGATCCAAAGGACCGCACACTAAACTTTATATGAGAGGAAATAAAACAAGGCACCTTGCGGCAAATTTGATTGAAAATAACTGAAACTGGGATTATTATTAATTAACCCCCGCCATATATAAGTATAATCTAACATATTCTCGCCGCATTATCTCGTAGTGAACGACAGACAAATTGTCACATTTAACACGCCTCTTTTGACCTAGCGATGTCCCCGCGGTGACTGCCGTCAGCCACTATAGCCCATGTGAACAGTAACTACTAAACTACTTACTATAAAGTGTAAAAGCATTTTTTTCCCACAATTGGTAAAAATAAGTTACCTATACCCGCAAAAAAACGCAAATGCGGTCTTTTGCGCCGACAAAGAGTAAGGCAGTAGCGTTAGTGTGTAGCCTACGCATTCAGCGGTAGTAGAAACGTAGTTACTATGTTACCATTACCAGGAGTAGGCAAGTCCCACAGCCTCAATGGGGTAGTGAGAGTGCCTGAAATGCAACTATTAACTTAAAGATTATTTTGGCAAACAACAAATACATTTAACGGGGTCGTGAGCACGGGCAAGTCGGCCGGCCTGAGTACAGAACGGGTCAAATGTTTTCCCTTTTGGGAGGCCCACGACCCATTGCTCGTGGGCCCCCCTTTCAGGGAAAAACCTCTGGGCCCGGGGGCGGTCAAACCGCCTGCCCTGCCGGTAGTTACGCCACTTACGGACCAATGAGAAAGCAGCTCTTCTACTATTTTATGGCCCTGGTATTGGAAAGAGGAACACAAATCAATTTGCCCTTCATATCCTTTAATCAAATATAGCTCATAAAGAAAATCGAGGAAAATCGAGGAAAAATGAACTTTAGGAAACGATTTTGATAATTACATGAGCCATTACCATCAGACTGTAATTAGTGTAACATTTACTAATCTTAAGAAACACCGGGCATCGCTCCAAACTTCCTATTAACTAAAATAATAATGTCAAGAAACTAAAAAAAGCAGTCATCTAGGAAAAGAAAAAAACGCAGAGAAATGAGAAAGCGCACTAATATACATTTATCAACATAAAAAAACACATGTCCTACGTCCACCCAACCACACAAAGTGTCGTTTTTTCAGTGGCTCGTTAAGCCACTAACAGACCGTTAGCAAAAAAAAAACACACACACATTCTAATTGGCTATCATGCAGATAAAAAATTAACACACTATTAAGTGCATAACCGTATTGATAATTCCAGCATTTCAAAAATATAAAAAGTTTAAATGATTTCACTCTACTGTCAATTTTTGTCACAAACCAGAACAAGAAATCGAAATTGAATATAATTTTCAATGGAAAAATGTCTTACCTTAATCAACCCTGTGTTTCAGAGCAATCATTCAAAACTCCAGCCAAATTGCCACGAAAACAAAAATCAAACCCGTGGTGACAATAAACCTAAACAAATCCCAACAAAACCCTTTGGGAAACGCGACATCCACTAACCTAAAAAAAAAAGCCACGACCTCCCCTTCTTGGTCCTCTGACCTCTGGACTTCAAACAACAACTACCACTGTGAGCGGCCCGTGCGAATATGAAGGCCCCACGCGTGTCTCACGACTTCGAAATCAGCCGGGCGTAATTAGTCGACGGCGGGGGCGATTATGCGACCACGAGACAGAGGTGGGGAGGGGGGGGGGGGGCGTTCCGACGTACTGCAGTCACTCGCAGTCAGGTGTATCGAGCCGGTATGCTCGGCGGCCGTCGTATTGACAGATCACTAGCTGTTAGAGACGTTTGATCTAGTTGAACCGGTGCTGTTGAGGTGGTGTGATTTTGTTATCGCAATTGGCCAGGTGGTATAGGAATTGTCACAGATTTACATATTATATTAAATAATATACAATACATATATTAGTCAATTTTTTATATAGTTTAATACATACACTAATAGGGAAAACATTGATTTTTAACGGTCTTTATTTTTTATCTATCGTGAATGCGACGTAAGTGTGAAAAGCATTGGTACCAACTTTTTTACTCGCGATTTTAAATTTGCCAGAAATTTCTTCAATTCTTCCCTGCTGATTTCATCATTGCAAATGTTGAGTGACTAATTGGATGAGCGTAGTGAGCAAAGCGTAAACTCAATTTGACTACCAGGAAAAAATGCCTACTGTTGTTATTTGTACGGTCATTTAGGTATCCACAGCCAAGACAAGATCATGCAGTTGAGTCCGAGAGACAATGTTATCTACGTCTTTTATGCAAATCACAAATGACAAGAGTTTATTTTGCTGGATTGCAATACATGACATATAGTTTTTTACAACAGATAGTACGCGTACTAAATTTGTTATTTTCTATCAATAATTTCGACATAACTAGATTTGAAGGTTGATAGTGATAGATTTAAAAAAAAATTACAGTTCTTTTACATCGATTTTAGAAGGCATGAAACGTTTTCAAATGTTCGATCGTGCCGTAAATTTTCAAAGTTTTTTTTTTGTAGACTTCTGTGAAAAAGTAATGAATTGGTCCAAATACGACGCATCTTTGATCGTCCGAAGACCAATACCATTTCCCCAATATGACATTTTATGTTTGAAACAAACGGACATTTTTTCAATTAGACAATACGGATCACAATTCTTTCTTCGTCTCATTATGAGCTTACTAGTTGATTTTGTGCAAAAACCGTTATAACGAACGTAAATAAAGGCATCGACTGCTCCTGGCAAGACAAGGTCACAGAACTAACTCTTTTCAAAGATGCTTTCTGCAAATCAACAACGACTAAGTTATTTTTAATTCTTACACACATGATAAAATATACAGACACAACAAGCCATTAATTTCAATATGATTTTATCGATAATTCTATCTAACTGTCATCCTTTGCTGTCATATAACCTGTTTCTAACCTGTCATTGTCATATGATCTAGATTTACAGAAAAAAAATTGATCAAATAATTCTCTTTTTGCGTCTCCGTAGCGCCGTGATTTTTAATACATTTTTTAAGTTGCCGTAAACACTCAATAGGCACTTGAAGTTTTTCTCAAAATTTTTTCTGATTTTTTATAAATCAATCAATGAGTCAGAAATGCATAAATGATATTTAGTGTATATTATGACAATTTATGCTCATATTGTATCAAGCTACAAGCTTCACAACTTTGTCTTTTTTAATGTTTCAGGAAACGTCAGCCAGTTTTTATCCCGTAGTGCCAATTTTGGGAAATTTGCTGAGTTCAGTAATTTATTACTTTTATTGGGACGAACATCCTGTCGGTGTCTCTACATTCTTGAGAATGTAAGAAAAATGACGGTTTAACGATCAATTAGTAAGAAATAGGTCAAATTGTACCGTCCTTCGGAAGGGACGCTAGAAAGGTGATCTCGTTGGTCCTCTGATCACGCACCACTTACCACTGACTAGGGATCTACCATATCTCTGATGATACACCTACAACCAACTGTCTTACCCTACCAGGGTAGTCATTCTAGCTTTGGGAATCACTCTCATACCTCCTATATATACACGGAAATGACCTCGCTGCGATTCTTAAGCTAAATTGACTTGGCCCATTCTGTTGATAGCAGTATATGAAATGAATTCCTTGATAAACCGGTTCCGGTTGATAAGCCCAAAGTTGATAGCCAAACCTGCATAGACTTGTAAATAATTTGAAGGTACTTACCAGCAATTATTTGACCGCTCAATGAAATCACCGAAAACGTACGAAGCGTTTCGCGTCGCTGTCAGAAATCAACGGCCGTTTATTTTTATTTTTAAAATATGTTAATTTTAAAGCACACGATTGTTTCTCATTCAGAAATCGCTTTCAGCAGAGCGCACGTTCACAACTGACTAGTCGACCACGGAGATGGATTGTAGATTGCGCAACCCCGGTTCCGCAAACAACGACACAGACCTTTGACCTCTGACCGCTGAGCGGTCATCCTATTATCTATGCTTCCTTTTCGAACCACTCGGTGATTTAGAACTAGTACATGTTTTGGCGAGATTTTCGACAGGAAATCTCTGCTTGAAGTTATAAGGGTTATCAGTTATCGATCGATTCCTTCTCACGATGGTAGTTGTATTACTGATTATTGATAATGAATATAAGAGACTGTCGACCATTCATCATCATCATTTAAATTCTGGTTTAATATGTGCATTACCATCAGCTTATGAGACGACAATTTAAATACGATTTTTTTTTCAGGTAAGTTTGTTGAATAGTAAATGTAAGGTGAATAGAAGCCACAATATTATCGCTGCTAAATCTTCACATTCGGTAACTATTATCTAGCTATCAAAATTCGTTGGTATTTTTGGTCATATCTAAAGAATTGTGATTTTTGTTCCTTAACTGTCAGAAACCTCGGCATCTGATGATACACTGACGAAATTTGAAGCTAGAGAATATGTTTTGACACAAAAACGATTTAAATGAACAATTTCGACCGTTAAATTGGTATAACAGACTATAAACGCTACACAAATCGGTGGTCGAAGCCGGTAGCAAAATTTCTTGGCTGCCTTTGCACTCTAGCGGGAGTTTAAACAACAATATTCACTCACATTGGCGTAACGTTGTGTGTCAGCTCCGCTAGGTAGGGCTGGCTAAGCTTGCAGAGTCGATCGAACAGCTCGCGAGGTCCAAAGCGGTTGTAGACGACTAACGCCATCTTGACTGGATTCGCGGTCACTTGAACGCATCTAGAGATTCAACTGGCGCCGGTCAACAGGTGCGGCTTGCGTAGGTGTCTGTAAAACAAAACATGCAAATTATTTGTCATTGGTTTCTGCTCATTGGTTACATTCTCATAAGAGATTTAACCTGGCTTCTCAATTCATGTTGGTACTTTAAGTTACTAAGTGAACATCATTAAATTATTTTTAAAAAATAATAGTGCGTCTCCAAAGTTTAAACTGAAATTATGTCAACTGGAGCTGGCTTTGTGAAACTACACTCTTTATTTTAGTCGATGGTCACATAAAACATAACTCAGTCAAGAACTAGACAAGAACAGAAACGATTGAATAAAATGATAGGCATGTTGAACCTGTCGCGCATGTGTATGACAATGCGGACAATTTCCGTAGTTCCTGTAGGGGTTTTAACTGACATATACTTTCGGGAATGATACAGGGCAGTTTGTTAGTAGGTACCTCTACTTGCTAGTTGCTACCAGGGGACATGCACATCATGCACGAACACAACCGTAGAGAAAGGAGCTAGTTTCGGGCACGTACCATCGTTGAGTGTAACGGCACACTCAACGGTTCCGTCGTTGCTTCCACATTATCCCAAGCATGGCAATGTACGTTAGTCTACATTAAAATGTATCTATCCTATATTCAGGGTTATTAACTGCAGAGGAATAATACAACTGTAAGAGAGGTTATGAGCTAACCACATCATAATTAAACTATTATTTACTTATTTAGTATTCTTAATTTAATCTAGCTACGCTTTAGTGGGGTAGAGAAATAAAATTAGTGGGATTGTTTATATGTTAAGAACTAAGCTAATTTCTCCGTTATTTCGTTCATAAATTATCAAATAAATAATGGTAAACACCATAAACCCAGATCAGAGCAATTGTTTTCAGTCCATGGCAAGTGCTTTCTGTAGTACCTAAGTGTGTATGCTCTGAATAAGTGGAGTGTAAAGGGTGCCGGATGTACGGACATGTTCTGCGAAAGTGCATCTGGAGAGGATTATCAACAAAGTATCGCCTTTAAATTTATAGGTACAGTCAGAGGGGCAGCGTCGCTAATGTTAAACAGTCTTAAAAAAAAAAATAGCCGCAAAATTACTACTTTACTGACAAAAATGGAAGAGTCACCGTCGTTTTGAGCGTCAAGAAATTGCATTCTGTTATTTCTCGCAGATTGCGCTCAAATAATCGTTTCCAGTAGTGCTTAGCGTAACGAGTGATAAACATGTATCGATATTTTGATTCGTAATTATATATTTGTGGGGGTTTGTTTAAAAGAACGGTCGCTAGCGCAATCGGGTGACACTTACCGTTACCACGCGTTGCCGGCTCGTTTGCTAAATCAGAAAGAATATCAATGCTGACCCTCTGACTATGCCAATACACTCAATACTAGAATGCTTCAACTTTCGAACTCGTAAACCAAAGGGCAAGATCTCTCATGCGATTCAAAGTAATATTTCCAGTTCGATTCGCAGATCACAGAGAGTCGAGACTTCCTCTGTGACCAAACCGTCTGACATTTATGAAAATATCTTGTTATTCTATAAATATCTCCCAAAAGTGTAAACAAATTTGTGTCTCGATAAGCTCAGTCGTTGTTTATGACTGCACGAACAGCGTGTTTATCTTAATTCAATTAATATTTTAATCATAAACGGATACTGTGGTTCAATATTAACATCTTACCTTCGACACACATGCCTGGAACAATTATTGCAGCACTGTAAACACTATCTCATCTGGGTTAATCTTAAATACTTACAAGAAAATTGATTCCATACATTTTGCTTCCTCACAGTTCAAACTCACCTTGAAATTGTCTTACATTTAAGCTGTGTACCTACACACATTGTCTCACAATCAACAATATATCTGAACTAAACAATGATCAAAGCTATCCCGTCCTTATCAGCTCTATTCATCTCCTCTATTGCTCTTTATAAAACTTAACATATACCTACTTCCATACAACCACGTCTTATTTTCTGATCTTCTCCTCACTTCACCTTGGGCTTGACGTGGTTACTTTTTACCTTGTTCAATGCATTCGTCAGCAATAATCATAAAGACAATTGCTGCGATTTACCTTTGGTTTAACACTTTAAACCCGATAGAACAGCGAGTTATCAACATTTCCAGTTTCCGCGCTATTCTCATTTTTCTGCCATATCACCTAGTGATTACAAAAGAGATATTAAGTACCCGCTGTTTTTTGTCGCTAATCAACAATGCTTTGCAGAGGAAAGAAATACTGGGGGTAATACATACTGAAAAATCAGTAAAGTTCATTTGCATTTAATTTCATATTTTTTCTTTGGGTTTGACGACGCACTGTTTTGACAACAGGCTATGCGGCACGGGTCTTATGGCTGATGATGATGAGGATTATAAGGAACCTAAAGTAACCTAAAAGGGACGAGGGAAAAGTTGGTTTCTCAAGTTTCTTCGCCTCCTGATGGCTGTTGGAGTGGGCTCATGTTTACTGGATACAACTAATCAGCCAAATCACTTGTCCGATCGGGACGAAACAAAAACTAGGCGACTCATCACACTATTGGCAACAGATTGACGCTTTTCAAACTCAAACATTTTATTTTGACTTATGGTTACACGTGTTGTAAAAGAGCCTGTTCAAGGCGTTTCTCAGGTGTTTTACAGAAAAACAAATCTACGTTTTCGTAGCAGCTGTGGATCCATTTTTTTTTCAATTGTTTAACACTACCAAACTACACTTAACAATAATACACTAGCTAACCATGTTTAAAAGCCTCCCCTTTTAGTTGTATCCAGTGTTTAAATATATGTATTATTTTTTTGAAATGGATTTGCCGGAAAATTTGCTCAAAAAGTTTTTTTTTTAGCTGATGAAACAGTTTACACTATCCGCTATTAAAGCATACAAATAATGTGTTCCAACTTCTCATTGGTTCCCCCAGGAAAAGAAAATGGAGACACGACAACCCCCTGATGTCGAAGAGAACCAAAGAGACCAAAGGGATCCAAAATAAGCCTTTGCAGGAACCGTTCAGGTATTGTAACCATGTTGTTAAAAGTTTTGACTTGTATTTTCATTACAGAAACTAGAAACTATAATTCATGTAAACGCTACGTGACATATCAAACACGAGATTATGCTGCTCTATGCATGTCAATAACATTATGAAATAATGATGACTACAACGTTTAACTGTGATATACCTAGTGTCACCGACTTCGTTTCTGTCATTGGACGTACATTACTTAAGTGCACACGCACACATGCATGCTTGCACGCTCCACACGCATGATTACACGCGCATGGACAATTGTATGACCTGATTCAACTTTCAAATTATACCAGACAATGTATTCCTCGCTCTAGTCTACAACGTTGAATCATGGTGCTTACAATGATTTAAATTGTATGATGAGTGACTCCTCCTCAGATGGGAGATCATTTTCAGCTTCATCTATAGTTGGAGAACTGTGACAACATTTCAATTCGACGCGACCATTTCAGCTGTGTGGTACCTGTTCATGAATCTGCATCCATGCTTTTATCCCATCAAGTGATAACCAAAAATAGGCTCACTGGATGGTTTGGCGTGTTGTAAACGCCGGTTCTCAGGAGATCACCGAAGTTAGGCAACACTGCGCTGAGTCAGGTATTGGATGGGTCACCATCATACACATGACCAGTTCTGTTTGGGAGTGAGGTTGGAGGGATGAAAGTTAGTACAGCAACTTTATTCGCCTTACTTATCAACCTCTCAACGGAATAGATTTGTGGAGGAATCCTGCTGTTCGAGTAACACCGTCCTTCGGAAGGCACGTTAAGCCGGTGGTCCCCTGGGTGCTCTTTGACAGCAGTAGGCTACGTGCCGGCACCTTGATTCCCCTCCTCCCTTCTAGGCTAGGTTAGGTTCATCATCATCCTCATCACCATCCTCTCATTCACCGAACCCATTAGACCAGTGCCGCATAGCCAGATGTCAAAACAGTGCGTCGTCAAACACCTTAAATCAAACAAGCGGCATACACATGGTAATGGTAGGCGCCACCCGATGGCGCTTGCGGTCGTATTTGTAACATGTCTCCACATTTAAAAAATTATGACCCAAAATACTGATACATGTATGTCAATCGTTATTTTAAACAGTATTTAACTTAATTGAGCGTAAACCAGTCTCAAATGCGAGGAAAATCCTCGCATTGAGACTCCAGCATCCTCCATTTTTGTCAGTAAAGTAGTCGTTTGGCGGTAATTTTCGCGACAGTTTAATTTTACCGCTATGGTTCTAGTTACAGTAGGTACCTGTGGTAATGCGATACAAACTTAGAAACATACACTTTTATGTTTTCGAGTCGAGTCGTCAAGCCGGACTGACTCGACCAAGTCCATATCTTCGCAAGTAAACCAGGCCGTTTGACATGAAGCAGCGTACTCAGAACATCGTTTTTACAAAAATACCACTAAAAGCAAGAATTTTTGATACACCCTGATACCTTTACTAGGGGTTAGCGAACGAAATTTGAGTCGCGTTGATTATTGGGGATTAACGACGCACTGTTTTGACATCTGACCATGGGGCAGTGGTCTAACGGCGTTGGTGAATTAGTGGATGATGATGATGATGAACCTACCCTAGCTTAGAAAGGAAGAGGGGAAACCCGGTGCCGGCTCGTAGCTTACTCATGTCGAAAAGCACCAAGAAGACCACCGGCTTAACGTCCCTTCCGAAGGACGGTACAACGCGAACAATAGGATTCCTTCACAAATCCATGCTGTCGAGAGGTTGATAAGCAAGGCGAATGTACTAGCTTTCATCCCTCCAACCTCTCTCCCGCACTGGACTGGTCATGTGTATGATGGTGACCCATCCAATACCTGACCCAGCGCAGTGTTGCTTAACTTCGGTGATCTCATGAGAACAACACGCCAAACCGTTCGGTGTGTTGCATTGAAGATGAGCGTCCTTTCTTTTTCCCTCTATTTATTTGAAATTGTTCAGAGCTACGAACGGTGACATAGCTGACGGTTGCGCTGATTTGATTTATTTTTCGTTGGATAAGAGTACCTTCAAAAGCTTCACTTCTTTACGTCACTAAGCGTATAGTTGCTAATGATATTCTTTTTGCGTGAAAAATGGCCGCCAATTGACAAATTGACAGACAAATTTAGAGGATTCTACTTGGTAGAGTCACCGTCGTTTCGAGAAATAGCATTTCAAGGCTGGTTTACACTTAATTCATCTTTATTGATAAACATGTCTGCATATTTTGAGTTGTAAGTACTTGCAGAAGTTTTTTTGAAAAAGGACGGTCGCAATTGTCATCGTGTGGCGCCTACCGTTACCACGTGTTGCCGGCTCGTCCGCACAGCAGAAAGTTAAACATGAACGCTGGCTCTCTAACTTTACCTGTATAAACTCAATGACATTGCTTATTCATCAAATATATTTCACAAAACACCTGTTAACCACAACGTAAACAATACTTCAACACTATAAAGTCTTGAAACATGCTAACACAACTAAAAAGCAACTCATTTCAAAAGACAACTAAACGTGCTAGTACAGTAATTACCAGCTAGTCGTAAATTACAATCTTCAAACGAAGCCAATTTACCGTTCAAATTACAGGCAAAATGAGCATGCCATGCCACCCTTGCTGGTTAGTCAATACTACCTCCTCAACTACCTCCCATGGCTTGCAAACAACCTCCTACCCCTTTCCAAGTCATCAATTACTTGCTCGGAACAACAAGCAATTAGGGTGTTTACATTTAACAAGAAAATGATTACGCATGGCTTGTGATTCATGCATAAGCCCCTATTTTGGTCTCCTTTATAGGGGCGTTGCCCTGCAAACGGTAGTTTCACCACTAAGGTGTGATATGGAAGCTACAAAGTAAATTTTAGGTACGATTTTACCAAAATCTCAACTTCTAGTTAATGTGTAAGTTGAAAATATTGCCATGACGACTCCAAATCGCATGCAGTGAAAATCAGATGTTTTTATGAGCTAGATGTCCAACTCATAATTGAAAATGTTGGTAAAACCTGACCCAAGTATTTCAGCGTAAACGTATTAACGAACAAATCAAAAAGATGGTAATTTCGACACGTGTTTTCAATGTAAGGGTGTGTTAATTGATTTTTTTATTTGTGTTGACGACGCACTGTTGTGACAACGGGCCCTGTGCCACTGGTCTAATAGAGTCGATGAAGTTGATGAGAATGATAACGAACCTAAGGTAGCCTTAAAGGGAGGAGAAAAACCTGGTATGCGTACCCTACTCCTGTCGAAATGACCCAAAAGAACCATCGGCTAAACGTCCCTTCCAAAGGACAGTTCAACGCGAACAACAGGATTTCTCAAAAAATCCATGCTGTCAATAGGTTGATAAGCAAGGCGTTTTTGAATTGATGACGACTCTTTTGACGAGAGTAATGGTCTCCAAATAACCTTTTTAAATGTTAACGATTCATAAACACGTGTCGATAATTTGAATATTTAATATTTAACTGTAAAAGATATTTAAAAAGAACGGCCGCAAGCGCCATCGGGGGGCACCTACCGTTACCTCGTGTTGCCGGCTCGTATAATGTTTTAACATCAGGGCTATGTCACTGAATAACTAGAATTCCACTGATGTTAATTTCTTGCGTGTAGTCGCTAGTATAAGTCTAACTGATGAAGAAACTTACCGAGACAACCTAAACGCCTTCGTCAACTGCCGGACTCCGATTAACATCACTTAGCGCCTCCTCTCGTCGTCGACAACATCCTCACATTCCCTTTCTATGGCCGAGTTACTTACACCTATCAAGTCAACTGGCACGGCGTGTTGGAAACATCAGATCTCGTCAGATCACCGAAGTTAAACAACACTCTGCTGGGTCAGGCTTTGAATGGGTGACCACCGAACGGTTTGGCGTGTTGGAAAAACCATCATTTAAATTTAAGCAACAATACACTGGATCAGGTATTGGATGGGTGACCATATCATACACATGACCAGTTCTGTTCGTGAGAGAGCTTAGGACATCAATTTTTGAGAAGGGTTTTAGTGTTTCTAATAATAAAATACCCCGCGCATTGCAAGCGTTTGCAGTTTAAATCAGATTTCACATGTATTTAACAAATTTATTCACCTTGCTTATCAACCTCTCGACAGCATGGATTTGTGAAGGAATCCTGTTGTTCGCGTTGCACCTTCCTTTGGAAGGGACGTTAAGCCGGTAGTCCCCTTGGTGCTCTTCGACAGGATTTGGCTGCATACCGGTACTGAACTTCTCCTTCGTCCTTCTAGGCTACCTGAGATTAATCATCATCCTCATCATCACCTACACATTTACCGACGCCATTAGACCAGTGCCACAGGGCCAGTTGTCAAAACAGTGCGTCGTTAAACACCACAAATATTAATAATAACCAGTGCCACAGGGTCAATTGTCAAAAACAATGCTTCGTGAACTCTACTAATCGGAATCGGATTGGCACCACACTTACAATCTCAGAGTACACCTACAAACTACCGAATAATAGGAAATATATCTTTCGTCTGCTGGCTTCTTAAAAATGCGTCTTCCTCTTTATGATGGTTTTTAGACTCATGTCTACTTATTTATCCTTAGCACAAGTTTTTAGAAAAACTATTTGAACTGGGTTTTGAATCCTAAGTAAAGGGCTACTAAATTTCCCGACGTTTCGTAACATATACTAGTTACTTCTTCAGAGGTTTGAGCAGTCCTGACAATTTTCCGATAACAAAAGAACCACGTAAAATTATAACAATTACCTAGTTTAAGCATCTAAATCCCTACATCTAATCAGAAAATGTAATCTACAATCTAAAGTGGTTCTAAAGATTGTAGATTACATTTTCTGATTAGATGTAGGGATTTAGATGCTTAAACTAGGTAATTGTTATAATTTTATGTGGTTCTTTTGTTATCGGAAAATTGTCAGGACTGCTCAAACCTCTGAAGAAGTAACTAGTATATGTTACGAAACGTCTGGAAATTTAGTAGCCCTTTACTTAGCATTCAAAACCCAGTTCAAATAGTTTTTCTAAAAAGCGTCTTCCTCTTCTGAGATTCAATTTGCATTTTCGATAATTTACTGCAATGGTTGGTTTAAATTATTTTTGAGAAAAATCAGGAAACAGAATACATTTTGGAGACAGGCTGTAGAATTTTGATCTTTGCTATTGAGTTGTCAGTTTGGTAAACATTCGCTATAATCGACTTGATGGAGAAACAGTGCAAATGTTGGCTCGTGACTCTTTTATGTAGTTCATAACCTAATCAATCTTATCAATCTTGAGCGCATCTTAGTCATGTTTGTAGCAAACACTACTTGCAGTGTGAATGTATTGAGACATTCTGTTGCTGATCATGTTTGAAGAATGTAAAATATTTTGTTGAATCGGCGTGAAAATGGCAAAAAATTGCCGAAAAAAATGTCTGTGAAAAAAATATTCTCACAGCTGTAGTAAATGGGTTTTAAATTTTGCCAAAAATAATTTGGTTTCGCTGTCAAACCTGTTTTGAGCAGATCCGAATTTTTCCGTATAGCAGATCTTTTTGACTTGAACAATTTCGAAACAAATCATGAAAATGTAATCCAAATCGGTCCAGCCATTAGGTTAGTATACACATTCCAAAAAACAGTAATGAAAATCAAATTTAAGTTTTTACACGCTGTCAAATTGAGTCTGCACAACGCTCGCTACGCTTATCCCACAAAAAAAAATCATGTGCTACGTGATATAAAAAAAACACACATTTCGAAGTTCAAATTTTAAATCATTTTTATTTCAAGCATGTGACCGATATTTAATCTTATGGCAACAACAATTTTTCCCCTGACAATAAAAAAAAAAAAAACATTGCATTACAAAAACTCAAGACTATAACTATAACTAACCTTATAGCCAAATCGAATTTAGGCCATGCGCGAAGCCATGTTGCACCGTCCCAGTCACGAACTGGGCACTTCAGTAACTGAACCAACAATGACAAGCGACTGGACTTTAGCCGTGAGACAAAATCTTTGTCGATCAAACTCACAGATAGCTTATGATCCCAGAAAATCGACAAGCGCTTATCACGGCACATGAAACAACTGACAACTTGATGAGTAAAAAACAATCTATTTGGTCAGAGTCCAAGATTTCTTCACACATAAAACAGCTGCTACTGCTATTGGCGTATTTTTTGTTGCATTTCTTTTGATAATGCACTTTTATCGCACTGATATCACTTTTTTTTTATAGTAATTTAGTTTTGATCTTACGTGCAGTGTGGCTTGTAAGTTGCAACTGTCATTTTCAGTTACTTTTCGATTGTGTTTTATTTTGACAGATTCAAATCGTGATGGTGAACGTGTAGATGTCGCTAGTGCATGGGTCAAGTTCATGGACCATAGACACAGTCGCGAACACGATTAGAAAGATAACAAAAAAAGCATGAGTAATAGATCAAATCAAATCAATCTATTTTTGCAGGGTTTTTGTGGTGAAATCACGTCTAGGGAGCTGAAACCAGCAAGCAAATGATAGAAAGGGAACTAAAACTCATCATTACTAGTCTCCTCGGCCTCTTCCCCCTTTGAGGGGGTCCCTTATCCCACCCTGCGAAAGCTGGAATATGTGTGCCTGGATAGCTCAATTGGTAGAGCACCCGACCGGCAATTGGGAGATCCCGGGTTTGTATCCCGGTTCGATTGCACAATTTTCAAGTCTAGCTTCCCTTTCATTCATTGCTTGCTGGTTTCAGCTCCCTAGTAAAATCAACAGAAAAACCAAAAAAACCCTAAAAATATATATATTTTCTTTAGTTTACTATTTGTGTAGTCCATATTTCAAAAGATTTATAAACTATGGGGCAATACATACAGTACCATTTCAGACAACTTCATTTATAAGGTCCAACATTTCAAGTTTTTCAACTCCTAGATAAGGTGGGAGTTAAGACAGTTGTCATGGTGACTTTCAATCACATGCAGAGTTTCTGTTAGTTGGAAGTTAAAGCTGAAAGCTGTTGTAAGACCGGGTCTATATGCATGCGTTACTACCCAGTACTATCAAAGCACTTTCGATCCTGATCGTTTCCAGGTTATTTAAGATCAGTGCTCATACCTGGGGATATAACCAGTATAAATCTTGTTCTGTGTTAATTTTACACCCTGGTTTTATTACAATGCACGTGCATGGCATAAAAAGGTATTGAAAGGTTTAGACCTGCCCAAAGGTTTATGGCCAACTGAGCTATATGGACACACAGATTTGAGCTTCTCAGGGTGAGATAAGGGATTCCCGCTAGGGGGATGAAACCGTGGCGACTCGTATCGACGAGTACTTAGTACCTCTTGGATGCTAATTCAACGGCCACTTGTACAGAATGGTCTGTCACGATTCCTCAAATCCCGTTTTATCTCTTAAAAAAAATAGTCGGCAGTTGCAGGGTATTTCGTTTGCCATCGCCTTCCGAAACATCGGCCAGTGCCTAGTGGATACCCTCACCGCAAGGTGGCGACATCGGTACCCATGCACTCGCAGCTTCGAGCGCAAGTGCACCATGCACTTCCCGTTGCTTGCAGGATGTTTTTGCTGCACATGCACTAGAGAAAGTTGCACAAGAGGTTGTATAGTAAAGTCGAAGTGATCGCCAAGCAGCAGCAGTGGGGTCATCAGTGCGGTAAACAGTCGTCTCAGGCGGATTGAATGATTAGTGGGGTTTAGCGACCCATCGTTTTGACTACCGGCCCTGCGGCACTGGTCTTATGAATGACTGGATGATTATGAGGATGATAAAGAGCCTAACCTAGCCTAGGAAAACTAGGTGCCGTCATGTAGCCTTCTCCTTTCAAAGAGCATCAACGGGACGACCGGCTTAACGTCTCTTCCGAAGAATGGTACAACGCGGACAACATGATTCTGCAACAAATCCGTGCCGTCGAGAGGTAGATAAGCAAGGCGAGTGAAGTTGTACTAACTTTCATCCCTCCAACCTCTCTCCCGAACAGAACTGGTCACGTGTATGGTGGCCACCCATCCAATACCTGACCCAGCGCAGTGTTGAACCGGTGGTTCCAACATGCCATACTGTTCGGAACTTCACTCGCCTTGCTAATCCTTATCACTTCCTTCCATAACTTTCTTATCAATCCTTATCCTTTGCTTATCAACCTCTCGAAAGAATAGATTTGTGGAGGAATCCTGTTGTTCGCGTTGTACCGTCCTTCGGAAGGGACGTTAAGCCGGTGGTCCTCTTGGTGCTCTTCGACAGGAGTAGGCTACATACCGGCAACGTACTATGCAAGTCATAGTTCATTACCATTCTCATCATCACCGACTTACTCAACGTCCACGTGACCCGATGTCAAAACAGTGCGTCGCTAACCACAACAAATCAATCGAACCTGCTTTATCTTTCCACGCCACTGACAACCGCTACCATCGCCACTGACCCACCGAGCACAAAGCCAGATCCCCTTGGTCATAACGGTCGTTTCGTTATTTAGGGGTTGTTTGTGCGGTGCTGCTCCCAAGGGAATACCCCTGAAGGGTCTCGACCAATAGCATGTCTCGGCCGGCATTAAACTTGTGTCCTTTTCAAGCGTGCTGGCAGCCAATTCTGCTGAGATGGATGTCGGAGTGATGTACTGCCTCACGTTTTCAGAAGCTCTCATGAATTGTTGACGTTGTTGACGTTGCAATGTTTTTTTGCGGAAACAATGTACTGTGAGAAACGATTGAAGTAGCGGTGAGTCAGTGAAAAATTTAAAGGGTAGGATTTTTCTGTTGACCCATTGGACCTTTACAATTTTATAACTACGATTTAAAATATCAATACATGTTTATCAGTCGTTGGGGTTAGCATTAATAAAGATTATTTGAGCGTAAACCAGTCTCAAATGCAAGTAATCGGCGAGAAATAACAAAATTACATTTTTAACATTCGAAACGACGGTGACTCCACCTAGGAGTATCCTCTATTTTTTGTCGCGGTAAAGTAGTTAGTTGGTGGCTATTCTTTGCGCAGACTGTTTATTAGCGTTATGTGAGTGGTACGCTTTTACGTTTAAACCACTGAAAAACTAAACCAATTTGCTTTTTTTATTACACTTTTCCCAAGTCATATCTTTTTGTCCCAAATGGTGATGCATGGTTTTCTGTTCCAACCCTTTCGTCATAAATAATTTCCTCACTGCGAAGCTAGCGACCTGTTTCCCATGCGTCTTTTCATGAATACCTTAACTTTATATTTCAAAAATCAGGAATTAGAACGATGAAAAGTCACTGCTTCGAAACGTTGGAAACATTCCAGGATCGGTGAGCGAGATTAGACTGTCAGTGAGGTTTGTTGAAACGTTCGTAAATCATAAAGTTTGGTTATGTTTGTGTGGAGGTGCAAGATTTTTAGTGCTGATGTTCATGTTCATACACTCCTTAGACAAAATCTTGCGAAAGATTTTAAAAGACATGTGCGAAACGATATTCGAATAAACGCTTGGTGTGTTTTTACATTTATGACTTTGTTTAGATGTGTCCATCCTGTTCGCAGACCTGAAATTGAAAGATGAACGGTGCTAGAAATAGTAATAGAGAGAATTTAGATTGATTGATTTTTTTTTTTTAATTTTTTTTACAAAGTACATTGTTTAACAATTAATTTAAAATATATAGTAACTTATTACAAGTATAACTAATCCTAGTTAACATCCACTTTTTCTTTCTTATAAATGAGAAGATTTCTGATATTTCCAACTCGTTACAGACATATTTCTTTTTAATGCAGTTTATAGTAATGCAGTGATACAAAGTGTTGGTGTTTTTTTTTCTGCCATGCAAATAGTAGCTTATTAACAAAAACTAGTTAAACTATTCTTTGAAAAACAAATTTAATGTAATGTAAACTAGGCGCTTTGAGCGGGCTCGGGTCCGACCGTCAATTTAGAGGCCCTGTTGAGACTGAAGTAAGTCCAGATACTAATTGAAGATGGAGACAAATGTTCTAAATTGTTGACAGAAAAGTGACTCCGTTACGTCAGCAATATTTTAGACAATAAATGCTTTTATGTCATTCTTTTCGTACGTTCACGGTGCGTTGCGTTGGGAGTAAATTAGTTGATTAAGAAAAAAGTTGCTCGAAAATCGACCACACATGGGTTGGGCTTTCGTTTCTGTACCAATTTTATATGAAATTGAGAAATTTCGTCGACCAATTTTGAAGGATTAATTTTCAATCGCGGCCGTGTGTGGGTAGGGGACAATTTTTCCCAGCGGTCTTTAAAAAAAAAAACTTGGATTTTTTTGTTTAATACATCAGACAATCTGAAACTGCAAAGTGACCTAAACGAAAACATGGCCTCATAAAGTAATCTTTCCAACAGATCAGCAAGCTTACCAGGATTGTAGCTTAAATAAATTATGTGCCATAGAAGTGTTTTTTTTCATTGTGTTTATAGGAATATCAGTGGGCTAGCTTTCTGGCGAGCAAACGAGCTGGCAACACATGGTAACAGTAGATGCCACCCGATGGCGCTAGCGGCTGTCCTTTTAGCAATATTAAAGATTAATTGAGCGAAAACCAGTCTCAAATACGAGCAATCTGCGAGAAAACCACCTATAGTAGCAACCTGATTTTTGGCAGCAATTTTTTACAAAAATATAGCTTAAGATTTGAGTATATGAGATACTTTTCTGGGAAGTATCTTGATATTGTTTCTCAAATAATTTTGTATGGTATTTTGGTAGCTTTATTGGACACAAGATACTTTCAAGCATTTTCAGGCAATTTTCCAAACATTTTAATTCAGGAAATACTAAATGCAATGTAGTGCACCGCATTGCACTGCAGGAAATTAGCAGTGGGAAGAGAAATTTAGGAAAGGGTTAGTTTATGTGAGAAATGTACAGGTTTTGCAATTGTGACCATTATATGGTGTGTTCCACACTCAACTAATATATACTTTTAGAAGATTCAGTTACCAGGTTGAGGTTCGTCTTAGAGTAACTACACCAGAACTGGAGACAAATCCAATAATTACTTTGCTAGTCCCAATTGCTAGTACCCCCTTAAAAATGACAGGCATTGATGACATTTCTTATGATATTGAAGACGTTGAAAGTTGACAAAGAAAAGTTCGCTTCCTGATGGGAGTGAGCTTTTCCCTTCCCCTATAGTCTATCAACTTTACATACACAAATTTCTTTGTATTTAAAATTATCTCGAGTATCTTCAAGATACTTCAGTGTCTTGTGTATTGAAATAATTTTTGTGGAAGTATCTTGTACCTATTTCTTAGATACTTTTTTGAATGTATCTTGAACCTTATATTTCAGATACTTTATTTTTAGTATCTTGCCCATCCCTAGCTATATGGTACTAAGATATTGTTGACACGCAACAAATAAAAGACACCGAAATTCACTCAAAATTGTCCTCCGTGCAGGTATTTACAATTAACCTTATATAAAAGCCTTAAATTGCGATGTTCAACTTTTTTAGTTTGTCTCTGGCTGCTGGCTGGGGTAACATTTTTTCTGTACATATTGATGGAAATTGCGAAATTTAGTTAAAAACGTGTGCAATTGGGTTATAATTGTTTATAATTGGTTATAATTGTTTATGTTCTTTTAGAGAATTGTCTGAACTATTGAATGATAATAA